>OZ038508.1:19202378-19237378 GCA_964036315.1 Acanthosepion esculentum | reverse complement strand
TGCTCGGACTATCATCCTCGTCTTTGTTGCGATATTTATCACAGCGTTTCGGCCGTTGTACGCTGTGGTCTTCTTCACGTGTTTGGACTTTCGAACCGAACCCTTTATTTTGACCAACGGTGTAGATTGTTCTAGTGCCATGCCTTTTCGGATGTCTTAGTTATCTCCCTTTAACTTAACTCTCCAATTTTTTGGTTCAACGCTGCTTGGCCTGGTCTTGAACTCACAACTCTTTGGGCCTAGTCACTGGATCTAACTAACATAGACCCATGGGATTTTCATGTCTATTTTGTTTTGTTTTGTTTTTGTTTTGTTTTGTTTTTGTATGTTTTGTTTTTTTGGGGGGGTGTAAATGGCCGTTATATACTATTTGGGAGACCGTCAAAAAATTCGTCGGTGGCTGTGCTAGCACGAAGTCACAAGTCATCGTGACAGAGGGTTTGTGTGTGCTAGCCTTGTTCAAATTGGTGATCAGGTTAGATAACACGCTTCTCTCCTAGAAACTGTAACTAAGGTTAGCTCAGCATCGTTCCATTATAAACCACAGGTGGGATCTGTGGATTTTGATCAAACACAAATTGGGTTTGAGCTGGCGTCTGCAATAGGGGTTGGCTAGCCGCCCTAACAGACGGGTATACTCGAATACGAATGACCAGCAATTATATATATATATATATATATATATATATAGACACACGTGTTGAAACAAAGATTAAAAGACAAAAATGGAAGGTGCAAAAAGTACAAATTATTGTAGAAGACAAGGCATAAGTCGAAAAGCAAATCAGTAAAAGTTATAATTTCAAAATCACCAATGACTTGCATTAAGACAAACGAACTCACTAGTGGCTTCTTGACCGAATGTAAAAAAAAAGACAAGACTAACTTTGGATGTCATTACGAAGAGCTGGAATTCACAACGTACCCCACTAAATGCCGGGAGGTGGAGGTGTGAAGTCGACATTGTGATCTTTATGTCTATTCGTTCTTCTTTTTTTTTGTAAATGTAAATGTCCAATATCTACTCTTTGGGAAAGCATTAATATATATATGTGTGTGTGTGTGTGTGTGTGTGTGTGTGTGTGTGTGTGTGTGTGTGTGTGTGTGTGTGTGTGTGTGTGTGTGTGTGTGTGTGCACGTGTGCACCAGTTTATATATACTCTCAGCCGATCTTCAGACGACTTGAACGGAAACGAAAGAAGGAAGGGGAATTGCCTGAGCATGAAATTCGAGTTAAGATTAGAGCTATCCTCTCATAGGGTTTAATCTTGGTAAGCGTTTTCTGCTCAGTTTACCCAATCTAGGCATCGAGGACTTTACTGAGTAGCGAAGTTTGCTTTATTTCTTTCTTTTCTCTTTCTTTTTGTTGGTTTTATTAGAGACTGTATCTGGATTCGAGTTTTAGATTTGTCAAGTTGTCCGTTGGTTTCACAAACGTTTTTTTGTTTTTTGCTTTTCTTTAGTATATACCTTCAGTAAATCGAATCAAATTCTCCCGGTCACTGTGTGTTTATCTAAAAATAAATATGCTTAAATTGACCTTCATCCAACGGCTTAGTGGTAGAATCCCCCGATTCAATCGGGTTTCGATCCTACATCTCAGTGTTATTTTTATTACGTAAAAATGAAAAAAAAATCCTTAAAATCACCATGGTGAGTTTCGAATCCAACTCTTATGGTCAGAATGCAAAAGTTGTAACCACTCGTCCACGTCTGTCTGTCTGTCTGTCTGTCTCTCTCTCTCTCTCTCTCTCTCTCTGTGTCTCTCTCTCTCTCTCTGTCTCACTCTATGTCACTCTCTCTCTCTCTCTCGGTCTCTGTCTCTGTCTCTCTCTCTCTCTCTCTCTGTCTTTCTCTCTCTCTCTCTCTCTCTGTATATATATATTGATGTTATCGGAGTGGATGGGTCAATCCCAGTGTGTGGCACCTTTGGAAAGTGCCTGAAAGCGGGTCGACCCAAGCCTTGTGAGTGAAATTGGGTGCCGTCGATAGCTGTGCTAGAAGTCACATGCCATCGTGGACGAGGGCATGAGCGTGAAGGCCCTGTTCAAATTGTTACGCAGCACGCTACAGAAACTCTAACTAAGCTCTGCTCAGCATAGCTGCAGCATAATCCACATGAGGACTCTGTGGTTGTTGAATGAACACAGATGCGCCTGGGCAAGCGTCTACAATAGGGATTGGCTCGGCGCCGTAGTACGCAGATATCGAATACGAGTAGCTAGCTATAATATATATATATATATATATATATATATATATATATATATATATATATATATATATATATATATATATATATATTAGAACGGTGGAGTAAGGGATAGCGAATCGGAGTGACGAGTTCGAATTTCAGTCGAATCCATTACATTCACTTGCGTGCTACTACCCTTGGGAAAGGTATAAATCCTCTTCTTCTCCCCCAGCTATAGCCTTGGATGGCAACTGGTGTACCACAGAAAGAAATGGTATCGTACTGCGGGAAAAAAATCTGCCTGGTCAGTTAAAGATACATGATCGCCTAAGCGTGTATCACATAACTGACTGATACATATTAATTTACATATATATATATATATATATATATATATATATATATATCATGAAATGGACGAAGTCCGACAATTATTTTAAGACATTTTTTTTTGTTCATATGTTCTTTTTATAGATACTAATATTTAAGTAAATGCTCTGTTTATCATAAACAGAATTAACAACATTTATAGCCTGACATTTTAAGACATTTTTTTTATAAAAAGAACGTGTAAACATAAAAATATCTTAAAATAATTGTCGGGCCATTTCATAATGTGTGACGTCATTTTTTTTACATTTGGATACGCATCGAGCAGTTATGAATGTACGAGAGAAAATCATGGAGAATTGTAGTTTAAAAACAGTAAAATCGACCTTGCTAACCGAAACGCTCCTTTGTGGCTAAATCGGTAAAACACGTCAGGCTATATTTTAGTACCGTATAGGATACAGGTTCGAATACTTGCGAAGGACGAATATTTTCTATGAAAATTTCTCGCACATTCAGGCCGGTAATTGTCGTTAATACTGTTTATTATAAGCAGAGTTATTACTTAAATATTTGTATCTATAAAAAGAATGTATAAACATAAAAATGTCTTAAAATAATTGTCGGACTTTGTCCATTTCATAATGTGTGACGTCATTTGTTTACACTTGGATATGCATCGAGCGGATATGAATGTACGTGAGAGATTCATGGAAGATTGTAGTTTAAAAACAGTCAAATCGACTTTGCCAACGAACGCTCCTCTGTGGCTCAGTCGGTTAAGGCACGCCAGAATATATGACGGTTCCTTATAGGAAACAGGTTCGATTCCTGTCGGAGGATACATATATTCTATGAACATTTCTCGGACATTCAGGCCGGTAAATGTTATTAATACTGTTTATTATAAACAGAGCATTTACTTAAATATTTTATCTATAAAAAGAATGTATAAACAATGTCTTTTTAATTTTTCATATATATATATATATATATATATATATATATATATATATAATTCGATTAATATTTTCCGATGGGCTCCGTCTTTTTGAAAAGCTAGAATTGAACATTTATTGTTTCTTACACAATTCAAATGTCACGTTGTCTTTGCCTGTGGCAGATCGACTCGCATCCTAAGTGGAATTATTTCTTCTAATTCGTAATCAATAAACCATTTGGCTGCATGCGTCATTTCTCTTCATTTTGCTCTTGTCCATCGTAGCATAAAATATCGGTAATGAGCTTTGTTTTATGACTAAACACCGAGTCTCACCTCACCGAACTTTCCCCCACCGTTCAAAATTGCAATGTTGGTATCATCCACATCATGAAACTATTCCAAATTCCATCATTAACAAATTTCACACTCTTCTGAAAACCCACTTGATGAGTTCAGCTTAACCGGTTTTTGAGAGGCATTTTCGAATGTAGCCGTAATTTCCGAAATTAATCTGAGTAAACAAGGCGCGGTTTAAATTGGCAAACGGATTAATGGCTGCTCTGTTCAGCTGGCCTTTGGAGTCTTTTGGGAAGGGAAACCTGTAAGATTGCACGAAAGTTGTATAAGTCCAATTGTATAAATGACAGGCGAGATCTCGGAAGAATATCGGCAAATGGCGTGATTGGTCCGAGGTGACATTTACGCCTTGTTGGCTGAGAGTCTTTACACATCTAAAGTAGAAATGTTGTCAGTCTGGGGATACAAGGTCAAATGAGAGATGCCGCTGTATATATTTGGAAATAGTTTACGAACAGAAAAGAATTGCAGATAAAAAAATACTACTTTACCAAATGTTACGATATCAAATTTAAGCATTTTATTTTCGTTTAGTACACTAAAGAGGAGGCACGGTGGAGTAATGGATAGGGGCTCGGATTGCGAATCGGAGAGCCGAGTTCGAATTCCAGTCGAATCCATTACATTCACTTACGTGCTAATACTCTAGGGAACGGTATGTGTTGTGGCCTTGTTAAGTGCCACAAATAAAGACACAAAGAGAGGAATTGAGTTAAACAAATATATTAACAAAAACAATAATACAATATATACAAACGAGAGTGTTACAGCAAGAACGGATAGGGGCTCGGATTGCGAATGGGAGAGCCGAGGTCGAATTCCAGTCGAACCATTTCATTCACTTACGTCTTAATACTCTAGGGAAAGGTATGTGTTGTGGCCTTGTTAAGTGCCAGAAATAAAGACAAAAATAGAGGAATTGAGTTAAACAAATATATTAACAAAAACAATACTACAACATATACAAACGTTAGAGCAAGAAAGTTCGGGAAGTTTCCAGCTGACTACTGGAAACTTCCCTCTCCCAAAACAGTACATGCTTCTATTTATAGCTGGGAGCGTCCATGCGTGAGTGGGTAAATTACCATAACAGTATGAATACTCTTCTTCTCCCGCCAGCTATGGGTAAATAGCAGGACAGACCGGGGTCTATAGCCTTGGATGGCAACTGGTCTACCTACAGCGGAGAGAAATCTGCCTCGTCATGGCACATGACTGACTGACACTACATGATTACATTGGATTGGAATGTGTGTAGAAGGATTGTGCCAATCGTTTAATTTATGTGTGTCTACCTGCCTTGATAATCATTACTCGTAATTATATTTCTGCCTGTGTTCGCATTGCTATTAGTGGCTACTGTGGCAAAAACGCAGCTATTTCAGTCCTAAGGTAGGCTACAACTTTATTCTATGATAAATCAGTGGAGAAAGAAAGAGAAATAGCAAGCGTCCTCGTGTATTTACTATCCTTTTGTTCGTCTCTCATAATCGCCCGGGCTCGGGCAAGCAGCTGGTTACTAGACAACGCGTCCATCCTAGACAACGCACGAATAGTCCGCTTTACATTGCCTGGCAACCCGTGCATAAAGCCAGCATACGGTCACTTACCCCGCCCAAGAACGAGAGCTTCTTTAATTCATCCAGGTATACATCCACGGATTCACCGTACTGCAGGTGAATTTAAGAAACTCGTTTTCCTAAGAAAAAAAAAACACATTCACCATACATCCCTCACATACTGGCGCCACGTATTGTTTACATTAATCACTCGTCTGATTTTGTTTGTATGGGAATGACATACCAGTCAAGAGCAAAAGGGCTCCCTTCGCTACTAGTAAACAGAGCATGTTTAAGCTGGTGGCTCGGCTCCAGGAAGGTTTATAGTCTTGGAAATACTTTTAACAGCTAAGTTCTGAGGCTCCGTCATATAAAAGGAGGAATTAGATAGCTAATATTATAGTGTAATGACTCAACATAAAAATCCACGTCCCTATCAGTCAAGCCAATTAGGTGACCGTCCAAGCTGACTTGAGCCTGGGCGTTGCCTTACATTCGTCCTGGAAGACGCACACATATTTTCAGCGTATTTTTTTAGGAAAAAAAGTGCATCTTGTAAGCTGGAAAATACGGTAATTCAATGTGGGCGAATAATCGAACGGCGAGGAAGAATCGTGTATAACAAACGATACCAACTTGATAATCATTACTTCACGACAGGATTATCAAAGGCATAAGATGGTAGGATTGGCGGAGTAGGTAATGGCATACGATGGTGGCTGCTCCAGTTACTGCTACACAGTAACTACTTATTGAAGACGTTGCATACTGAGAAAGACAATATTCGGAAAATAAAAATTTGGACCTGGTCTGAACAGTAACATCGGCAAAAACAAACTCCAGCTGATATGTTTAGAGACAGAATGCAAACATTAGGGAAACGGATTTGTTGTCAACAGTAAATGGAGAAATAGTATACATCGATGTTGGACAGTATCAGACAGTCTGTCTGTAATACAGCTGACTGTTCATGGAAACAAAACATACAAATGGCCAGAAACAGAATGGATCCAGAATGCCTAGCTAAACAAAGCCAAGGAGTTTTACATTGAAAAGAATGACATAAAAAATGAAACTGTGTGAAATTTTAAATATTCTTTCATTAACTCTGTTTATAGATTTGTTACTATCGACCATGGGATAGAATCTTTATGATTGGTCAGTATCAATAATGATGCCTTTTCAAACTGGATAATCAAAGTCTTCGACCTTTCGCATTTCTCATTTGATAAGCGAACATCTTTTATTTTACGTTATGCAGTCGGGGTTGGCGAGAAATTAACTTTGATTTTACGTTTCTTAATATTTTTATACTCTACAGTTAAAAAAATAATTTTATAATACTCGTATATAATTAAAGCAAAAATAAGTACAAAAAGTTGTATTTAAAAATGAATTTTCACGTTTTTTACCTTCAAGATCTGTCTCTCCTTCTGAGATGAGGTATTGTAACTATTTACACTATTTACATTGTTCGAACTGTTGTCCTCATCTTTATTGTCATATTCACGTCGCCAAGGCCGTTGTAAGCCCCAGCCTTCTTCAGAATCTGTCTATATTTCTGAAATGAGTTATTGGAATTATTTACATTATTTGCGTTGGTCGGATTGTTGTCCACATCTTTATTGTCATATTCACGACGTTTCGGCCGTTGTACGCTCCGGCCTTCTTCAGGATCTGACTATATTTCTGAGAGGAGGTTTCAAAACTATTTACTTTATTTTCATTGTTCGAACTATTGTGCTCATCTTTATAGTCATATTCACGACATCAAGGTCGTTGTACGCTCCGGCCTTCTTCAGGATCTGTTTCTATTTCTGAGACGAGTTATTTAACTATTTACACTATTTACATTGTTCAAACTGTTGTCCTCATCTTTATTGTCATATTCTCTGTCTATATTTCTTAAATGAGTTATTGTAACTATTTACATTATTTACGTTGGTCGGATTATTTTACTCATCTTTATTGTCATATTCACGACGTTTCGGCCGTTGTACGCTCCGGCCATCTTCAGGATCTGTCTATATTTCTGAGATGAGGTATTGTATCTATTTACTCTATTTACATTGTTCGAACTATTGTCCTCATCTTTATTGTCATATTCACGACGTCAAAGCCGTTGTACGCTTTGGCCTTCTGCAGGATCTCTTTATATTTCTGAGACGAAGTATTTAACAATTTACATTCTTCAAACTTTTTTTTTTCATCTTTATTGTCATATTTTCGACGTTTCGGCCGTTATACGTTCCGGCCTTCTTCAGAATCTGTCTATGTTTCTGAAATAAGTTATTGTAACTATTTGCATTATTTACGTTGTTCGGATTATTTTACTCATCTTTATTGTCATATTCACGACGTTTCGGCCGTTGTACGCTCCGGCCATCTTCCAGTAATTTACGTTGGAATTTCAAACTGAACCCTTAATTTCGTCCAACGGGGTAAATTTTTCTACGCATAATTGCGAAGGCAATCCATAATACAGACCAGCAGAGGTCAGTTATGCAACTCATTATTCATTACTCATCATCAACTCATCACCGATCTGTCAATGCACACCCTTCTAATCCTGCGGCGATGGGCACGTGGCGAAGGGACAGGTGGAGATGACCACTGGCTGTTGGAGTCAAAATCCTACACGTAGGCGGTCCATGAACAAGTGGTCGTTCTTTTTCTGAGTCTAAAAGAAACGGAAGGATCCGGCAGCACTCGTGGGCGACTATTTGGTTTCATAGGAAATTTTCATTGGTTATTGGAAAAATCGTCGTAATCGCCAGGAAAAGCAGAATAACAATAAAACGATTTTGCTGCACCGATTTTTCAAGCAGTCAGGCAGATCTTTCTGCCAAGAAAATAATGAATCCTAGCAGTCGACTAAACACGAATACCAATTTTTGATATTAGCGTTCGAGCTCAGTTGGGAGCAGAAATGAAAAATTTTAAGTCAAGGTCATTGATACACGACCAAGAGTGTCGTAATCGATTAAATATTATCTATGTAACCATTAGGGGCGTTGGGCCATCACATAGCCATATCAGCAGTAGCTAGGGCAAGATAACCTGCAGGGCCTGCTCCTTGTCAATCTGGTTTTGGATTTAGAATTGTCCTTCTCGGATATAGGTTGCCTTACTAAGTCTAAAGAGACTAACAGTATTTTATTATTTATGGGCTTTTCTTTTTCTTAGACAGACTGACACACAAAGGTCAGCCTGCCTTGTTATTTAACCCATACTTGGAGGAAAATTGTTTCGTTTCTTTTTCCAAGGGTATTAATGCCACTTGAACGAAACAGACTTGGTCAGAATGTGAACGCTAAACCCTTGTTATATTTTAAATTACACGTGCACCAAGATCAAAGATACTTGGTTCAAAATACAATTCTCTAATTGAGAATTATGTCTTCGTTATATCGTCTTTTCTGATTTAGATTTGTTTTGCCCCAATGTTTTATAATATGAAACCACTGAAAAATGATAAAAACCCACCTTACTTTGATCAAATTACGTTATTATAAGTCGATTTAGGTTTTAATATATAAATCTACTTTCTGACACTGTAATCATTTCTTCCGTCATTTTGAGAGCGAACGTGGAAATTGCGACATCGATCAATTCATCATTATTAAATGAGGCCCGAAAAGTCGGCGCCAAATGTTACCCTAATTGTCCTGAGGATGGCGACATATAAGCCAATTAAATGGTGCAACGCGAAGCTAAGAGAGGAAAAGAAATGTAAAGAGAGAAACCTCTATCGGAGGCACGCCACCGCCATGTGCAACTTAATTGTCTGTTCGCACGTGGGGGGTGGCAAATCAACAGCCAACTAATGACGTCATGGGAAGACTGGTTGCTATTGGTTATAATTTAGAATTTGTGATTCATACAATGAAGCATACTCCCCTAATTGCTCGATTTCACCTGCCAGAGTCGATGTTTGGAATATTCCCATGGAATGAAATCCAATCTGGATTCACTCCAGAATTGATGTAACACATATGGAATTGATTCAAAGTACGTCTTTCCTCTTGTGTCCCTCTATGAATATCAGTCGACCTTGTCAATCTGTTCACCTAGCTACCAACTACAGCATATTTGAGTTTAATGCCTTTCCAACCGATGTTAGTGTTCGGCCTTCCAGAGCAGGTAAAAAGCTAGAAATTGAAAAGAATTAAGAAATTTATGCACAAAACATTCGAAAGTGTCAGACTACCATTTTATATCTGTTTAAATTTGAATGTAGGAAAGAATCGTTTCAACAAATTCTTCCTCTATCTTCCCTCACTCACTTTTCCAACTTTTACTTTTTCACCTTTCTTTCTTACGACTATTCTCTCACTCTCACCCCTCTCTCTCACTCTCACCTCCTCTCTCTCCCCCTCTCTCTCTCTGTCACTCTCACCCTCTCTCTCTCTCTCTCCCCCTCTCTCTCTCCCCCTTCTCTCTCTCTCTCTCTCGGTTCTTTTTTATTTTTCCATGTAATTTTCTCCTCCCGATATCTTCATACACACTCTCACTTCTAACTTTTACTTGTTCACTTTTATTTCTCTCACTGTCACCCTCCTCTCTCCCTCTCTCTCTCTCTCACTCACTCACTCACTCTCTAGGTTCTTTTTTATTTCTTCCAAATATATGACTCCTGTCGATATCTTTCTACACACTCTCTCTTCTAACTTTTACTTGTTCACCTTTCTTTCTAACTCTCTCTCTCTCTCACTCTCACTACCTTCTCTCTCTCTCTGTCTCTCTATCTATCTATCTCTCTCAGTTTATTTTTATTTTTCCAAGTATTTTACTCCTCTCGATATCTTTTTACACACTCAGTCCCATAACTTTTACTTGTTCACATGTCTTTCTTTCTCACTCTCTCTCACTCTCACCCCTCTCTCTCTCTCTCTTTCTCGTTTCTCTCTCTCTCTCTCTCTCTCTCTCTCGGTTATTTTATTCAGCCAAGTATTTTACTCCTCTCTATATCTTTCTACACACTCTCTCTTCTAATTTTACTTGTTCGCCGTTATTTCTCCCTCTCTATCACTCTCACCTCCCTCTCTCTCTCTCACACCCCTATCTCTCACTCTCACACCCCTCTCTCTCACTCTCACCCCTCTCTCTCTCACTCCCCTCTCTCTCACTCTCACCCCTCTCTCTCTCACTCTCACCCTCTCTCTCACTCTCACCCCCTCTCTCTCTCTCACGCCTTCTCTCTCAACCCCTCTCTCTCACTCTCTCTCTCTCTCTCTCTCTCTCTGTTCTTTTTTATTCTTCCAAGTATTTTACTCCTCTCTATATCTTTCTACACACTCTCTCTTCTAATTTTACTTGTTCGCCGTTATTTCTCCCTCTCTATCACTCTCACCTCCCTCTCTCTCTCTCACACCCCTATCTCTCACTCTCACACCCCTCTCTCTCACTCTCACCCCTCTCTCTCTCTCACTCTCACCCTCTCTCTCACTCTCACACCCCTCTCTCTCACTCTCACCCCTCTCTCTCTCACTCTCACCCTCTCTCTCACTCTCACCCCCTCTCTCTCTCTCACGCCTTCTCTCTCAACCCCTCTCTCTCACTCTTTCTCTCTCTCTCTCTCTCTCTCTCTCTCTCTCTCTCTCTCTCTCTCTCTCTCTCTCTGTGTTCTTTTTTATTCTTCCAAGTATTTTACTCCTCTCGGTATCTTTCTACATAATCTCTCTTCTAACTTTTACTTGTTCACCTTTCTTTTTTCTCCCTCTCATCCGGCCCGCTCTCTCTCTCTATCTCTCTCTCTCTCTCTCTGTGTCTCTTTGACTCTCTCTCTGTCTTTCTCTCGCAGTTCTTTTTTATTTTTCCAAGTATTTTACTCCTCGCAATATCTTTCTACACACTCTCTCTTCTAACTTTTACTTGTCCACCTTTCTTTCTTTCTCATCGTCTTTCTCACCTCTCTCTCTCTCTCTCTCTCTCTCTCTCTCTCGATACATTTTTAATCTTTCTAGAATTTTTCTCCTCACTATATCATTCCATACTCTCTCTCCTCTAAATTTTACTTTTTCAACTTTCTTTCTCCTCTCTCTCTCTCTCTCACTCAATCCCCCCTCTCTCTCTCTCTCTCTCTCTCTCTCTCTCTCTCTCTCTCTCTCTCTCGGTTCTTTTTAGTCTTTCAATGATTTTTCTCCTCTCTATATCTTTCTACACTCTGTCTCCTCCAACCGTTACTTTTTCACCTTCCTTTCTTTCTCCGCCCCAACTCTCCGTCTCGCTCTTTCTCGGTTCAACAGTGAAAGATATTTTGAATTTACGGAGCTATTCTATACAAATAGACACAGATATTTTAACCTCCTGAAGATGGTCTCAGGTGAGAATGAAACTACTTAGGAAAAATCAAAATTATTTGAAATAAAATTTTTGAAATTTTCTTAATCAGTTTTTTACAGCCTTCAAGAAATTAATTCGTGGACTTGAAATGATTAAAATTAACATATATATATATATAATGAATGGAGCACTATGGCCGCTTTAGCTGTTGAAAATATATTTTCAATTGAGCACTGTTGAATGATAAGCTAATTCTAAAAACAACAGCCACCTGCATTAATGCGAAGCTCTTCAGTAAAATGAATGGAGCACTATGGCTGCTTGCCGTTTGTTTACGTTTGTAAAAGCAATACGATAGATTTGACTGACTCATTCTGGCGAGTGAAAATGGCTCAGTGGTAGATGCTCTAACTGACACCGAATCGGTTGGGTTTCGATCCGGGCTTGAGACATTTGGTTATCTAGTCGCACTGAGGAGCTGCGAAAGAGTACTGTTTGAGAATGATACTATTAATTACACTAGCAGCATGACCCGGCGTTGCCCGTTCTTGATTCAAAAATCATACGACTCATACAGCAATTACTTGAGGTAAATTATTATTGCCTTTCCTTGCCTTTAAAGGAGTGCTGATGTTGCTACATGCCTTACTTCTTGCCTATCTCACACTGCGAATTTTCTCTAAGCTCTATACTAAACATTACATCTGTTACGAAAAAAGAACTAAACAAAATGGACACAAAACGATCAGCTTTAAAAAAGGACTCGTAACTGGAAAAACAAATACTTTTTCACACCCAACCCAGTTCTGCGGAATCAGAATCAACGTTGAGTTTAAGCCAGAGAATGAGTCAATTGGTGTAAAGTGTCATTCAGATTTAAATTTTTCACACTTGTGACGAATGCAGCTATCGATTTTTTTGCATGCTAGCATGCTAGTTAACATTCGTGTCAGTCAGCTGTTGGCTCTCACGCTGGCCAATAGAATCTTCCTGTCTATTCGTGGCAGCCAGCTATAGGCTCTCACCCTGGCCAGTAGAAAATGGCCGCAAACTACATGAAAACTGCTGTAGAAGCATGAAAAAATCGATTATTTCCACTATCGATGGGAGTTGGGAAATGTAAAGTCGGTCTTGGCCTTCCGGCTCACATGGAGCATGTGCATGTAAATTTTGGTGCAAATCCGTCGAAAATTGCGGCCGTGCATTCGTTTGGGGTATGTCTTTTGGTCTTTTCTTAGTTTTACATGTTTGTTTGTTTTTCTTGTTCAAGTTTTTTCTTGGTTTTTGTCTTTTTAATGAGATTTTTGCAAGTAGACTGTTGGTTATACAGACATATTGGATTCATGTAAAAACTTTGTGTGCGGGTTCCTGACAGCAAAACAAGGTAAAATGTCCATATAAGCATATGTCCAAAAGGTCATGTAGAATGTGTTCTTCGTGGCCAAGCGTACGAACAAATATCGGTTTTTCTCGATCCATAGTTTTTGGTGCCACGGAACCTATCTCAGCAACGCGACGATAAACAGCAGCAAAGGTTGATTCGGCTGCCTTTGGTCTGGATTCGCAATCTGATACAGCCGTACAGCCTCCCGTCCATTACCATTCGCGCAACCGTATGTAGAAATCAGATCTGCCTACTCACGATATGAATATCCTGACTGATATATATATATATATATATATATATATATATATATATATATATATATATATATATATATATATATATGAGAGAGAGAAAAATTAAACGGAATACTTCTCAGTTATCTCATTACTACACATATTAAACGTTGAAGATAGACTCGCCACAAATGTACATGAATGGCAAATATAACCTAGTCTACATGGCAACACAGTACCATCTACCGTAAATTATCTCTCAACTTGATAACTCAAAAAGGAATGATTTGAGGGTATATGTTTATATGGGAGCACCCTGAGGCGGTGTAATGGTTAGCAAGCTTGTCTTGTTGACACAACTACGAATGAGTAGTGAGTTCTATCCTCACTGGGTG
This sequence comes from Acanthosepion esculentum, assembly GCA_964036315.1. Classification (NCBI taxonomy): domain Eukaryota; kingdom Metazoa; phylum Mollusca; class Cephalopoda; order Sepiida; family Sepiidae; genus Acanthosepion; species Acanthosepion esculentum. The sequence continues at coordinate 19,223,695 of OZ038508.1, read as the reverse complement.
CCGCTATACTTTCATCCTTGTGCCACATCCAAGCTACACTTAAAAGATCGCTATATGTTTATATGGGCTTTTGTCCTTGTTTTGGTGTGACAAACACGCCCACAAAATTGTAAAAGTATTTTTGATACACCCTATATATATATATATATATATATATATATATATATATATATATATATATATATATATATATATATATATATTCGTATATGTATACACATACATTCATATATAATGTATGCTTACCACATTAAAAAATATATATTTATCTATATGAGTTTTTGTATAGACGATCGACCTGCTTTTGATGTCCGTGTGAGTCTATCGATCAAGACGTCTGCGTTTGTCAGTTGACAGAAGAACGTTTTGTCAGTTGCAACCTGAAAAGATATGAACATTTTCGATAAAAAAAATTTCTGTGGAAAAGAAAAAACTTTTATTTCATTTTATTTTATCTACAAATTTTTTAAACATCAACAGGTCTTCCTATTTGCCATAAGAAAGAAAGAATTATTGATTATAAAAGCGAAGCGTACAGACTACTGAGTCCTCATTACCCTTAATCTTTTTGCAAACAAACAGGTGATAGATAGATAGATAGATAGATAGATAGATAGATAGATAGATAGATAGATAGATAGATAGATGCAGATGAAAAAATAAACTAATACATAGATAGATGCAGATGAAAAAATAAACTAATACATAGATAGATAGATAGATAGATGCAGATGAAAAAATAAACTGATAGATAGATAGATAGATAGATAGATAGATAGATAGATAGATAGATAGATGCAGATGAAAAAATAAACTAATAGATAGATAGATAGATAGATAGATAGATAGATAGATAGATAGATAGATAGATAGATGCAGATGAAAAAATAAACTAATAGATAGATAGATAGATAGATAGATAGATAGATAGATAGATAGATAGATAGATGCAGATGAAAAAATAAACTAATTGATAGATAGATAGATAGATGCAGATGAAAAAATAAACTAATAGATAGATAGATAGATAGATAGATAGATAGATAGATAGATAGATGCAGATGAAAAAATAAACTAATAGATAGATAGATAGATAGATAGATAGATAGATAGATAGATAGATGCAGATGAAAAAATAAACTAATAGATAGATAGATAGATAGATAGATGCAGATGGAAAAATAAACTGATAGACAGAGGGAGAGAGAGAGATTTAAATAAATTATGAATCGAGAAGAGAGAGAGAGTAGTTCGAGACAGATTATTTATTAAACATAGATAGATAGATAGGGAGAGAGAGAAAGATATAGAGACAGATAAATAAATTATGAATCGAGAGAAGGAGAGAGAGGGTGGTTCGGGACAGAGATTATTTATTAGATAGATAGATAGATAGATAGATAGATAGATAGATAGATAGATAGATAGATAGAAAGAAAGTTATGAACAGACTGACATAGATTGATTGTGCCATCCATTTCTCGGTTTATAGACTTGCTTTGCTTAAGCCCTTATGATTGGAGTCACAGGAATGCTTGTAGAAAAATCATAAATTTTCGGCACCATCTAAAGAAAACCTTAAAATGCCATCATAGGAAAGTACTTGTAAAAATTTCCTGCTACAAGCCGGGATCGAAATTCGACCAATTTGACATCAATCGGAGACTCTTAGACCGAGGCTACCGGGTTACGATACGGGGAAAATGAATTTTTAACGCATTATATACGTTATATAAGCATTATCAGCTGCCAGATTGCTCTATTTATTGCGAGAAGCTTGGCATTATAGCAGCAGAAGCCGTCAAATACCCTTTCTTTCAAAGTGCTCATCTGACGAACGTGAGCGTATAATTCATACATATATATATATATATATATATATATATATATATATAGCTGCCTGAGGATTGCACTAGCATGAAACAGACTGTCGCCTCTAAGTGTTGACTTCTATGTTCACTTTTATATTTACACACGCTCTATCTCTGATATTGAGCACTTTATCCCATAAATATAGCACACTTTAAGACTATATTTCTTCATATATATATATATATATATATATATATATATATATATATATATATATATATATATGTATGTATATATATATATATATTCTAAAGCAACGCCTTAGACCACTCAGCCACACGAATCACGAGGCACCGAGTTCGAATCCTGGCTGGAATTAATTTCAGCAGCTATCGGACTCCAAGCACAGGGCACCTTTGGCAAGTGTCTGTTCCATAGCCACGGGTCCACAAAAAACCATGAGAGGGAATTTGGGAGAGGAAACTGTGTGGAAGACCTCGTAGGCCAAAGCTAGCACGATATCACAAAAACACCGTGATTGCGAGTTGAGGTGGCTAGCCTTGTTCATTTATGTTCACGCTGGGTTCGCACCAACGCTCTAAAAAACTGTTAATTGGCTCTGCACACGCCAATAACAGTATAAACTGCAGGTGGGCTCTGTGGGCATTTCCCAGTTGGGAAATTGCAAAAAATGCCTGTGCAAATGTTGCAATATGCGTTAGCTAGCTGTGCATTGCAACGGGTGTCCTCGATATCGAGTGGCCAATTATTATATATATATATATCCGTAGTAAGTAGTCCAAGTGAATCCTAGTAATATAAAATATTAAAACTGATTCAGAGAAAAGAACTCAATGTATTTATTGCAGAGCATATATGAATTACAGATATATGAAAATAACATCCCCACAATATGGCCATTTCGCCCTTCCAACGGGCTTATCAACTTAAGGAGTTTTATGAAAAATGAAAATTAAAAAGTGAAACAAAATGCTTGTAGGAATAGCATTTTGATTCACTTTTTAATTTTTCTTTTTCTTTGGGGTTATATCCGTTAGGTCATAAATACTTGGATGAGTATCACTACGGAATTTGTGAGTAGAGGTGCTATATCGAGTCGATTCAGTTTCTTCTTCAGTTTGTATGACGCTTGCGTTGTTTCGAAACGGTTCAGGTTCGAATCTCGGTAGTGGATTCGAAGGACGGAACGGCCGTCCAGTGCTTTCTGCGTTCTGTTGGGGATTCTTCTAGACTCGACGAATTACTATAATAAATCTGTGCGTGTACCTTTAAGCGTAATCCCTCTTGCATTAAATTCCTCGAAATCTTCATATTTGCCCTGTTTCGTGTCCCAATGTCTTTGCTTGGTCGGTAAGGCTGCTCCCTAGCCGGGGTCGGTTTATATATGTATAAAGACAAAAGGATAACTTTGATGTGCTTTATTAAAACAAATATGAGGATTTTATTTTGCAACAAGTATTTATGAACGGATGTAAAAATATGAGTTTTTCAGCATTTTTAAATTTAATAGCATAAATAAACAATGCTGTTCGATAAAAGTGACTCACCTGATTTTTTTTTCCTAAATGTTCTCTTCTCCGATGAAACGAAAGTTGAGCTAAATTCAAAGGATAAGCGATCTAAAATCCGAAGAAGAAACCTTGAAAGCCCCTTGAATTTAGCAGTAAGTACTGTCAAGCATCCGTTCAGTACAATGTTCTGGGGATGCTTTTCTCTTCATGGAACTGGTATCTTAAAACCTATTGAAAAGACCCTCAGGAGCGAGCAGTACAAGAGAATTTTAGAGTCTTGTCTGCTCCCTTCTGCTGAAAGGGTGCAAATTGACCCCACCAAGCTCATTTTTATGTCAAAAATCAAAATTGATGAATGAATACTTTGATGAGAAGCAGGTGAGTGTTATGACATGGCCTCCCCAATCTCCTGACCTCAACCCCATAGAAAACTTATGGAGCATTATAAAGTACAGGCTCTCGAGAAAGCAGTTGAGCAACAAAGAGGATTTGATTGTGAATTTCATATCCGAATGGAATTCAATGCTTGGAGATGAGATTTGCCAGAACCTAATCAAGTCAATGCCAAAAAAGTTTGAAAAGGTTTTTTCAAAATAAAGGCGGACCCATAGATTATTAAATATTTCGAACTATATTACCTATTATAAATAAATCATACCTCTATTATTCTTTATTTAAAGCTGTTCGGTTATGTTTCTATTGATTACTAGTTGCAGGAAATCAGTGAGTCACTTTTTTTTAACAGAATTTTTCCCTAAATCTCATTTATATCCAAAATTATAATTATCAATAGAATACCTTAGGGGTGAGTAAACTTTTTTACTAGGTGGTCGGGAAGGGGTCTTTATATTAGTAAGATTAAAAATTAGTTTGACCCCAAAAACAATAGGCGAAAAAAATTTTAAGTAAAATAAATCCGCTGAGTCACTTTTATCGAACAGTATTGTATATACATACCGTAACTGGGGCATTACTACCAGACATGAGGCAGCATTCTAAAATAGGATGCATTACTTTCGGAGCAACAATGTGTGTGCGTCTGTTTGTGTGTCTCTCCATGCGTGTGTGTCTGAAGTGGTATTAAATTTTACTTTTTCAAGCACTGTTGAAAGAATGTTATACAATATTAATATTAAATATTTATAATATTAAATATTTACAATATTAAATCTATTAATATTTTTTAGAATTGCAACCTAAAGTGCGTGCAATTTTTTAACAACTCCGAGATAATTGCAAAAGAAAACTAAATTCATCAAAGAAAGATTTTAATTAAAGGTATTTGATAATTCTTTTTTTAAAAAAGCAAGCTATTCTCAATATTGCGACTCGTAAAACAGTTTGCTTATCAAAGGTAGATTTCATATGATTTCTACCAAATTAAATTTTTGTTAGAAAGTGAAATCCTTTCAGTACAAACGAAAGTTAATGTTGGCTACGAACTTTTCTTTCTTTATTGAAAATAAAGCAATTTCAGTAGAAATGAAATTTGAGGTTTTCTTCATTAAACGCTGATTTTTACGAAAATAAACGAATTTAAATGCAAATGGGCAATTATCTTAAAATGAGATTAATTCTACCTGGAGACCTTTGGTAGAATTGGAAATTATTTCTATACGGACGTATGTAGAATAAAATGTTCATTTTATAGAAATTAATGTTTTTCATGATTGTTTGATTCGTTTTTTTTACGGTTTATCGGCCCTTTACAGGTTATTTAAAGCCAGAACATATGTGAATATGGCAATGAAGATGAGGATAACAGTCCGAATAATGTAAATAATGAATGTCATCATAGTACCTCATCTCAGAGATATAGAGGCCGAAACGTTGTGAATATGGCAATGAAAATGAGGATAACAGTCCGAATAATGTAAATAATGAATGTCATCATAATACCTCATCTCAGAGATATAGAGGCCGAAACGTTGTGAATATGGCAATGAAGATGAGGATAACAGTCCGAATAATGTAAATAATGTAAGTAACCATAATACCTCATCTCAGAGTTATAGAGGCCGAAACGTTGTGAATATGGCAATGAAGATGAGGATAACAGTCCGAATAATGTAAATAACACAAGTAATCATAATACCTCATCTCAGAGATATAGAGGCCGAAACGTTGTGAATATGGCAATGAAGTTGAGGATAACAGTCCGAATAATGTAAATAATGTAATTAACCATAATACCTCATCTCAGAGTTATAGAGGCCGAAACGTTGTGAATATGGCAATGAAGATGAGGATAACAGTCCGAATAATGTAAATAACGCAAGTAATCATAATACCTCATCTCAGAGATATAGAGGCCGAAACGTTGTGAATATGGCAATGAAGATGAGGATAACAGTCCGAATAATGTAAATAACGCAAGTAATCATAATACCTCATCTCAGAGATATAGAGGCCGAAACGTTGTGAATATGGCAATGAAGATGAGGATAACAGTCCGAATAATGTAAATAACACAAGTAATCATAATACCTCATCTCAGAGATATAGAGGCCGAAACGTTGTGAATATGGCAATGAAGTTGAGGATAACAGTCCGAATAATGTAAATAATGTAATTAACCATAATACCTCATCTCAGAGTTATAGAGGCCGAAACGTTGTGAATATGGCAATGAAGATGAGGATAACAGCCCGAATAATGTAAATAATGAATGTCATCATAATAACTCATCTCAGAGTTATAGAGGCCGAAACGTTGTGAATATGGCAATGAAGATGAGGATAACAGTCCGAATAATGTAAATAACGCAAGTAATCATAATACCTCATCTCAGAGATATAGAGGCCGAAACGTTGTGAATATGGCAATGAAGATGAGGATAACAGCCCGAATAATGTAAATAATGAATGTCATCATAATACCTCATCTTAGAGTTATAGAGGCCGAAACGTTGTGAATATGGCAATGAAGATGAGGATAACAGTCCGAATAATGTAAATAACGCAAGTAATCATAATACCTCATCTCAGAGATATAGAGGCCGAAACGTTGTGAATATGGCAATGAAGATGAGGATAACAGCCCGAATAATGTAAATAATGAATGTCATCATAATACCTCATCTTAGAGTTATAGAGGCCGAAACGTTGTGAATATGGCAATGAAGATGAGGATAACAGTCCAAATAATGTAAATAATACAAGCAATCATAATACCACATCTCAGAGATATAGACGGAAATCATTTATAATACATGTTGGATTTTTTTACTGATAGTTCACTTAATAAAATGGGCAAATAGTCACTGAGTGCGATTGTAAAGTAGCCGGAAGCGATGTGTAAGAGATTATTATGTGGTTGACACTGGATTTAAAGAGACCCAAAATATAGTGGCCAGGCAAGCATTCTCTCGGGAAGGTTTTTTCCCAATGTACCCGTTCTGGGGAAGAAGCTGTGTTAGTCGAAGAGATCCGACTGAAATGGGGATGATCTTCCACCATTGAACATGGAATGGTAAGGCAAGGTGTGTCCTTAGTGTGAAAGTCTGATCTGGTGCTACTAACGAATGTAACTCGTCCGAACATCTGTCATAGTAATAGCGATAAGGTAATGAAAGACTGGCAACATTCCGTCTGTGAGTTTCCAAGGTGGAGAAGAATTCACAAACCAACGCCTTCAACCACTAGGCTATTGTCCCATACCATTAGTCTAGTGGATTAAAGCTTTGGTACGTTAATTTGGTGACATAGTAATTGTGAGTTCAATCCCTGGGCTGGGCAGCGTGTACTTGAACTCTGTGGAAACAGGGCAAGCAATAACTGAGCAGTTCTAAAAATAAGAACTAGACAAGATATCCCTAGATATGGGCAGTGGATCGGGAACAGTTTATTTCTATAGATTAAATACCTGTAAGTTACCTGGATCAAAAAATTATCAAAGTTCTTTTCAATTTCAAAACTATAAACAACAATAATGTTTATTAATAACTCAGTTGAATTAACAACCTTTTCACAGTGGATCTAAACAAACATTTTATTCTGTAAGAAGAAAAAAAATGAAAGCCTATATTTCATGCAACAAATTTTTGTTAAGATAACTGATTTTATCTGTCTGGCCTGGGCAGTGTGTACTTGGACTCAGTGGAAACAAGGCGAGAAATAACTGAGCAGTTCTAAAAATGGGAACTAGATGAGATATCCCTAGACAGTGGATAATATTCTACCCCCGTAGATTAAATAAAGGGTTCAATTCAGAATTCCATGTAGGTTAGCCGGATTGATATACACCTGATGAAGGCCGGAGGACACAACGGCCGAAAAGTTGTGATAAAACAAAAAATATGAGAACAATAATCCGAATGTAAATAGTTTTAATAACGATAACTTCTCATCCCCGAAATTCAGACAGAAACTATTTTTTTCTCACAAGAATCTTTTATGGAGTAAATGAATGCATTTAAATCGAAATAGAAGATAATGTGGAATATGACATTTTCTCCGTGGAATAATTTTATTGAAAATAATTGGTATTTCCTTAGAAGTGGAAGAATATATTGGATAACACTTTCTTCTTCATAATTGTTGTAACCGGAAACTAAGGAAAGCACCGTTTCAGCCATTGTTCAAACACGGAAGTGCCGTGTCGGCCATTTTGTTTATGTGTGAATAAAAAGCAGGAGTATCGCTTCTGAAGACAATAGACACCAGACTAAACTGCGTTGTCAATACTGACTCCCTTGCCAAGTTGTGTAAAGGGTAATAGTCATTTTTGGTCTGATCTGTCTATTGTAAAGATTGTGTATGGCAGAAGGAGACAGATATTCACTGGAGCGATAGAATGAGCCGACCATATGTCCATCATATTTAGAAGTAAATCATATAAAAATAATCTTGAGATCGAGATGAACTTGATACGCAATAAATATTCATGACATGGAATTTCATTGAGATTGAAAACGTTCATCGTGACTGGAGAAAGGGTCTGATCGGTAATGATAAACGATAATAATTGGTGCTTGAGTCATTGAAATTTAAAAAATAAATGGCTGGCCACTCGTATCCGAGGATACCAGTCTACTAGGGCGGCTAGTCATTCCCTGTTACAGACAAATGCCAGGCACATATATTTGTGTTTGTTCAACACCCACAGAGTCCAACTGGGGTTTATACGGTAACTATGCCGAGAGGACTTTAGTTACAATTTCTGGAAGAGGGCGCGTTATCTAGCATGATCAGCAGTCTGGACATAAATTCTACAGGTTTCAATGCAAAGAAACACTCAATATAATTTTTAACTCCTTCATAATAGACTTTCCCTTAAAAAGTATTACAATGATCTGAAAAGACAAAAGTCAGATAAACAAATCAACCATGGTGAAATCCAAAGGCAGATCTCACAGTCGGAAAGAAAATGTTGTAACCATTTGGCTATCTAAACATGCACATACATGCATATGCATTGTTTTAACCGGGAACTAAGGAAACGGAAGCAACGTTTCAGAAATTGTTCAAAAACGGAAGTACCGTGTTGGCCATATTGTTTATGTTTAAATAAAATGCAAGAGTATCGCAAACAGATGTCACCAGAATAAACTGCGTTTTCGTTGTTATTACAGACCCCCTTACCAAATTGTAAAACTGAGAATCTTTTATGGTAAAATAAAGACGTTTAAATCCAAATGGAAACCCAAATGTTTTCTTGGTGGATAATTATTAAATGAAACGAAAGCATTTCAAAACAAACTGAATATCATTGCCTAGTGATTTAAAAACTGTAACTGCGTGATTAATCCCTGGACCTAGAAGTAAAAACTGAGACATTAGGGGAAACAGAGTATGAAATAACGAAGCCATACTAAATAAGAACAAGACGAGATATCTAGAGACCTGGTCATTGGACGATAACAATCTACCCCTCCGATTAAATAAAGGTTTCAGTTTGAAATTACCTGAAAGTTACCCAGAACAGAAGGTCAGAGGTTACAATGGCCGAAACGTTGTTATCACAACAATGACAAAGATGGAACCTTAGTCCAAATATATATATAAGTAATGATAATTCCTTATTTCAGAAGTTCAGACAGAAAATATTTTCTTATTTGTTTAAACTTTAATCCCTATTAAGCAAAAAGATGATGAAGTACGTCGTAACGAACTGTTGGAACTGCTAAAGTAACCTTGATATATTTGGGAAGAATATTAAAATAACTAGGGATCTATACTGGGAGAAAACTGTCTGCATATGATAGAAAATGGGTTCAGCAGATATACAAAAATAGAAAGGGAGGCAAGACAAGGATGTGTCCTCTCGCTGAACTCATTCAAACTTGACAGATGATTCCTAGAGAATATTGTATAGTGTTTATTCGAGACGTAAAATGAGAATAACAAATTCACGGATTTGAACTGAAAGGAAAAGAAACCGGGACGCAGAGATAAAAAAAATAGTTAAATTTTCTTCTCTTGCTGATAGATTTTAATTTTATTCCTGTGGCAGTGGAGACTTCTGGGGTTATTGGTCCTCGTTCGATGGCGTTCCTTCGGAGGATTGCCGCGATTGCGTCCCGATTAATGGACGAGCCTCGCGAAACGGAATGGCTCTTGCAGCGTGTCTCACTAGCGATGGTTCGAGGTAATGCTTTCTCCATCATTGTGGCTGGCAGAGGATAGAAAAAAAACATTTTGTTTATAGTAACTTCGTTTATAGTTACGTTGTTCTGGAATTGTCATCATTGGTCGACTGAACTTGCTTTGTTTCAATGACTTTTGTTTTGTTATTATTAATTACTTTATACCCATTATTATTAAAAAAAAAAGATCGGCTTTCAAAAAAAAAAATTTAAACGCTTAGTTTTATTGAATACAAATAAACTGGTCAATCAGGTTACTTCGTTCAAACTTTTTTTTAAATAAACAAATTTGTTCTATTAGTTACGTAACTACACAAAGAAACGAAAAGAAGATCCCAGAATGACGTCAGATTAATGTAAATGACGTCAAAATAAGAAGCAATAAATGAATTTATTTGAAGAAAATATTTCATAAATATTATTTAATGAACAAAGTAACTAATAATAACAAAACAAAAGTCATTGAAACAAAGCAAGTTCAGTCGACCAATGATGACAATTCCAGAACAACGTAACTATAAACAATTTTTTCTATCCTCTGTCAGCCGCTATGATGGAGAAAGCATTACCTCGAACCGTCGCCAGTGAGACACGCTGTAAGAGCCACTCCGTTTCGCGAGGCTCGTCCCTTAATCGAGACGCAATCGTGCCAATCCTCCGAAGGAACGCCATCGAACGAGGGCCAATAACTCCAGAAGTCTCCACTGCCACAGGAGTAAAAAAAAATCTATCAGTAAGAGAAGAATATTTAACTATTATTTTTTTATCTCTGCGTCCCGGGCGACGGACCCCGGCTCAACCGCGGACCTGGTCAAATTACCGGCCGAAAATGTATCCGCACGGGTCGCATCCCAAATCAACGACTTAACCATTTTAAAAGGGGAAATGGTAATGCCATCCAAAATGTCCAAATAATGTCAATGACGTATAAAATCCGTGAAAGTTTTATATCCTTAAATAGTTAGTTGTGGTTAGTTTAATTTGTAATGCGTCCAAATGTAGATAGAAAATAGCAAATGTTGATAATATAGCAAGGATCACTAATCACTGCCTCGAGTCCCCACTGAGGAAAGACAGGGGGTTCGGGGGTAGTAGGGACCGGCACTAACTGCTGGAACTGTTATGCAACGTTGATATGTTTGGAAAGGATATAAGAATAATCCAGAATTTATACTGGGAGTAAACTGCCTACATACGGATAGAAAATGAATTCAGTGAATATACAAAAATAGGAAGGACGTAAGACAAGAAGGTGTCTTCTTGAGATCCGGGTTGAGCTTAAGTCTCAATAGACGCTCAAGGCACGAGGCCTCCATAACAGAACATCCCGTCATCGCGAAAGAAGAAAAAAGAAAAATATCTAAAAACTCTGATTTCTTTAATTCGTATCATTTTCGGACGATTCTTTTCACCTTCACAGTATTTTTTTCACCTGTAACACTTTACGGAAGTGTTTTTTCTTTCTTTTTTTCTTACAAATCTTTAACAAAAAAACGGAATTCAAATCGGTACCCAATTCAGAGATAATCTTAATCTAATTAATCCTCTGTGATCATCGTATCCTTCCTTATGCTGAAAGTAAAGAAAGTACTTAAGCAATTTAGGTTTGTTTTGTTTTGTTTTACGGTATATCAACATCAATGGGTTATTTAATGCCGACAAGATTTTAATTGCTAGTAATATTTTTGTCTGTCTATCTATCTATCTATCTATCTATCTATCTATCTATCTATCTATCTCAGTATATATTGTTTTGTTTTACGGCATATCAACCTCAATGGGTTATTTAATGCCTACAAGATTTTTATTACTGGTAATATTTTTTTTTCAAAAATGTATTGCTGGTAATGTAATATGTAAGAATTTTTTCTTCAAATATTTATTGCTGGTAATTATTTATAAAAACATATTGCTGGTATTAAAACCAATTTTTTACATTTTCATAGTGTTTTGGCCCCAGTTTGGGGGTTAACTATTTGCCCATAGCTGAGAGCCTGACAGGTGCTACCGGCCCGGGTCAGAGTGGACCTGGGAACGACAAAAACTAAGAAGTGGTTTCACACTCCTCAGCCTGCTAATCAAAGGCCTTGCTGTTGGATGTAGTTTATCGTCTTACCCAGGACGTGGATGTAGTTTATCGTCCTACCCAGCACGGAAGCAATTTCGATAGACCACCAGATTCAACAAAGCTTTAAAGAAATCCGGAACCGGTATCGACCGAAAAGATGAGATAAAAATGATGAAGAAATTTTTTTCCAATTTCCAATGTGAAACATTGGAAACCTTTCTCAAATTTAAACTTGCTGTTCAAGTTATCTTCTAATTGTGCCTATCGTAATGGATTCAGATTGATTGACTTGTCTAGTTGGTTGAATAAAACTTCTCTTTCCGTTTCTTTCTACTTAATTGACTTCGTTTGAAATCCTTCCTGATCCTATCGTTATTTATTAAATCTGGATTCTTCTGGGGGTAGATACAGATCTGTGGGTCAAACTTGACAGTGAGATGATTTCTAGAGAATATTATATAGTGTTTATTCGAGGCGTAAAAAGAGAAAAACAAATTCACGGATTTGAACTGAAAGGAAAAGAAACCGGGACGCAGAGATAAAAAAAAATAGTTAAATTTTCTTCTCTTGCTGATAGATTTTAATTTTATTCCTGTGGCAGTGGAGACTTCTGGGGTTATTGGTCCTCGTTCGATGGAGTTCCTTCGGAGGATTGGCGCGATTGCGTCCCGATTAATGGACGAACCCCGCGAAACGGAGTAGCTCTTACAGCGTGTCTCACTGGCGATCGTTCGAGGTAATGCTTTCTCCATCATTGTGGCGGGCAGATTCAACAAAGCTTTAAAGAAATCCGGAACCTGTATCGACCGAAAAGATGAGATAAAAACGATGAAGAATTTTTTTTTTTTTCAATTTCCAATGTGAAACATTGGAAACCTTTCTCAAATTTAATCCTGCCGTTCAAGTCATCTTCTAATTGTGCCTATCGTAATGGATTCAGCTTGATTGACATCTGTCTAGTTGGTTGAATAAAACTTCTCTTTCCGTTTTTTTTTTCTACTTAATTGACTTCGTTTGAAATCCTTCCTGATCCTATCGTTATTTATTAAATCTGGATTCTTCTGGGGGTAGATAGAGATCTGTGGGTCACCTCGTGAAGATTACAGAGTACATTAACCAGTACACAATGATAGTAACCTTTCTGGCTTCTTTTTCTTTGCTTCTACCTCTCACTCGCTATGCAGAAGGAAAGCGATGGAAATTTCCCTGTATAACACGTACAACAGACACACACTATAGTTCGTGTATTTTTGTTGTGAAATTTTTTAAAAAATCACAGTTTACAAACGTTTAGATCTATTTTTCGTAGCTAGAAGTCTCTGAATATATCGTCATTATTAAACAAATGATCTGAAGAGTCCAAGTCAAAAAGTGTGGAAATGAAGGTAAAATTATTGTCGCACCAGTTTTTCAAATAATGAAATTATACTAACCTTCATATTTATTGTATTTATTAGGTTGGTGCAAAAATAATGTCGTTTTTTGACGTCCAACTTCATGTGAGAAAACTACATTATTTTTGCACCAACCTAATAGTTTAACTCAAGGGTAAAAGACAATAAATAATGTAGGAAGACTGCGTTGTTCCATCTTCCCAAATGGAGAGGGTTTCCCTTTCTTTATAATTACTAAACTTAGTTTTCTATACTACAAGTGCAATTGGGGTAAAATAATAGGAACATTCTGTTGCGCCAAATTTCTAAATGGGACGGGCCTAAATTTATTGATAATTGTGGAGGGCTCTTGATTAGACCTTCGACTTGTTCAGGAGATTGACAGTCCCTTAGTCTTTACATATTCTCAGCACTGGAAGCTCTCCTGGCTGCCGTTTGATCTGGGTGTTCGTTTGCACGGAACTTTCTTTTCCTCGTTGCTGCCTTGGCTCTTTTGATTGCAATTTGGTCCTCTGTTGGCGGAGATTTCTTTTTCTAATCCATACTACTGCCGTATACGATAAGCTACAAACAGTGTGACACACTGGCATTCGTATTTAATGATATAGATTACGAAATTAATAAAGTACAAGCCTGAATAGGAGAAAATGACGCAGGAATATTATGTTTCTTCATTCTTTCAAATGTGGAATGATCGCCTTAAAAAGCAGCCTAGAAAATTCTGTGTTTTAGCCAGCCTCGAACACTGACCTCGCGAACCAGTTGAAAATACGTAACACTTACAACCATTGAACTGAAATCTTTGTTTAATGATATATATGTAGACTCTACATTGTAGAACAGTGGTTCTCAACCGATTTTGGGCCATCCCCCACTTTGGTATTTCTAAAATTCTGGTTCACCCCTGTAATATTTAATTCTTACATATTCACAATTTTACTGCAATTCATGTGAAGGAATCTTAAAAGGCCATTAACTTGGTCTCTAAAGAAGCCTCTAATGACCATGGCGTCCATAAAAGAGAAATTCTTTTAAAAAAAGACAGGTAAATACATATAGTTTCAAAACATATAATAGAGAACTGAAAGGCAAAAATATAAAATATTTCAATGAAAGCTTATTCTTCAATATACTTTGATCATTTTAATCATGAAATAATAATGCAAAATGAAATTTGAGCTCATCACAAAATTACTGTTAGTGAGATCGTTTTGCGTCATGCTTGCTACAGAGAGATTTTATATTTGCCACCTATTTAGTCAGCTTAAGCCTCAAGTCTCCTCGTTTGGTGATATCCAGTCGATTTCTTCTCATCAATAACAAATCATTTGCAGCGCTAAAGCCACATTCAGTTAAATAGGAAGATGGAAATGGTAACAACAAATTTCTTGCAACGGTGGTTGAATTTGGGTATTTAGTTAGTGTTTCCTCACTCCAAAATATTACCATTCCCCACCAGTGGGGTATGCGCCACACGTGGGGAATCGTTGATGTAAAGCATAGGGTGAAGAAGACATCAACTATTTTAAGTATCCGGTTTTCAAGGCGAATTTGCTAACCATTGTATTACGACTGATTTGACAGTGTTTATCAACCTGTGATCTCCATTTGGCCAGAGAAATTGCCACATCATATCACAAGTTCCGTAACACATTAGGGTCGTCGGGGTAACATAAGATAGCCTAACAGAGCCGATCTCTCTTCAAACAATTTTGTACGGTATATTGATATAATTATTCAAATTATCGTTGTTAATATGTTACTGAGCCTAATTTATAAATTACATTTCATCATATGCAAGAGATTCACACACACACACACACACACACACACACATATATATATATATATATATATATATATATATATATATATATATATATATATATAATTTAAAGAAAACCAGACAACTTTAAGGTTCCATAAGGTCATACTTTATTTTCCCAGGGATCTTCTTGTTCCCTGTATCATCAGACCTCACTTCCAAGTATGAAAAAATGAATGTGTGTGTGTGTATGTGTGAGAAAAGTGTGTGTGTGTATATAAATATATATATATATATATGTGTGTGTGTGTGTGTGTGTGTGTGTGTGTGTGTGTGTGTGTGTGTAATATATTATATATATTATTATTCATATATTATATGCGCGGTACTTATTAGACGATCACAAAGGCGTGGAGCCCAGGGTCACAAATTCACATCAATCCAACGAATTACATACATATATATATATATATATATATATATATATATATATATATATATATATATATATATATAGGGTTTGGTATTCTCAGTTTTAGGCATACATGGAACGTATAAAGAGATAGATATATAGATAGTTAAGAACGGAGTGATAGATAGATAGATAGATAGATAGAT
Organism: Acanthosepion esculentum; assembly: GCA_964036315.1. Taxonomy (NCBI): domain Eukaryota; kingdom Metazoa; phylum Mollusca; class Cephalopoda; order Sepiida; family Sepiidae; genus Acanthosepion; species Acanthosepion esculentum. The sequence goes on along the minus strand of OZ038508.1, from coordinate 19,207,920 downwards.
AGATAGATAGATAGATAGATAGATAGATAGATAGTGTTTATCAACTTGTGATTTCCATTGTAAATCTGTCTGGTTTCATACTAATTTTAATTTAGTAATTCATTGGTATTACACTTAATTCTAGATTGGAAATGGTTACAGGATAAAATCAATAATGTTATAAGCCTATACCACATTTCTCCTCGCCCGACCATTTTCAATTTATTAACTTAGGGACTGAATTGTAAGCGTTCCAATATGCTTCTTTCTCGAAATCCACCAACATGTCGCACCTACGGCTAGTTTTTATTGCTGGTCAGTTTATCTGCTTTATTCTAGTCACATAGACAATACCTAAATAGATTGACGTCTGCTAACTTCGAGAAGCACTGAGGTTTCTATTTAATGAATACACGATTGCCGTGTCACTTCTACTTGACTGCTTTCGTTAGCTTTGTAATCTCAGAGTTTAGTATTGGTAAGCTATCAAACCAGGATTGTCGATTGTCATAGTAACAGACAAACATTTTTCACAAGAGAGAGAGAGAGAGAGAGACGAAGAAGAAGAAGAAGAAGAAGCAAACAAGAAACCAAAAGAAACAATTTTTGTGTCTTTATCGTTTGTCGATAGCTGGAGGCAGAGAGTCGATTATCATTAAACGCGAGTATTGGTTATTAAACCGGTAGGCAGAGTGATTCGATATCTGTGTCTTGTATATCATTGAATATCTCGTCAATTCTATCCTGGTCATCAATTACATATACAGGGTGTCCATAAAGTTCGTGTGCACTTTTAAAAAATTATAACTTTAAAGTGCACACGAACTTCATGGACACCCTGTACTTTGGTCATTCCTCTTAATAATAACAAACATTTTGACGATAAAAATTTGTTTTTATTAAGTATGTGTGTGTAGGGTGTCCATAAAGTTAGTGTGCACTTTAAGAAATTTATAACTTTATTTGTATTTGCGATAGAAATAATTTGTAAAAAGGATTAGAAAGAAGTAAATCTATATTTTTTAAGGTTTTATTGAAATTTTATTTAAGTTTTCACATGTCCTCCATCATTAGCAATACAAAGGGTAATACGATTTTGCAGTTCACGGAAAATATTTGCCAACTGATTTACAGTAATGCCTGAAATCACATTAGTTATTTTAGCTATACTTAAAACTAGGTACATTAAACTTTATAACATTTTTTACAGATTATTTCTATCGCTCATACAAATAAAGTTATAAATTTTTTAAAGTGCACACGAACTTTATGGACACCCTGTCTCTACTTTCCTTTCCAGGTGTGAGATTATCAGGTGTTGTAACCTTCGATGTGTGATTGATATTCCTTCTATGTACTGTGTTCATTCAGGACGTTGGCGATCATTGCTTTCCACAATTTACTGTCTTTCGTAGATCGAAATAAATTTTGCCCCTTTATCTTATCTCTTCTACACATGTTCTGCCATACATTTACTCAAGCTCGCTGGCTACTTTATGCATTGTTTAGCTCTGTGCTTTTTGCCTTCAGTCTGTCTTGTGAGTATAAAATTTTCCAAGCCTTTTTTCCATTATGTGCCCGACACATTTGAAAAGCCCCTTTTTGATATCAAATACAAATGTCTTATCTATTTACATTGTTTCCATTCTTGGGACTGCTGGTCTCATCATTATTGCCATATTCACGGCGTTTCGGCCGTTGTACACTCCGGCCTTCTTCTATCTATCTAACCAGCGCTTTCATCCACTAGGCCGTGTGTCCTGGCACAGTGGATAAAAGCGTTCGTTGGATCCAGAGACCTGACACAAAGAGTTGTGAGTTCAATATCTTGCTAACGCAGTGGTGAACAAAAACTTGGGGGAATTGAGTTAAAGGGAGATAACGGAAACATTCGGAAGAGGGACGGCATGTAGAACTAGAACAATCTACCCAATCTGAAGCATTCGGTTCGAAATTCCAATCACCTGAAGAAAGCCGGTACGTACAACAGCCGAAACGTCGTGAATATGGCAATAAAGGTGAAGACAAGTCAGAACAATGTAAATAATGTAAATAATTTTATCTCATCTCAGAAATAGAGACAGATAAATGTCTTCTTTGTTTCTATTTTCTCCAAAATCTTGTTGTTGCTCTGATATTCGGTCCATGTCATTCTTCTGCAGAACCCCATCTTCGCTGCTTCAAGTCTACTCTTTATTTGTGCAGTCATTGCCATGTAGGAGGACTGATATTTTGTAACAGTAACGGCTCAGAATTAGGGATCGGAGTGCCGAGTTCCAGTTCTAGTCGGATTCGTTATATTAATTCAATTTATTCTTCTCCCCAACTATTGGTTAATTAGTACGACTTATCAATAAATCATTATTATTGTCAAAATATTCTTGCAAACTAAAAATATTTTCTGGCTTTAAATAACCCGCAAAAGGTTGATAAGCCGTAAAACAATTCAATCAATTAGCCTTACCACGTGTCAGATCTAATTCATGAACCTTATTTATCCCCCTTTTTTTCAATTGTGTATATTCGTATTTCTATAAAAGTATACAGTTTATTATCCGCGGCTTTTCTTTCCGCCGTTTCAGTTATTCGCAGTCAACCACAGAAATAAGTCCTAACTTTTACTTCATCCGCTGGCAATTTAGTTGTTACAAAGCGAAACCTTCAAATGTATCCTTCAATAAAAAGGACAACCAATCATATGGTCAATGGGTAAGATTTACTGAGAACATATCTTCGGCCAGGCAAATTTTCAAAGGGCCACATCACTTCACAAGTTCCGTAACACATTAGGATCGTAGGGACAACATAAGATAACCTAACAGAGCCCATCTTTCTTCAGACAATTTTTTAGGGTATACTGATAAAATTATTCAAATTATCGTTGTTAATATGTTACTGAGCTTAATTTATAAATTACAACTTGTGATGTGCCATGGAAAGATATATATACACACACATACACACACACACACACACACACACACACACACATATATATATATATATATATATATTGGGTTCGGTATTCCCAGTTACATGCATGCATGGAATAGATAGATAGATAGATAGATAGATAGATAGATAGATAGATAGATAGATGGGAACAGACTGTGATAGATAGATAGATAGATAGATAGATAGATAGATAGATAGATAGATAGATAGATAGATAGATAGATGGGAACAGACTGTGATATATAGATAGATAGATAGATAGATAGATAGATAGATAGATAGATAGATAGATAGAAACAGACTGTGATAGATAGATAGATAGATAGATAGATAGATAGATAGATAGATAGATAGATAGATGGGAACAGACTGTGATAGATAGATAGATAGATAGATAGATAGATAGATAGATAGATAGATAGATAGATAGATAGATGGGAACAGACTGTGATAAATAGATAGATGGATGGGAACAGACTGTGATAGATAGATAGATAGATAGATAGATAGATAGATAGATAGATAGATAGATAGATAGATAGATAGAGTAAGGTGCGTGTATGCCTATTGTAGTGACAGGTAATTGCAAAACCATAAAGAGGGGGCTATTTTTTATGATTCAAATCGATAAAGTAGAAAATAACTTCCATGTCTACAATAGAACCTTCCTTCAAATCGGCAACTCAATTAATTTGTTCTTCAACACATATTTTCTTTTTGCTTTCATTATAATTTCCACAGCGCAATTTGTACGCCACAAAAAAAGACACTGAAACTAAAAGGCAAATAGTAAATAATAAAAAGACTTTACCTGTGGAAAACTTTTTTTACTCAGTGTTGATTTCTTTGTTTAATTTGCGCGCATGCGGATTTGTGTGTGTGTGTGTGTGTGTGTGTGTGTGTGTGTGTGTGTGTGTGTGTAAGAGCGTGAGTGTGCGCACGCAAGCGTATGCGTGTATGCATGCGCATTGGATAAAATTAATTAGTCTTTGTTGAAAATCCACCAATAATAATAATAATATTTTCAAAATAATATCAAGTTCTTGGTTGGGAGCGGATAAAATTATGATCGTTGCTGGGCTCTGCGACAATACTGGGGAAAGTTCTGTAGGATTGCTATCACTCAATCTCCCCTGAGAGTAGTGAGTTCGATTCTCACTGGGTGCCCCATACTTTCCGCTTTGTACCACGACTAAGCTACACCACTATATAAACATATATATATAACGTATATAAACATATAAATATACAAAATACTATTACTACTGCTACTAATAGCAACAACAACAACAATAATAATAAAAATAAAATATAAATATTTAATACAATCATTGCCGTTACGCTCTGGTCTAGTGTAACCGTTTTGTCTTTGATACCACTTTCGATTAATTTGAATCTCAGCGTTCCAAAAAAATGTAACTAACAATATCTTGCAAGCAAATAGTATATATGCAAGCCAGGTCCTATCCGAGGCGATTCAAATAATTCAAAAATACGCTTTTAAGTAGGCGCCCGAGAGGGTCGTCAGTGATGTTTTGACTTGGTTCATCAGGGAGTTTCGGGTCTTTCAACATCATACTCCCCATCACCAAATCGACCCAATCAGGGGAGATCTAACCCTGATTCCCCCTCACTTTTAAAACGCTAACAGTTACTCTGGCCTTTTTAAAGAGTTCTACGAAGAAAGACCACGTATTCCGCACATCCGATTGGCTGTTTGTACAACCAATCAGCTGCGCGAACTATTTTTAAATGGCCCGCAGTGGGGACTAGCTTTTTTTTTTTTTTTTGGTGGATAGCAGCTTCAATGGATAACCGAGGAGGTAATCTTTAATATTCCTAAGTTTAATCCCTTCCCTAAGTGTTGCATCGTTTAAATATTGCCGGTTGTATTTTATTTGTTTTGGGGGGAATTAAACTCAACCCTACTATTACATTTATCGTTTAGCCCGATTCTTAAAAAATTGTTACAGGTTAACTTTAACTGGATTGGTTTTATTCGCCATATTTAAATAATTGTACATGAACATAGTCTATTTCTTTACACACAATAATAAAATTAGAAAGAAAATCGATAAAATAAAGTAAGCAACATAATATTCCTTACCATTAAACTATTTACAAATTTAAGGTCGTTTAAATACAGTAGACTACGAAATGCTCCTGGAATAATTATTATACTTCACATTATAAAACTACACACACACACACACATTATAAATACACACACACACACACATGTATACATATATGAATCGCTTAAAAGTAAACCCTATAAACTAATAATATAGACTAGAAATAATATACAAACGATTTAAAACAAAAATCGAGAGAAAAAACTCTATAAATACATTATGTACGTGTTATAATTATGAATAGATGTGCCTTAAAATGAAAACCAATGATTCAATTTATGCTAAGTTACTGGATTGATTAATCGGAAACAAACAATGAAAAAGGCTGTCGGATGGTGGATGTATCTGTTCCAACAACCTAAAAGCAAAAAAAAAATAATAATAATAAAATGCTAACTTTCTTTTTGGCAGATTGCACAAATTGTTTGAACTCAGTGTCCACTTACTCTTGCACTAATTGTTAAGCAAGCTTA
>OZ038508.1:19054878-19197378 GCA_964036315.1 Acanthosepion esculentum | reverse complement strand
ATAACTTTGAGATATATCATTAACGAGATCTAACGTAACATCAAGAAAATGTTTAACATTAGTACTAATCTTAACCGTGAGATGTAAACGTTTTACTTCTCTACGAATCATTTTTCTTAATTTATCTATCGTAATTTTAGTGGAAGATTTTACTATCATAAGACCATCATATCTATATAACCCTATATTATCAACATTAGCATCTTCATAAGCGCTAAGGTTATATAGGATAAATAAAGCCACCAGATCAGAAGACTGTGCAGAATCTAATGATCCCATTGAAGTATCAAAGTAATCATCAGAGTTCTTAACCCACTGTTCATTATTGTGGATGAGAACAGATCTTCTATAGTTCATTATTATATTCATCTCTTCACTGGATATGTTAGAATATACTTTGACAAATTCCAAAGCCAGGGTAAAGAGATCCTTGCAGATGGAAGGGTAAAAATCCATGATATCAAACTGGATAAAAGAGCAGCTGCTTTTGTTACTAGTACCTCTAAACCAATTAATGCCTTCTGTGGTACCAATCCTATGTATAATTCCAAGGCGTTTTTTGATCTTTTTGTTGACCCGATACAGGATAACTTTGCAAATCCTTCCGATTTCAGGTCTGGTCGGGGTTATGATTCTCGTAGGAAGTTTGGTCTGAAATTCTGGCTCATGTTATTTAAGTAAGGAATAAGATTCTTTAGTTCAGAGTTTACTAACCCTATTGCTGTACTATGAACTCTGAAAAATATGATGATAGTGGTCCAAAGAAAAGAAATAGAAATAAGATCATTTGGTACACACTTCAATTTAATCAATTAGTCAGTACTAAGTTAGGCCATAAGTTCCTCCATTTGATTGATAAACATTTTCCTAAAATTAACCCTCTTAGTAAAATATTTAACAGAAACTCATTAAAACTATGTTATAGCTGCACCAATAATCTTGAGAAGATTATAATATTACACAATAATAAATTTCTAGACAAATTTAATAACCTGGATCATAATACAAGTTCCAATAAAAATACCATTATTGATACTGGCAAAGGTAATTGTAGGAATTCTGGCCAATGCCAATTGCCAAACAAATATTTAACTAAATCTCTTGTGCTATCTCTACAATACAGAATCCGACGGTTGAAGAATTCTATATTGGTAGTACTAAGAATTCTTTCAAGAGTAGAAGGTATCAACATACCTTGTCCTTCACCAATATTACTTACAAAAATAATACCTCAATTTTTAAATATTTTTGGAGTTTAAAAGATGATAGCAAAACTCCTAAGGTGACATGAAAAAATTTTAAAAACAAAAGGAAAAACTGGAAATTATCTCTTTCAATAAAAATTTCTTATTAAATCAAAGGAATGAATTAACAAGAAATTGTAAACATAGTTTACCTCTTACCTTACAGTTTAGTTAATCTATGGAATTTGCTTATGCTTTTTTTTAGTTGTAATGCGTTGCACCGTATATGGCTTATGTTTCTATTTGTAAGATGAATTTGGATTTAATATAATCTTGTATTAATCTCCTGGTAGTATTAGTAACATATAGATGTATCGGTATTTGGTTGCTATTTTTGACATTTTACATTGATTGGTTATTGTTATTAACATCTTATATGAAGAATCTTTATTCACCAGATGTATATTAATTTACCAAATAATTCTATACGCTCAAATTATTCACTATTTTCTTAAAGAAGCTATTTATTTATCAACAATAAATACTTTTTTATGTAGGAAACTCACAAAATATATAAATTACTTAGCATTTTGTTAAATTAGCTCTCCACCCCAGTTTTATTTCTTAGAAAATGGCATTGTCTAATTTGCATAATTTATGTATCCATTTACATCCGGTCTCGTTTATGTCTGGCTGCCGTTAGCTGCCAATCTCCGGGTCATGACACATTTATAAAAAATACTTTTTAAATCTTTGCTTCTTCGCTTAGTTTATATTTAATGTAGGTCATATTTGATTGGTTGATAAGAGTAAAGCCTACAAACCTTATAACCCTCTTTTTTCGTAAAAAGAGGCTGTATTTTGCTTTTAAATCTAAATAAATCGTTCACTCACTAGTAATTTATAATCGCCTGATGAGATGCCTTGATACTCATCAAAATACGACTGTAATTGTGTACTGATTTGGATATGCTTTCGGTGTAATATGGCAAAATAAATAATATTGTTCTACTTTGTATTGATCCCTTTTTCAAATTAAATGTTACGAACGTTGTAATTATACTTTATTCGTTCTCATCTTTCCTATATATATATATATATATATATATATATATATATATATATGATAAAATTTAGCTTTACGTTATGCTATATTAATGGGATAAAGTACGCAATATCAGGATAGAGTCTATGTAAATATAAAAACAAAGAAACCCCGCACACAAAACAACGTTTACAAACAGTAAATACGTGAAAATCACAATCCTTTCTAAACATATCTGTACGATTAAAAACAAACCACACGAAAAACATCATAGAAAAAAGGAAAAAAACATCAGCCTACAACAATCAATCCCAAAAATATAAACTTTGCCTCGAGGAAAATGTAACCATAATTACATTCTCAGACCAAAACATAGTTCTAAATAAACCATCGGAACTCATTTCAAAATGCAGACACAAAAACAAATTTTTACTACACTACTTAAAAATAAAAAACAAACAAGAATAAATGAAAATAAATAAAAACAAATAAATTAATCCTCGCAAATAAATAAGTAAATAAACTAAATAAATAATAAACAAATTAAAAAATTACGCGCAACAAAATAACCGTTAGAATAATACAATAGACTACCCACAATGCAATAGAATATCCACAATGCATCACTCACTTGTATATATAAAAAGTCCAGCAAAAACACAACGGACATGGCTTGATGATTGCATTTAATATGAGACACACTGTCACATCCGGGCGTTGACTTCAATGACCACTTTCATATATATATATATATATATATATATATATATATATATATATATACATATATATATATATATATATATATACGCATGAGAGAAAGAACAAATGGGGTAAAAATACACAATTCGTAGTATTTATTTTTAAAAAGGGCTTAATACAAAGTAGAGCGAAATATTATATTTTTATTATAATAAATTACAATCAAAACATTTTACATCGCTACACAAGAAACATTCATGTTTCGGTAATAAGATAGGACCTCTTCAGACGATGATAGATAAATAATGCTAAAAATGATTTATTAGGAAAATTTAAAAAACAAATCTTTACTTTTACTTAGTTAAAGCAGAAGGGCATAAGGTCAGAATTAAATTATTGGTTAATCCAGACTTACCCATAAGTATATTTTAATTCTAACCTTATGCTAATATATATATATATATATATATATATATATATATATATATATATATATATATATATATATGGAACAGGTGTTGGAGAATATTACACAGAAATCCGAAGTCGCATTTGAAAAGCGAACGATGCCTTAAAATATTCAAAAACAGTAGCATTTCATTCAACAAGGAAAATTGCATTTCGTCTCCGACGTTTTCTAGGATAAACTACTAATACTTTTTTTTTTTTACAATTCTAAGCCTAAAATTTGCCTGTTCTAGAAATTCTCCTACTCCAGATGTCTGTGTCAGTCGGATTGGGCGAACATTCCTCCGGCAGCCATGATAAAACATTCAAAGTTCGATAACTCTTTATAGCGGGAAATATTGATAGAGAGTGCAGAAATCAAATGAATTTCCTTCTAACATGGCTGCCTACATGTTTCCTTGTAAAGGCAGGGTACCTCATTTCTACCTCATTTATAGGAGAGTACCTAATACAGCGGGTGGGTTAGTCTACTTTACTAGAATGGACCTGCTCAACACATTTGCATGTGCGGACTCAATTTACCAATATATCTCTCCATCAAATCACTCAGTGGAAAATTCAACTGGAAGTCACTACACCAGTCTACTTGTGTGTCAGACCACTTGCAAGCTAAGCAATATTCTACGGAGAGTTTAACGGTAGATATCACTACTGTTACTTAGATCATAAAAAGTTCACTTGGACAAAATCATATGACAGGAAATATCTTATAAAGATCGCAGCTACATCCTGTCTAAAATAAATATGCAAATCTCATGAACTCCAATTATTAGAATTTGCTTTGAAAAATTTGGTTCATTGTGTCGGACTACGATTCTGGCGAGAAAAAATTTTTTACCTTACAAATTTATAAGTCTACCATTCTTCGTTGCTTTGAATATTGCTGCCACATCTGGTCTGGTGCTCTTGATACGTATTTAGAGATTCTTGATAAGTTCTAAAGAAGAATCTGCAATATTATTGGTCTTGACCTGGCGTCTTGGCTTCAGTAATTTTCCCACCGCCGTAACGTGGCTTCCCTATGCCCTTTCCATAAATGGTAATTGTTCTGATGAACTTTCCTCTGTGGAACCGAATTAAAGTTTTAGGAAATTTTAATTTATTTTATTGACCTTATTTGATTTATTCTAAAACCCTCTGTCTAAAATTATGTCGTCCTGGGTAAGACGTTAAACTACATCCGCGTCCTGGGTAAGACGATAAACTACATCTAGCAGCAAGGCCTCTGATCAGGAGGTTTTTGAGGAGCGTGGAACCACCTCTTAATTGCTGGTGCTTCCAGATCCACCCTGACCCGGGGTGGTAGCACCTATTAGGGACTTAGCTATAGGCAAATAGTTAACTATTACCAGCAATACTTTTTTGAAAAGAATTATTACCAGAAATACAATTTTGAAGAAAAAATATTACCAGAAACAGATTTTTGACAAAACAAAATATTACCAGCAATAAAAAATGTTGTCGGCATTAAATAATCCATTGAGGTTGATATGTCGTAAAACAAAATAAACCAAACCAATCTAAACCAAAGAATACATATTCTATTCATACAAATCTATCCTAAAAATGTTGTTGGCATTAAATAATCCATTGAGGTTGATATGCCGTAAAACAAAATAAACCAAACCAATCTAAAGCAAAGAATACATATTCTATTCATACAAATATATCCTAAAAATGTTGTTGGCATTAAATAACCCATTGAGGTTGATATACCGTAAAACAAAACAAACCAAACTAAACCGAAAATTGTATAGAGAGAATCACTTTTAATCAATATCTCTGTAATAAAATCATCTACAATTGATCAATACCTATAATTGGGCAAATCACAAACAGATATGCTAAGTCTTTGAAGCAATTATAGTTTAATGGATTGACCCTTCTTCCCAATTACAGTCAGCAATCTATTATCCATTGATTTTGTTACGTTCTTGATTTCAGCAGACTCAGTTTACTAAATGGCGGTTTTAATTGCTTCCAAGAGGTCAGATTTGCTACCATATTGTTTGCTGCTTTCATATAATTCCATCTTCGCAATTGACCATAGAATTTTAATGCCATTCAGATCGGAACTTGATGACAGCCATTATCTTTTCTCATGTGAAACTTTTACTCTCAATAAACTCACGTGCATAAATAGATACTTCACTTTGAAATTCTGAGGTTGTAACATGAATAGCCCAGTAATGATTTGGTCGACAATTCCAGTGCATATCACCACACCGCCATCTTTTGCTGTCTTTTTAGCCACGACCACCTGAGCAGCGTATAAAACCAACCCCAGGTCCATCAAGCAACAGTCGATATTTGTCTATGAAAATTACTTTAGAAAAGTCAATTTTCACGTATTTCTTGATGCAGTTTTGATGCTTTAAATTAATTGCTTAACCCGAGAAGAGTTTACTGAGCGGATTTGCTGACATATCCCAATTTTCGAAAAAATTCCACATCTTTTGTCCATCTTGACTTCCTCAACTCGATGCTGTTGAAAGATCTAAGCGTCGATTAAAAGTCATTGTTTCGCCGTAATTTTCTTTAGTTTAGGTTCCACGGGATGAGAAAAATTCATAACCGTTTGAGCCCTGCATTTCCTGAACAATTTTAACCCTTCTGCCTGAGCTCTTGAGTCAAAATTCGCAAATAATTCGTATGTAAAGTTTCACGGTAGATATAAAAATAGTTACAAAATATATAAGCATTATACTTAGCAGGGAGAGATTATAATTTCATGCCTTCACTTTATCGCCAGAATTCTTTCTTTGTGTCCCGGTCTACCCAAATTAGACAACCAAAAGAAGACGCAAGTGTTTACCTACCGTTCAACCGGTGGCTGGGTATTAAGTCATTTTTTCTACCACTGGTAAAGCGTTTACCAGGGCTCAAAGGGTTAAAGCCTGTTCGTTTACTTTTAATTCTCAATCCAGTTGTATTTATTTTCTTCAAAGCTCATTCAATATTTCAAAAGTTTTCATTTACACATTCAATAACTTTGTAGTTTCTTGTTTTTCAGTAATTGCTTGATCCTTTCAATTACTAAGCTTTCAATATTTATTTTCTGGAAAAACATTTAAAAAGAAAGTATTTATTAGGTTTCAGGGGTCGTAAACTAGTATTATTTTAATCTCCATAATGACAACAACAGAAAGATCATTTTTGTAAATTCCAGTTATCTTGAATAGTAGCTGTTAAATATGGTTGAAGCTTTACTTAGAGATTTTTCTTTTTTAAAAAGAAAGTATTTATTAGGTTTCAGGGGTCGTAAACTAGTATTATTTTAATCTCCATAATGACAACAACAGAAAGATCATTTTTGTAAATTCCAGTTATCTTGAATAGTAGCTGTTAAATATGGTTGAAGCTTTACTTAGAGATTTTTCTTTTTTAAAAAGAAAGTATTTATTAGGTTTCAGGGGTCGTAAACTAGTATTATTTTAATCTCCATAATGACAACAACAGAAAGATCATTTTTGTAAATTCCAGTTATCTTGAATAGTAGCTGTTAAATATGGTTGAAGCTTTACTTAGAGATTTTTCTTTTTTAAAAAGAAAGTATTTATTAGGTTTCAGGGGTCGTAAACTAGTATTATTTTAATCTCCATAATGACAACAACAGAAAGATCATTTTTGTAAATTCCAGTTATCTTGAATAGTAGCTGTTAAATATGGTTGAAGCTTTACTTAGAGATTTTTCTTTTTTAAAAAGAAAGTATTTATTAGGTTTCAGGGGTCGTAAACTAGTATTATTTTAATCTCCATAATGACACCAGAAAGATCATTTTTCAAAATCCCTGGTATCTTGAATAGCTGTTAAGTATAGTTGACCTTTAGTTAGAGATTTCACCAAGAGTGAAAAAGAACTAATTTAAATTTAACAAAGATTGATTCAGTGTTTTTTGAGTTGTTTTTTATCACATAATTCCACGCAAGGCAATAAAGCCACTAAGATACTGAGTGCAAAAGAATATAAAAAGAAAAGCATTATTAAATAACGAGAACAATAAAAGAACAGGAATTAAAAGACAATAGATAACGACTGATATTGCATTTAAATTTTTAAAGATATATATATATATATCAACTTCTATGGGTTACTTAATGCCGAAATCTAAATATTTCGAACACAATTTTATGGCTTCAACTACAGATAAAATGTATTGTTGGTCATTTTGCTATAAAACGTATTGTTGGTCATTTTACTATAAAACGTATTGTTGGTCATTTTACTATAAAACGTATTGTTGGTCATTTTACTATAAAAATGTATTGTTGGTCATTTTACTATAAAATGTATTGTTGGTCATTTTGCTATAAAATGTATTGTTGGTCATTTTGCTATAAAATGTATTGTTGGTCATTTTACTATAAAAATGTATTGTTGGTCATTTTACTATAAAATGTATTGTTGGTCAATTTACTATAAAAATGTATTGTTGGTCATTTTGCTATAAAATGTATCATTGTTAATTCTACTATAAATATATATTGTTGGTAAATTGTTTTATATAAAATGTATGGCTGATATTTTTACTATAAAAAATGTATTTTATACTTTCATAGTTTTTTGTTTCGGGGTTCACCATTTGCCCATAGCGACAGGAGCCACCACCCCACGTCAGGGTAGGCCACAGAGCAAAAAGCAATTAAGAAGTTGTTCCACGTTCCTCAAAACCTCCAATCTCCTGATCAGAGGCCTTACGGCAAGATGTAGTTTATGATCGGACCCAGGAATCTTGAAAGCAAGTAGTCGGAAGTCAAACGAGAAATGTGAGAGAATAACCTGTGAGCATAGAACATACGCTTCCATCTAGCCATTACTACTGTAATATGATGCGACCTTGCTGCCAATCTAGTACTCCGATTAAATCTACATTCTACCTACCATATACATTTATTGCGAAAGTATATATAGAAAAGGCAGAGGGAAGCTATGTGATTGACCCAGTGACTTCAGATAGATAAATTACTAACAAACACTATACTGATTCTATTCGGGTGCTCGGATGTTATTACTTTAGCATATGTAGCATAGACTGTTTTCAATATCTTGGGTAAAACGATAAACTACATCTGGCAGCAAGGTATCTAATCGGGAGATTGGAGCTTTTGAGGGGCGTGGAATCACCTCTAAATTATTGTTGTGCCCAGGTTCACCATGACCAGGGGTGGTAGCACCCATTAGGCTCTCGGTTATGGGAAAATAGTGAACCCTTATACAAAAATCAAATAGTACATTTTTATAGCAAAATTACCAACAATACATTTTTATAGTCAAATGACCAACAATACGTTTTATAGTAAAATGACCAACAATACATTTTATAGTAAAATGACCAACAATACATTTTTATAGTAAAAATACCAAGAACACATTTTTATAGTAAAATGAATAACAGTACATTTTATAGTAAAATGACCAACAATACATTTTTATAGTAAAAATACCAACAATACATTTTTATAGTAAAATGAATAACAGTACATTTTATAGTAAAATGACCAACAATACATTTTTATAGTAAAATGACCAACAATACATTTTTATAGTATATTAACCAACAATACATTTTATAGTAAAATGACCAATAATACATTTTTATAAAAATACTTACCAACAATACATTTTATGATCTACAAATTATATATTTTAAAATAACATACCTTTTACCCTGAAAGTATGAAATTATGTACGAAATATTTAAATTTCGATATTAATGACACATACAGGTGTTGATATACGGCTAAAAAAATCAGCCAAAGTCAAGATTCAGGAAAACACTGAAAGCCGCAATCAAAGGTGCGATGGCTAAATTGTCGCTATTTTATGTTTTTAATTTTGTGCATGCGCGTTGTTTGTTTTTGACTTTGTCGACAGCACAGTATAGTATCGTCCGTTGGGCACCGTCTGTGAGAAAAAGAACACCAGGACGCAATTCACTCCGCCAGAAATTTGGAAACGGCATGCTGTACTGCTTGGCATTCGCACCGGAAGCTCTAATACGAAGATTTCAAAGTATTTGGGTGTCAACCAGAGGATAGTGCAGAGGATCTGGAGTGAGTTGGATGAGTCTATTGATGATTACAAAGTGTTTGGAGTGATTAATAGTGATGGCGACAACACGGAAGCTTACATCAAGTTCCTTGAGGAGGTAGTGATGCCCTGGTAGTGGCTGTCGGAAGACCCTATGTCTGGTAACAGGATTCTGCGTGATGCCACCCAAGCAGGAGAACCCAGTCATAGATGTTAAACAATTTCTGCGACCACACCACCCCTTACATCTGGCCACCTAACTCCCCAGACTACAACCCACTTGATTATTATGTGTGGGGCGCACTTGAGCGAGATATCAACAAAACTCCTTGTAACACCAAAGATGATCTGAAGGCAAGGATTATAGCAGCATTCGCCAACTTATAAAAGAAGACCGTCCAGAAGAGGTGCAGGAGATTCCGAAGTTGTCTGGAGGCCGCCAATGGCGATTTTATTGAATAAATTTACTCTTTAGTACTTTAAGATATTTTTGTGTAATTTTGGTAAATATATCTGTTAAAATGAGATGTCTTTTATTTTATTCTTGCGTAATTTGGCACATGGAAGTAGAACAATCTGCCCCGGTGGACGAAATAAAAGGTTCAGTTAGAAATTCCAATCACCTGAAGAAGAACGGAGCGCAAACGGCCGAAATGTCGTAAATATGGTAACAAATATGAGGACAACAGTTGGAACCGTGTAAATAATTACAATATCTCATCTCAGAAATATACACAGTTACCGTAAATATAAATATTTTTTTAATTTTAAGTCAACGTTTACTGTTATGAATTATTCTTCATAACAATAGAAAAAATATTAAATTTTCATTCATTCATATATATATATATATATATATATATATATATATATATATATATATATATATATATATATATATATATGTGTGTGTGTGTGTGTGTGTGTGTGTATTTAGGCAGCAATCCTTCTTTCATGCACATTTCATTAAAAACGACTGACAAGGTGCTTTTATTTAGTTTTTTATATAATTTCTCGTACGATCTAATAATGTTTTTCTTTTCAGATGATAAATTATATAAAAACTGTCCGAATGTTCTTTTTATCCGAGCGCTTTCGGCTATACATTTAGCCATTTTTAAAGGATTATATTTGGACTAAATAAAAGCACCTTGTCAGTCGTTTTTAATGAAATGTGCATATATATATATATATATATATATATAATATGTTATAATAAAATTATATATATATATATATATATATAAATATATATATATATATATAATTTTATTATAATATCGCTACAAAAAATTTCCGTGTTTTTCGAAAGACTCAGCAGTCTAACGATCCCATTGTAATATCAAATTGGTCATCTGAATTATTTTTTATTCGTTGTTCTTTATTATGGATAAGAACAGATTTTCTGCGCTCATAATAATATTCCATTCATCCTTAGTTAATCAGAACACGCAGAGGTAAATGCCAAGTCCAGCATAAATAGTTCCCTTGAAATGGATGGGTAGTAATTCTCGATATCAAATTAGATTTTAAAATAATTGGTTTTATCTTTTATATTACAAAACCAATTAATGACATCGGTGGTGTTGATCCATTGTGTTATTCTGAGGCACTCCTTAATTTGTTTGTTGACCCTAATTCTGGATTCGGGTTTAATTTGTTAGATATTTATAGTGTTATTAAGTTTTTAATTTATTATTGATTATTTTATCCTTAGTTGATATTACACTTATTTGTGTTAATCTGTGTGTTCGTTGTTTTTTAATTTGTTTATTATTTACTTTATTTACTTATTTATCGGTTTGGATTAAGTAACTTTACTTATTTTTGTTTATTTTATTTTATTTATTTTCATTTATTCTTGTTCGCTTTTCATTTTCCATTTTTAAGTAACGAAATAAAAAATGGTTTCTGTGTCTACATTTTCAGGTGAGTTCTGATCCATTATTTAATAGTTTGTGTTGGTTTGGGAAGGCAATTATAGCGCTTTTCTCATCCAGCCAGTGTTTACATTTTTTGAATTGATTGTTGTAGGCTGATACTGTTTTCCTCATTTTCCATTATATTTTTGGTGTGCTTTGGTTTTTGTTTTTAATCTCCCAGATATGTTTAGAAAGCATTGTTCTATTTGCGTATTTACTATTTGTAAGGGATGTTTTGTGTGCGTAGTTTCTTTGTTTCCAAGGTCATTCAGTTACTGCTGTGTATATATTCCTTCGTTGTCAGTTGATTTTACAGTGACTTAGTATATTACATTGTTCTGCAAGCAATTGCCGTTTAAGGAACATTCGTTCTTTTTTATACAATTAACGTGGGTTTTATTTGATCAAAGGTAATTATTGAACTAAGCCGAATTGCTAGAAATGTGAACACTGATTTTCAAGTCAAGTAAGCCCCCAATTACTTTGAAAAATTGGCGTCACATTCAGGGCCATGTTTCTCGTAACCCATTAGCGTTGCAGGTGCACCAAATGTGTTACAACCGTAGCACCAGTGTGTGTGTTCATCCCTGCCCAGGCTGGTTTTGAATTCAGAGTTTTCGTTCTCTTAGAATGGTTTCTATCCAAAGCTAGAGAACCGAGACTGCTCATTTATTTAACCCGTAGGTTGGAGGGTGGGGAAAAGAGATAGACTCATCCCTTTTCTAAAAGCATTTTCGTGAAAGTGAATGCAACCTAAAATTCCGCTCTCCCGCCAATATTTGTTATTAAACCTGCTACGAAGTGGACAGATTACGGGGATAAGGAAGAGAGTTAAAGACTTACCTCTGACTTGTACAGATTAAGAATTCAAAGACGATTCTAGTGCACAAAGTAGCAGTTCTTTGGCAAAAGATTTCTGTGTGAGAAGACGGTGGTAATGATCGTCATTCGACTCCGTAGAAGCGACATCACATTTCCTAGCGATACAAGTTTGAACCAATGATACAAAAGACTGCAGCTCATTTGGACATTTGCCATGAAAATGGTGATCAAGCAGAGAGAGACTTACGATTGTAGATTGGAAATTAACTCTTCCCTGACAAGACTGCGTAGAAAGCGAAGATTTAGCAGCTCCAGCCCATAAAGATAAAGTAGAGATGAACGAGGAAATTTTTTAATCAATTCATCCCAAGCAAGGCGATAATGCCACTAAGACGCAAGGGGGGATACTGGAAGTGAAAGAGAAAGAGAAAACTTTAGAAGGATCCGGAAATAAAATAATAATAGGAGTTTAGGCAGAGTCGTTAGAAGTATAGAGTTTAAGTAGAGTTTAGAAGGGGAAGAAATCTTAAAAAGCTAGCAAGGGATAAACCTCTACTCCATTTCATAGACTGGGGAGGAGTTCGAACCGGGTGTTAAGCGACATATCTACACCTAATAATTTAATCATGACGCCCTTGTATACATATACTGTGTCATAAATAAACGAATAATCTACTCAAATATGTGTATCCACTAAAAATAATGTTTAAAGTGAACCAATATATATATATATATATATATATATATATATATATATATATATAGGCATTCGGAAGTCTAGTCGCACTGAGGAGCTGTGATACAGCGAAACAGTACTGTCTGTGAATGACATAATATATATATATATATATATATATATATATATATATACAGGGGTTGGACAAAATAATTGAAACACTTGTTAAATTCAAAGAAAATGTATTTAATATGGAGTTGGTCCTCCTTTAGCCTCACATACAGCTTTAATACGTCTAGGAATGGAATCATACAGCTTCCTAACTCCATCCAGATTAATTTTCAGCAATTCTTCCATTAATACCTGCTCCAACTATTTACGACACAACGGTGGAGGATAGCAGCTCCTAACCTGTTGCTCCAAAATACACCACAAATGTTCAATAATATTGATATCTGGAGATTGGGGAGGCCACTCCATGTGTTCTAGCTCACTTTCATGCTCTTCATACCAATTCTTAACCACTTGAGCGGTATGTATTGGAGCATTATCGTCTTGGAAGATGCAGTCATCATCAGGGAATAAAATCTGGGCCATTGGATGAACATGATTTTCCAAAATGTTCAGGTAATCTTTGCTGTTGATTCTACCATGCAGGGCAACTATTTAGTAGAAACTGGACTATTCAGATGATTATTCAACTCAGCAGTCACTTTGGCCGCAGTAATCCAATGATTTATTGCCACATTGCGTTTCAATGCACGTTCGTCTCTATCAGTACGTTTACAAATCCGGCCCGAATTGCTACGGTTGCTAGAGGTTTTGCCCTGTTTCTCGAATTGCGTCATAATTCTTGATATGGTAGCTCTTGAAAAACCAAACAGTTCAGCAACCTTAGTGACCGATGCTCCTGATTTCCAACAATTTGCCCTTTTTTGAACTCGGAGAGGTCACGCATTTTGCTTAAATTTTACTAAATTCTAAAAACAAGTAAATTAGATAAATAAACGTATTTACAATAGATATAACCTGCAATTACGAAGTTTTAGTTAAAGTTCTTAATATAATAGATCCTTGAAATATGGGAGTGGAATTTGCACCTGTTCCAATTATTTTGTCCAACTCCTTGATATATAGTGAAGAAATTTGGGGGGGATTTCGAGTAATCATATCTAGTAATTCCTCGGGGGCCCAGAATAATCTTCAACGGGATGCAGAAAGCACTGGACGGCCGTTTCGTCCTATGTGGGACTAATCAGCAGTGTGCATCCACTACCGAGAATCGAACCAGGACCATTTCGACACAATGCAAACGTTATACCAACTGAACCACGGGCCTCGGTGACGAAGAAGACACAAACTTGACTCGATATAGCGCCGCTACTCTCTGAGTTCCGCAGCGATACTCATCCAAGTATACGGATAACCTCGGAACAGAGCCCCAAGAGCCACGTCTGCTTATATATATATATATATATATATATATATATATATATATATATATATATATATATATATATATATATATATATATATATATATATATATATATATATATATATATGTCAATTAATTCCTTCCAGGCAAGGCGGTATTGCCACTAAGACGCAAGGGGCCACTGGGAGTGAAACAGAATGAGAAAATTTTGGAAAAATCCGGAAACCCAATTCTACTCAGGAAATAAAGGATAAACCTGTTAAAAGAAAACAGGGAGGAACGTGTACAGGACGATCGGTGAACCTATGTACTCATGTTGAAGGAAATAAATAAATAGTAAATAAAATTTCTGAGGTTAAACGGAGACATTAGACGTGTTGAGTTGAAGTCGACTTTAGAAGAAACCGCAAACCCAGTCCAAAACAGGAAACAAGGGATAAACCTCTACTCCTGTTCAAAAGACGGATGAGAAGCGATAGAATGAGCAGAGCATTTGTCTTGTATCTTTAGCCATTGGCCTTGAAAGAAATTCAGACCTTGCTATAGGTGGTTGCTACTCATTTCCGAGTAAAACGCAGCTTTTACGAGGTTAAATCAGAAATTTCAAATTAAGACGTAAAACAACAAAAAGGCACTGACGCGTATGAGATGGCGTGTAGCTAGTCTTTCATCGTTCAGTCGAGTGGCATGGAGAAACGAGGTCAGATGTATGGGCGCTCCACTTAGCGACTGTACCACCGTTCTCCAAGTTCTAGTTAAGGCGGTGGATAACTTGGAGAGGGGAATTAACAGGAGATAACTGATAACTGACATCCATTAGACATGGCACGTGGAACCTAGAACAGTCTACCCCAGCGAGCGAAATAAAGCGTTCAGTTCGACATTCCAACCACCTGAAAAAGGCCGGAGCGTACAACAGCCGAAACGTTGTGATAAATATGGCAACAAAGATGAGGATGATAGTCGGAACAATGTAAATAGTGTAATAAAAATATGTCGAATTAAAGAATAAAATCTATTAATTCTTTAGAAATTGATATATATTGTATATTTGGGCAACAACCATTCTTTTATACATGTTTCATTGAATGTGACAGATAAGGAAAAATTTTAAGTTTTTATTTAGTTTATTCTAATATTCTTACCGTTTTCCCTCAGTCTCGGGGGTAGAGGTTCAATAGAAACTCCCCGTAATGCAGCAAATGCTTTCGGTCAATTCATTGGTGATTTTCAAGAGGTTCGTAAATTTCAATGTTTATGTTCCAAGTTGTATTATGTAAAAAAGGCAGAAACTCTAAGTTCCCTACTTCTCACAGAACTGAGAGTTTCAACTTGGCGATAAATTAGATATACCTGAGAGATATTTTTTAATCATTTCACCACAAGTAAGGCGATAAAGCCACTACAACACAAGAAGAAAGAACATGTTTCAAGGGGATAGACGATAACGATAGACGTTGCATTTTGGAGGTGATTGTAGTTGATAGGAAAGCAAGAAACTGGAAGAAATTGCGGGAGAAGAAATTTCTACAGTAGACTGATGAGATCTATCTGCCAATCTAGTACTACATTCGTGATGTCCACGTACGATAGAGGAATACTAAATGTGTCTGCGTGTGTTTTTTGTGTGTGTTTGTGTGTGTCTCTCTTCCCATATGAGTGTGCCTTTGTGTGTCAATGCGTGCATGCGTGCAAACGTTACATTTTACACAAGAAGGATTAAAAAAAAAGATTATAATTATGGGAACTAATAAAAGGCTATTTGCTTGCCCATCGGTTGGTATTTGAGCCCAAGAATAAAGCAAATATGACCAACAATTGAAACTTTTCAAAGGTAGACACGTTTGAATAAAATGAAATCTTTCTTAAATTACAAGTTGTCCTTGTCAAATATTTACACCAAAAACAAAACGACATATATATATATATATATATATATATATATATATATATATATATATATATATATATATATAGGGTTGGTGCATAATTATCAGGCGTTTTAAGCAATATTTATTATGAAAAAGGAACATAACAATTCAAAAATAACAGTTTCACATGATTATTCCGGAGCGTATGATTATCGACACGCATTTTTAAAACCTGAAAATAAAATATTTTTATGAAAAAAAGTAAACAAAACAGCGATTTTTATTAACAAATAACTCGCCTAGAAATATATATATATATATATATATATATATATATATATATATATATATATATATATATATATATATATATCGCTTTTTAATTATTTTTCGCTGTTTATTTTATTTTTTATTTTCCTGTCTTTGCGCGGATCGGATTCCGAAAATTATGATGGACGAATTTCATCCCCAGAAAATAAATTGGCAGCATTGCCGGCGACACGTCAATCTTAAACAGGAATTAATCCAGACAACTTAATGACCCATCTTATCAATCTCTGTATAATAACAAAGCGGTAAGTTTATCATGACTGGCCAGGATTCAATTATATTTCCCTGTAAAACATCCACAAAATGAGTCTTAAAACGCAGGTTTCGTTTTCTTTGGGATGGTGGTGGGTGGTCTTTTGTTTTCTATTTTAACGATAACGGAAGGATAATTACAAGAGTGTCAGACATATTTATGAATCTGTTGAATTTTATTCTACCAAAGAATCTATTATGACAGGATTCTCGCCTACTTGATTGTTAAAATAACTTTTATCTAAATTTCCAGGGCCAGGATTTATTTAGGCTCAACGTTTCTGTCGTGGGACTCTCTGTCCATTTTCAGGTGTCTCTTGATACAAGTACCCTTAAGAGAATTTCGAATTGATCAATTCATTAATTCTAGGGGCCTAGATTGTTTTCACTCGGATGTCCTCGTCTAGGGATATATCGTTTTGGTCAAACGTTTAGTCATTGATATTTCTGCTTCTTCTGAGTCCCAAACCCATTTTTACTATAGGCTCACAATTATTATTCCACCAAATTAATTTACAACTCCTGAAACATTTTAGGATATGGACAGTGGAATGAAAATAATCTAATTCCATAGATTGAATAAAATGTTTAGTTTGAAATTCCTTGAAGATTTTCCGGACCGGCAGAAAGCAGAGGAAGGCTGATGGGAAAAATAGCTGTTGCAATCGTAAAGATTAGAACATTAGTATCCTTATAAATACTGTTTGAAGTAGTCACGGATTTTTCAGCAAAGTTAGACATTTAAGTGCTGATATAATGAGATTTCGTGTAATACAGTCTTCATATCTCCATTCCCCTCTTCCGAATTGGATTGTGTACGAGATAAAACCAAACAAAGAAATAACAGTATAAGGGCAGATTTAAAAAATAAAAATAGTTGCGTTGTTCCTGCTGGCGCAAGGAGTCGATGTTTGAGCCTAGATAAAAAAAAAATCAATGAATGGTGATCTTCAAAAGAGAGAAGCATCTTACACTGTAAGACTGTCGTTAAGAATCATCTTTTTCTTCATCTATGTGCCGTACACGTTCCAGACGTTGGCGAATATGGCTTCCCACAATTTCCTCTAATTTTAGCTCTTAGTAAATTTGGTCCTTTCATTAACTCACTCCTAAACCTTTTCCGCCATCCCATAGACACAAACTTACTTTTTCTTCATCTATGTGCCGTACCTCTTCAAGACATTGGCAAGCACTGCTCTCCACAATTTCCTCTAATTTTAGCTCTTAGTAAATTTGGTCCTTTCATTAACTCACTCCTAAACCTTTTCCGCCATCCCATAGACACAAACTTACTTTTTCTTCATCTATGTGCCGTACCCCTTCAAGATGTTGGCAAGCATTGCTCTCCACAATTTCCTCTAATTTTAGCTCTTAGTAAATTTGGTCCTTTCATTAACTCACTCCTAAACCTTTTCCGCCAGCCCATAGACACAAACTTACTTTTTCTTCATCTATGTGCCGTACCTCTTCAAGATATTGGCAAGCACTGCTCTCCACAATTTCCTCTAATTTTAGCTCTTAGTAAATTTGGTCCTTTCATTAACTCACTCCTAAACCTTTTCCGCCATCCCATAGACACAAACTTACTTTTTCTTCATCTATGTGCCGTACCCCTTCAAGATGTTGGCAAGCATTGCTCTCCACAATTTCCTCTAATTTTAGCTCTTAGTAAATTTGGTCCTTTCATTAACTCACTCCTAAACCTTTTCCGCCAGCCCATAGACACAAACTTACTTTTTCTTCATCTATGTGCCGTACCTCTTCAAGACATTGGCAAGCACTGCTCTCCACAATTTCCTCTAATTTTAGCTCTTAGTAAATTTGGTCCTTTCATTAACTCACTCCTAAACCTTTTCCGCCATCCCATAGACACAAACTTACTTTTTCTTCATCTATGTGCCGTACCCCTTCAAGATGTTGGCAAGCATTGCTCTCCACAATTTCCTCTAATTTTAGCTCTTAGTAAATTTGGTCCTTTCATTAACTCACTCCTAAACCTTTTCCGCCAGCCCATAGACACAAACTTACTTTTTCTTCATCTATGTGCCGTACCTCTTCAAGACATTGGCAAGCACTGCTCTCCACAATTTCCTCTAATTTTAGCTCTTAGTAAATTTGGTCCTTTCATTAACTCACTCCTAAACCTTTTCCGCCATCCCATAGACACAAACTTACTTTTTCTTCATCTATGTGCCGTACCCCTTCAAGATGTTGGCAAGCATTGCTCTCCACAATTTCCTCTAATTTTAGCTCTTAGTAAATTTGGTCCTTTCATTAACTCACTCCTAAACCTTTTCCGCCAGCCCATAGACACAAACTTACTTTTTCTTCATCTATGTGCCGTACCTCTTCAAGACATTGGCAAGCACTGCTCTCCACAATTTCCTCTAATTTTAGCTCTTAGTAAATTTGGTCCTTTCATTAACTCACTCCTAAACCTTTTCAGCCATCCCATAGACACAAACTTACTTTTTCTTCATCTATGTGCCGTACCCCTTCAAGATGTTGGCAAGCATTGCTCTCCACAATTTCCTCTAATTTTAGCTCTTAGTAAATTTGGTCCTTTCATTAACTCACTCCTAAACCTTTTCCGCCAGCCCATAGACACAAACTTACTTTTTCTTCATCTATGTGCCGTACCCCTTCAAGATGTTGGCAAGCATTGCTCTCCACAATTTCCTCTAATTTTAGCTCTTAGTAAATTTGGTCCTTTCATTAACTCACTCCTAAACCTTTTCCGCCAGCCCATAGACACAAACTTACTTTTTCTTCATCTATGTGCCGTACCTCTTCAAGATATTGGCAAGCACTGCTCTCCACAATTTCCTCTAATTTTAGCTCTTAGTAAATTTGGTCCTTTCATTAACTCACTCCTAAACCTTTTCCGCCATCCCATAGACACAAACTTACTTTTTCTTCATCTATGTGCCGTACCCCTTCAAGATGTTGGCAAGCATTGCTCTCCACAATTTCCTCTAATTTTAGCTCTTAGTAAATTTGGTCCTTTCATTAACTCACTCCTAAACCTTTTCCGCCAGCCCATAGACACAAACTTACTTTTTCTTCATCTATGTGCCGTACCTCTTCAAGACATTGGCAAGCACTGCTCTCCACAATTTCCTCTAATTTTAGCTCTTAGTAAATTTGGTCCTTTCATTAACTCACTCCTAAACCTTTTCCGCCATCCCATAGACACAAACTTACTTTTTCTTCATCTATGTGCCGTACCCCTTCAAGATGTTGGCAAGCATTGCTCTCCACAATTTCCTCTAATTTTAGCTCTTAGTAAATTTGGTCCTTTCATTAACTCACTCCTAAACCTTTTCCGCCAGCCCATAGACACAAACTTACTTTTTCTTCATCTATGTGCCGTACCTCTTCAAGACATTGGCAAGCACTGCTCTCCACAATTTCCTCTAATTTTAGCTCTTAGTAAATTTGGTCCTTTCATTAACTCACTCCTAAACCTTTTCCGCCATCCCATAGACACAAACTTACTTTTTCTTCATCTATGTGCCGTACCCCTTCAAGATGTTGGCAAGCATTGCTCTCCACAATTTCCTCTAATTTTAGCTCTTAGTAAATTTGGTCCTTTCATTAACTCACTCCTAAACCTTTTCCGCCAGCCCATAGACACAAACTTACTTTTTCTTCATCTATGTGCCGTACCTCTTCAAGACATTGGCAAGCACTGCTCTCCACAATTTCCTCTAATTTTAGCTCTTAGTAAATTTGGTCCTTTCATTAACTCACTCCTAAACCTTTTCCGCCATCCCATAGACACAAACTTACTTTTTCTTCATCTATGTGCCGTACCCCTTCAAGATGTTGGCAAGCATTGCTCTCCACAATTTCCTCTAATTTTAGCTCTTAGTAAATTTGGTCCTTTCATTAACTCACTCCTAAACCTTTTCCGCCAGCCCATAGACACAAACTTACTTTTTCTTCATCTATGTGCCGTACCTCTTCAAGACATTGGCAAGCACTGCTCTCCACAATTTCCTCTAATTTTAGCTCTTAGTAAATTTGGTCCTTTCATTAACTCACTCCTAAACCTTTTCCGCCATCCCATAGACACAAACTTACTTTTTCTTCATCTATGTGCCGTACCCCTTCAAGATGTTGGCAAGCATTGCTCTCCACAATTTCCTCTAATTTTAGCTCTTAGTAAATTTGGTCCTTTCATTAACTCACTCCTAAACCTTTTCCGCCAGCCCATAGACACAAACTTACTTTTTCTTCATCTATGTGCCGTACCTCTTCAAGACATTGGCAAGCACTGCTCTCCACAATTTCCTCTAATTTTAGCTCTTAGTAAATTTGGTCCTTTCATTAACTCACTCCTAAACCTTTTCCGCCATCCCATAGACACAAACTTACTTTTTCTTCATCTATGTGCCGTACCCCTTCAAGATGTTGGCAAGCATTGCTCTCCACAATTTCCTCTAATTTTAGCTCTTAGTAAATTTGGTCCTTTCATTAACTCACTCCTAAACCTTTTCCGCCATCCCATAGACACAAACTTACTTTTTCTTCATCTATGTGCCGTACCTCTTCAAGACATTGGCAAGCACTGCTCTCCACAATTTCCTCTAATTTTAGCTCTTAGTAAATTTGGTCCTTTCATTAACTCACTCCTAAACCTTTTCCGCCATCCCATAGACACAAACTTACTTTTTCTTCATCTATGTGCCGTACCCCTTCAAGATGTTGGCAAGCATTGCTCTCCACAATTTCCTCTAATTTTAGCTCTTAGTAAATTTGGTCCTTTCATTAACTCACTCCTAAACCTTTTCCGCCATCCCATAGACACAAACTTACTTTTTCTTCATCTATGTGCCGTACCTCTTCAAGACATTGGCAAGCACTGCTCTCCACAATTTCCTCTAATTTTAGCTCTTAGTAAATTTGGTCCTTTCATTAACTCACTCCTAAACCTTTTCCGCCATCCCATAGGCACAAACTTACTTTTTCTTCATCTATGTGCCGTACCTCTTCAAGACATTGGCAAGCACTGCTCTCCTCAATTTCCTCTAATTTTAGCTCTTAGTAAATTTGGTCCTTTCATTAACTCACTCCTAAACCTTTTCCGCCATCCCATAGACACAAACTTACTTTTTCTTCATCTATGTGCCGTACCCCTTCAAGATGTTGGCAAGCATTGCTCTCCACAATTTCCTCTAATTTTAGCTCTTAGTAAATTTGTCTTTTTAACTCACTCCTAAACCTTTTCCGCCATCCCATAGACACAAACTTACTTTTTCTTCATCTATGTGCCGTACCCCTTCAAGATGTTGGCAAGCACTGCTCTCCACAATTTCCTCTAATTTTAGCTCTTAGTAAATTTGGTCCTTTCATTAACTCACTCCTAAACCTTTTCCGCCAGCCCATAGACACAAACTTACTTTTTCTTCATCTATGTGCCGTACCTCTTCAAGACATTGGCAAGCACTGCTCTCCACAATTTCCTCTAATTTTAGCTCTTAGTAAATTTGGTCCTTTCATTAACTCACTCCTAAACCTTTTCCGCCATCCCATAGACACAAACTTACTTTTTCTTCATCTATGTGCCGTACCCCTTCAAGATGTTGGCAAGCATTGCTCTCCACAATTTCCTCTAATTTTAGCTCTTAGTAAATTTGGTCCTTTCATTAACTCACTCCTAAACCTTTTCCGCCATCCCATAGACACAAACTTACTTTTTCTTCATCTATGTGCCGTACCCCTTCAAGATGTTGGCAAGCACTGCTCTCCACAATTTCCTCTAATTTTAGCTCTTAGTAAATTTGTCTTTTTAACTCACTCCTAAACCGTGTTCCACCATCCATTTACACAAACTTACTTTTTCTTCATCTATGTGCCGTACCCCTTCAAGACGTTGGCAAGCATTGCTCTCCACAATTTCTTGTCTTTTTAGCTCTTAGTAAATTTGTCTTTTTGTTAACTCTCTACTAACCCTTTTCCGCCATCCATTTATTCAAGTTCGCCAGTTTTATGTTATTTATTCTCTGTCCCTGTTGACTTCAATCTGTCCTGTGTGTATCATATTCTACGAGTCCTCTTTCCTCATTTATTATAAAACAGAGTATTTACTTATCTAATCATACTAATCATATTACTGTATCTATAAAAAGAATATATAAACATAAAAATGTCTTAATACATGTGTGTGTGTGTGTGTGTGTGTGTGAATGTTTATACATTCTTTTTATAGATACAAATATTTAAGTAAATGCTATGTTTTATGATAAACACTATTAAACAACATTTACCAGCCTGGATGTCCGAGAAATTTTCAAAGAAAAATTTTCGTCCTCCGACAGGAATCGAACCTGTATCCTATACGGAACACATCATATAGCCTGACGCGCCTTAACCGTTTCGGGCACAGAGGAGCATTCGGTTAGCAAGGTCGATTTTACTGTCTTTAAACTTTAATCTTCCTTGATTCTCTCACGTACAATCATATCTGCTCAACGCGTATCCAAATGTAAACAAATGATGTCACACATTATGAAATGGACAAAGTCCGACAATTATTTTAAGACATTTTTATGTTTATACATTCTTTTTATAGATACAAATATGTAAGTAAATACTCTGCTTATAATAAACAGTTTATTATAAGCAGAGTATTTACTTACATAGTGAATGTCCGAGAAATTGCCACAGAAAATATGCGTCCTCCGACAGAAATCGAACCTGTATCCTATACGGAACCGTCATATAGCCTGACGTGCTTTTACCAATATCGCCACAGAGGAGAGTTT
This sequence comes from Acanthosepion esculentum, assembly GCA_964036315.1. Taxonomy (NCBI): domain Eukaryota; kingdom Metazoa; phylum Mollusca; class Cephalopoda; order Sepiida; family Sepiidae; genus Acanthosepion; species Acanthosepion esculentum. The sequence continues at coordinate 19,173,868 of OZ038508.1, read as the reverse complement.
CGGTTAGCAAGGTCGACTTTACTGTTTTTAAATTACAATTCTCCATATTTTTCTCACGTACATTCATATCTGCTCGATGCGTGTCCAAATGTAAACAAATGACGTCACACATTATGAAATGGACAAAGTCCGACAATTATTTTAAGACATTTTTATGTTTATACATTCTTTTTTTTATAGATAAAAACAATAAAAATAAAATAAAATCGAGAAGAATAAAACTGACTTTCTTGGTTTGGAGAATTATGAAAATCTACAAAATTTTGCCTGCCCACCGAGGAGGAATTAAAAGCAACAATTTAAAAAGAGCTATAATTGCCTGTTCTCTTGCTATCTCAATTCTGAGAATTGTTTATGGCTATGTCTACAGATGTCAAGTTGAGCGAACGAGACAGAGATGACCCACTTGACAAATTTGTAATTAATGCATTTTTCTAAAGGCAGTTCCGTAGATATCTTGATAATATTCACAAGAATTTAAGGAAAACAAGTTAAACTAATTCAACTCGCTTAACGAAACGAAACAACCCCATCCCACCCCCAAAAGAATATTTGCCACCACGCTATCAGTCTGCATCAGGGGTTTACTTTATATGCGAGTGGTTGTTTGTTTGTTTGTGTGTGTGTGTGTGTGTGTGTGTGTGTGTGTGTGTGTGTGTGTGATAGTGTAATGTGTGTGTAATGTGTATGTAATTATACACTGAGGATTCAAAACATTCTGATCAATGACATATGTCAAGAATGACAGCTACACTCTCGTAACAACTACGTACGACAGAGTCAGAAATATATAAGTAAACCGATCTCGATTACTTCATGTTGATGTTTTGAATGCAGCAAAGCGAAAGATTGGAGTGATTTTGATGAAAGATGAAATTGTTAGAGTCAACTCTCAATTCTTATTCAATGTGAAGTAGTCAGAATATATATATATATATATATATATATACATATATATATATATATATATATATATATATATATATATATATATATATATATATATATATATATATATTGTTAAATATAATAGACAATGAATGTCTATTATGTCTGATCATGAGCCGTTCTAATGTTCGAAAGTTTGCTTTAAATTCTGGTGAAAATAAAGACAAAAATTGTCCAATAATCGTCCCATAGCAATTTTCTATGTCAAAATAACAAAAGATCATCTTTGACGGTGGATATCTTTGTTTCATATCCGTATAACCAATCTGAGGATGGCTTATGTGAGCCGAAAGCTTAGGACCAACTTAATAAAAAAATATCCAAATGTTGGACAATTTTTGTCTTTATTTTCACCAGAAATTAAAGCAAACATTGGAACATTAGAACAACATTGGTGTAGATCATATGAAAATATAAAAGTGGACACTGCGGTCAACATCGTACGAATCTGTTTCGTGCTTGAGCGAAATCTTCAGGCTACGATGGCCTGGAAATTACATTTTCGATATTTAACAAAGCTTGAGTTCTTCATGTTTAAGGCATGAAACATGAGTGACACACAATAACAATTGGATTTGGCCTTACGATCCTCCATTTTTGAGAGAGGATCTTAAGTTGACTAGGTTTTATTCTTTATTTTTCTTATCTCATATATATATATATATATATATATATATATATATATATATATATATATATATATATTTCGTAAAATACATCAATTAGATGCTTTAGTACACATCATCAGTGATGTTTCTAGCCAAGGTTCATTAGGAGCTCCGGGTCTTTCAGCATCATACCTCCTCTCCACGGTGACCCGGACATTTACTGATCTGTATATATATATATATATATATATATGTGTGTGTGTGTGTGTGTGTGTGTGTGTGTGTGTGTGTGTGTGTGAATAAAGACAAAACGAAAATTTATCGTAGCCTACGCGTTTTCTCTTTTGAGGGACTTTATCAAGGCAAATGGAAGAATTTTATTTTGCATCAAGGCAAATTACCTAACATACATGCCTATATAAATGTTAAAAAATAAATTATTTATTAATTTTATAACCTCGTTTCTTTTTACAGATATAACACATAAATTTATCCAAAACCAAAATGTTTTAAATACTAAAAAAACAAAAATTTCACGAACATCCCTTTCTTTCATTTATTATACATTGACTTGTGTCACTTCAAGTCTTCCATAGTTTGTCTGGTGGCTAACATGATGAATATTTATGTACATTCTTAAATTTGTAAATAGTTTTAAATTAATGGTAAGGAATATTATGTTGATTACTTTACTTTATCGATTTTCTTTCTAATTTTAGTATTGTGTGTAAAGAAATAGACTATGTTCTTGAACAATTATTTAAATATAGCGAATAAAACCAATCCAGTTAAAGTTAACCTGTAACAAATTTTAAGAATCGGGCTAAACGATAAATGTAATAGTAGGGTTGAGTTTAACCCCCCCCCCCCCAAAAAAAAACAAATAAAATACAAACGGCAATATTTAAACGATGCAACACTTAGGGAAGGAATTAAACTTAGGAATATTAAGATTACCTCCTCGGTTATCCATTGAAGCTGCTATCCACCAAGAAAAAAAAAAGCCAGCCCCACTGCGGGCCATTTAAAAATAGTTCGCGCAGCTGATTGGTTGTACAAACAGCCAATCGGATGTGCGGAATACGTGGTCTTTCTTCGTAGAATTCTTTAAAAAGGCCAGAGTAGCTGTTAGCGTTTTAAAAGTGAGGGAGAATCAGGGTTAGATCTCCCCTGATTGGGTCGATTTGGTGATGGGGAGTATGATGTTGAAAGACCCGAAACTCCCTGATGAACCAAGTCAAAACATCACTGACGACCCCCTCGGGCGCCTACTTAAAAGCGTATTTTTGAATTATTCAATTCAAAAAACAATAACGTTTTTGCTCTTGTATATAAATTCTTGTTACAAAATAAAATGCTTGCATTTACCTTGATAATGTCCCTCAGAGGACGAAACGCGTCGGCTAAGCTTTCCTTTTGTCTGTATTCATATTGTCCTTTCGCAGATATACACCATTTGAAATTTTTACGACACACACACACACGTGTGTGTATGTGTGTGTGTGTATGTGTGTGTGTGTATGTGTGTGTTTAAATTCACCTATCAATATCAAGCCGATAACTTTTCAGCATCTTTTAGCAAATAATAAGTACATGGACATTTGTTTGTTAGCATTTTTCCTTGTTCCTGGAGAATATCTAAAATACTAAGAATGGAAAAAAGAAAAGATATTATTTATTTGGCACAGATTGATCCAATGCCAATAACGGTTCTTTGACTAAGCAAACCAAAACAGACATTGCTTAGAATAGCTGTTCTACAAGAGACGCGGTGTCTGTCACATTATGATTAAGCCAATTTCTCTCTCTCTCTTTTTTCCCTATCTATCTCTGACGTAAAAACTTTTTCTAAGACCCATTTACCAAAAACATTTTGCTGAAGATGAGCGGCGTTCTTTTTGCTTCACAGCCTGTTGTGCTTATTTTACAAGCATACGATAGACCTTTTACATATCCTGAACGACATTCAAAGTTTAAATACCTGAATATAGAGCTGAATGCAAATTAGTATTACTACTTCTCTATATTACTTAAGTACGATGTGTGTCATTATTCCAAAAGCACCCGGGGAAACGTTTTCAAAAATCTGCAATAATAACGGAATCGTCCTGGCATCTCGACTGGAAAGACTTTCCAACCGCCGTAACATAGTTTCTCTTTGTCTTTTCTGCAAGTATTATCAAGGTAGTTCATACGATGAGTTTTCCTTTTGAGTGCCTTACCTGCATGGATTTAAGTGTAGTACTAGATTGGCAGCTATATTTCACGATATTACAGTAGAAATGACTAAATGTAAACATCAATTCTATTCGACTTCTTTCTTGTCACGTGTTTCTTGTCTATCATACAGTTTTTTCCTTCCCTGTCAACTAGACTCTACAAAAATTTAAATGCTTCGTCAATCGTTATCATCAGTCTCCTTGAATGCTGTTCTTTTTATTGTCCTTCCTCATCAGGTACGTTTTCTCAGTTTCCTTCTTGCTTTCTGTCAACTACGATTTTTTAAAATTTAAATGCAACCTCAATCGTCATCTTCTGTCTCCTTGAATTCGGTTATTTTTATTGTCTTCTCCCGCCAGTAAAGTTTTCTAACTCTCCTTCTTGATTTCTTGTCAACTACGATCTTCATAAATTTAAATGCAAGGTCAATCGTCATCATCATTCTCCTTGAATGCTGTCCTTTTTCTTTTTCTTTATCCTTAGCAACGTTTTTTTTTTCAATTTCCTTCTTGTTTTTGCTGTCAAATTCAATCTTCAAAATCTGAAATTCAACCTCAATCGCCATCTTCTGTTTCCTTAAATCCTCTTCTTTTTATTGTCTTTTCTCCTTAGTAACGTTTTCTCATTTTCCTTCTGATTTTCCTGTCAAATTCAATCTTCAAAATCTGAAATTCAACCTCAATCGTCATCTTCTGTTTCCTTAAATCCTCTTCTTTTTATTGTCTTTTCTCCTTAGTAACGTTTTCTCATTTTCCTTCTGATTTTCCTGTCAAATTCAATCTTCAAAATCTGAAATTCAACCTCAATCGCCATCTTCTGTTTCCTTAAATCCTCTTCTTTTTATTGTCTTTTCTCCTTAGTAACGTTTTCTCATTTTCCTTCTGATTTTCCTGTCAAATTCAATCTTCAAAATCTGAAATTCAACCTCAATCGCCATCTTCTGTTTCCTTAAATCCTCTTCTTTTTATTGTCTTTTCTCCTTAGTAACGTTTTCTCATTTTCCTTCTGATTTTCCTGTCAAATTCAATCTTCAAAATCTGAAATTCAACCTCAATCGCCATCTTCTGTTTCCTTAAATCCTCTTCTTTTTATTGTCTTTTCTCCTTAGTAACGTTTTCTCATTTTCCTTCTGATTTTCCTGTCAAATTCAATCTTCAAAATCTGAAATTCAACCTCAATCGTCATCTTCTGTTTCCTTAAATCCTCTTCTTTTTATTGTCTTTTCTCCTTAGTAACGTTTTCTCATTTTCCTTCTGATTTTCCTGTCAAATTCAATCTTCAAAATCTGAAATTCAACCTCAATCGCCATCTTCTGTTTCCTTAAATCCTCTTCTTTTTATTGTCTTTTCTCCTTAGTAACGTTTTCTCATTTTCCTTCTGATTTTCCTGTCAAATTCAATCTTCAAAATCTGAAATTCAACCTCAATCGTCATCTTCTGTTTCCTTAAATCCTCTTCTTTTTATTGTCTTTTCTCCTTAGTAACGTTTTCTCATTTTCCTTCTGATTTTCCTGTCAAATTCAATCTTCAAAATCTGAAATTCAACCTCAATCGTCATCTTCTGTTTCCTTAAATCCTCTTCTTTTTATTGTCTTTTCTCCTTAGTAACGTTTTCTCATTTTCCTTCTGATTTTCCTGTCAAATTCAATCTTCAAAATCTGAAATTCAACCTCAATCGCCATCTTCTGTTTCCTTAAATCCTCTTCTTTTTATTGTCTTTTCTCCTTAGTAACGTTTTCTCATTTTCCTTCTGATTTTCCTGTCAAATTCAATCTTCAAAATCTGAAATTCAACCTCAATCGCCATCTTCTGTTTCCTTAAATCCTCTTCTTTTTATTGTCTTTTCTCCTTAGTAACGTTTTCTCATTTTCCTTCTGATTTTCCTGTCAAATTCAATCTTCAAAATCTGAAATTCAACCTCAATCGTCATCTTCTGTTTCCTTAAATCCTCTTCTTTTTATTGTCTTTTCTCCTTAGTAACGTTTTCTCATTTTCCTTCTGATTTTCCTGTCAAATTCAATCTTCAAAATCTGAAATTCAACCTCAATCGTCATCTTCTGTTTCCTTAAATCCTCTTCTTTTTATTGTCTTTTCTCCTTAGTAACGTTTTCTCATTTTCCTTCTGATTTTCCTGTCAAATTCAATCTTCAAAATCTGAAATTCAACCTCAATCGTCATCTTCTGTTTCCTTAAATCCTCTTCTTTTTATTGTCTTTTCTCCTTAGTAACGTTTTCTCATTTTCCTTCTGATTTTCCTGTCAAATTCAATCTTCAAAATCTGAAATTCAACCTCAATCGCCATCTTCTGTTTCCTTAAATCCTCTTCTTTTTATTGTCTTTTCTCCTTAGTAACGTTTTCTCATTTTCCTTCTGATTTTCCTGTCAAATTCAATCTTCAAAATCTGAAATTCAACCTCAATCGTCATCTTCTGTTTCCTTAAATCCTCTTCTTTTTATTGTCTTTTCTCCTTAGTAACGTTTTCTCATTTTCCTTCTGATTTTCCTGTCAAATTCAATCTTCAAAATCTGAAATTCAACCTCAATCGTCATCTTCTGTTTCCTTAAATCCTCTTCTTTTTATTGTCTTTTCTCCTTAGTAACGTTTTCTCATTTTCCTTCTGATTTTCCTGTCAAATTCAATCTTCAAAATCTGAAATTCAACCTCAATCGCCATCTTCTGTTTCCTTAAATCCTCTTCTTTTTATTGTCTTTTCTCCTTAGTAACGTTTTCTCATTTTCCTTCTGATTTTCCTGTCAAATTCAATCTTCAAAATCTGAAATTCAACCTCAATCGTCATCTTCTGTTTCCTTAAATCCTCTTCTTTTTATTGTCTTTTCTCCTTAGTAACGTTTTCTCATTTTCCTTCTGATTTTCCTGTCAAATTCAATCTTCAAAATCTGAAATTCAACCTCAATCGTCATCTTCTGTTTCCTTAAATCCTCTTCTTTTTATTGTCTTTTCTCCTTAGTAACGTTTTCTCATTTTCCTTCTGATTTTCCTGTCAAATTCAATCTTCAAAATCTGAAATTCAACCTCAATCGTCATCTTCTGTTTCCTTAAATCCTCTTCTTTTTATTGTCTTTTCTCCTTAGTAACGTTTTCTCATTTTCCTTCTGATTTTCCTGTCAAATTCAATCTTCAAAATCTGAAATTCAACCTCAATCGCCATCTTCTGTTTCCTTAAATCCTCTTCTTTTTATTGTCTTTTCTCCTTAGTAACGTTTTCTCATTTTCCTTCTGATTTTCCTGTCAAATTCAATCTTCAAAATCTGAAATTCAACCTCAATCGCCATCTTCTGTTTCCTTAAATCCTCTTCTTTTTATTGTCTTTTCTCCTTAGTAACGTTTTCTCATTTTCCTTCTGATTTTCCTGTCAAATTCAATCTTCAAAATCTGAAATTCAACCTCAATCGTCATCTTCTGTTTCCTTAAATCCTCTTCTTTTTATTGTCTTTTCTCCTTAGTAACGTTTTCTCATTTTCCTTCTGATTTTCCTGTCAAATTCAATCTTCAAAATCTGAAATTCAACCTCAATCGTCATCTTCTGTTTCCTTAAATCCTCTTCTTTTTATTGTCTTTTCTCCTTAGTAACGTTTTCTCATTTTCCTTCTGATTTTCCTGTCAAATTCAATCTTCAAAATCTGAAATTCAACCTCAATCGTCATCTTCTGTTTCCTTAAATCCTCTTCTTTTTATTGTCTTTTCTCCTTAGTAACGTTTTCTCATTTTCCTTCTGATTTTCCTGTCAAATTCAATCTTCAAAATCTGAAATTCAACCTCAATCGTCATCTTCTGTTTCCTTAAATCCTCTTCTTTTTATTGTCTTTTCTCCTTAGTAACGTTTTCTCATTTTCCTTCTGATTTTCCTGTCAAATTCAATCTTCAAAATCTGAAATTCAACCTCAATCGCCATCTTCTGTTTCCTTAAATCCTCTTCTTTTTATTGTCTTTTCTCCTTAGTAACGTTTTCTCATTTTCCTTCTGATTTTCCTGTCAAATTCAATCTTCAAAATCTGAAATTCAACCTCAATCGCCATCTTCTGTTTCCTTAAATCCTCTTCTTTTTATTGTCTTTTCTCCTTAGTAACGTTTTCTCATTTTCCTTCTGATTTTCCTGTCAAATTCAATCTTCAAAATCTGAAATTCAACCTCAATCGCCATCTTCTGTTTCCTTAAATCCTCTTCTTTTTATTGTCTTTTCTCCTTAGTAACGTTTTCTCATTTTCCTTCTGATTTTCCTGTCAAATTCAATCTTCAAAATCTGAAATTCAACCTCAATCGCCATCTTCTGTTTCCTTAAATCCTCTTCTTTTTATTGTCTTTTCTCCTTAGTAACGTTTTCTCATTTTCCTTCTGATTTTCCTGTCAAATTCAATCTTCAAAATCTGAAATTCAACCTCAATCGCCATCTTCTGTTTCCTTAAATCCTCTTCTTTTTATTGTCTTTTCTCCTTAGTAACGTTTTCTCATTTTCCTTCTGATTTTCCTGTCAAATTCAATCTTCAAAATCTGAAATTCAACCTCAATCGCCATCTTCTGTTTCCTTAAATCCTCTTCTTTTTATTGTCTTTTCTCCTTAGTAACGTTTTCTCATTTTCCTTCTGATTTTCCTGTCAAATTCAATCTTCAAAATCTGAAATTCAACCTCAATCGTCATCTTCTGTTTCCTTAAATCCTCTTCTTTTTATTGTCTTTTCTCCTTAGTAACGTTTTCTCATTTTCCTTCTGATTTTCCTGTCAAATTCAATCTTCAAAATCTGAAATTCAACCTCAATCGTCATCTTCTGTTTCCTTAAATCCTCTTCTTTTTATTGTCTTTTCTCCTTAGTAACGTTTTCTCATTTTCCTTCTGATTTTCCTGTCAAATTCAATCTTCAAAATCTGAAATTCAACCTCAATCGTCATCTTCTGTTTCCTTAAATCCTCTTCTTTTTATTGTCTTTTCTCCTTAGTAACGTTTTCTCATTTTCCTTCTGATTTTCCTGTCAAATTCAATCTTCAAAATCTGAAATTCAACCTCAATCGTCATCTTCTGTTTCCTTAAATCCTCTTCTTTTTATTGTCTTTTCTCCTTAGTAACGTTTTCTCATTTTCCTTCTGATTTTCCTGTCAAATTCAATCTTCAAAATCTGAAATTCAACCTCAATCGTCATCTTCTGTTTCCTTAAATCCTCTTCTTTTTATTGTCTTTTCTCCTTAGTAACGTTTTCTCATTTTCCTTCTGATTTTCCTGTCAAATTCAATCTTCAAAATCTGAAATTCAACCTCAATCGTCATCTTCTGTTTCCTTAAATCCTCTTCTTTTTATTGTCTTTTCTCCTTAGTAACGTTTTCTCATTTTCCTTCTGATTTTCCTGTCAAATTCAATCTTCAAAATCTGAAATTCAACCTCAATCGTCATCTTCTGTTTCCTTAAATCCTCTTCTTTTTATTGTCTTTTCTCCTTAGTAACGTTTTCTCATTTTCCTTCTGATTTTCCTGTCAAATTCAATCTTCAAAATCTGAAATTCAACCTCAATCGTCATCTTCTGTTTCCTTAAATCCTCTTCTTTTTATTGTCTTTTCTCCTTAGTAACGTTTTCTCATTTTCCTTCTGATTTTCCTGTCAAATTCAATCTTCAAAATCTGAAATTCAACCTCAATCGCCATCTTCTGTTTCCTTAAATCCTCTTCTTTTTATTGTCTTTTCTCCTTAGTAACGTTTTCTCATTTTCCTTCTGATTTTCCTGTCAAATTCAATCTTCAAAATCTGAAATTCAACCTCAATCGCCATCTTCTGTTTCCTTAAATCCTCTTCTTTTTATTGTCTTTTCTCCTTAGTAACGTTTTCTCATTTTCCTTCTGATTTTCCTGTCAAATTCAATCTTCAAAATCTGAAATTCAACCTCAATCGTCATCTTCTGTTTCCTTAAATCCTCTTCTTTTTATTGTCTTTTCTCCTTAGTAACGTTTTCTCATTTTCCTTCTGATTTTCCTGTCAAATTCAATCTTCAAAATCTGAAATTCAACCTCAATCGTCATCTTCTGTTTCCTTAAATCCTCTTCTTTTTATTGTCTTTTCTCCTTAGTAACGTTTTCTCATTTTCCTTCTGATTTTCCTGTCAAATTCAATCTTCAAAATCTGAAATTCAACCTCAATCGCCATCTTCTGTTTCCTTAAATCCTCTTCTTTTTATTGTCTTTTCTCCCCAGTAACGTTTTCTAACTTTCCTTCTTGATTTCTTGTCAACTACGATCTACATAAATTTAAATGCAAAGTCAATCGTCATCACCTGTCTTCTTGAATCCTGTTCTTTTTATTGCCCTTTCTCCTCAGTTACGTTTTCTCAGTGTCCTTCTTGATTTCTGTCAACTGCGATCTTTTAAAATTTAAATGAAACGTCATTCGTCAGCTTCTGTCTTCTTGAATCCTGTTCTTTTTATTGTTCTTTCTCCTCAGTTACGTTTTCTCACTTGCCTTCTTTCTTTCCTGTCAAGTACGATCTTCAAAAATTTAAATGCAACGTCATTCGTCATCTTCTGTTTCCTTAAATCCTATTCTTTTTATTAACCTTTCTCCTCAGTAACGTTTTTTTCCTTTTCCTTCTTGTTTTCCGATTGTTTGTCAAGTTACATAAAATCAAATCAACTATTTCTTATGATATACAAGGCTGGATACATTTATGCAATCTACAGATCTTCTAAGATTTTTATATTTTACTTTTGAAATTGCTAAATCTTACCGTAAATTCTATTCTAAGAGCTGATCCTCTCGCACTTTTTGCTTATGGAAATACAGTGCTGTTCGATAAAAGTGACTCACCTTATTTTTTTTACTAAATCTTCTCTTCTCCGATGAAACGAAAGTTGAGCTAAATTCAAAGGATAAGCGATCTAAAATCCGAAGAAGAAGCTTTGAAAGCTCTTTGAATTTAGCAGTAAGTACTGTCAAGCATCCGTTCAGTATAATGTTCTGGGGATGCTTTTCTTTTCATGGAACTGGTTTCTTAAAACCTATTGAAAAGACCCCCAGGAGCGAGCAGTACAAGAGAATTTTAGAGTCTTGTCTACTCCCTTCTGCTGAAAGGGTGCAAATCGACCCCACCAAGCTCATTTTTATGCAGGTTAATGCTCCCTGTCACAAATCAAAATTGATGAAGGAATACTTTGATGAGAAGCAGGTGAGTGTTATAACATGGCCGCCCCAATCTCCTGACTTCAACCCCATAGAAAATTTATGGAGCATTATAAAGTACAGGCTGGAATTTCATATCCGAATGGAATTCAGTGCTTGGAGATGAGATTTGCCAGAACCTAATCAAGTCAATGCCAAAAAGGGTTGAAAAGGTTATTTAAAATAAAGGAGGGCCCATAGATTATTAAATATTTCAAACTATATTACCTATTATAAATAAATTATACCTCTATTATTCTTTATTTAAAGCTGTTCGGTTAAGTTTCTATTGATTACTAGTTACAGGAAATAAGTGAGTCACTTATTTGCACAGATTTTTTCACTAAATTTATATCCAAAATTATAATTATCAATAGAATACCTTAGGGTGAGTAAACTTTTTTACTAGGTGGTCGGGAAGGGGTCTTTATATTAGTAAGATTAAAAATTAGTTTGACCCCCAAAAACAATCGGCGAAAAAGTTTTAAGTGAAAAAAATCAGGTGAGTCACTTTTATCGAACAGCACTGTATCTTCCTGCTTTTTACGTTCCTGTTATGTGCAATCTTCAAAAATCTCAATACAACGTCAATCGCCATTTTGTCTCCTTGAATCCTGTTTTTTTTATTGTCCTTTCCCCTCAGCAAACATTTTTTGACCTTCCTTCAACCCCTTACGTCTTAGTGACTTTATCGCCTTGTTTGAGGTGAAGTGATTAAAATGAACCTCTGATGCAGATTTTATTCTCCTTTCACCAGTAGCCTTACTTGCCACAGATCTATTAATGATTTTTTATTTTAAAAGACCCGCGCTATTCACTGCGAATAAAACCAAATTCCAAACAGTTTGAAAATATATTTTCTGTCACTGGAGTGGAAAATTTGAATCATTTTTTTTTTTAATTTTAGATCCAGTTCAATCCAAATCACAATAAGAGCAGATCAGTTTGCCTGTCGCTCTGTTCACACTCCTCTTCAGTGTTTTGAACACAACTAGATGTTTATCTTTTTTTTTTCCTGTTTAAGGTTGGGTTTCTAGTTCCATCTAAAGTCTACTCAACTCTATACTTCTAACGTCTCCGCCTTAACTCTAAAATTGTATTTATCTATTTATTTTTCCTCAATAGATTCGCCTATTGACCGGTTCACTCTCCTCCTCAGTCTTTTGAACAGAAGTAGAGTTTTATCGCTTGTTTCCTGTTTAGGATTGGGATTTAACTCTTTCTGAAGTCTGTTCATTCTCTTTCACTTCATGTAAACCACCCCAATTGCGTCTTAGGGGCATTATCGTTAGTGAATTCATTAAAAGTAAATAAATAAGACGCAAATAAATGAATGAAATACCGACGAAAGATAAAACCAATGCGGGCAATTTCTTCGCAAGCAATGCCGTCCTTTGTGTCTTTTAAATTGTGAATGATATTGTTTAATTTAACGAACGTATATCAATTCGGTATTTATCCGGACTCCCCACTGAGCGGGATGTGGCACAAGGCCGATTTAACGTGGGTTTTTCCGAGCCCAAAGGCCCGTTCAAAAATTCCCCGTAGACACCGTAATAACGAGACCAGATGTGTCTACCGCCCCAGACGATATTCTACCTTACCGCATAGCCTCATCTTGGTTCCTCTTCAAAGGCAGAGAGCTCGACAAGCACTAAGAGCTTAGCGCGCGGCTAAGATCTAATGCTGACTCACGAACGTATATGAATTAACTCATAAAAAAGCATGTATTATTTCAGGTAATAATACTGGTAATAACCCCCACACACACACACACACACACACACACACACCACATAACGGATTCTGAATTGTGTTGCCATTATATTAAGAAAGAAACAAAAATTCTGAATTTAAGGAATTGACAAAAAATGATAAGGACATAATAATTTTTTATTTTAATAATCAATTAATTAATAATAATTTTATTTATTAGGACCTCTTGGCTCCATCTAAACAGGGTTTTTTTCAAAGAAAAAGCCACATAGAGAACTCCTCAACAGTTGGAGTATATTTGTGAATATTTATTCAGAAAAGAATTGCAATATGTGTTTGCTACCATAATTATCAATGAAATGTACACGTTTTAAAGTAAAAATAAATAAATGTAGCCATCCATTTTTTAATCTTTTATTTCGTATACGCACTCTGGATCAAGGCTTATTCTACATTTTTACCGTATTTAAATCTGTAAATAATAGGCGTTTGTTACTGTCTTATTTGCAATATTTACATCGTTCGGACTGATATCCTCCTCTTCATTGTCATATTCACCAGTTTTCAGCCGTTGTACGCTCCAGCCTTCTTCAGGATCTGTCTATATTTTTTAAATGAACTATTGTAACTACGCTATTTACATGGTTCGGACTGTCATCTTCATCTTCATTGCCATATTCGCGACGTTTTCAGCCGCTGTACGGCCTTGCCTTCTTCGGGTGATATACGTTGGGATTTTGAACAGAACCCTTTATTTAGTCCACGGGGGAAGATTGTTCTATTTCCACTTGCCATACCTTTTTTTGGATATCTCAGTTTCAGTTAATTCACTTTCGTAAATCAGCTCTCCAAGTTTTTGTTCCCTCTACTATGGCCAAGTATTGATCTCACAACTCTTTGGGTCAAGCCACTTTTGAGACTACATCAACCAACGCGTTTATCCATGTGTTGCTGTCTTATGAAAAATAAAAAATAAAAACACCTTCTAACAAAGAGCAAAAGAAAATCTTTGCATCGTCTTAGTAAAATCAAAGTTCACCGAAACATTCTTAGTGTAGATCAATAATTTCATTGCATGAGATTTCAAAGTAAGAAATCTTGTATTCGTTTATTCATACTAACAAACATGCATAGTGAAGTATGCAGGTTTGCAGCTGGCTTGTCGTGTCAAGTTGTTTTGTCTCCACTATTTGAGTGAAGCAGACATTTTCCTATCATTTGACCTCGACAATACTCTCTACTCATTGGGGTACCTCGGCGTACCTCGGCGTCGTGTAATGGTTAGCAAGCTTGTCTCTCTAAAAAAAGTTACGACTGAATAGTGAGTTCGATTCTCACTGGGTGCTTCGCACTCTCGGTCGTGTGCCACATCTAAGATACGCTTAGAAAATCATTTACTCTCTACTCATTTTTTAAATAAACCCTAAACATTCGTCTGGAATAAATATGTAAAATAAATACAATATTTTGGCTTGCTGCATATAGGGTTTTTTTTCTCATCTGCCGCTTTAGAGGCTTTTTTCTAGTCAAGACAAATAAAAGAAACCCTTTTTGAGGTTTTGTGGCTAAACCGTTTCCTTTTTTACAGTCATTATATATATACAGGGTGTTGCAGCAAAATCTGATACTTGACAAAAAGAAAACGCAATAGGGAATAAAAACAAGAGTTGTACATGCAGATACCCGACACTTTGACAACTAACTAATGTTTTTCTCTCTACCCTTTTCCAGGATGGAATATGAGCGCAGAGCAGCGGTAGTAGCTTCTTTTCGCGTCCGGAAGAAGCTTGCGGAAGTGATGGTCTGGTTTGGGTTCATGAGGTCCATGGTCATGAACATTTGGAGGAAGAGGAAGGCGTGTGAGAACAAGGACGAGTTTGCTGCCAAACAAAAGGTCCACAACATTCGTTCTTCGGCCGTTAGGACCGACGAGTTCGTCGCCGTCGTCAAGGAGACAATCGACAATGATGGAAGCCAGAGCTACGCAAAGATCAAGAAGGACATTAGTTACTCCTCCTACCGCAAGTCTCACCGCACGCTCATCACGAATGCATTCAGGGAGTCGAGGAAGGTCAAGGCGGTGGCTTTGCTGAACGAGCTCAAGCACGGGTCCGCCTGGATGCTGAGGTTCTTCTCTGATGAAAATAATTTCATCCAGGACCAGACGAGCAACAGGCAGAATGACAGGTGAATCTGCAAAGACACCCAGGAGGTTCCCGTCGTGAAGCATACGAAGTTTCCCTCCTCCGTCATGGTCCTTGGCGTCATCTCCAGCAAGGGAGACGTCATGCCTCCGTTCTTCTTTCAAAAGGGCCCGAGAGTCACCGCTGATTTCTACCAGGAGGTGCTGAGGAGCGCGGTGAAGCCCTGGATGGACGAGATCGCCGCCAGATGCCCCTACGTCTTCCAGCAAGACTCCGCTCCTGCACACAAGGCCAAGACGACCCAGGCGTGGCTGCTCAACAATGTTCCTCACCACTGGTCGCCGGATTTGTGGCCGCCCTCCTCACCCGACTGCAACCCCCTTAACTATTTTTTCTGGGGCGTGATCGAGGCCAAGGCCAACAAGTACGCTTACAACACTGTTGACTCTCTGAAGGCTGCCATCGTGGAGGCGTTCGCCGCTATGCACAAGGACATGGTCGCCAAAGCGTGTGACTCATTTCGCACCCGCTTTGAGATAGTCGTCGCTGCCGGCGATGGTTACATTGAAATATAATGTGGTATGTAACTCTAACTGTTGCTAGTAAACTGTCGGGTCTCTGCATATACAACTTTTGTTTTTATTGCCTATTTCGTTTTCTTTTTGTCAAGGGTCGGATTTTGCTGCAATACCTGTATTTTCTTCTTTTTTACTCTTTTTTTTTAAATCCACCTATATTACTGCATCCCTATAAAAATGATTTCTATGAAAAAAATTCCTATAAAATTTCTATAAAAATGATTTCTATATAGAACTGAAAAAAATCTGTAACGGTTGTTTACCTAAAAAAGCATGGAAATAATTTATATTAAAAGATTTTTTTAAAATGGCAAACATCTCGATTTTAAAACGCTACCAGAAAAATCAACTAATTAGTGATTCTTTTTAAATCAGTTTATCCCAAGCAAGATGATAAAGCCACTAAGACGCAAGAGGTTACTGAATATGAAAGACGATGATGTGAGAATACGTTACCAGGGATGAAAGAATAATAAAAAGAACAGGATTCATAGAGAAGATGATTAAAGAATCAATCCCCCATTTTATGTCTACATTATAATTTAATGTTTATCAGATTCTGATTAGGTATGAATCCACCTCTTCTCCTCCCAGCTATGGGTTAATCAGTAAGATTTTTATCATTGAATTATTATTAGTAGTAAGATTATTATCACTAAATCATCATTATAAAAATATTTTCTGGTTTGAAATAACCTGCAAAGGGTTGATAAACAGTAAAAAAAAACAAATGAGTCAATGAATTCCTCATTATGTGTCCAAGGAATTTCAGTTGCTTTTTCCTGAGTCTGAGTGTTATTTTCTGTTGCCATTTTGTTTAAGACTTTCTTGCCGCTTTCTCGCCCTCTCCGTGGAATTCTTAGTATCATTCTGTATAAACACGTTTCTGCTGCCTTTGTTCCACACCCGTGGCGATATTGTCCAGCGTTCCTCTACCGTATAAGAGGAACGATATCATATATCAATCCAGCACCCTTTTCTTTGCTTCTAACGAATCGTTTCCGTTTCTCAGCTCCGTGATTAGGTTTATGGAATTCGTCTTTGGCTATTCCAACGCATGTTCGAATCTCGGTGTCGTAGAGGTATACAGAAACGACAATGGAATGGACACGTCATTGAATGAACTGGAAGACCGTTCACAGAGGATCAGTCACTGACACGCAACCGAGACAGACAGAGGAAGCTGGTCAGGTGATTAACCGTGCAACGACCCTACGATCACTCTCGCTCACAAAACTGATGATGATGATGAAGGTGATGACTTCATCTATTTTTGTTAGTGTTGCCATTAGAAACGACCATATAGGGCTACTTATGGTTTATTTAAATGAATAAGAATAAATTTTGTATGTTGTATGCATTGACGCTATTATACACGGTGGAGTAATGGATAACGGCTTGGATCGAGGAATCGGAGAGCCGAGTTCGAATTCCAGTCGAATCCATTACATTCACTTACGTGCTAATACCCTTGGGAAAGGTGTGAATCCTCTTCTTCTCCCTCCAACTATGGGTAAAATAGCAGGACAGACTGGGTTCTATAGCCTTGGGTGGCAACTGGTCTAGGAGAAGGACAACTCTGAATTCAAAACCTGCGGAGGGTCGTTTGGGGACCTTGTGGCATTCGTTGCACCAGGTCCCTGTATTCGTCCCTCCAAAAAGTGTGGATGGCCCTGCACAAATCCTTCACCACTATAATCAAATCCTGTGTGGACGTCGGGCTTTCAGTTTCTGGGAACTGATGTGTCTGGCCCTCATACATCGAGTTCGACGGGAGAGTCAAAGATTATACATCATAGACATTGGTTTTATTTTCTTGCAGCAAGAGAATCATTTATTTGCGAATTTACCGGCTCTCTTACTGAGTACAGTAACAATAAAAGAAGCAAAGAAAGGAATGAATATATATTTTCCGGCGGTTGTATAAATAGCGGTGTCAGGCTACTGACTGGGGGGATTATTAAGTGGAACTATCCAGTCGAATTAGTGTGAATTATTTTGCGTCGATGAATGGGGTTTTGATTTAGGATTTACCGGGCGTTAATCCGAGTCGCACTACCAACAATGTATTCACTGCAATGGTTAAATTATCTTTGGTTGACTTTTACTTCTTTGCTCTTGTTAACTACTTATTTGCAGTTGTAATTAAATACTGTTTTATCTGAACACTGTAGTTTTGAGTTATACTTAATTATTAACGGCCACCGTACGTCCGAAAAGGAGCAAATATTGCGCGAAAGCAACAAAGAAAGCTGTGGATCAACATATCCATCTCCATTCTGAAGAAGAGATAACAAACTTCGGATCATGAAGCCAAACTCCATTAATGCAATACGATGCAATGGTTCACAAGATTTTTAAAAAATCGTATTTCTTTTCAAATGTTTATAATTACGTCCTAGTTGGTAAAGTGTTTGGCAAGATGTGATTATGTAAATGAGAAACCATTTTCTTTTCACTCTATATTATGTGGTAACAGCAGATTTTAATAGAATTACAGAAAACTTCATTGTGTCAGGATACAATGAATTTTCTAAGAAATTTTCCAAAGAATAAAAAATAGCACCTTCAAATACACAGAGATTCAATTTTAATTACGATTCAAAAATTTAATCAACTTCACGCGATAGTTTTACAGAAGATGATTCCCAGAAGATAGGGAACATGTTGCAGATGGCGCCTGAATTATAATTCTATCTATCCATATCTCTCTCTCTCTCTCTCTCTCTCTCTCTCTCTCTCTCTCTCTCTCTCTCTCTTTATATATATATATATATATATATATATATATATATATATATATATATGCGCGTGTGTGTGTGTGTGTGTGGATAGATAACACTACTTTCAAAATCTACCACAACTCTTATAATAAATCCAAAAACTAATCTATCTGGAGGAGAAAACAGCTATAATTACCTTCCCAGACCAACATAGATTACTAAATCAAGTATCAGAAAACGTCTTAAAAAGCAGAAATAAAAACAAATTTTGACTAAGTTACTTAGAAATCGAAAATTAAAAACGAACGAAAATCGAAAATAAAATAATTAAAATAATCCATCCATATATATATATATATATATATATATATATATATATATATATATATATATATATATATATATATTGTTACGAACTGGTAGCATATAGATGAACCACGGGTTTTAAAAAAAAAGGAAAACGTGGGATCCTTTCTCGGTCTTCACTCTGGAATGGAAGCGACACAAGGGAGACAACGAAGAACAGACGCAAGACGATAGATTTCAAAATAAATAATTTATTTATAAATACATAATCAGGTAAAAAAAGAAAATTCATTTAATAAAGGTGAAGGGGACTATGAAAGAACAGAAGGTACGAGCGAATACATACACATAAATAAAAAAGATCAAGCCAAGAAAGCAAATTATCTGTCAGTCGAGTTGATATTTCCACACAAAATTCTGATTCGCCGAAGCGAGAGTTCTTATGTTAAAATAATATTTTTGCAATTTTCCTGGGTTCCTTTTCATTCGGAAATGATAGCTGTTCCACAGCATCTCGTACAGGCGTTTCGTTGGTCGATTCAGTTTCGTAGCAGTCCTGTCATTCTCTAGTCGACAGACTTTGCTGTCTTCTTCATTTTGGTGGGCAGTCCATTCGCCTAGCGATGTTCATCTGCCACTGGTCAAACGGAAACTGAAAACCTTTTTTTGTTTTAGATATTTGTTGTCACGTGGGTTCTCTTCGTCCTTTGGGGGCACAAATGACGCAATCTTTGCGTTACGGCCAAATATTCAACCATCCCTGAGTAGAGGTCAGATCACGTGAATCGCAGCAGGAGAACCTGATGGTGCCTGGAATTCACTTATGGTGAACCGCCTGATGGCCGCGGGATTTTGGAACCAGGTCATTCTCGCGTCGGGTCGCTTCAAAGTTCACGGGCCCTTGGCCTGTGGGTGGAAGAGTAGGTAAAGAGGGAACGAATTTGTGAAGAGAAGAGGAGGATATGGCTGATCATAGAGCATATTCGCTCGCAAATTGAAAGCATTGGATTTTATCTATTTTTATTTATTTATTTATTTATTTTATCTATTTTTCGACTAGAATTTGGGATTTTTCCTTGAGGGTACTTTTTAGCCTATATCGTTAATGAAATCATAGATACGTCACAATATATATATATATATATATATATATATATATATATATATATATATATATATATATATATACATATATAATAAAATAACTGATTTAAAATATGGTTTTATTCGCTACACAGAAATAACCATGTTTCAAAAATGGAAGCTAAAAACTTCAAATTTAATTTTGTAATTAAATTAAAAACAAATGACTAAAATAAATCTGAGACTCATAAGTCTCCCAACCTCTCCTTAAAAGAACTGGAAAAAGGCCTTTGTCCAATACGAGGACTGACCAGAAATTAAAGATAAAAGAACATGAAAACTACAGGCAAAATTCATCTTCTTCTTTAATTCACTGCTATTAGCAAGCAAGAATTTGTTCTCCTGATGATGGGCATGCTGGTCGAAACTAGTCGAGGAACCTAATTTTAAAAAAATATATTAATATACAACCCATTGTATCTGAAATTTTAATTTTGAACATTTCTTATTGTTCAAGTCATATATATATATATATTAACTCCCGAAAAGAAATTAATTCGGCCGACCACTGTGGGATAAAATGAGAATATGTAAACAGTAACTATTACTGCTAATAATGCAAGACTCTCCAAACCGATTGAGTTCTTCGCAAAAATTCGCCTTTCACTCTGACCGGCGCCGATAGCCAAGGGGTTACAATCTCCGACTGATGCCAAATTGATCGAGTTTTGGACCCGGCTTGAAGTGATAGGATGCCTAGCCATACTGATGAACCGTGATACAGCGAAACAGTCTGTCTGTAGATGACTATATATATATATATGATAAAAATATAGTTTAAGGTATGTTTCGTAATAAAAGTGATCAATATCAGAGATAGAGCGTATGTAAATATAAAAGTGGATGCAGAGTTCAACACAAAGCGACGGCAATCTTTTTGCTGCTTGAACACAATCGTCAGGCCATGTATTGGGTTTTGGCTTGACTATTTAGATATACTGAACAAACAGCATTAGAAAATAACTACTATAAAATACCTATAAATTCCAATTTTGGTATACCCAATGATTCCTACTCAATAGCCCCTATAATATTTTGAAGCATAACCTTTACCGCCTCCCCAGTAATCGTTAGGACAATAAATAGATCGTGCTACACATAATGCACCATTTACCAGCATATATAAATAGTCGAGCCAAAGCAAAACACACATGGCTTTCAGATTACGTTCAAGCATGAAACAGATTGTCACAAAGAACGCCGAGTATCATAGTTTAAATAGATTCACACATCATAGGATTAAAGAGGAATTTAGGCTTACTCAGAGAAAAACTTCTAAAAGCCCTCCACAAACCTAATCGTGACAGAGAACTAGGCCAAAACTATCAAATTTGTGACGCATGAAGAAAAAACACAACAACAACAAATTCCTCGCAAAAGAGACTTCATTATTTATTTCTTGTTTCGTTGATAAAGGACACAGGCATGTCCGAAAATTCCGAGTTTAAAATTCTTCTCTCAAGAATTAATGGATTTATTTTTAATCCGACGTTTTTATTATTTAAAAGGTTATTATAATGGATACTCCGAATTTGAAATAGACGCGTCATTTTTTTATTTATTAGACAGTGTATCATGTCTATCGACCTGTATAAATACTTCTAGCAACGTGAGAAATCTTAGTAAAGACTGATAGACTTACTATACATTGCTTAATAAATAAAAATGGACTGTTTTTTGTTGTTTGTTTTTTTTTTACAGTAAATTTCACTCTGTACAAGACCCGGGGGCCACTCGAGGTCTGTTTCATGGTTCGAAGCAATCTTCAAGCCATGTGTATTGCGCTCTCGCCCGACTATTTATATATGCTGGTCGGTGGTGCATTATGGGTAATAAGGTCCATTGTATTTTCATGATGTTTATTGGTTGGGCGCGTAACGGTTATGTTTCAATTTATTCTTTTTTTTGTTAATTGTTTACTCATTGTTAATTATTGATTACTTAATTGTTTATTATTGATTATTATTATTATTATATTTGTGTTTGATTTTTGTTTGTTTTGTTTAGTTTTACGGCATACCAACCTCAATGAGTTATTTAATGCCGAAAAGATGTTATTGCTTGTAATATATATATATATATATATATATATATATATATATATATATATATATATATATATATCAATCATTCATACAAAAAACAGAAATTGAAGTTATTGGTGTAAATGGCGAGAATACATCTTCGCAAACAAATTTAATAAATGACATTAACCCCGAACCTGTAGATGAATGTCATGATCCCTATTTATAAATTCCATTTGCATAAGGTCTTTTTTATTTTTTTACAAACTTTCATCTGTACATACAGACATCATCAGGTATGAAAATATATTTGTTTTTTACATCTAGTTTTTGTATGAATTATTCATGTAATGTAAATTGAACTGCACCACATACTTGACATATATATATATATATATATATATATATACATATATATATATATATATATATATATATATATATATATATATATATGCATTTCTGGTAATAATTTTATATTCAAAAATTCAATACTTCTATTATTTTTCCTTCAAAAATATATGGCCGGTAATATTTTTTTTAAACCTTATTGCTGATAATTTATTACTGGCTATAAGTGTTTTTCTTCAAATATTCATTGCTAGTAATAATGTTTTACAAAAAAATGTGTTGCTGGTATTAAAACCGATTTTTACACTTTCATAGTGTTTTGAACCCAATTTAGGAGTTAACCATTTACCCATAGCTGGGACCCTGGCATATGTCTCTACCCTGGGTCAGGGTGGACCTGGGAACACCAGTATTTAAGAGGTGGTTTCACACTCCTGAAAACCTGACCAGAGGCCTTGCTGTCGGATGTATTTTATCGTCTTACCGAGGAAACCGATGCAGTTTATCGCCATCCCCAGGATGGCATTTGTGTTTGTGCGTTCATTCGTAGTTTCTTAATTTGTTTATTAATTAATTAATTTATTTGTTTAGATCTTTTGCCAATTTTATATTTTTAAAATATATATACAGAATTATACAAGTATAATATTTGAAATATGTATAATTGTATAATTGTATATAATTCTATATATATAATTGTGTATAAATATATATAATTGCATAAATACAAATACACGTGTATTATAGATGTGTATGTGTAATTTTATACATATCTATGTGTAATTGAATATATGTGTATTTGAAATTTATAAATATATAATTTGAAATCAAATTGCTTCTTAGAAATGTGTTATAATTTCAATAAGAAAAGAAATGAATATAATTGAAAATTGATTTTCGATTTTCCTTTACGAATTCTTTGTTAATTATATTCGATGATGAAATCACCTGAAATCTATCCTTTTTATATCGTGAGTATATTTTTTTAAATTACGGTTCAATTTTAATCGTTAATAACTGCATCGAGGTTTCAAATTCAACCATATTGCATGAAATGGAAAATGTGGCAGATTTTATTAACGTCAATATTTTCACAATTAATGTTTGATTAATCAACGGATATTCGTAAATTTTAAATGGCATCCAACTCTTTACGATATATACAATGACGAGCAAACGATAAGCTACCTTATTAAAAAAAATGTCAAGGTGCTTATTTTTCACAAATAATTTCTAATTACTCGACAATATACGTTTTAGGTGTAGTATTTGACCTCATTCAGGACTGTAATGCAAAGTATATTGAGTATACTTTTTTAAATTACGGTTTACCCTACTCTGTTCCTCATATTCATAAACGACCTTCCTGACGCCATAGATTTCCAAGTCGGCATCTATGCGGACGACACCACAATTTACTCCTGCCTCAAACACAAATCTAGTGATGCTGACAAAATTAACCTGGCAGTTCGAATAGAAAAGGACCTCCAATCGGTTGTGAACTGGGGCAAGAAATGGATGGTTAACTTTAACACCTCTAAAACAAAACTGCTCTCTATTAACCACCACAAGGATCCATCCCTGCATCCCATTAGAATGTCTGAAGACCAACTTCTCGAGAGCTCCTCTCTGCGGCTGCTCGGTCTCACGCTGTCCGCTGATCTGAGATGGAACAAATACATCGAGTCAATTGCATCATCCACCGCAAGGAAAGTTGGCTCCCTGTGCCGAGCCAGGAAATTTTTCTCCCCGGAATCGATCCTCCAAATCTATAAATCGACCATTCGCCCTTGCATAGAGTATTGCTGCCATATATGGTCTGGAGCCCCTGCTGTTTGCCTCAGGGTTCTTGATAAGATCCAGAGACGGATATGCAATGTAATTGGCCCTGGTCTGTCATCTCGTCTGCAGTCGCTCTCTCACAGACGCGACGTTGCCTCGCTCTGTCTTTTTTACAAATACTTTCACGGTAATTGCTCCGAGGAGCTGCTTTCGCTGGTTCCTAGGCCTCATGAATTTAAACGTCCTAGGGGATGGCATCCCGTTCCCACCCCTTCACCGTTGAAACTGTTAGATGTAAACGTCTCTTCTACTCCAATAGCTTCATGTCTCGCACATCTCGCCTGTGGAACTCCCTTCCTTATTCCCGTTTCCCTGACAAATACAAGCTCCAACTATTTAAGTGTAACGTCAATCGACATCTCCAGCTGCCTTGATCTATCCACTCCCCTTCTCCACATCCTTTCACCTTTCATTCCTATCTGCTCTCGCTCCAAATCTTCTGTAACCCCTTGCCTTGATCGATCCACTATCTTTCTCCACATCCTCTCCTTTACCACTCCTATCTGCTCTTCCTCCAAACCTTCTGTAACCCCTTGCGTGCTAGTGGCTTCCAGCCTTGCTTGGGGTGATAAGCTTAAAAAAAAATGACAAGGTGCTTATTTTTCACAAAGAATTTCTAATTACTCGACAATATACGTTTTAGGTGTAGTATCTGACCTCATTCAGGACTGTAATTCAAATTGTCATGTTCACAAGAAGAGAATACGTAAGAAGATACGTACCTGGAGACATCGTGATACTGAAAATAAGGCAAACGTCATGAATCACTTGATACGCCTCTAGATTAACACCGTCTTCAGTTGAGATATACATGCAAATTTCACATGTTAAATGATCAGACATTATGCCTGGAGTCTTCATTTTGTCTTTTTAAGTGTAGTTGGTTTAGGTTTCAAAAGAACAAAGAGTGAAAATTCCAACATGATTGAAAACTGCGCCATATGTTGCATTTAGCTACGAAGTTTATCCGTGATGAAGACAGTGTTACAAAATCGCCCTGCCAAAAATCTGACCATAACATAATCGAACTGATGTAGAGAGAGTTTAAGACTCGGGTGTGAAACAAAAAAGTAAAATAGTTGCAAGAGATTTGGTTTTACTATTAAATGCAATGGTCTGATATTCCTGATGAAACAAAGGTAATAAAATAACACGGAACTAAAACTGGGAGCACACCGCTTGCATGTGGATAGAACAATGAGTAAGTACACACAAAAAAAAGAAAAGGACGTAGGACAATGATGTCTCTTCTCAATGGATTCATTCAACCTTTACAACGAGTCAGTCTTAACTGAACTAGAAATCCTATCGGGATTTATTGTCACTGGGTACAATCTTAACAAAAGATATGCAGGTAACTTTTAAGTGTAGTAAATTAGGTTTCAAAACAGCAAACAGTGAAAATCCAATATGCTGGATCACTGTAACATATAACCGCATCTAGCAACGAAGTTTATCACAAATCTTAACAAAAGATATGGAGATAACACTGTGGTGACAGGCACAAATTGAAACTGCATGAACTCAGGGATAAAGTTGGAAAGGAAAGGAGAAAGAATGGACTAATGATCAATTGTAAGAAGACAGAATCCGTAGTTGTTAGCAAATAAAACAAGCCAAGATACGAATTACGAATTGTAGATATTAAAACCAATCAAGTTAAGAAGCTTAAACATCTATGAAATGTTTTATCAGTTGACGGAAACTGTAACATCGAAATACTTTCGTTTGGTTTGGTTTACGGTAGATCAACGGCATATCAATGGGTTATTTAATGCCGACAAGCTTTTTATTGCTGGTAACATATTTTTTTCAAAAAAGCATTACTGCTAATATTTTTTTCAAAAATGCATTACTGCTAATATTTTTTTTCAAACATGCATTACTGCTAATATTTTTTTTCAAAAATGCATTACTGCTAATATTTTTTTTCAAAAATGCATTACTGCTAATATTTTTTTCAAAAATGCATTACTGCTAATATTTTTTTTCAAAAATGCATTGCTGCTAATATTTTTTTTCAAAAATGCATTACTGCTAATATTTTTTTCAAAAATGCATTGCTCCTATTATTTTTTTCAAAAATGCATTGCTCCTAATATTTTTTTCCAAAAATGCATTACTGCTAATATTTTTTTTCAAAAATGCATTACTGCTAATATTTTTTTTCAAAAATGCATTGCTGCTAATATTTTTTTCAAAAATGCATTACTGCTAATTTTTTTTTTCAAAAATGCATTGCTCCTAACATTTTTTTTCAAAAATGCATTACTGGTAATATTTTTTTTCAAAAATGCATTACTGCTAATATTTTTTTCAAAAATGCATTGCTGCTAATATTTTTTTTCAAAAATGCATTGCTCCTAATATTTTTTTTCAAAAATGCATTGCTGTTAATATTTTTTTCCAAAAGTGCATTACTGCTAATATTTTTTTTCAAAAATGCATTACTGCTAATATTTTTTTTCAAAAATGCATTGCTGCTAATATTTTTTTCAAAAATGCATTACTGCTAATTTTTTTTTTCAAAAATGCATTGCTCCTAACATTTTTTTTCAAAAATGCATTACTGGTAATATTTTTTTTCAAAAATGCATTACTACTAATTTTTTTTTTCAAAAATGCATTGCTCCTAATATTTTTTTTCAAAAATGCATTGCTGCTAATATTTTTTTCCAAAAATGCATTGCTGGTAATATTTTTTTTCAAAAATGCATTACTGCTAATATTTTTTTTCAAAAATGCATTGCTGCTAATATTTTTTTCAAAAATGCATTGCTGGTAATATTTTTTTTTAAAAGCATTACTGCTAATATTTTTTTTCAAAAATGCATTACTGCTAATATTTTTTTTCAAAAATGCATTGCTGCTAATATTTTTTTCAAAAATGCATTACTGCTAATTTTTTTTTCAAAAATGCATTGCTCCTAATATTTTTTTTCAAAAATGCATTGCTGGTAATATTTTTTTTCAAAAATGCATTACTGCTAATATTTTTTTTCAAAAATGCATTACTGCTAATATTTTTTTCAAAAATGCATTGCTGCTAATATTTTTTTTTCAAAAATGCATTGCTCCTAATATTTTTTTTCAAAAATGCATTGCTCCTAATATTTTTTTTCAAAAATGCATTGCTCCTAATATTTTTTTTCAAAAATGCATTACTGCTAATATTTTTTTCAAAAATGCATTGCTGCTAATATTTTTTTTCAAAAATGCATTGCTCCTAATATTTTTTTTCAAAAATGCATTGCTCCTAATATTTTTTTTTAAAAATGCATTACTGCTAATATTTTTTTCAAAAATGCATTGCTGCTAATATTTTTTTTCAAAAATGCATTGCTCCTAATATTTTTTTTCAAAAATGCATTGCTCCTAATATTTTTTTTTAAAAATGCATTACTGCTAATATTTTTTTCAAAAATGCATTGCTGCTAATATTTTTTTTCAAAAATGCATTGCTCCTAATATTTTTTTTCAAAAATGCATTGCTGGTAATATTTTTTTTCAAAAATGCATTACTGCTAATATTTTTTTTCAAAAATGCATTGCTGCTAATATTTTTTTCAAAAATGCATGACTGCTAATTTTTTTTTTCAAAAATGCATTGCTCCTAATATTTTTTTTCAAAAATGCATTACTGGTAATATTTTTTTTAGAAATGCATTACTGCTAATATTTTTTTTCAAAAATGCATTACTGCTAATATTTTTTTTTCAAAAATGCATTACTGCTAATATTTTTTTTCAAAAATGCATTACTGGTAATATTTTTTTTTTAAAATGCATTACTGCTAATATTTTTTTTCAAAAATGCATTACTGCTAATATTTTTTTTCAAAAATGCATTACTACTAATTTTTTTTTTCAAAAATGCATTGCTCCTAATATTTTTTTTCAAAAATGCATTGATGCTAATATTTTTTTCCAAAAATGCATTGCTGGTAATATTTTTTTTCAAAAATGCATTACTGCTAATATTTTTTTTCAAAAATGCATTGCTGCTAATATTTTTTTCAAAAATGCATTGCTGGTAATATTTTTTTTAAAAAGCATTGCTGCTAATATTTTTTTTTCAAAAATGCATTGCTCCTAATATTTTTTTTCAAAAATGCATTGCTCCTAATATTTTTTTTCAAAAATGCATTGCTCCTAATATTTTTTTTTAAAAATGCATTACTGCTAATATTTTTTTCAAAAATGCATTGCTGCTAATATTTTTTTTCAAAAATGCATTGCTCCTAATATTTTTTTTCAAAAATGCATTGCTGGTAATATTTTTTTTCAAAAATGCATTACTGCTAATATTTTTTTTCAAAAATGCATTGCTGCTAATATTTTTTTCAAAAATGCATTACTGCTAATTTTTTTTTTCAAAAATGCATTGCTCCTAATATTTTTTTTCAAAAATGCATTACTGGTAATATTTTTTTTTAAAAATGCATTACTGCTAATATTTTTTTTCAAAAATGCATTACTGCTAATATTTTTTTTCAAAAATGCATTACTGCTAATATTTTTTTTCAAAAATGCATTACTGCTAATATTTTTTTTCAAAAATGCATTGCTGGTAATATTTTTTTTCAAAAATGCATTACTGCTAATATTTTTTTTCAAAAATGCATTACTGATAATATTTTTTTTCAAAAATGCATTGCTGCTAATATTTTTTTCAAAAATGCATTACTGCTAATTTTTTTTTCAAAAATGCATTTCTCCTAATATTTTTTTTCAAAAATGTATTGCTGGTAATATTTTTTTCCAAAAATGCATTGCTGGTAATATTTTTTTTCAAAAATGCATTACTGCTAATATTTTTTTTCAAAAATGCATTACTGCTAATATTTTTTTTCAAAAATGCATTACTGCTAATATTTTTTTCAAAAATGCATTGCTGCTAATATTTTTTTTCAAAAATGCATTGCTCCTAATATTTTTTTTCAAAAATGCATTACTGCTAATATTTTTTTCAAAAATGCATTGCTGCTAATATTTTTTTTCAAAAATGCATTGCTCCTAATATTTTTTTTCAAAAATGCATTGCTGGTAATATTTTTTTTCAAAAATGCATTACTGCTAATATTTTTTTTCAAAAATGCATTACTGCTAATATTTTTTTTCAAAAATGCATTGCTGCTAATATTTTTTTCAAAAATGCATTACTGCTAATTTTTTTTTTCAAAAATGCATTACTGCTAATATTTTTTCCTTTAAAAATGTATTGCTGGTAATATTTCTCTTTTCAAATGTATTGCTGTAATAATCTTTTTTCTACAAAACTTCATTCCTGGTAATATTTTTACAAAATTGTATTTCTGATATTTAAACCTATTTTTACACATTCATAGTGTTTTCACGCCAGTTTTGGGGTTAACTCTTTGCCTATACCTGGGAGCCTAACAGACGCTACCACCGCTGGTCAAGGTGGACCTGGAAAAACCATCATTTAAGAGGTGCTTCCACGCTACTCAAAAACTCCTGATCAGAGGCCTTTCTGTTTGATGTAGTTTATCCTCATACCCAGGACGCAACACCGAAATACAAAAGCTATATGCCTTCATTCCACGGCGTGCTGAGGCAGTAGTTTGTGTCAATGAGACCTATACGAATTACTGATTACGGCTGTTAATGTCTCTAATTATATAAATAAATTTGTTCTGTACAAATTTAGTTCTTCATATCAGTAAAAGCAGTTATTTCTAGGTTGCCTTTTGTGGTTCATAACTAATGCATCCCTTATTTTCAGCATCACCATTCGTTCACATCAGTATCTTTCTTCATACTGGGTCCATGTGAATGCAACGAACTGTACTGCAGTCCTGAACGGCCCCAGACATAACTCCTGAAATATAATATCATTTGGGACCATATTGTTATGTAAGATGATAGAATGATAATTTATTCAGTTATATTGTCTACTGGGTTAATTTAATGTTTCTGTAGCCTATATTTTATTTATAAAGAGTTCTGGTGCACAGTATAATTGCCTAGTATAATAAAACTTGATATCTACATAGAAAATTATTGTCAATATTTTTAATAAGGCTACATATTGTAAGTTAAACTCAAATGATATATTATTAATCTTATAAATATTTTATAAAAAAATTAGAAATACCGTTTAAAACCACAACCCCTGAAGAATGGAAATGTTACCAAGAAACATCGATTCCGAGATAAAATTTATATTTAAAAGATATATTTTCATAAAATATTATATATATATATATATATATATATATATATATATATATATATATAAGGAAGAGGTTATAGTAGTTCCAACGAGAGAAAAGTGTGTATATTAAAATGAAGAGAGAAACCACAAACGTTTTTGGTTGTAATGTGGATTTTAAAAAAATAATGTTGCTTTATTTTCCATAATTTTGCTACACGTGTTTCCGGTCTCGCAACCGTCATCAGGCAAAGGGTGAAGATTTCCACATATTAAAAATAATTAATTTTTTTCTTCATGTTTTTTTTATATTCTCGATATTAGACATTCTCTTTTTTGTGTTAGTGATCCAAACGTCTTTCTTGAACTGACAGTGAAAAGTTCTGCGTGAAGGATTATAAAACAATTAAGTTTGGTTCTAGAAACGATGGAGTAGTTATCAGCATGCTTATCTTTTAATGACCCCTGTGTGTTCTTAGATCTATTTCCATTTTCGTGTGCTTTTGTCAGCATGCGTGTATATATGTGTATATCCCCTCTCCATACATACACACTGTCTCACTACGAGGAATTAATGAACACATATATACACATACACGCTTACACAAACACGCAAACATACACACATACCGTCCTATTACGTACATACACATACTTCCCAAGTTACAGGGAATCAGTATACACATACATACATACATACAATCATATATATGTATACACATACACACATATACTTCCTATATATATATATATATATATATATATATTATGTCATTCACAGACAGTACTGTTTCGCTGTATCACAGCTCCTCAGTGCGACTAGACAACCGAATTCCTCAAGCCCAGATCGAAACCCAACCCATTTGGTGTCAGTCAGAGCTTCTACCACTGAGCCATCTTCACTCGACAGTATATATATATATATATATATATATATATATATATATATATATATATATATATATATATATATATATATATATATATATATATATATATATATATATATATATATATATATATATATATATATATATATATATATATATATATATATATATATATATATATATATATATATATATATATATATATATATATATATATATATATATATATATATATATATATATATATATATATATATATATTGTGTGTGTAGACTGAGAGAGAAAGATAGATCGATAGATTGGTGTTTGCGCGCGAGTGTGTGTGTATATGTTTGTAAATGGTACATGAATAATAGTTACGCGGATGTTCCCAAACATCTTTCAATCGTGTTACAAAATAAGAAATAAACAAATTCAAAATACATATAATAAAGGGAAATATATGTAAAAACATTTAGACACAAACATGCACACACACACAGAGACACAACCGCATTCACAAAGACACAAGTACAAACACTTACGCGCCGGTGTAGACTTAATTTTTGATGTTTTTAGATAATTCTACAAAGATTTACTGTGGACATTGCAGTTTATGAAGTCATTTATTCCGACTATAATGACAACTTTAATGTCGATATAGACTCATAAATCTTTTTTTTAAAACAATTTGTCACGAAACAAAGTGATTAAGCGCAGTTGGAATTTTAATTTTCCTCGTTTCAATCATTTTTATGGAGCAATGACGAAAAAGACTATTCGTACTGAATGGTCGTGTATCAAGTTTTGTTTTTTCCACGATAGCACCACACGTCATGAAGTCAGTTTTCAACATATACTTCAATGTCGTAGAATTTCCTTAGTACATTATGCCAACCAAGTTGTGAAAACAGTTTGATACCTGTGCCAAACCTGACATTATCGCTGGAAATACATTGAAATTTAACTACATTTTTTTTTCTTAAACTGTAATCGATCAACCAGCGAGATTTCTATTCACCATTGCAAGATTTTTGCGACTGAATCCTTCGATCACTTTACAGTACTTTTTGACGACACAGCCACGTTCCAAATTTAATTTCACTCCAAGCAAGGCAATAAAGAGACAAAGATACAAGCACTACTGGGTGTGAGAGAATATAAGAAAAAGAAAACGCTATTAATGGGGAAAAATCAATAAAAGAACAAGAATTTAGACAGAAGATAACAATTGATTCTATTCAAACCTTTGAGGATCAAAATTGACTGGAAAGCAAAAATCCAGAAGAGAGTTTCACATGTGAGAAGTAGGAGTGAAGAAACTGTTAGCATAGAAATGACGGTTGCATCTAGCCATTTCAACTGTAAGATGATGAGACTTTGGCACATGGCACAGTGGATAAAGGCGTTGGTTAGATCCAGTGACAGGACCCAAAGAGTGTGAGTTCAATACCCGGCTAAGGCAGTGGAGAACTTTCAGAGGGAAATTAACAGAAGATAACTGATAACTGACATCCATCAAACATAGCACGTGGAACTAGAACAGCCTACCCCAGTGAGCGAAATGAAGGGTTCAGTTCGACATTCCAACCACCTGGAGAAGGCCGGAGCGTACAACGGCCGAAACGTTGTAATAAGTATGGCGACAAAGATGAGGATAATAGTCCGAATAATGTCAATAGTGTACATAATACCTCATCTCAGAAATATAGACAGTGAGTGATTATAGCTCTCTACGATTTCCTATACTTTGTAGCTCTGAGAAGTGTTCGTCTTTTTAAATTCTATCTCCCTCCTTATTCGGTCATTTATTTATACAAGCTTGTTAAATAGTTTACTCGCTGATAGCCTTCCATTTTGCCTTCAATATGTCCTGTGTAGATCTACTGTACTTTTACATACAATTTTGGCACAAGGCCGATGGGGGGATGTGCGGTGACTCTAGTCATCACTGACTTTCCTAAACCTAGCTAAATTGAATCGCGACCGATTCATTCATTACAACTTACTCACAAGACACCATCCTTCTTCGCCAATTCCTACATTTGCCAAAATACCACAAATAGGGAAACCTACTCAAACCCCATAATGTAAAAATTTACAGATATTTGCAATTTTTATTTTTTTATAATTTTTCTATTTTTTTCCAAAAATATATAAAACTACGTATCATGAAATGAAGTGGGGGGGGGGGGTAATCGTAATAATTAAATTAAAATACAACCAAATATTCAAACAAAAATATGTTAGTAGGACCCGACCACCCCCACAGAAAAATAAGAGTGGCTGCTGTATTCTGCTAATAGGAAAAATCAAGACGCTTACTTACTAAAGATGAGGGAAGAACAAAACACACTGTGTAGTGAGAAAATCAAAAGCTGACCCAGTCAAGTTAAAATGATTAATCTACAAACAATTAGACGAAACGGCAAATCGGGATCTCTTTGTGTCTGTCTTTAACTTTTAAATATTTTTTATTAAAATATTGTCTGTTGGAAGAAAATAAAAATAAAAATACTTACTGTATAAACAACTCGTATTTTAAAATCTTATTTAAATCAGATTAATTTAAATCATTATACGCCGGGCAGACATACTACACAAGCAATCACGGACTTTTAGTATTATATAGATGGGACCCACACGAATTATTGATTACGATTTTAATGTCCCTAACTTTTTTGTGCAAATTTAGCTTTTCTTCTATCAGTAGAAGCTGTTATTTCTAGGTTGCCTCTGGTGGTTCATGACTTCTGCATGTCTTAAAATAAAATAAAATTGAGAGACTGGGAATCTTGACAAGGACCATAACAAAAGAGAACGGGCTGGGAATAGCACGTTAGCTAGGAGAGAGAGAAAAAATGTCTAACTTAACCATTAATTTGATTCGTCAGGAAACAGATCCATTGTGTCAAAAACCGACTAAAAAGGAAATCAAGGCTGTGCAATCTGTTTTTTGGGGCGTCAACTTCTCCAAGCTCTCTTTCGTCATTAGGTGGCCGAGAAATGTCAATGGTCTCATTCTGATTTCATAATTGACCTTTTTGCTTCCGTTATAATTGCTTACATTCTCCTTTAATAATATTCTCAGCAGTCTTCTGTAGGACCAATGTTGCTTCAAGTCTTCACTTCGTCTGTGAGTAGTTTTTTCTAGCATTCTGTCTTATAGGTGCATTAGAATTATATAACAGTTCAGCAGACTTTTCTTTTTTTCTAAGGAAAATTTTAGAAAGAAAAATATTGATAATAATTTCCTTTATAGATATCAAGTTTTATTACACAACACGTATTTATTGTGTAACCGAACGCATTATAAATAAATTATAGGCTACAGAAACATTGCATTGACACATTAGTCAATATACCTGAATAAAATATCATTCTATCATCTTACATGGTAATATCAGCCCCATTGACATTATATTTCAGGAGTGGTGTATGTTGGCGTTATGGACTGTAATTGCATTTATATGACAGTACGAAGAGAAATACTGTTCTGAACGCACGGGGAAACTGAAAATAAGGCATACAGAAGTCATGAACCACCAGAGGCAACCTAGAAATAACAGCTTCTACTGATAGAAGAAAAGCTAGATTTGCACAAAAAATTAGGGTCATTAAAAATCGTAATCAGTAATTGGTATGGATTTCATGTCCGGCGTATAATGATTTAAATTAATCTGATTTAAGTCAATAAGATTTAAAAATACGTGTTGTTTATACAGTAAGTATTTTTATTCAAACAAAGTTTTAATCAAAATATTTTAAATTAAAGACAGACACAAAGAGATCCCACTTTCCTGTTTCGTCCAGTTAAGTTTGTAGAGAAATTAGTTATATCTCAGCTTTCTTTAATTTAAAAAAAAATAATTTTACGTTAATCTTATTTTAAAATATTTTATGCGAATAATATTTAAAAAATATGAGTTGTTTATACATTAAGTATTTATATTTTCACTTTCTTCAAACAGACATTTTTTTTAATTAAAATATTTTTAATTTAAAGACAGACACAAAGAGACGCCGCTTTGCTGTTTCGTCCAGTTGTTTGTAGAGTAATCATTTATATTTCAGCTTTCTTTAAACAACCTTATTTTTTGACATATTTAAAAAATATTTTCAAGTGAATATGAAGTAATAACTATTTTTTGGTATATTAAAAAAACATTTTCAAGTTAATCCTATTTAAAGTTGAAGTTTATCCCGGAAGTTCTGTTCCTAGGAAAATTATCCCGGAAGTTCTGTTCCTAGTAAAATTACCCCAGAAGTTCTGTTCCTAGTAAAATTATCCCAGAAGTTCTGTTCCTAGTAAAATTATCCCAGAAGTTCTGTTCCTAGTAAAATTATCCCAGAAGTTCTGTTCCTAGTAAATGCTGGGAAAAAATCTGTAAAACGTTAAGCATAAACCAGATAAATGATGACACGAACGAATTGAAATATTTAACTGAATCATAATAAAATTAACTTTTATTTCAATGTAATGTTGAAATCAACTTATTTAGTTCATGGAGGTATATCAACTAAAGAAAGCCGGAGCGTACAATGTCCGAAACGTCTCGAATGTGGCAATATAGATAAAGACAACAGTCAGAACGATGGAAATAGTTACAATACGTCATCTCGGCAATATAGACAAATCCTGAAGAAGGCTGGAGCGTACAACCAACGAAACATACTGAATATGGCACTAAAGCTGATGAAAACAGTCAAAACACTGTAAATAGTGTAAATAGGTACAGTACCTCATCTGAGAAATATAGACAAATTCTGAAGAAGGCGGAGCGTACAATGACCGAAACGCCGTGAATATGACAATAAAAATGAGGTCAAGAGTCCGAACGAAGTAAAAAGTGCAAATAGTTACAATACCTCATCTCAGAAATATAAACAGATCCTGAAGAAGGCTGGATCGTACAACGGCCGAAAAGTTATGAATATGGCAATATAGATGAAGACAATAGTCTGAACGATGTAAAAATTGTAAATAGTTACAATACCTCATCTCACAAATATAAACAAATCTTGAAGAAGGCCGGATCGTACAAAGACCGAAACGTTATGAATATGTTAATAAAAAATAAGGATAAAAGTTCGAAAAATAGAGATAGTGGAAATAGCTAAAGCATCTCATCTGAGAAATATAGACAGATCCCGAAGAAGGCCGGAGCGTACTGTAATACATGTTTAATGTAGTTTGAATGTAGCAATCCGACGTAGGAAGTAATTTGTTCAATGTAACAGCACCAATGTCTCTGCTATTCAGGAATTCTTAAGATCTTCCATATCAGAGGTTGGCAGTGGATATTTGGAGAGAGTAGGAAAACGTAGTTCTGCAGGTCTCCTCACCTGACAGGTTAGCAGTGGATATTCCGACAAGAAAAGAAAACAAAATGGCCGCCTTTATACACATCGGGTCGAATATTTCTAGTCTTCTGATTGGTTAACCTTCTATGGGTGTACTATAAAATGAGTCAGCTCATTTTGGTTTGCTCACTAGTACACTATGTAGTCAAAATAATCTAACACGTACAAGGGCCGAAACGTCGTGGATATGGCAATAAAGATGAGGACAACAGTCCGAACGAAGAAAATGGTGTAAATAGTTACAATACCTCATCTCAGAAATAGAGACAGATCCTGAAGAAGGCCGGAGCGTACAACGGCCGAAACGTCGTGAATATGGCATTAAAGATGAGGACAACAGTCCGAACGAAGAAAATGGTGTAAACAGTTACAATACCTCATCTCAGAAATAGAGACAGATGTTCTGTATTAAGCTATGAATAAGAAACTTTAATAGTGTTGTTGGTTCGTTTCTAACTGGTGTCCTTATCTTGTTACCTCCCACCAACGTTTGATTTTAGCAGTAAATATGTATATTTAAATGGTTAAATTTAATTACAATTTACATTCGATTAACATCCCCAACTTCGTTGTTGCTATCACCATTTCTTCGGGGCTCCTTATATTCGGTTAACTTTCAGGGAATTTAGAACTGAACCCGTTATTTAACCTAAAAGTGATAGATTCTTCTCATTCAGTCGTCCATCTGAAGACATCTAAGTCTTTTTCTTTTGTTCCTTTCTTTTTCGTTCTGTCACCGTTGAATATGTACTGCTCGACTCAGGGATTGAACCCGCCATGAGTATGTCACTGAATTCACGGCCCAACGCAGAAATCCACTCTCTTATTATCCCTGTGAAAGTAACATGGCATTTGATTGTTTGATTGTTGATGTACATCCTTCTAAGATAACACTTAATCTTACGACGAATGTCAGTTTTATTACCACTAAATCTGCAAGGTGCCAAGTCTATATTCTAATTTAAGAATTTCCTTTTTCTTTGATTCTGCTTCAATAAGTTGCCGCACAAAACCGTTTTCTCGGTATGACCCTATATCCCCTCACCTGTCTCTGTTATTCCTACACGGACCAAAAGACTGCGACACAATGCAATAAAAACAATGAAAGTGATACAAAAGTGATCTCTTTCAGTTGTCGTTCGAGTTGAGGTCTGCTGAAGAAGGTCAGTTGCCTCTCCACTACTCACTTGGTTGGCGGCTTAACTTGTCAAATTGTATGGCAGAAGTCCAAATCAAAATTGATGAAACAGGGACAGAGAGCCGAGGGATTATGGCCTGTGTTTTGAGCCAGGCTTATCTCTTCGCCATTGGTCACTGTTGCTGTAAATAGATGACCATTACTCAAGACACTGTTAGATAAAAAGATGTTAGAGCCGTTCATGCGAAGGAAATCTATCATCTTCGAAAAAAAAAACAATAGCGCGAAATTAAAGTTTTTTTGTTCTTTGCTTTTTGGGGATTCTTTTTTTTTTTTTTGTTTTTTGCAAAGAATTCTTGAAGATTTTCTCATAAGTTTTAAAAGTGTGGCCCAAGTTATATCTTTAAATATATCGGATTTTATCAGCTGTAATATTTACAGAGCTTATCCCATTTACAGGGCTGCCTTAATAACTATCGTGCTATGGTGGATACCTCTTAAAATTATCTAGCGTCTTGGTGACTGAGAGAATGGTATATATCACACTTTGACAAGAAAACGGAGATGAAAAAAATAAATAAAAGCCAGAGTTTTCAATAATGATTTTCAAACAGGCCATCTTTACTTGGAACAGTGACGCAATATACAATATTTACATTATTCGGACTATTGTCCTCATCTTTGTCGCCATATTTATTACAACTTACGGCCTTCTTCAGGTGGTTGGAACGTAAAACTGAACCCTTTATTTTGCTCACTAGGGTAGAGTGTTCTAGTTCCACGTGCCATGTTTAATGGATGTCCTCAAGGACACATGGCACAGTGGATAAAGGCGCTAGTTAGATCCAGTAACAGGACCCAAAGAGTGTGAGTTCAATACCCGGTTAAGGCAGTGGAGAACTTGGAGAGGGGAATTAACAGGAGATAACTGATAACTGACATCCATTAAACATAGCATGTGGAACTAGAACAGTCTACTCCAGTGAGCGAAATAAAGGGTTCAGTTCGACATTCCAACCACCTGAAGAAGGCCGGAGCGTACAACGGCCAAAAAGTTGTAATAAATATAGCGACAAAGATGAGAAGAATAGTCCGAATAATGTCAATAGTGTACATAATACCTCATCTCAGAAGTATAGACAGATACTAACGCAATATAATCTTATATGTTCCCACCTGGTCCTCTGACAAAGTAATTTATACCTCATATATACATATATATATATGTGTGCGTGCGTGTATGCGTGGGTGGGTGCGGCTGCGTTCTAGTATGTGTGTGTGTGCGCGCACCATGTGCGTGTATGTAGGTACATTAGCAAGTCTGATGACGAATTATTAAAGCATTAAGCATTTCTTTTTCAACATAATTTTTCAGTGTTAATGCACTTAATTAATAGGTGAATATTAATCATATATATCGAAGATTATACACTAAAAAATAATTCGTATTAAAATGCAGGCTGTTAACTAAATAAATTCTAATGGCTCTCCGAAAACCATAAGTAAATTTTAAAATCTTTTCATATTTTCCAAAATACTGCCGTATATGCTGGATTATTTTCTCAAATATCAAACTCACTTCAAATGGCTTGCAAGAACAATTAATTCATTTTTATACTTTTCCACATTCTTGGCCTTAATGTCTCAATGGAATTTATGTGGTCCTATTCTTTACCGACAATGAACAGAAAAGAAAAGAATTTACCTCAGGGTCTATGATTTTTTTTCCCAGTCGACAGATCTGCCAATCATTATTAATTTAAAATTGGCTTTTATGTCTGATTAAATAAAACATATTTTTCTCTTTATCGCTAATATTTGTTCCCTCTGTCTTCTTCAATCTCTCTCACTCACTCACTCACTCTATCTATCTATCTATCTATCTATCTATCTATCTATCTATTTCAGTCTCTTCAAATCTATCTATCTGAGTCTCTGCATGTCTCCGTTTGATCATTATCTATCACAATATATTCATATTTCTCTATCTATCTGTATATCTATCTATCTATCTCAGTCTCTTCAAATCTATCTATCTGAGTCTCTGCATGTCTCCGTTTGATCATTATCTATCACAATCTATTCATATTTCTCTATCTATCTGTCTATCTATCTATCTCATTCTGTTCACACCTATCTATCTATCTGTCTATCTATCTATCT
The DNA here is from genome assembly GCA_964036315.1 of Acanthosepion esculentum. Taxonomy (NCBI): domain Eukaryota; kingdom Metazoa; phylum Mollusca; class Cephalopoda; order Sepiida; family Sepiidae; genus Acanthosepion; species Acanthosepion esculentum. The sequence continues at coordinate 19,134,404 of OZ038508.1, read as the reverse complement.
CATTCTGTTCACATCTATCTATCTATCTATCTCATTCTGTTCATATCTATCTATCTGTCTGTCTATCTATCTATATCATTCTGTTCATATCTATCTATCTATCTATCTATCTCATTCTGTTCACATCTATCTATCTATCTCATTCTGTTCATATCTATCTATCTGTCTGTCTATCTATCTATATCATTCTGTTCATATCTATTTATCTATCTATCTCAGTTCATATCTATCCATCTTTGTTTCATATATTCAAGCTCAGCGAAATTTAATAACAATATCAAAGTAAATGACAATAAAGAGACTGGCACACTATGCAAAAATGTCTGTCTCGGCATATTTGTCAATACAGTAGAGGCCCAGTTACCATCATGTTACCGTGATAAAGTATAAACTAATGAATATTGGTGGTTGGAATAGGAGACTTTTCTTAAACTCCCAACCAGCCAAACACACATTCTGAAAGGAGACCAGAGCTGCCACGATATATTATAGACATTATAGCCATATTTGAAACTCGACTCACTAATGAGGGTTATTATACAAAGCTTACGGGTGGCTACCTTTTTTACTGGAGTGGTAGAGGGGAGATGTGTAGAAGAGAAACGGGTGTAGCTATCGATCTTTGCAAGGCTGCATGTGTTACCCTGTGGAGTGAATGATCGTATTAATTTTATATGGCTTCTATTGGGGAAATAATCATGTACATTTTGTAAGTAGATAAACTCCCACTATACATTTTACCGGAAGATGGAAATACTGGCTTCTATCTTGCTAGGAAAAATCTTGTTTCGTAGATACCCCACGGGTCCGACCAAATTCATTATTCTTAGTGACCTTAGTGTTGGAAAGGGACATTGAAACAAAGAACGTTATTGATTAACATTGCGCAGCAAATTGCAATCGGAAGGGTTTCTTACAATTGCAGATATCTGTCGGGCTGGAATTACGTATCTTAAATTTAGGTTTCAGCTGGAGAATGTAGAAGCACGTGGATATATCCTGACTCAAGATAATGGCATCCTACAGATTATATTCTGTCAAGAAAGAGAAGTCTGTCTTGTATACACTTAGTACAAAGCGTGGGGTAAAGTGCTGGAGTAATCAGCGTTTTTCTTTTTATGTGCCGTGTCCCTTCAGGACGTAGGCGATCATAGCATAGAGAATTAGTTCAGCGGATATACAAAAATAGAAAGGGGCGTAAGACATGGGTGTGTCTACTCACCAGACTTATTCAATCTATAGAGCGAGGCAATTCTGAGAGAACTGGAGATCCTACCGGGATTTATCATTGGCGGCCACAAGCTTAACAACATAAGATACGCAGATGGGAGAGTGCTGATAGCGGACACGGAAAAGACATTACAAAAGCTCCTACAGAAAGTAGCGAAGGAGAGCAAGAAGAAAGGACTAACTATACACTACAAGAAGACGGAATGTATGGTCATCAGTAAAAGGATAAGCCTGAAATGCGATTTGAAGGTCGGTGTATCCAAAATCAAGCAAGCACGGAAGTTTTAAATATGTAGTAAATTTAAGTCTTTTGACGGAGGACAGTAAGTGCGACGCTGAGCTCCGTAAACATATTAGGATGGCCAAGGACTCATTCCAAAAGCCGGGCAGGGTACTGCGAGACAGGAGGATTTCTTTCGTAACCAAAAATGAGTACTGAGCTACTACGTGACATCTGTCCTCCTTTTCGACCGCAAATGTTGGACGGTCTCCTCAAAGATGAAGAAGAGACTAGAGGCAAGGGAGGTGTGGTTCTCCAGAAGGATGCTAAGGTTATCATGGACTGAGCGTGTGAGCAACGATGAGGTCTTGGTGAGGATGCAAACAAGGAAGAAGCTTATACTTAACATCAGGAAGAAGCAGCTGGAATTTATGGGACACGTAATGAGAATAGACGCTTGGAGAATCTGATACTCACAGGTCGAATAGAGGGAAAAAGAGACAAGGGAAAGTAACGCATGACATACCTGACGGGCTTAAGCAAATGGATGATAGGGCGTGGTCTGGGGAGGTAGCACAAAGAGGAAACTTATTGAGAGATACAAAGGATACATCGCATCCGGTAGTTGGGTTGGTTTTTCAATGATCTGGGTTAGTTCATATGCGATGGATAAGAGTCTCTGCAATATCTGCTTTTCTCATGGGTTTTGTTAGAGTGGACTAACCATTCTTTATGGCGAACACTGAAGTCACCACACACGTTAAAGTTGGCCGAAGGAAATTCGGTGAGGATATTGTTAATCTTCTCTGATATTCGACCGAAGATTACCGACTCTTCATAAGTGAAACACGGAAACACATATGCAGGAAATCAGGGTCCTCGCCTTTTTCTGCCACAGGGAAAGCCGTCCTTGATGTAGTCTCGAGACCGTGGTCATTTAGGTGGTCTTATGGTCGGATATAATAAGTGAGTATCTTGTGACTGTGAGCTCCAGCAATGGCATTGAGGCATTGATACATGTTTTCGGACAGGAAGAGAATGTTGGGTTTGCATTGAATAAGAAGGAGTTCCACTTCAGGAAAGTTGGAACGTAGACCCCCTTAAATGGGGTGTAAGAGGAGATGTGATATAACTGGGGTTTACATTTTTACATTGGGTCTGCTAGTTTTGTTCGTTTTCAATTTGAATGCTCTTCTGTTTGATTTGGTTAGTTTTGTGAATGACTAGTAGATGGAGCGCTTTTTGGTTAGTTTTGTAGATGACTAATAGACAGTTTAGGTTAGTTTTGTGGATGACTAGTAGACTGCTTTGGTTAGTTTTGTGGATGAATACTAGACAGTCTTTGTTTTGGTTAGTTTTGTGGATAAGTAGTAAACCGTTTAGGTTAGTTTTGTGGATGACTATTAGACTTTTATAGTTAGTTTTGTACATGACTAGAAGACTGTTTACATTAGTTTTGTGGAATAATAGTGGACTGTTTTGGTTAGTTTTGTGGATGACTCGAAAACGATTTAGTTTAGTTTTGTGTATGACTAGTAGACTGTTTAGGTTATTTTTTGGATGACTAGTAGACGGTTTTGGTTAGTTTTGTCGATGACTAGTAGACAGTTTTTGTTTTGATTAGTTTTGTGGATGACTAATAGACAGTGTTTATTTTGTTAGATTTGTGGATGACTAGTAACCTTTTTTTTGGTTAGTTTTGTGGATGACTAAAAGACGGTGTTTGTTTTGGTTAGTTTTGTGGTTGACTAGTAGACCGTTTAAGTTAGTTTTGTGGATGACTAGTAGACCGTTTAAGTTAGTTTGTGGATGACTAGTAGACTGTATTGGTTAGTTTTGTGGATGTCTAGTAGACCGTTAACGTTAGTTTTGTGGATGACTAGTAGACTGTTTTAGTTAGGTTTGTGGATGACTCGAAGACTGTTTAGGTTAGTTTTGTGGATGACTACTAGACTGTTTAGGCTAGTTTTCTGGCTAACTAGAATACAGTGTTTGTTTTGGTTAGTTTTGTGGATGACAAGTAGAATATTTAGGTTATTTTTTATGACTACTAGCCTGTTTTGGTTAGTTTTGTGGATGACTAGTATACACATAAATAACCTGGGTTGACTCCTTCGGAGATACTGCCGTAACAGAACCCATGGTCATGGCATCGCGAAGTCCCACCAGAGACTTTTGCACGGCCCAGCAACCATTCACAAAATGGCAGTAATATAGACCCGATATTATACACCTGCTGATAGGATAGAACCCTTCGTAGTTACTCGAACATTCGCATCCCTAACTACCAGGCAGATAACGCTAAAACCCAGAAAATGTTTACTTCAAGCACCCTTACTGAGGAGTGTGGGGAAAAAGATTCAGGTGCGATACTCCAAGTGCACGTGTCCCGTCCGTCAAGAGGTCAGGTTAACAGAACTTCTCCTTGGATCAGAAACATTATACCGGCCAGAGAGCTAAGATAACAAGTTAAGCTGGCTCATATACATGATGACTAAAAGACCCACTGGAAGAAGTATGTAACGAATGTTGCTCGAGGGTGCATGTCCATCCCCTACCCACATCTGAGTTAATCTCACAAGCATAGTCGTTAGGCTGGGGGCATACGGAGAGAGGTTACTTATTCTATTTGAGAGAGAGGGAGAAAAAATGTTTACAACTCATATGTAATTACGCTTGTCAGAGAGAGAAGGCGGGAATTGACAGTTGTTCTGGGAATTCAGTCGAATAGGCTGGCCAATGAGGCAGGGGAAAGATTAAGGATGAGCGTGATAGATCTAAAGTTTTAACTTTTAGTATAAGTCCCAAGATCTCCTTCTTGAAAAGCGTACAGTTGCTTGCGAGCCAGTTGACCACACCAGAAAAAAAAACTTTCTATTTAATATTATGTGATCAACAATTAACATTGAATTAATGTGCAGGTAAACAGTACTGACGCCCATAAACATCATATATATATATATATATATATATATATATATAGAGAGAGAGAGAGAGAGAGAGAGAGAGAGAGAGAGAGAAGGAGAGAGATAAGAGTGAACATTGAAGTGAACACTCAGGGGCGACAGCCCTGATTGTTGACTTCAATGTTCACTTTTATATTTATATTTACATACGCTCTATCTCTGATATTGAGCACTTTATCCCATAAATATAACACACCTTGAAACTACATATATATATATATATATAATAAAGAAAAACTTAAATATTTATTTCGGTTATATTTTATTTCGTGAATACCGAAAAAAATCACCTTTTCAACCAAAAATCTCTTTGTCCATTTACCAAGAGTTTTTGGTCTGAAGAGGTGAATATTTATGTATTAACGAAATAATATATAACCGAAATCAATATTTAAGGTTTTTGTCTTTATTATATATATATATATATATATATATATATATATATATATATATATATATATATATATATATATATATACAGTTGCGGCCAAAATGTTCAGAACAGCATTGTTTTCGTCAGAAAAGTAGGTATAAGTTTTTATCAAAGTTGTTTTATATTCTATAATTTTCACAGACAATAAATACAATATTATTTGTTATTGTCGGAGATTTTGGTGTAATTTGAGAGGATAATACAAAAGTTATGGATGATTTAGTGGTTTACTGCAAAACCCATGGCGGCCAAAATGATCAGAACGGTTGCTTTTACTCCGTGTTTTAGTATATTTAACCAGCGAACTCTAATTCTTTAAATTTGTTTACATGCCGGTTCATTTACTAAACATTAGTAAGAATATCTGCAGTGTACTTTGTTAATATAATGCCACTTACTCCATTACCAATTCGTCAGCAGATTATTAAGCTTCGAAAGAAGGATAATTTAAGTATTGGGTCTATTGCAAAGATTGTTAACAAGTCAAAAAGTGTTGTTCACGGTATTTTAAGGTCTACGATGATTGTGGTTCGTGTGAAGCAAGAAAGTCTACGGGTAGGCCAAGAAAAACGACCAAGAGAGAAGATCGTGTTCTGGTAAATTTGGATAAAAAGGACAAATTTAAAACTGCTGCTGCTGTTTCTCGGGGAAATGAGCATTGTACTGAAGAAAGCTTTATCTCGAAAAACTGTGTCTTGTCGTTTAGTTTAACATGACCTACAAGCAAGAGCACCTGCAGTGAAGCCACTGATCAGCTCCAAGAATAAAAATGTCGTCTTACCTTTGCAACCGAACATGTGTTGTCATCTCAAGAAAAATGGCAAACGGTGCATTTCCATGATAAATCGAAGTTTATGTTATTTGGCTCAGATGGAAAAAAGTATGTTCATTGAAAAGTAGGTGAAAAATTGTCGCCTAAATGCCTTAAGACTAGTGTTAAATTCGGTGGAGGAAGTGTCATGGTTTGGGGGATGATATCTGGAGATAGTGTGGGCCATTTGGTGCGATTACATGGAAAGGTAAATGCAGGAGTTTATAAACAACTTGTAAAAGATTATGTCTTCTCTGTGCTGAGAAATTCAACTAAGCGATTACCCATATTCATGCAGGACAATGTCCCATGTCACAAGGCTAAGGTAGGCATGAACTTCCTCAAGGCTGAAAAGGTTATTGTTATGGATTGGCCTGCTGAAAGCCCAGATCTCAATCCTATTGAAAATGTGTGGAATATTTTAGGAGAACGTTTGAAAGCCAGAAATCCTAAAACAACCGAGCAATTATGAAATGCCCTTCAGGAAGAATGGAATAAGATCACCCAGTAAGAAATTGAAAATTTAATTTCCTCATGCAGTCGAAGATGTCAAAGTGTGATTGAAGCTAAAGGGCTTCACACTAAATATTAAATAATTCCAGTATTCTCTGTCATTTTTTATTATTTTGTTATTTTTTCAACCGTTTTGATCATGGTTTTGCAGTAAATCACTAAATCATCCATAACTTTTGTATTATCCTCTCAATAACAATTAATATCGTATTTATTGTCTGTGAAAATTATAGAATATAAAACAACTTTGATAAAAACTTATACCTACTTTTCTGACGAAAACAATGCCGTTCTGAACATTTTGGCTGAAACAGTATATATATATATATATATATATATATATATATATATATATATATACTTACTTCAAACCAAGGCTTGAGAAAAAAATTTAAAAAAAAGAGAAATAAATAAAAAGGATAACATGAACGAGTTAAAAGAATAAAAGAGTTATAGGGAAAGAGATTGTGGCTCCCAACCAAATTCTTCGATCTTTTGTGACGTGATTCTTGCTGTGTGTGGTCGCGCATTGTCCTGATGAAATATCATCCGTTTTCGATTCACTAGAGCAGGTCTTTTTTCCTCAAAGCTTGGTTCAAACGCTCTAATTGCTTACAGTATATTTGAGCATTAATTGCTGCATTAGGTGGTAAGAATTCAAAATGGATTATTCCTTGGCAATCCCACCAGATTGAAAGAAGAACCTTTTGCCCATGAAGTTCCCTTCTCGGCTGTGGCTGGGGGTGCTTCCCCTTTACCAAACCACTGTCTACGACGCTTAACATTTCGATAAAAGATCCATTTTTCGTCGCCAGTCACAGGTCTATCCACAAAATGTGAAACAAGTTAGCGAGAATGGAGAGAAGAGCAGTTGTCAACTCGGGATTTGAGGTTGTTTTCAGACAATTCATGAGACACCCATTTTCCAAGTTTAGGAACTTTTCCAAGTTGTATGGTTTCAACTGAGAACCACTGCCAATTCCTCAACTGATAAAGCAGGATTTTCTTCAAGGGCTGCTTCAAGAAGCTTTTCATCAAACTCAACTGGACGTCCGGTTCGATCTTCATCTTCAAGGGTGAAATCTCTACCTCTGAATTTTGCAAACCATCTTCTGCAAGTTCTTTCATTCACACATTCCTCTCCATAAACTGAGTGAATGTTTCTAGCCGCTTCAGCTGCTGAGTTTCCTTTCTTGAACTCATAAAGCATTATGTGTCTCAAATGATTCTTGGGTACTTCCATGTTAGCAGGGTTTTAATCAAACAAAATTTAATTTTATTGTTCTCCGAAATAAAATTTGATCAGTTTAAATTCATCTAAACATAAAAATAATTTTCAGCTCCATTAGATGTTATAAAATACTCTTTAAATTTCGTTCATTTTTTAAAAAGTTAAAATTCGGACAGAACTTATGGGATGATCTAATATATTGACTTACACAATGCGTTCCATAGTGGTCAGCCTAGTCACAACATTGTTCTGTCTAAAGCCAACAAAAGAATTAGCTGGATTCAAGTGGGAATAAAATCAGCAGAAGGGAGACCCATTTGATGAAAATCCATTTTTTTCACCAAGTCCGAAATCGCAATTCATCAACTAGAACAGAGTGCATTCTTCGCAATAGCTATGTCAATTTCAAAAACATCTATGGCATACGCATTGTGCACCGATGCACAAAGAAACAAAATAAAGTTAACGGCTTTTGCATTGGAATTGCAATTCTCTTCTGAGAACGGCAGGACAACAACAAGCTAGGAAAAGAAGTTGATATTTGCCAGTCACTTTCACGATATTTGCAAACGGTGAGTGGAGGAAATGGAACAGATTTTCAATGACTTTACTAAGAGACCCACGAATGTTATGTGCCAACCGATTTCAGGAAATAACCATTGGCAGAACGTCTACACAAACGTCATTGAACCAATCTTCAGAAACATCAATATACAGATTGACTATTTTCGGTTTGGCTTGAAATTCAAACAAATTTCACCGGAAAGTACAACGGCCGAAACGTCGTGAATGTGACAGTGAGGACGAAGACAACAGTCGGAACATTGTAAGTTGTGAAAATAGTTACAGTACCTCATCTCATATATATAGACAGATCCTGAAGAAGGCCGAAGCAAACAATGGCCGAAACGTCGTGAATGTGACAGTAAAGATGAAGACAACAATCGGAATAATGTAAATAATATAAATAGTTACAGTACCTCATCTCAGATATATATACATATCCTGAAGAAGACCGATGCTTAAAATGGCCGAAACGTCGTGAATGTGACAGTTAAGATGAAGACAACAGTCGGAACAATGTAAATAGTGCAAATAGTTACAGTAACTCATCTCAGATATATATACATATCCTGAAGTAGACCGATGCTTAAAATGGCCGAAACGTCGTGAATGTAACAGTCAAGATGAAGACAACAGTCGGAACAATGTAAATAGTTACGATACTTCATCTCAGAAATGCAGACAGAAGCAACAGATTAATTAGGAAAATGTAAAAGTAATTATTCCACGCATTTGAGTGCCGCTCTATTTATAGAATTGATAATTATTTGTTGTTGCTAATTAGCACTAATCTTAATTAATATTATTTATTATTAAAATATCGTTAATCATATGCCATAAAGGATGAAAGATATAAGTGCCGAGAGATCAAGGATTCTCATTTGCTTCTCCCGCTTATTTTCTTATAAAACCCGGAGAAACGACTTTGTAATTAGCCGTTAATAGGCCTAAAGTTATCTACACTGGATAGAGATTTTTTTTTATGCGATGCCCTAGAAAATGCGAGATTCATAGCTTTTGCTACTAGGTTAATCTGGCACTGATTCTTGTTTTTAACAAGAATTTATTTACCTGAGCAGTTAATTACTTTTGGTATACGCGTCTTTCGCTATCACTGAACTTTCTTGTCCGTTCTTGAATGGAATCTCTACTTTGATCCCTTTCTGAAAAACGTATTCTGTTCATCGATCCAAGTTTTTTTTCCCTCTACTTTTCGTTTCATTTTTATTATTCATTCAAATTTTAACTTTGAACATTTTTGTCGATTGTTTTTCGTTTCTTTTTCTCGATGTTTCTTCTTTTTCTATCATTTCGACCGTAATTTATTTCGTTCGCTCTCTCCCATCTCATTCTCTAAACTCGCTTTGTCTGCCACTAAGAATAAAAAAAATATTTTCGTTTGTTTATTTTTCAATCAAACTTTCCTTCGTTTATTTTCGTTCATCATTGCCTCGTCATTTCATGCTAAGTTTAAACTAGCCTCAGCGCGCATGCGTGAACCCAAGCTGCTCATTTTCTCTTCCTCGCCATTTAATCTAAAACTCTCTATCGTTTTTGCTTATAATTTGCATTATTCCCGTTCAGTTCCGCCTTTTGATATCGGCCTCGGCCAGTGGAATTTTCGAAGCTGTTACACCTCGGCGTTTATTTTGATAGCTGTAGCCATTAAGGTGACATTCATGGAGAAATGTGAACGTATAGTTTATTCATCGTACCGAGGCGTGCGTGTCTTTCGTCGGGGTAACTTGTTTATGTGATGTACGGCACATAAAATCAGGGTTATCCAAGAGCAGATAAAAAGCAAGGAAGTACACACATACATAAACTCGTGCGCACATCTGCTCGTGGCATTGCCCATCGATACGTAGAGCGTATCGATTAGAGATTTAATTATCAGGGATTTACGACGACACAAAACAGTAAAATAACAGTTGTCATTCAGAGTTTTCAAGTAGAAAACATATTTACACACACTTAAAACAATGTCTTTGAATACTGAAGTCAGTAAACAAACTAATTTCCCACACGCTCAATGTTTATAAATATATATATATATATATATATATATATATATATATATATATATATATATATATATATATATATATATTTCGGATGAGCTCACTGGTTTGAGGTGTGAATTTGTAAACAGTGACTATTTAAGCTAATATTGCACGACTCTTCGGCAGAATTGAGTCACTGTCAGTCACTGTGTGTTTATCTAAATCTAAAAATAAACACGCTAAAATTCACCTTCGTGCGCTGACGGCTTAGTGGGAGAAGTTCCGTCGGGTTTCGATCCTACCTAGAGGCAACCGGACGTCTAGCCACACTGATGAGCTGTGAAACAGCGAAACAGTCTGTCTGTGGATGACAATATATATATATATATATATATATATATATATATATATATATATATATGGGCGCGTAGTCGAGTGGTTTCTGACCATGAGATCCGGGTTCGAATCTCACCATGGTCGATTTGTCAGGAAGGAGACCTTGATGTTATCGATCCCAGCGTGCGGCATATTTGGAAAGTGCCTGAAAACCATACCACAGGTGGACCCAAGCCTTGTGAGTGAAATTGGGTAGACAGAACACTTCGGGCCGTTGATAGCTGTACTAGCACGAAGTTGCAAGTCATCGTGACCGAGGGTTTGAGTGTGCTTGTGTTGTTCAGATTGTTGATCATTCTAGATAACATGCTCTCTCCCAGAAACTGTAGCTATGGCTTACAGAGCATAGTTGCAGTATCAACCACAGGTTGGCTCTGTGGATGTTGAACAATTACAAAATGTGTCTGAGCGAGAGTCTGCAATAGGGATTGGCTAGCCGCCCTAGTAGATAGCTATCCACGAATACGAGTGGCTAGCTATTATACATATATATATATATATATATATATATATATATATATATATGTGTGTGTGTGTGTGTGTGTGTGTGTGTGTGTGCGCGCGCGTACATCGGACAGATTATGAATTGATACATATGTGTGCGTGTTTATATATGTGTGTGTGTGTGTGTCCGTGTTTATGTGTGCAGTGATGTGTTGTAAAAATTTGTACAAACTACTTTGAAATTAATATCACTTTTTCTTTTGTTTGGTGGGTGGTCAATATGTTATACTTTCGCGACCCAAATAATAATGTTCACAAGGAATTTTTCTAAGCATGTAATATTAATAGTAGGAGTAGTAACAGTAGTAGTAGCAGGAAGAGGAGGGCTTTTATTATTGTACTTGTTGCTGTTGTTGTTGACATAGCGTATTAGCATTCATAAGAATCTGTACCTACATAAATAAAATTTAATTTCCCTTTTTCCATCGATATCATTCACTTTCAACATTCCGCACCCATTTCCTTTTTCTTTTTTTTTCTTTTTGTTTTGTTTTTGTTTTTGTTTTTTTTGGAGGGGGCTTCCATGTGGTCTCTTTCATTTTTATCGGTGTTTAGGGTTTAATATGCATACATTCAACACCATTACAGGTGTATAGATTTTAGATAGATAGATAGATAGATAGATAGATAGATAGATAGATAGATAGATAGATAGATAGATAGATAGATATGAGTAGGCTGAGGTAGATAGATAGATAGATAGATAGATAGATAGATAGATAGATAGATAGATAGATATGAGTAGGCTGAGATAGATAGATAGATAGATAGATAGATAGATAGATAGATAGATAGATAGATAGATAGATATGAGTAGGCTGAGATAGATAGATAGATAGATAGATAGATAGATAGATAGATAGATAGATAGATAGATAGATATGAGTAGGCTGAGATAGATAGATAGATAGATAGATAGATAGATAGATAGATAGATAGATAGATAGATATGAGTAGGCTGAGATAGATAGATAGATAGATAGATAGATAGATAGATAGATAGATAGATAGATAGATAGATATGAGTAGGCTGAGATAGATAGATAGATAGATAGATAGATAGATAGATAGATAGATAGATAGATATGAGTAGGCTGAGATAGATAGATAGATAGATAGATAGATAGATAGATAGATAGATAGATATGAGTAGGCTGAGATAGATATATAGATAGATAGATATGAGTAGGCTGAGATAGATAGATAGATAGATAGATAGATAGATAGATAGATAGATAGATAGATAGATAGATAGATAGATAGATATGAGTAGGCTGAGATAGATAGATAGATATGAGTAGGCTGAGATAGATAGATAGATAGATAGATAGATAGATAGATAGATAGATAGATAGATAGATAGATTGTGAATCTGTGTGTGGTGGAGAGAAAGAGAGTCAGAGAGGGAGTTCATAATTATTTGGGTGGGATTTTTTTGCCGGATCGATAACTTTTCAGCGCACACGCCTGCATCTATAGAAAACCTTCAAACACACACGCTTCCACACGACCACATATCGCTATTTAATGTATGCTCTGTTAGGCAATCCTAGCCACGTACATTTGTTACGCTTTCTTATAATCTTTTTCTTGTATGCGAACAAATGTTTTCTTTTCTAGACCTAAAGAGTGGAGAAAATTTCCAAATGTTTGTAATTCCAAGGGCATTTGGCTAATCTATTAATCATGCCATTTCTAATGGATTATCAGTTATCTCCGGTTAATTCCCCTCTCCAAGTTCTCTACTGCCTTAACCAGGTATTGAACTCACACTCTTTGGGTCCTGTCACTGGATCTAACTCACGTCTTTATCCACTGTACCATGATTCCTTGAGGACAAAAAAAATTAGTATGGCACTCGCCTGATGGTTATAGCGAAGTTGAGACCCTTACTTAATACTGATTCCTAGGAGGCACTCAGCTGATATTGGCTGATGTTGATTACTGCTTTCACTGGTGGGTCATAGACCTTGTTTGTCACCTTCTGATCTTTCAATCTGTTTAATTTTTGTACGTGGCGAGCCTTGACTGAGGAATCAATATACAGATATCGATTAGACATGACACAGCATGGTCCTGTTCAACATTCCAACCACCTGAAGAAGACGGAAGCGTACAACGGTCGAAACGATGTGATAAATATGGCAGCAAAGATGAGGAAAATAGTGCGAACAATGTAAACAGTGTACATAATATCTCATCTCAGAAATATAGACAGATACTGAAGGGTGATAAATATGGCTAGCAAGATGAGGACAATAGTCCGAATAATGTAAATAGTGTACATAATACCTCATCTCAGAAATATAGACAGATACTGAAGGGTGATAAATATGGCTAACAAGATGAGGACAATAGTCCGAATAATGTAAATAGTGTACATAATACCTCATCTCAGAAATATAGACAGATACTGAAGGGTGATAAATATGGCTAACAAGATGAGGACAATAGTCCGAATAATGTAAATAGTGTACATAATACCTCATCTCAGAAATATAGACAGATACTGAAGGGTGATAAATATGGCTAACAAGATGAGGACAATAGTCCGAATAATGTAAATAGTGTACATAATACCTCATCTCAGAAATATAGACAGATACTGAAGGGTGATAAATATGGCTAACAAGATGAGGACAATAGTCCGAATAATGTAAATAGTGTACATAATACCTCATCTCAGAAATATAGACAGATACTGAAGGGTGATAAATATGGCTAACAAGATGAGGACAATAGTCCGAATAATGTAAATAGTGTACATAATACCTCATCTCAGAAATATAGACAGATACTGAAGGGTGATAAATATGGCTAACAAGATGAGGACAATAGTCCGAATAATGTAAATAGTGTACATAATACCTCATCTCAGAAATATAGACAGATACTGAAGGGTGATAAATATGGCTACAAAGATGAGGACAATAGTCCGAATAATGTAAATAGTGTACATAATACCTCATCTCAGAAATATAGACAGATACTGAAGGGTGATAAATATGGCTAAAAAGATGAGGACAATAGTCCGAATAATGTAAATAGTGTACATAATACCTCATCTCAGAAATATAGACAGATACTGAAGGGTGATAAATATGGCTAAAAAGATGAGGACAATAGTCCGAATAATGTAAATAGTGTACATAATACCTCATCTCAGAAATATAGACAGATACTGAAGGGTGATAAATATGGCTAAAAAGATGAGGACAATAGTCCGAATAATGTAAATAGTGTACATAATACCTCATCTCAGAAATATAGACAGATACTGAAGGGTGATAAATATGGCTAAAAAGATGAGGACAATAGTCCGAATAATGTAAATAGTGTACATAATACCTCATCTCAGAAATATAGACAGATACTGAAGGGTGATAAATATGGCTACAAAGATGAGGACAATAGTCCGAATAATGTAAATAGTGTACATAATACCTCATCTCAGAAATATAGACAGATATTGAAGGGTGATAAATGATAAATATTGTTATTGTTGATTCTTTTAGTTTCTTCTTAGTTTACTTTTATTTATTTGTTTATTTACATTTTTATATTAATATCAGTGTCATTTATTATTTTAGTTTCATTTGAACAATAAAAAATAAAACATCAACAATATGATTTAAATTATTTTGAACGGGGCATGTTGATTGATGACACACGGGTGGATCTATTTTATAAACTGCTGATCTACAAGGGTTTTCAAGCATGACCGTTTCTAGGGTTTACAGAGAAGATTGAGAATAAGAAAGAAATTCCATGTACCGTCAGTTCTGTCAGTGGAAATCCCTTTCTTATAAAAGAGGTCAGAGGTCAGTAGCCAAACTGGTTGAAGCTGGTTTCTTGACAAACAACAAAATCCAAAGACAGATATGCAATGTGATCGGTCTTGATTTGGGGTCTCGACTCCTGTCACTTTTTCACCGACGTAATGTCGCTTCCCCCTGTCTTTTCTATATATATGTTCATGGCATCTTCTCTCACCTGCTATTTTCACTGGTGGCTTGAATTCAATATTTTAGGTGTGCAACTAGGTTGGCATCTTGGTCCCTCCCTTTTACTGTCGAGACAGTCAAATATAACCGCCTCTTCTACTCAACAGCTTCTTCTCTCGCACTTCCCAACAGTGGAACTACCTTCCTGTTAGTTGCTTCAACGATAACTATAATCTTCAAAAAATTAAATGTAACGTTAATCGATATCTTCTGTTTCCTCGATGCCCGTTCTTCTTTTTATCCTTTTCTGTTCTTTTTTCCTTCCTCAAATATACGAAATCTTTTCCCTTACTTACACTCTCTGCAGCCTCTTGCGTACTAGTGGAACTTCCGCCTTGCTTGGGATGAAATGCTTACAAAAGCATTGGGATCCTTGCTAATAATAAAAGATCTTTCATATGAGAACACCTTTGGCATGCGCTGGAAAGGGAGATTAAAATCTAGAAGAATTCTGGGATACCATAATAGCAATATTGACACTAATTTTGAAAGGACGCTTCCAGAAGATTCTCGATTCCATACCAAAATTAACTGTAGTGGTTCTTATAATAAAACAGGGTTTCAACTCAGTACTAGAAAAGAATACCAAATAAAGTAATCAATGAGCTTACAAAATGCTCATATCAAGATAAATCAATATTTTCGTAGCCCGAGTTATTAGCTAATGTTAATTTTATATTTTCACCGTATATTGTTCTATGTAATTAATATTCATAATTGAATTAAGTGCATTGACAGCGAAAGAGATTCTGTTAAAAAAGAAATATTTCTTGTGTACAATAATTAATTTTTCATCTGAATAAAACGAACATATTGGTTATATATGCATATATGTGTGTGTGTGCGCATATACATATATGTGTGTGAATATGTGGATATTTATATATGTGTGTGTGAATATGCGGATATTTATATATGTGTGTGAATATGCGGATATTTATATATGTGTATGAATATGTGGATATTTATATATATGTGTGTGAATATGTGGAAATTTATATATATGTGTGTGAATATGTGGAAATTTATATATATGTGTGTGAATATGTGGATATTTATATATATATGAGTGTATGTGTGTGTGTGTGAATATGTGGATATTTACATATGTGTGAATATATGGATATTTATATATGATTATAAATATGTGTATATTTATATATATGTGTGTGTGTATGTGTATATTTATATATATATATGTGTGTGTGTATGTGGATATTTATATATATGAGTGTGAATATGTGGATATTTATATATTTATGTGTGTGTGTGTGTGTGTGAATATGTGGGTGTTTACATATGTGTGAATATGTGGATATTTATATATATATATATGTGTGTGTGAATATATGGATATTTATATATATGTGTTTGAATATGTGGATATTTATATATATATGTGTGTGTGTGTGTGTGTGTGTGTGTGTGTGTGTGTGTGTGTGTGTGTGAATATGGGTTTTTTGTACATATGTGTGAATATATGGATATTTATATATGTTTATGAATATGTGGATATTTATATATGTGTGTGTGTGAATATGTGAATATTTATATATATGTGTGTGAATATGTGGATATTTACATAGGTGTAAATATGTGTATATATCGTACTTACTTTTTAAAAATACATACAGTGATATATAAGCATTTATTTTTTATGAATAGTTTTAAAAAAAGTAATTTTATGCTTTTTTATTGAAATCTATCCTCTGCTCAATAGCGTCTCAAGTCTATTCGTAAGATTAAAAATTAGTTTGACCCCAAAAACAATAGGTTAAAGTTAAAAAAAATCAGGTGAGTCACTTTTATCGAACAGCACTATATATATATATATATATATATATATATATATATATATATATATATATATATATATATATATATATATATATTTAAAGACATTTATATATGTTTAATAAATGTCTTTAAATAAATTGTCGCACTATGTCCAATTCAAAAATATATATATATATATATATATATATATATATATATAGATATAGATATATATAGATATACATAGATATATAATATATATATATATATACATATATAGAGAGATCTACATATATATACATATATATATATATATATATATATATATATATATATATATATATATATATATATATATATACAGGTTTATAAAGATACATACATATATATATATATATGTATAGAGAGAGAGAGAGAGAGAGAGATAAAGATCTACGTATATATATGTATATATATATATATACAGTTTTATAAAGATACATATATATATATATATATATATATAGAGAGAGAGAGAGAGAGAGATAGTAATATATATATATATACGTGTATGTGTGTTTATAGATGTACATGTGTATATATAATGGATAAAAAAATGTATGTACTACGTATAATATATATATATATATATATATATATATATATATATATATATATATATATATATATATATATATATATATATATAAATTTATATACGTCTTTCAACTACAAAATTACCTTCGTTCAAAGATGCCTCTCTCGTAACCTTTTTGCCCGCCTCTTTTTTTCCCGCCATCGACTTTAAATTATGGCCAACGTTAGTAATCATCGTTATTTCACCCGTTCATTCTTTTTCGCCAGCCACCGCCGACATTAGCTGCCTTCCCAATTACGAAATATCGAACAGGTCTTTCATTGATTTGAGGTAATTTATCTGCATATATATATATACATTAGTTTTGTTTTGCTTTCAATCTTTGTTTTCTGTGTACCTTCGTAAATACGTATGCCTTCGTAAATCGTATATAAAAGCACAAGATAGGTACACAAATGATTATTCGACAAAGGAAATGTTGGCTGTCTGTTTTTATATTGTTCACTCGCAAGGACGGACAGAGGCATGGGGAAGTATCAATAAAGTTAGTAGGAAGTCGAAACATCGCTTAAGTATATCGGGATCAAATGCTAAAATATAATCTTAGTTATTGTTTCATTCAAAGGCAGGATTTTTTATGTCGCTATTTGTAATAATTCGAGTGAATCTTCTACGTGTTATTGCGGGTTAAAAGACGCTTGTATATAATAAAGAATGTACTGATATTTGTTCAACAACTCAAAGTTAATTGGGTAGAAATTTACGTACGAAGATTGTAATACACTAGTCTTTATTAAAAAAAAAGAGTGAATCTGCGTACCTTGAAAATTATCTTTCGAAATCATGACTTTACCAGGACTTGAACCCTGACCACTGTAGCAAATGTATTTTGACAGAGCTCATTTGATTTTTGCTAACAACCGTTTTCCAGTAGTTGTTTATTTATTCAGTTAGCGTTATCTATATTTTGTAAGCCAGGTCGTCACCTAATCAGGTATTTTTACCCCGCAAGAACTACACTGAATGAATATTCAAGTCACAAAACTCTAAGAGAAAATTAGTTTCTCTTAGGATTGTTTTTCATCATTTAGCTGTGATTGGAAGGATGAAAAAAAATGGATGAATAGATTCTTCGTGCATTGACCGGAAATCAAATCCTACGACGTACTGAAGTATTTCCTTTTTTTTTTCTCACAACACCGACTATTTTGTAAACGTGTCATTATCTGTGATGCAAAACGCATACTTTATAGGAAACATAAACGAATATTTTGATGAATAGAATTTTGTTTTTGTTTAAAATATAGCCTATTGATTTTCTGTTTCAATATCTCGCGTTTCGAAATGATACACATTTATAGAAGTTACAGACTTCTGTTTGTCTCTACTAACAAGGGATAAAATGTTACTATAACAAAAACTAGTTAATACAGACCATCACAAATGTCATGAAAACGTTTTTTTTTATTTTCACGTAAGCCCATTGAAATGTAAGCGTTATTTAATTTGACCTGTCTGGGGTGGGGAACTAAAATAAGCTAACTGCATCACCTACAGAAGAGAAATCACCCACAAGCCAAAAGGGACCAATTACTGGTTGGATGCTTGCCGACTCTGGTATGAGAGATCAATCTTAATTCTTCTTCTTTTATTGTTTCCTCTCCTTAACAATGCTGTCCTGGGTATGACGATAAACTAAACCCGGCAGCAAAGCCTCTCATCGATAGGTTTTAAGGAGTGTGGAACCACATCGTAATTGTTGTTGTTCCCAGGTCCAACCTGACCTGGGGTGGTAACACCTGCTAGGGTCCCAGCAATAGGCAAGTAGTGAGCTCCTAAGTTGGTGTCAAAATAAGAAAATATAAAAACATATTAGAAAAATTTACCAGCAATGTTGTTTTATAGTAAAAAAAAATACTAGCAATACATTATGGAAAAAAAATACTAGCATTACATTTTTGAACAACTGAGAATAAAATTTCGGCATTAAATGGCCCATAAGGAGTTGATGTGCCATTAAACAAACAAACCAAACCAAATCTTAACATTATTTTATTTTTCTTATATTATTTTTTATCCACTGTGCCATGTGTCCTTGAGGACACATGGCACAGTGGATAAAGGCGGTGGAGAACTTGGAGAGGGGAATTAATAGGAAATTACATTGGCTACCATCATTCTGCAACACCCAAAGAATTTTACATGGCAAATATCAAGCTGAACACCCTTATGAAAATCAACCAATAAATCTGCTGCACCCGCACATACTCCTACCCCGAAGCGACATTGGCAACAATCAACCAAAGAACGCAAAGAGTTTTACAAGGGAAAGATCAAGCTGAACCCCCTTATGAAATTACCTCCAATCAATCTATCTGCTGCACCCCTCATCCTAACTCCGAAATGACATTGGCAACCATCATCATGCAAAATCTAAAGAATTTTTCACGGCAAAGATCAAGACCCATGACCCCCCATCCCATGAAATTACTGCCAATCAATCACTCTGCTTCACACTCACCAACCCTCTCCAAAATGACATTGGCAACTATCATCCATCAGCACGAACAAAATTTACATAGCAAAGATCAATCTGTACTACCCTATGAAAATACATCCAATCAACCTGCAGCATCCCTCACACCCACCCCCGAAATGACATTGGTTATCATCAACCTGCAGTACGCAAAGAATTTTACATGGCAAAGATCAAGCTTGACACCCGAACAATTACCTGAAAACAATCAATCTGAAACACCCGACGAAAATACCTTGACATCCACCAATCCGCTGCGCGCAACGAAATTACCTTGACAAAATTCAACTTCACCAACCATCGAAATGCCACGTAATTAACTTGACAACCATCTAGCTGAGGTAACCGCCATCGAAATCACCTCGGTTAACATCAATTTGCACCAAATGACGAAATTACATTGAAAATCACCAGCTTGTATCTCCGGGTGAAAATACCTCTGCAACAACCAATCTGAAGTACCCAGCGAGATTACCTTGGCAAATATTAATCAGCTGTACTCGACGAAATTACCTTGAAGCCGCCAAATGCAGCACTCAACCAAATTTCCTTGGCAGCCATCAATCTGCAGAACCTGATGTGATTACTTCGGCAAAAATCAACTTCCCCAACTGTCGGAATCACACTGGAAATTATCAGTTTGCTCAACATTCGAAATTACCCTGGCAAAAATCAATCTCTTGCACCCACCAAAATTACCTTGACGATCATCAATCATGAATTACCTTCGCGCAACCAATGAAATTACCTTGGCAACTATCAATCTGCAGTATCAACCAAAATTACCTTGGCAACTATCAATCTGTACTAACAAACGAAATTATTTAGGCAATTTTAAATCTCTTGACTCCAACGATAATAACTTACCAAACACTAATCTACACCAGATACGAAAATATCTCAGCAGGCATCAATCGACATTATAGGTTTGTAGCTATTTTATGAGGACAGAACACAACAGTCTATGAATATATCTTGATAACTATCTGCATTATTATTTATTCATTATTATTCATTATTTATTCATTATTATTCATTATTTATTCATTATTATTCATTATTATTCATTATTTATTAATTATTATTCATTATTATTCATTATTTATTCATTATTATTCATTATTAGCCATTATTTAATCATTATTATTCATTATTTATTCATTATTATTCATTATTAACCATTATTTAATCATTATTATTCATTATTATTCATTATTTATTCATTATTATTCATTATTTATTCACTATTTTTCATTATTATTCATTATTTATTAATTATTATTAATTATTATTCATTATTTATTCATTATTATTCATTATTAACCATTATTTATTC
The DNA here is from genome assembly GCA_964036315.1 of Acanthosepion esculentum. Taxonomy (NCBI): domain Eukaryota; kingdom Metazoa; phylum Mollusca; class Cephalopoda; order Sepiida; family Sepiidae; genus Acanthosepion; species Acanthosepion esculentum. The sequence continues at coordinate 19,113,304 of OZ038508.1, read as the reverse complement.
ATTATTATTCATTATTTATTCATTATTATTCATTATTAACCATTATTTATTCATTATTATTCATTATTAACCTTTATTTATTCATTATTATTCATTATTAACCATCATTTATTCATTATTATTCATTATTTATTCATTATTATTCATTATTTATTCACTGTTTTTCATTATTATTCATTATTTATTCATTATTTATTCATTATTATTCATTATTAACCATTAAATATTCATTATTATTCATTATTTATTCATTATTATTCATTATTTATTCATTATTATTCATTATATATTCATTATCATTCATTATTTATTCATTATTATTCATTATTTATTCATTATTATTCATTATATATTCATTATCATTCATTATTTATTCATTATTATTCATTATTATTCATTATTCATTATTATTCATTATTAACCATTATTATTCATTATTTATTCATTATTTATTCACTATTATTCATTATTTATTCATTATTATTCATTATTTTTCATTATTATTCATTATTTATTCATTATTATTCATTATTTTTTCATTATTATTCGGGCTGCATATATTTCCTTTGCTCCTCTGGCTGTTCCCTTGCAAAAATTATGATTTATCTCTGGACCATTGGACGTATTGCAATACTGAATAAATCATTAGTTTCTAAAGAAGCACTTTAAGTTGACCCTCAACTTAACACTAAAAATATCATTGTCGTAACTCATTTCTATGAGGGATTTTATAATGTGTGTGTGTGTGTGTGTGTGTGTGTGTGTGTGTGTGTGTGTGTGTGTGTGTGTGTGTGTGTGTGTGTGTGTGTGTGTTAAGGCAGTATATCTTCATTCAAGCAGGCTTGGGTGAATAATAATCTGAATATATTATGTCTATTTTTATTTTAATCCGCTCAAATTCAAGGAGCATTTTCTTAATTTTGTTGTTAAACTGATTAAGGAAGAAGCCGTAGTTATTTTCATTTCTTTTATCATCCCAAATACTTTCAGTGTCATCCAAGATCATCTTCAGGGGTGAATTGCTAAGACAAAAAATTAATGAAATGCTCTCTGTTATAATTATGAACCCGTATGAACGCGCTCCGTTATAATCAATTTAAAAATGAACTGTTACGAATAAAATGCATGTAGGAGAGGTACCTTAATTTATATTTTTTATTATTAATTTTATTATATATATATATATATATATATATATATATATATATATATATATATATATATATATATATATATATTATTTTTAAATACTCAATCTGCAGTTTTTTTTACAATTCGAGTATCACAAAACATTGTTTTTATAGTCATTTGAAAACATTGTTGCTGTACTCATGATTAATTTTATTTTGTGTCGGTTGTATTTTCTAACATAGAGAGCTTCGAGAATTAGAAACTTTTGTTTTTATTTTCATGGTGGAGTATACATGTATTGTCAATTAATATTTCTCTGAAACGTGACTATGCACAGGAACGTTCCTTTAGATGTTGTGCAATAGAACTTGAATTTGATATATGTAATGTAAGACTCATTATAATGTTGTTTTCATAACACCAAGGACATAATGATTACATCTAAGCATTTCAACTACAAGATGATGAGGTTTCGCTGCCAATCCTTATTTTGCTTAAATTCATAGAGTCTAAGTACCATAGAGAAGAGTTCACAGAACAATTAACATGAAAGTATGTATAGACATGACACAGGGAAGCTACGTTATGGTGGTAGGGAAATGAGTGAAGCCGAGACTCCAGGGCAGGACCAATAACATTGCAGAATATTCGTTGTATTTCTATCAAAAATCTCTAAATTTATAACAAAAGCACCTGAGGAGATGTGAAAGCGATATTAAATGCGTGGATGAATAGTAGATTTATAAATATGGAAGACACAGTGAACAAATTTTCAGTGAACCAACATAGACACAGGGAACCGACTTTCCCAGCAGCAGACCTATAAATTGGTTCAATATAATCTTTGGACTTCGTCATCCAAAAAAAGTCGCAAGGATTCTCTCTCCTGGAGTTAAGCTATGGTTCTCTCAAACGATTAAAAGAGAGCAGGTTTTGTTTTTTTTTGGAGACGTTAAATCTAATAAGCCATTTCTTGCCCCAGTTAACAACAGATCATTGTTTTGCTCAGCTGGCAATTTGAACCGATCAGACTTACCATGAAGATAGGAGTAAATAGTTGTGCCATCAGTATAAATACCGATTTGAAAACTGATTATAAAGGGATGATCATTAATTAAAATTAAGAGTAAAGTAGGTCCAAGGGGTAAACTTGCAAGAATGCAAAAGTATCTGAAAGAGTGGTTGTTCAAGACAATTTTCATTTTATGATTTGATAAGCAAGATTATCAGATCAAAACTTCGTTCAGAAATGTCACCACCTTTCAAACCAACAGTTCGAGGTTTATCATTGTTATCTCACGCTTGATAGACTCTTTCAGCAAATATCATATATATATATATATATATATATATATATATATATATACATATATATATATATATTGAAACAACCACTTTAGTTTCTTTTCTTTCGCCATACGGTCAGTTTTAGACCCACTGGAGTGATAGAGTGTAATCGATTTCCACTTTTGCCTCAGATTAGGTCATTTCGAGTGGTGTGTAGTAATATGAATCTATTTTGCGGTTGTTTGATTAAATTTGTTTGCCTTGAAAAATATTCGTCATCCATGATTACACCAAATTTTCATTACGCCCAACCATATTGTCTCGATTATCGATTAGTTGTCCTACGGCCATTGTCTGCGATGGACGTTACTCCAAGGAAGCATATGAAAATTGTAACTCTGTACGAATACACTAGTAAGCCTTACCAGTGACCAAACCAAAGTAGTATCGACTGTCTCGGAAACTGTCCTGATTTAAAAGGAAAGACTTCGTAGAATGGACATATGAAGTACTGACATGTGTCATGTTTCATTAGAAAAATACGATAAAAAGTAAATAATAACAGAATTATACGTATTGTTTCAAATCATTTGCACAAGGGTGTAAGTACAAAAATATAAAAGTGGACACTGGGGACAACAACAAGCGACGAAAGTCTTTTTCATGCTTCGAGGCAATCTTCAAACAATCCTAAAATTGCTTTGATGCAGGAAACAGACTGCCGCCATTCGGCACTGACATCAGTGACCACTTTATATATATATATATTATACACTGTTACATTAGAACATGTACGATACCACTACAAAATTGTACATTTTGTTTCGACGTTTAATAAACAACGTCTCATCATTTTTCTTTCGATTCTCTTGGTAGTATGGTTAACTTCTTATGCTTTTTTTGCCTTTTTTTCTTTCTATTCTCTTGGGAGTAGGGTGAATTTCTCATGCTTCCTTTAGCCTTTCTTTTCTTTCTATTCACTTGGGAGTAGGGTGAATTTCTCATGCTTCCTTTAGCCTTTCTTTTCTTTCTATTCTCTTGGGAGTAGGGTGAATTTCTCATGCTTCCTTTAGCCTTTCTTTTCTTTCTATTCTCTTGGGAGTAGGGTGAATTTCTCATGCTTCCTTTAGCCTTTCTTTTCTTTCTATTCTCTTGGGAGTAGGGTGAATTTCTCATGCTTCCTTTACCCTTTCTTTTCTTTCTATTCTCTTGGGAGTAGGGTGAATTTCTCATGCTTCCTTTAGCCTTTCTTTTCTTTCTATTCTCTTGGGAGTAGGGTGAAATTCTCATGCTTCCTTTAGCCTTTCTTTTCTTTCTATTCACTTGGGAGTAGGGTGAATTTCTCATGCTTTCTTTAGCCTTTCTTTTCTTTCTATTCACTTGGGAATAGGGTGAATTTCTCATGCTTCCTTTAGCCTTTCTTTTCTTTCTATTCTCTTGGGAGTAGGGTGAATTTCTCCTGCTTTCTTTTGCCTTTCTTTTCTTTCTATTCAATTGGGAGTAGGCTGAATTTCTCATGCTTCCTTTAGCCTTTCTTTTCTTTCTATTCAATTGGGAGTAGGGTGAATTTCTCATGCTTCCTTTTGCCTTTCTTTTCTTTTTATTCACTTGGGAGTAGGGTGAATTTCTCATGCTTCCTTTAGCCTTTCTTTTCTTTCTATTCTCTTGGGAGTAGGGTGAATTTCTCATGCTTCCTTTAGCCTTTCTTTTCTTTCTATTCAATTGGGAGTAGGGTGAATTTCTCATGCTTCCTTTTGCCTTTCTTTTCGTTTTATTCACTTGGGAGTAGGGTGAATTTCTCATGCTTCCTTTAGCCTTTCTTTTCTTTCTATTCTCTTGGGAGTAGGGTGAATTTCTCATGCTTCCTTTAGCCTTTCTTTTCGTTTTATTCACTTGGGAGTAGGGTGAATTTCTCATGCTTCCTTTAGCCTTTCTTTTCTTTCTATTCTCTTGGGAGTAGGGTGAATTTCTCATGCTTTCTTTAGCCTTTCTTTGTTTCTATTCTCTAGGGAGTAGGGTGAATTTCTCATGCTTCCTTTAACCTTTCTTTTCTTTCTATTCAATTGGGAGTAGGGTGAATTTCTCCTGCTTTCTTTTGCCTTTCTTTTCTTTCTATTCAATTGGGAGTAGGCTGAATTTCTCATGCTTCCTTTAGCCTTTCTTTTCTTTCTATTCAATTGGGAGTAGGGTGAATTTCTCCTGCTTTCTTTAGCCTTTCTTTTCTTTCTATTCTCTTGGGAGTAGGGTGAATTTCTCATGCTTCCTTTAGCCTTTCTTTTCTTTCTATTCAATTGGGAGTAGGGTGAATTTCTCCTGCTTTCTTTTGCCTTTATTTCTTTCTATTCACTTGGGAGTAGGGTGAATTTCTCATGCTTCCTTTAGCCTTTCTTTTCTTTCTATTCTCTTGGGAGTAGGGTGAATTTCTCATGCTTCCTTTAGCCTTTCTTTTCTTTCTATTCTCTTGGGAGTAGGGTGAATTTTTCATGCTTTCTTTTGCCTTTCTTTTCTTTCTATTCACTTGGGAGTAGGGTGAATTTCTCATGCTTCCTTTAGCCTTTCTTTTCTTTCTATTCTCTTGGGAGTAGGGTGAATTTCTCATGCTTCATTTAGCCTTTCTTTTCTTTCTATTCTCTTGGGAGTAGGGTGAAATTTTCATGCTTTCTTTTGCCTTTCTTTTCTTTCTATTCACTTGGGAGTAGGGTGAATTTCTCATGCTTCCTTTAGCCTTTCTTTTCTTTCTATTCTCTTGGGAGTAGGGTGAATTTCTCATGCTTCCTTTAGCCTTTCTTTTCTTTCTATTCTCTTGGGAGTAGGGTGAATTTTTCATGCTTTCTTTTGCCTTTCTTTTCTTTCTATTCACTTGGGAGTAGGGTGAATTTCTCATGCTTCCTTTAGCCTTTCTTTTCTTTCTATTCTCTTGGGAGTAGGGTGAATTTCTCATGCTTCCTTTAGCCTTTCTTTTCTTTCTATTCTCTTGGGAGTAGGGTGAATTTCTCATGCTTCCTTTAGCCTTTCTTTTCTTTCTATTCTCTTGGGAGTAGGGTGAATTTTTCATGCTTTCTTTTGCCTTTCTTTTCTTTCTATTCACTTGGGAGTAGGGTGAATTTCTCATGCTTCCTTTTGCCTTTCTTTACTTTCTATTCTCTTGGGAGTAGGGTGAATTTTTCATGGTTTCTTTTGCCTTTCTTTTCTTTCTATTCACTTGGGAGTAGGGTGAATTTCTCATGCTTCCTTTTGCCTTTCTTTTCTTTCTATTCACTTGGGAGTAGTGTGAATTTCTCATGCTTCCTTTTGCCTTTCTTTTCTTTCTATTCACTTGGGAGTAGGGTGAATTTCTCATGCTTCCTTTTGCCTTTCTTTTCTTTCTATTCACTTGGGAGTAGGGTGAATTTCTCATGCTTTCTTTTGCCTTTCCTTTCTTTCTATTCTCTTGGGAGTAGGGTGAATTTTTCATGCTTTCTTTTGCCTTTCTTTTCTTTCTATTCACTTGGGAGTAGGGTGAAATTCTCATGCTTCCTTTTGCCTTTCTTTTCTTTCTATTCTCTTGGGAGTAGGGTGAATTTTTCATCCTTTCTTTTGCCTTTCTTTTCTTTCTATTCACTTGGGAGTAGGGTGAATTTCTCATGCTTCCTTTTGCCTTTCTTTTCTTTCTATTGACTTGGGAGTAGGGTGAATTTCTCATGCTTCCTTTTGCCTTTCTTTTCTTTCTATTCTCTTGGGAGTAGGGTGAATTTCTCATGCTTCCTTTAGCCTTTCTTTTCTTTCTATTCACTTGGGAGTAGGGTGAATTTCTCATGCTTCCTTTAGCGTTTCTTTTCTTTCTATTCTCTTGGGAGTAGGGTGAATTTCTCATGCTTCCTTTAGCCTTTCTTTTCTTTCTATTCTCTTGGGAGTAGGGTGAATTTCTCATGCTTCCTTTAGCCTTTCTTTTCTTTCTATTCTCTTGGGAGTAGGGTGAATTTCTCATGCTTCCTTTAGCCTTTCTTTTCTTTCTATTCACTTGGGAGTAGGGTGAATTTCTCATGCTTCCTTTAGCCTTTCTTTTCTTTCTATTCACTTGGGAATAGGGTGAATTTCTCATGCTTCCTTTAGCCTTTCTTTTCTTTCTATTCTCTTGGGAGTAGGGTGAATTTCTCATGCTTTCTTTAGCCTTTCTTTTCTTTCTATTCACTTGGGAGTAGGGTGAATTTCTCATGCTTCCTTTAGCCTTTCTTTTCTTTCTATTCTCTTGGGAGTAGGGTGAATTTCTCATGCTTCCTTTAGCCTTTCTTTTCTTTCTATTCTCTTGGGAGTAGGGTGAATTTCTCATGCTTCCTTTTGCCTTTCTTTTCTTTCTATTCTCTTGGGAGTAGGGTGAATTTCTCATGCTTCCTTTAGCCTTTCTTTTCTTTCTATTCTCTTGGGAGTAGGGTGAATTTCTCATGCTTTCTTTAGCCTTTCTTTTCTTTCTATTCACTTGGGAGTAGGGTGAATTTCTCATGCTTCCTTTAGCCTTTCTTTTCTTTCTATTCTCTTGGGAGTAGGGTGAATTTCTCATGCTTCCTTTAGCCTTTCTTTTCTTTCAATTCACTTGGGAGTAGGGTGAATTTCTCATGCTTCCTTTTGCCTTTCTTTTCTTTCTATTCACTTGCGAGTAGGGTGAATTTCTCATGCTTCCTTTAGCCTTTCTTTTCTTTCTATTCTCTTGGGAGTAGGGTGAATTTCTCATGCTTCCTTTTGCCTTTCTTTTCTTTTTATTCACTTGGGAGTAGGGTGAATTTCTCATGCTTCCTTTAGCCTTTCTTTTCTTTCTATTCTCTTGGGAGTAGGGTGAATTTCTCATGCTTCCTTTAGCCTTTCTTTTCTTTCTATTCAATTGGGAGTAGGGTGGATTTCTCATGCTTCCTTTTGCCTTTCTTTTCTTTTTATTCACTTGGGAGTAGGGTGAATTTCTCATGCTTCCTTTAGCCTTTCTTTTCTTTCTATTCTCTTGGGAGTAGGGTGAATTTCTCATGCTTCCTTTAGCCTTTCTTTTCTTTTTATTCACTTGGGAGTAGGGTGAATTTCTCATGCTTCCTTTAGCCTTTCTTTTCTTTCTATTCTCTTGGGAGTAGGGTGAATTTCTCATGCTTTCTTTAGCCTTTCTTTGTTTCTATTCTCTAGGGAGTAGGGTGAATTTCTCATGCTTCCTTTAGCCTTTCTTTTCTTTCTATTCAATTGGGAGTAGGGTGAATTTCTCCTGCTTTCTTTTGCCTTTCTTTTCTTTCTATTCAATTGGGAGTAGGCTGAATTTCTCATGCTTCCTTTAGCCTTTCTTTTCTTTCTATTCAATTGGGAGTAGGGTGAATTTCTCCTGCTTTCTTTAGCCTTTCTTTTCTTTCTATTCTCTTGGGAGTAGGGTGAATTTCTCATGCTTCCTTTAGCCTTTCTTTTCTTTCTATTCAATTGGGAGTAGGGTGAATTTCTCCTGCTTTCTTTTGCCTTTCTTTTCTTTCTATTCACTTGGGAGTAGGGTGAATTTCTCATGCTTCCTTTAGCCATTCTTTTCTTTCTATTCTCTTGGGAGTAGGGTGAATTTCTCATGCTTCATTTAGCCTTTCTTTTCTTTCTATTCTCTTGGGAGTAGGGTGAATTTTTCATGCTTTCTTTTGCCTTTCTTTTCTTTCTATTCACTTGGGAGTAGGGTGAATTTCTCATGCTTCCTTTAGCCTTTCTTTTCTTTCTATTCTCTTGGGAGTAGGGTGAATTTCTCATGCTTCCTTTAGCCTTTCTTTTCTTTCTATTCTCTTGGGAGTAGGATGAATTTTTCATGCTTTCTTTTGCCTTTCTTTTCTTTCTATTCACTTGGGAGTAGGGTGAATTTCTCATGCTTCCTTTAGCCTTTCTTTTCTTTCTATTCTCTTGGGAGTAGGGTGAATTTCTCATGCTTCCTTTAGCCTTTCTTTTCTTTCTATTCTCTTGGGAGTAGGGTGAATTTTTCATGCTTTCTTTTGCCTTTCTTTTCTTTCTATTCACTTGGGAGTAGGGTGAATTTCTCATGCTTCCTTTAGCCTTTCTTTTCTTTCTATTCTCTTGGGAGTAGGGTGAATTTCTCATGCTTCCTTTAGCCTTTCTTTTCTTTCTATTCTCTTGGGAGTAGGGTGAATTTCTCATGCTTCCTTTAGCCTTTCTTTTCTTTCTATTCTCTTGGGAGTAGGGTGAATTTTTCATGCTTTCTTTTGCCTTTCTTTTCTTTCTATTCACTTGGGAGTAGGGTGAATTTCTCATGCTTCCTTTTGCCTTTCTTTACTTTCTATTCTCTTGGGAGTAGGGTGAATTTTTCATGGTTTCTTTTGCCTTTCTTTTCTTTCTATTCACTTGGGAGTAGGGTGAATTTCTCATGCTTCCTTTTGCCTTTCTTTTCTTTCTATTCACTTGGGAGTAGTGTGAATTTCTCATGCTTCCTTTTGCCTTTCTTTTCTTTCTATTCACTTGGGAGTAGGGTGAATTTCTCATGCTTCCTTTTGCCTTTCTTTTCTTTCTATTCACTTGGGAGTAGGGTGAATTTCTCATGCTTTCTTTTGCCTTTCCTTTCTTTCTATTCTCTTGGGAGTAGGGTGAATTTTTCATGCTTTCTTTTGCCTTTCTTTTCTTTCTATTCACTTGGGAGTAGGGTGAAATTCTCATGCTTCCTTTTGCCTTTCTTTTCTTTCTATTCTCTTGGGAGTAGGGTGAATTTTTCATCCTTTCTTTTGCCTTTCTTTTCTTTCTATTCACTTGGGAGTAGGGTGAATTTCTCATGCTTCCTTTTGCCTTTCTTTTCTTTCTATTGACTTGGGAGTAGGGTGAATTTCTCATGCTTCCCTTTGCCTTTCTTTTCTTTCTATTCTCTTGGGAGTAGGGTGAATTTCTCATGCTTCCTTTAGCCTTTCTTTTCTTTCTATTCACTTGGGAGTAGGGTGAATTTCTCATGCTTCCTTTAGCCTTTCTTTTCTTTCTATTCTCTTGGGAGTAGGGTGAATTTCTCATGCTTCTTTTAGCCTTTCTTTTCTTTCTATTCTCTTGGGAGTAGGGTGAATTTCTCATGCTTCCTTTAGCCTTTCTTTTCTTTCTATTCACTTGGGAGTAGGGTGAATTTCTCATGCTTCCTTTAGCCTTTCTTTTCTTTCTATTCACTTGGGAATAGGGTGAATTTCTCATGCTTCCTTTAGCCTTTCTTTTCTTTCTATTCTCTTGGGAGTAGGGTGAATTTCTCATGCTTTCTTTAGCCTTTCTTTTCTTTCTATTCACTTGGGAGTAGGGTGAATTTCTCATGCTTCCTTTAGCCTTTCTTTTCTTTCTATTCTCTTGGGAGTAGGGTGAATTTCTCATGCTTCCTTTAGCCTTTCTTTTCTTTCTATTCTCTTGGGAGTAGGGTGAATTTCTCATGCTTCCTTTTGCCTTTCTTTTCTTTCTATTCTCTTGGGAGTAGGGTGAATTTCTCATGCTTCCTTTAGCCTTTCTTTTCTTTCTATTCTCTTGGGAGTAGGGTGAATTTCTCATGCTTTCTTTAGCCTTTCTTTTCTTTCTATTCACTTGGGAGTAGGGTGAATTTCTCATGCTTCCTTTAGCCTTTCTTTTCTTTCTATTCTCTTGGGAGTAGGGTGAATTTCTCATGCTTCCTTTAGCCTTTCTTTTCTTTCTATTCACTTGGGAGTAGGGTGAATTTCTCATGCTTCCTTTTGCCTTTCTTTTCTTTCTATTCACTTGGGAGTAGGGTGAATTTCTCATGCTTCCTTTAGCCTTTCTTTTCTTTCTATTCTCTTGGGAGTAGGGTGAATTTCTCATGCTTCCTTTTGCCTTTCTTTTCTTTTTATTCACTTGGGAGTAGGGTGAATTTCTCATGCTTCCTTTAGCCTTTCTTTTCTTTCTATTCTCTTGGGAGTAGGGTGAATTTCTCATGCTTCCTTTAGCCTTTCTTTTCTTTCTATTCAATTGGGAGTAGGGTGAATTTCTCATGCTTCCTTTTGCCTTTCTTTTCTTTTTATTCACTTGGGAGTAGGGTGAATTTCTCATGCTTCCTTTAGCCTTTCTTTTCTTTCTATTCTCTTGGGAGTAGGGTGAATTTCTCATGCTTCCTTTAGCCTTTCTTTTCTTTTTATTCACTTGGGAGTAGGGTGAATTTCTCATGCTTCCTTTAGCCTTTCTTTTCTTTCTATTCTCTTGGGAGTAGGGTGAATTTCTCATGCTTTCTTTAGCCTTTCTTTTCTTTCTATTCTCTAGGGAGTAGGGTGAATTTCTCATGCTTCCTTTAGCCTTTCTTTTCTTTCTATACAATTGGGAGTAGGGTGAATTTCTCCTGCTTTCTTTTGCCTTTCTTTTCTTTCTATTCAATTGGGAGTAGGCTGAATTTCTCATGCTTCCTTTAGCCTTTCTTTTCTTTCTACTCAATTGGGAGTAGGGTGAATTTCTCCTGCTTTCTTTAGCCTTTCTTTTCTTTCTATTCTCTTGGGAGTAGGGTGAATTTCTCATGCTTCCTTTAGCCTTTCTTTTCTTTCTATTCAATTGGGACTAGGGTGAATTTCTCCTGCTTTCTTTTGCCTTTCTTTTCTTTCTATTCACTTGGGAGTAGGGTGAATTTCTCATGCTTCCTTTAGCCTTTCTTTTCTTTCTATTCTCTTGGGAGTAGGGTGAATTTCTCATGCTTCCTTTAGCCTTTCTTTTCTTTCTATTCTCTTGGGAGTAGGGTGAATTTTTCATGCTTTCTTTTGCCTTTCTTTTCTTTCTATTCACTTGGGAGTAGGGTGAATTTCTCATGCTTCCTTTAGCCTTTCTTTTCTTTCTATTCTCTTGGGAGTAGGGTGACTTTCTCATGCTTCCTTTAGCCTTTCTTTTCTTTCTATTCTCTTGGGAGTAGGGTGAATTTTTCATGCTTTCTTTTGCCTTTCTTTTCTTTCTATTCACTTGGGAGTAGGGTGAATTTCTCATGCTTCCTTTAGCCTTTCTTTTCTTTCTATTCTCTTGGGAGTAGGGTGAATTTCTCATGCTTCCTTTAGACTTTCTTTTCTTTCTATTCTCTTGGGAGTAGGGTGAATTTCTCATGCTTCCTTTAGCCTTTCTTTTCTTTCTATTCTCTTGGGAGTAGGGTGAATTTTTCATGCTTTCTTTTGCCTTTCTTTTCTTTCTATTCACTTGGGAGTAGGGTGAATTTCTCATGCTTCCTTTAGCCTTTCTTTTCTTTCTATTCTCTTGGGAGTAGGGTGAATTTTTCATGCTTCCTTTAGACTTTCTTTTCTTTCTATTCTCTTGGGAGTAGGGTGAATTTCTCATGCTTCCTTTAGCCTTTCTTTTCTTTCTATTCTCTTGGGAGTAGGGTGAATTTCTCATGCTTCCTTTAGCCTTTCTTTTCTTTCTATTCTCTTGGGAGTAGGGTGAATGTCTCATGTTTTCTTTTGCCTTTCTTTTCTTTCTATTCACTTGGGAGTAGGGTGAATGTCTCATGTTTTCTTTTGCCTTTCTTTTCTTTTGCCTTTCTTTTCTTTCTATTCACTTGGGAGTAGGGTGAATGTCTCATGTTTTCTTTTGCCTTTCTTTTCTTTCTATTTACTTGGGAGTAGGGTGAATGTCTCATGTTTTCTTTTGCCTTTCTTTTCTTTCTATTCACTTGGGAGTATGGTGAATTTCTCATGTTTTGTTTTGCCTTTCTTTTCTTTCTATTCACTTGGGAGTAGGGTGAATTTCTCATGTTTTCTTTTGCCTTTCTTTTCTTTCTATTCACTTGGGAGTAGGGTGAATGTCTCATGTTTTCTTTTGCCTTTCTTTTCTTTCTATTCACTTGGGAGTATGGTGAATTTCTCATGTTTTGTTTTGCCTTTCTTTTCTTTCTATTCACTTTGGAGTAGGGTGAATTTCTCATGTTTTCTTTTGCCTTTCTTTTCTTTCTATTCACTTGGGAGTATGGTGAATTTCTCATGTTTTGTTTTGCCTTTCTTTTCTTTCTATTCACTTGGGAGTAGGGTGAATTTCTCATGTTTTCTTTTGCCTTTCTTTTCTTTCTATTCACTTGGGAGTAGGGTGAATTTCTCATGTTTTCTTTTGCCTTTCTTTTCTTTCTATTCACTTGGGAGTAGGGTGAATTTCTCATGCTTCCTTTTGCCTTTCTTTTCTTTCTATTCTCTTGGGAGTAGGGTGAATTTTTCATGCTTTCTTTTGCCTTTCTTTTCTTTCTATTCACTTGGGAGTAGGGTGAATTTCTCATGCTTCCTTTAGACTTTCTTTTCTTTCTATTCTCTTGGGAGTAGGGTGAATTTCTCATGCTTCCTTTACACTTTCTTTTCTTTCTATTCTCTTGGGAGTAGGGTGAATTTTTCATGCTTTCTTTTGCCTTTCTTTTCTTTCTATTCACTTGGGAGTAGGGTGAATTTTTCAGCCTTCCTTTTGCCTTTCTTTTCTTTCTATTCACTTGGGAGTAGGGTGAATTTCTCATGCTTCCTTTTGCCTTTCTTTACTTTCTATTCTCTTGGGAGTAGGGTGAATTTTTCATGGTTTCTTTTGCCTTTCTTTTCTTTCTATTCACTTGGGAGTAGGGTGAATTTCTCATGCTTCCTTTTGCCTTTCTTTTCTTTCTATTCACTTGGGAGTAGTGTGAATTTCTCATGCTTCCTTTTGCCTTTCTTTTCTTTCTATTCACTTGGGAGTAGGGTGAATTTCTCATGCTTCCTTTTGCCTTTCTTTTCTTTCTATTCACTTGGGAGTAGGGTGAATTTCTCATGCTTTCTTTTGCCTTTCCTTTCTTTCTATTCTCTTGGGAGTAGGGTGAATTTTTCATGCTTTCTTTTGCCTTTCTTTTCTTTCTATTCACTTGGGAGTAGGGTGAAATTCTCATGCTTCCTTTTGCCTTTCTTTTCTTTCTATTCTCTTGGGAGTAGGGTGAATTTTTCATCCTTTCTTTTGCCTTTCTTTTCTTTCTATTCACTTGGGAGTAGGGTGAATTTCTCATGCTTCCTTTTGCCTTTCTTTTCTTTCTATTGACTTGGGAGTAGGGTGAATTTCTCATGCTTCCTTTTGCCTTTCTTTTCTTTCTATTCACTTGGGAGTAGGGTGAATTTCTCATGCTTCCTTTTGCCTTTCTTTTCTTTCTATTCACTTGGGAGTAGGGTGAATTTCTCATGCTTCCTTTTGCCTTTCTTTTCTTTCTATTCACTTGGGAGTAGGGTGAATTTCTCATGCTTCCTTTTGCCTTTCTTTTCTTTCTTTTCTCTTGGGAGTAGGGTGAATTTCTCATGTTTTCTTTTGCCTTTCTTTTCTTTCTATTCACTTGGGAGTAGGGTGAATTTCTCATGCTTCCTTTTGCCTTTCTTTTCTTTCTATTCACTTGGGAGTAGGGTGAATTTCTCATGCTTCCTTTTGCCTTTCTCTTCTTTCTATTGACTTGGGAGTAGGTTGAATTTCTCATGCTTCCTTTTGCCTTTCTTTTCTTTCTATTCACTTGGGAGTAGGGTGAATTTCTCATGCTTCATTTTGCCTTTCTTTTCTTTCTATTGACTTGGGAGTAGGGTGAATTTCTCATGCTTCCTTTTGCCTTTCTTTTCTTTCTATTCACTTGGGAGTAGGGTGAATTTCTCATGCTTCCTTTTGCCTTTCTTTTCTTTCTATTCACTTGGGAGTAGGGTGAATTTCTCATGCTTCCTTTTGCCTTTCTTTTCTTTCTATTCACTTGGGAGTATGGTGAATTTCTCATGTTTTGTTTTGCCTTTCTTTTCTTTCTATTCAATTGGGAGTAGGGTGAATTTCTCATGTTTTCTTTTGTCTTTCTTTTCTTTCTATTCACTTGGGAGTAGGGTGAATGTCTCATGTTTTCTTTTGCCTTTCTTTTCTTTCTATTCACTTGGGAGTATGGTGAATTTCTCATGTTTTCTTTTGCCTTTCTTTTCTTTCTATTCACTTGGGAGTAGGGTGAATGTCTCATGTTTTCTTTTGCCTTTCTTTTCTTTCTATTCACTTGGGAGTAGGGTGAATGTCTCATGTTTTCTTTTGCCTTTCTTTTCTTTCTATTCACTTGGGAGTATGGTGAATTTCTCATGTTTTGTTTTGCCTTTCTTTTCTTTCTATTCACTTGGGAGTAGGGTGAATTTCTCATGTTTTCTTTTGCCTTTCTTTTCTTTCTATTCACTTGGGAGTAGGGTGAATGTCTCATGTTTTCTTTTGCCTTTCTTTTCTTTCTATTCACTTGGGAGTAGTGTGAATGTCTCATGTTTTCTTTTGCCTTTCTTTTCTTTCTATTCACTTGGGAGTATGGTGAATTTCTCATGTTTTCTTTTGCCTTTCTTTTCTTTCTATTCACTTGGGAGTAGGGTGAATTTCTCATGTTTTCTTTTGCCTTTCTTTTCTTTCTATTCACTTGGGAGTAGGGTGAATGTCTCATGTTTTCTTTTGCCTTTCTTTTCTTTCTATTCACTTGGGAGTATGGTGAATTTCTCATGTTTTCTTTTGCCTTTCTTTTCTTTCTATTCACTTGGGAGTAGGGTGAATGCCTCATGTTTTCTTTTGCCTTTCTTTTCTTTCTATTCACTTGGGAGTATGGTGAATTTCTCATGTTTTGTTTTGCCTTTCTTTTCTTTCTATTCTCTTGGGAGTAGTGTGAATTTCTCATGTTTTCTTTTGCCTTTCTTTTCTTTCTATTCACTTGGGAGTAGGGTGAATGTCTCATGTTTTCTTTTGCCTTTCTTTTCTTTCTATTCACTTGGGAGTATGGTGAATTTCTCATGTTTTGTTTTGCCTTTCTTTTCTTTCTATTCACTTGGGAGTAGAGTGAATTTCTCATGTTTTCTTTTGCCTTTCTTTTCTTTCTATTCACTTGGGAGTAGGGTGAATGTCTCATGTTTTCTTTTGCCTTTCTTTTCTTTCTATTCACTTGGGAGTAGGGTGAATGTCTCATGTTTTCTTTTGCCTTTCTTTTCTTTCTATTCACTTGGGAGTATGGTGAATTTCTCATGTTTTGTTTTGCCTTTCTTTTCTTTCTATTCACTTGGGAGTAGGGTGAATTTCTCATGTTTTCTTTTGCCTTTCTTTTCTTTCTATTCACTTGGGAGTAGGGTGAATTTCTCATGTTTTCTTTTGCCTTTCTTTTCTTTCTATTCACTTGGGAGTAGGGTGAATTTCTCATGTTTTCTTTTGCCTTTCTTTTCTTTCTATTCACTTGGGAGTAGGGTGAATGTCTCATGTTTTCTTTTGCCTTTCTTTTCTTTCTATTCACTTGGGAGTAGGGTGAATTTCTCATGTTTTGTTTTGCCTTTCTTTTCTTTCTATTCACTTGGGAGTAGGGTGAATGTCTCATGTTTTCTTTTGCCTTTCTTTTCTTTCTATTCACTTGGGAGTAGGGTGAATGTCTCATGTTTTCTTTTGCCTTTCTTTTCTTTCTATTTACTTGGGAGTATGGTGAATTTCTCATGTTTTGTTTTGCCTTTCTTTTCTTTCTATTCACTTGGGAGTAGGGTGAATGTCTCATGTTTTCTTTTGCCTTTCTTTTCTTTCTATTCACTTGGGAGTATGGTGAATTTCTCATGTTTTGTTTTGCCTTTCTTTTCTTTCTATTCACTTGGGAGTATGGTGAATTTCTCATGTTTTCTTTTGCCTTTCTTTTCTTTCTATTCACTTGGGAGTAGGGTGAATGTCTCATGTTTTCTTTTGCCTTTCTTTTCTTTCTATTCACTTGGGAGTATGGTGAATGTCTCATGTTTTGTTTTGCCTTTCTTTTCTTTCTATTCACTTGGGAGTATGGTGAATGTCTCATGTTTTCTTTTGCCTTTCTTTTCTTTCTATTCACTTGGGAGTATGGTGAATTTCTCATGTTTTCTTTTGCCTTTCTTTTCTTTCTATTCACTTGGGAGTAGGGTGAATGTCTCATGTTTTCTTTTGCCTTTCTTTTCTTTCTATTCACTTGGGAGTAGGGTGAATTTCTCATGCTTCCTTTTGCCTTTCTTTTCTTTCTATTCACTTGGGAGTATGGTGAATTTCTCATGTTTTCTTTTGCCTTTCTTTTCTTTCTATTCACTTGGGAGTATGGTGAATTTCTCATGTTTTGTTTTGCCTTTCTTTTCTTTCTATTCACTTGGGAGTATGGTGAATGTCTCATGTTTTCTTTTGCCTTTCTTTTCTTTCTATTCACTTGGGAGTATGGTGAATTTCTCATGTTTTCTTTTGCCTTTCTTTTCTTTCTATTCACTTGGGAGTAGGGTGAATTTCTCATGCTTCCTTTTGCCTTTCTTTTCTTTCTATTCACTTGGGAGTAGGGTGAATTTCTCATGTTTTGTTTTGCCTTTCTTTTCTTTCTATTCACTTGGGAGTAGGGTGAATGTCTCATGTTTTCTTTTGCCTTTCTTTTCTTTCTATTCACTTGGGAGTATGGTGAATTTCTCATGTTTTGTTTTGCCTTTCTTTTCTTTCTATTCACTTGGGAGTAGGGTGAATGTCTCATGTTTTCTTTTGCCTTTCTTTTCTTTCTATTCACTTGGGAGTATGGTGAATTTCTCATGTTTTGTTTTGCCTTTCTTTTCTTTCTATTCACTTGGGAGTATGGTGAATTTCTCATGTTTTCTTTTGCCTTTCTTTTCTTTCTATTCACTTGGGAGTAGGGTGAATGTCTCATGTTTTCTTTTGCCTTTCTTTTCTTTCTATTCACTTGGGAGTATGGTGAATGTCTCATGTTTTGTTTTGCCTTTCTTTTCTTTCTATTCACTTGGGAGTATGGTGAATGTCTCATGTTTTCTTTTGCCTTTCTTTTCTTTCTATTCACTTGGGAGTATGGTGAATTTCTCATGTTTTCTTTTGCCTTTCTTTTCTTTCTATTCACTTGGGAGTAGGGTGAATGTCTCATGTTTTCTTTTGCCTTTCTTTTCTTTCTATTCACTTGGGAGTAGGGTGAATTTCTCATGCTTCCTTTTGCCTTTCTTTTCTTTCTATTCACTTGGGAGTATGGTGAATTTCTCATGTTTTCTTTTGCCTTTCTTTTCTTTCTATTCACTTGGGAGTATGGTGAATTTCTCATGTTTTGTTTTGCCTTTCTTTTCTTTCTATTCACTTGGGAGTAGGGTGAATTTCTCATGTTTTCTTTTGCCTTTCTTTTCTTTCTATTCACTTGGGAGTAGGGTGAATGTCTCATGTTTTCTTTTGCCTTTCTTTTCTTTCTATTCACTTGGGAGTATGGTGAATTTCTCATGTTTTGTTTTGCCTTTCTTTTCTTTCTATTCACTTGGGAGTATGGTGAATGTCTCATGTTTTCTTTTGCCTTTCTTTTCTTTCTATTCACTTGGGAGTATGGTGAATTTCTCATGTTTTCTTTTGCCTTTCTTTTCTTTCTATTCACTTGGGAGTAGGGTGAATTTCTCATGCTTCCTTTTGCCTTTCTTTTCTTTCTATTCACTTGGGAGTAGGGTGAATTTCTCATGTTTTGTTTTGCCTTTCTTTTCTTTCTATTCACTTGGGAGTAGGGTGAATGTCTCATGTTTTCTTTTGCCTTTCTTTTCTTTCTATTCACTTGGGAGTATGGTGAATTTCTCATGTTTTGTTTTGCCTTTCTTTTCTTTCTATTCACTTGGGAGTAGGGTGAATTTCTCATGTTTTCTTTTGCCTTTCTTTTCTTTCTATTCACTTGGGAGTAGGGTGAATTTCTCATGTTTTCTTTTGCCTTTCTTTTCTTTCTATTCACTTGGGAGTAGGGTGAATGTCTCATGTTTTCTTTTGCCTTTCTTTTCTTTCTATTTACTTGGGAGTAGGGTGAATTTCTCATGTTTTCTTTTGCCTTTCTTTTCTTTCTATTCACTTGGGAGTAGGGTGAATGTCTCATGTTTTCTTTTGCCTTTCTTTTCTTTCTATTTACTTGGGAGTAGGGTGAATGTCTCATGTTTTCTTTTGCCTTTCTTTTCTTTCTATTCACTTGGGAGTATGGTGAATTTCTCATGTTTTGTTTTGCCTTTCTTTTCTTTCTATTCACTTGGGAGTAGGGTGAATTTCTCATGTTTTCTTTTGCCTTTCTTTTCTTTCTATTCACTTGGGAGTAGGGTGAATGTCTCATGTTTTCTTTTGCCTTTCTTTTCTTTCTATTCACTTGGGAGTAGGGTGAATTTCTCATGTTTTCTTTTGCCTTTCTTTTCTTTCTATTCACTTGGGAGTAGGGTGAATGTCTCATGTTTTCTTTTGCCTTTCTTTTCTTTCTATTCACTTGGGAGTAGGGTGAATGTCTCATGTTTTCTTTTGCCTTTCTTTTCTTTCTATTCACTTGGGAGTATGGTGAATTTCTCATGTTTTGTTTTGCCTTTCTTTTCTTTCTATTCACTTGGGAGTAGGGTGAATTTCTCATGTTTTCTTTTGCCTTTCTTTTCTTTCTATTCACATGGGAGTATGGTGAATTTCTCATGTTTTGTTTTGCCTTTCTTTTCTTTCTATTCACTTGGGAGTAGGGTGAATTTCTCATGTTTTCTTTTGCCTTTCTTTTCTTTCTATTCACTTGGGAGTAGGGTGAATGTCTCATGTTTTCTTTTGCCTTTCTTTTCTTTCTATTCACTTGGGAGTATGGTGAATTTCTCATGCTTCCTTTTGCCTTTCTTTTCTTTCTATTCACTTGGGAGTATGGTGAATTTCTCATGTTTTGTTTTGCCTTTCTTTTCTTTCTATTCACTTGGGAGTAGGGTGAATTTCTCATGTTTTCTTTTGCCTTTCTTTTCTTTCTATTCACTTGGGAGTAGGGTGAATGTCTCATGTTTTGTTTTGCCTTTCTTTTCTTTCTATTCACTTGGGAGTAGGGTGAATGTCTCATGTTTTCTTTTGCCTTTCTTTTCTTTCTATTCACTTGGGAGTAGGGTGAATGTCTCATGTTTTCTTTTGCCTTTCTTTTCTTTCTATTCACTTGGGAGTAGGGTGAATGTCTCATGTTTTCTTTTGCCTTTCTTTTCTTTCTATTCACTTGGGAGTATGGTGAATTTCTCATGTTTTGTTTTGCCTTTCTTTTCTTTCTATTCACTTGGGAGTAGGGTGAATTTCTCATGTTTTCTTTTGCCTTTCTTTTCTTTCTATTCACTTGGGAGTAGGGTGAATGTCTCATGTTTTCTTTTGCCTTTCTTTTCTTTCTATTCACTTGGGAGTAGGGTGAATTTCTCATGTTTTCTTTTGCCTTTCTTTTCTTTCTATTCACTTGGGAGTAGGGTGAATTTCTCATGCTTCCTTTTGCCTTTCTTTTCTTTCTATTCACTTGGGAGTAGGGTGAATTTCTCATGTTTTCTTTTGCCTTTCTTTTCTTTCTATTCACTTGGGAGTAGGGTGAATGTCTCATGTTTTCTTTTGCCTTTCTTTTCTTTCTATTCACTTGGGAGTAGGGTGAATTTCTCATGTTTTCTTTTGCCTTTCTTTTCTTTCTATTCACTTGGGAGTAGGGTGAATGTCTCATGTTTTCTTTTGCCTTTCTTTTATTTCTATTCACTTGGGAGTAGGGTGAATGTCTCATGTTTTCTTTTGCCTTTCTTTTCTTTCTATTCACTTGGGAGTAGGGTGAATTTCTCATGTTTTCTTTTGCCTTTCTTTTCTTTCTATTCACTTGGGATTAGGGTGAATTTCTCATGCTTCCTTTTGCCTTTCTTTTCTTTCTATTCACTTGGGAGTAGGGTGAATTTCTCATGTTTTCTTTTGCCTTTCTTTTCTTTCTATTCACTTGGGAGTAGGGTGAATGTCTCATGTTTTCTTTTGCCTTTCTTTTCTTTCTATTCACTTGGGAGTAGGGTGAATTTCTCATGTTTTCTTTTGCCTTTCTTTTCTTTCTATTCACTTGGGAGTAGGGTGAATTTCTCATGTTTTCTTTTGCCTTTCTTTTCTTTCTATTCACTTGGGAGTAGGGTGAATTTCTCATGTTTTCTTTTGCCTTTCTTTTCTTTCTATTCACTTGGGAGTAGGGTGAATTTCTCATGTTTTCTTTTGCCTTTCTTTTCTTTCTATTCACTTGGGAGTAGGGTGAATTTCTCATGTTTTCTTTTGCCTTTCTTTTCTTTCTATTCACTTGGGAGTAGGGTGAATTTCTCATGCTTCCTTTTGCCTTTCTTTTCTTTCTATTCACTTGGGAGTAGGGTGAATGTCTCATGTTTTCTTTTGCCTTTCTTTTCTTTCTATTCACTTGGGAGTAGGGTGAATTTCTCATGTTTTCTTTTGCCTTTCTTTTCTTTCTATTCACTTGGGAGTAGGGTGAATTTCTCATGTTTTCTTTTGCCTTTCTTTTCTTTCTATTCACTTGGGAGTAGGGTGAATTTCTCATGTTTTCTTTTGCCTTTCTTTTCTTTCTATTCACTTGGGAGTAGGGTGAATTTCTCATGTTTTCTTTTGCCTTTCTTTTCTTTCTATTCACTTGGGAGTAGGGTGAATTTCTCATGTTTTCTTTTGCCTTTCTTTTCTTTCTATTCACTTGGGAGTAGGGTGAATTTCTCATGTTTTCTTTTGCCTTTCTTTTCTTTCTATTCACTTGGGAGTAGGGTGAATTTCTCATGTTTTCTTTTGCCTTTCTTTTCTTTCTATTCACTTGGGAGTAGGGTGAATTTCTCATGTTTTCTTTTGCCTTTCTTTTCTTTCTATTCACTTGGGAGTAGGGTGAATTTCTCATGCTTCCTTTTGCCTTTCTTTTCTTTCTATTCACTTGGGAGTAGGGTGAATGTCTCATGTTTTCTTTTGCCTTTCTTTTCTTTCTATTTACTTGGGAGTAGGGTGAATGTCTCATGTTTTCTTTTGCCTTTCTTTTCTTTCTATTCACTTGGGAGTATGGTGAATTTCTCATGTTTTGTTTTGCCTTTCTTTTCTTTCTATTCACTTGGGAGTAGGGTGAATTTCTCATGTTTTCTTTTGCCTTTCTTTTCTTTCTATTCACTTGGGAGTAGGGTGAATGTCTCATGTTTTCTTTTGCCTTTCTTTTCTTTCTATTCACTTGGGAGTAGGGTGAATTTCTCATGTTTTGTTTTGCCTTTCTTTTCTTTCTATTCACTTGGGAGTAGGGTGAATGTCTCATGTTTTCTTTTGCCTTTCTTTTCTTTGTATTCACTTGGGAGTATGGTGAATTTCTCATGCTTCCTTTTGCCTTTCTTTTCTTTCTATTCACTTGGGAGTAGGGTGAATTTCTCATGCTTCCTTTTGCCTTTCTTTTCTTTCTATTCTCTTGGGATTAGGGTGAATTTCTCATGTTTTGTTTTGCCTTTCTTTTCTTTCTATTCACTTGGGAGTAGGGTGAATTTCTCATGTTTTCTGTTTCGTTTCTGTTCTTTCTATTCACATAACAGTTCAGGACTCTTTTGTCAGTTCCTTTTGTTTCAAGTCTCTTCTTCACCTGTGATGATATTGTCCGGCATTCACTGCCATATAGGAGAACTGATATCAGATAACAGTTCAAGACTCTTTTCTCTGTTTCTGTTACTTCATGTCTCTTCTTCACCTGTGATGATATTGTCCGGCATTCACTGCCATATAGGAGAACTGATATCACCTAACAGTTCAGGACTCTTTTCTCTGTTTTTATTGCTTGAAACCTCTTCTTCATCTGTGAGGAGATTATCCAGCATTCACTGCCATAATGGAGGACTGATATCACATAACAGTTCAGGTCTCTTTTCTTTCTTCCTATGACCTGTTTCTATTCTTAGCTTTTGAAATGATACAGACTAAATTTCTCAGTTTTCGTAAAAAGAAACCATGAGCCTAATCAATTTATGCGGAGCAAATTTACGGTCGATATAAATTGTAGTGTCGACACAATACAATTCATTTAATACTGTCTATCTGTCTCTCCCAGTGTAAATATCGGCCATTTTCATCGAACCAAACGACCTCCTTTTTAATCTTCAACTAGATTACTGTTTATGGTTTGAATATGATAAGCTTAACCTTGAAACAAAATTTGGAAGTTCCTGATCGCCATGAACTCACTAAAGATCCTAACCATTTGTCCGTTTTCAAGAGATATGGAATTACCAGATAACCGATTTCTTTTTTATCTAGTACTATTTGAAAACGTTTGTCACTTTGTAGAAATGACCAAAGACTTGACACAAATCTACTGCCCTTCTGGTCATTCAGGCAGCTATGGGTTAAATAACAGTGCAGACTTGTCGCTTTAGCCGTAGTTAATAGAAGTCTAAGAGAAGAGCAACTGAATTTCAAACTGAGGTCCATGCTAGACAGCCATGGAGAGGATTATTGTGTCCATGTTTAACTTTGAGCTTAACTTATACTGTTTTGAAAAGTTGTGTAGATTTGCACAAAAAGGTAAATTTAATGAAAATCTTGTTTTTATTCTCTAAATTTAGCATTTATTTATGTTAAAAGTTACTTCATTTTAAAAAATAATGGAACTATTGTTTTACCTAAGTAACCTCAACATAACTTCAGAATATAAATCAATTTTAACTTTTTCTTTACATTTGGTCTGATTAGGATGAGTTTTTTATATGTGAAGACTGCTATATAAAGAAACGCATGTAGGAAGGTTTTGTTTTCTTTAATGAAATACCTTGTAACTTACGGCATTTAAAATGAAAACAAAATACATATAATTTTTATAAAATTTTCAAGGAATTAAATCGATTTTAAAACTCTTTTTGAAATCCTTTTGAAGTTCTTTCTGTTACCTCAGATGCTGAATTGTCTTCAAACCAATATTAATTGATTTTCATTTTCATGAAGTGGATTCATTTTTATATGACAAAAATATTTAATTATTTACTTTTCCTCGTTTAAGGTATTTTTTATTTTTTTTAAAAACGAAAATTTTGAATTTTGTTTTTTAAATATTTTGTTTTTTAAATATTTAATATTTTAAATATATTTTGAAATTGTTTAACGCATTGATAAATTGAAATAAACCCGGCTTTAGAAATGTCTTAATTTGAATTTGTTAAATTCTTTGGTTTTCATTGTCTAATTTCTGTTTTCCGTAGAGCTTATGCTTTGGATCTGAAACCAGAGACATTCAGAAATCCGGGACATTCAGAAATCCGGGACATTCAGAAATCCGAGACAACCAGAAACCGAGAACAATTCCGATGCTGATAAATGGTCCAGTATCTACGCCAATAAAGACTGAGATCGATAGAAAGAGGTGAAAATCGATAATGAACCAAATGGGAGATATGAGCTGCCAGTGACAAGAACTGACTTCATAACACAGTTATGCAAATTGCAGTCGTATATTTTCCATATACAATTTAACAAACACTATGATTTTCAAATGTGCAAAGAATATTTCGTAAGCCAATTTTTGGGTGACTAGAGTAAATTTTTTTTTTTAAATTATACTATTTTGATTTATTCTAAAATAAGTGATAATGGAAGAAAAATTAAAATCTAGTACATTTAGTAATTTTATACTATTGGTCACCCAATTCAATAGATAAGAGAGACTCTCAAGATAGAGGCCGACTGAAAGATGTTTTTCCAAGTCATAAAGCACAAACTATATGTATAATAGATAGCGGTTGATAAAAGACTTGAAATGGTTAAGATAGCAGTGATCGTAGAAGCATCCTCTCGGGAATAATATTTTGGATTGTAAGAATAATTTTGGAGATACAAATGACTTACAGTTACAAGCCTTACTATTTAACCCATAGTTGGAAGAGATGGATTCATATCTTTCATACTTTTCCCTTGGTATTTGCGCATAATTGAATATAACGAACCCGACTGGAATTGGAACCCTGTTCTCTGATTTCCAATTCCGATGTGTTATCCATAGCACCACACGTCCATCCAAGTTTGCAGCACCCAGTATTCTCAAGTGGTCACCATTCTATATACTGACCAGGCGCGACGTTGCTTAACATCGGTGACAGTATGAAAACTGGTGTTTGAACATGGCTTTATGCTGTACTTGCTCAATGCAAGAGGTCTACCATCCATAGGATATGGGAACTGAAAGCTCAACATGGGCACAGCGCATCACGTGGTTTCGTGACGTCGCTACTCGAGCTTCTCTCGGACTGGCAACGTGTGGTGCGGTTCGATGAGCCGCAGTTCCAGTTAGTTCCGGATGATGGTAGGGTTTGGGCGTGGACGCTGAAATCATGAAACCCAGATGTCAACCATGCAACGTGAAAGCTAGGGATGCTTCTATAATAGTGTTGTTTTCTCTTTTCTTTTTTTACTCGTGACATTGGTTGGATTCGCTACCCCATCTATACACCTACATTGACCTCAACGTTGCATTATATTTTGACCATTTTTGCCTGTTAATGATGTGCATGTAGCCTAAAAACGATGGACTGTTCAAGTCAGATAATGCAGCGTGTCATCGGGCCTCGATTACCTGCAATTAAGGAACATTCACATTGAAGATCGCCTGACAGGAACCCAATTTATTAGATGTGCTGGAAAGGTGCATTTACACAGCTGAGGTTGCACCTAAAAATATGAGGAACGTGTCGACAGCCATAATTCTTTTGAACATTTGTGAAATTTATACCACGTAGAATAACCGTACTTCAATAAAGTAATCACCATCTACATAGCACTAAGCACATGCCACATGACTTTTTAAAAGTCAGTGTATTTTCATGAAATAAAAATCTAATCGATCAGAATGTAAAAACAAAATGAGTCAATTAGTATATTAACAGAAATTTAGGAAATCATTTTGTCTGATGTGCTTTTTCTCTCTCACGCCGAAGCAGACGTGCGCTTACAACCGAGTAAGCGGAGGATTTTATCTTCTGTGAAATGGGGCAAATAAAACAATGAATGGTTAATCAACGTGAAAAACAAAGAAACGCAGCTAATTATTGATTCGGAAAAAAAGATACTATAATAGAACTGTTCAAGAAAATTAATTATCATGGAAACGAAAATAGGAAAAAATCTTGTAGCAACCAACAGAAAAAAACATAAAACAAATCATGAACAATGAATAGTCGTCTTGAATAAAAGTACTTATAAATCTGAATAAAAGTACTTATATCATGAATAAATGTACTTATAAATCTGAATAAAAGTACTTATATCATGAATAAATGTACTTATAAATCTGAATAAAAGTACTTATATCATGAATAAATGTACTTATAAATCTGAATAACAATACTTATATCATGAATAAATGTACTTATAAATCTGAATAAAAGTACTTATATCATGAATAAATGTACTTATAAATCTGGATAAAAGTACTTATATCATGAATAAATGTACTTATAAATCTGAATAAAAGTACTTATATCATGAATAAATGTACTTATAAATCTGAATAAAAGTACTTATATCATGAATAAATGTACTTATAAATCTGAATAACAATACTTATATCATAAATAAAAGTACTTATATCATGAATAAATGTACTTATTTTATTTCTTTAAGTCATACACAGTGGATGATCCAATGCTATAGTAATCACACAAAAGCTCTTTACAAGCTTTGCTTACTCTGATTTCCTCAGATTGTGTCGTCCCAGAAAATTTTTTTCGTCAGAATCCATTTTATCCATTTACAAATCTACCATTCGACTGTGCATTGAATACTGCTGCCATATCTGGTCTGGTGTTCCTGCTATTCATTTCGAGGTTCTTGAAAAAAGATCCAAAGAAAGATCTGTAATGTAATCGATTCCAACCAGGCATCTCGACTTCAGTGACTTTCTCACCGGCGTGACGTGGCTTACCTCTGTCTTTTCTACAAACATTTTCAAACGCCACTTCTACTCCAACAGTTTCTTTTCTCGCACTTCCGGCGTGTAGAACTTCCTTCCGTTTAATTGCTTCTCTGATAACTACAATCTTCAAAAAATTAAATGCAACGTCAATCGACATCTTTTACCATTTGAATCCTGTTCAGGTTTTCTCTTCTGCGCATTCCTCGCTATACTCAGTCTTTTCTCTCACTTTCCCTACATGCGTAAAAAAAACAAAAAAAAAAACTGCACCTTTCAAGCATAGATAAACATTTATGCCCACTCTTCTTACGTCTAGCACCATCATGGTGCCTGATTAAAAATAAATACCGGATTAATGGTTGTCGTGCCACAGAGTGGCGGATTAAAGGGGGCGATTTTTAACTTTAAATGTCTATAGACATTTAAAATTCACAAGGAACATATATATTGCATAAAAAGAGCCGTCGAAATGTTACCTTTCTGTATACGTATATGTCATAAATTTTAGTTTGCATGGCCGCATATTGTAAAAAGCTATGAAGCTTTGTTTGAAGCCAATAATTATAAAATAATCGTGCAATTTCGTTGAAACCTTCTCATTCGATTGCGCTGTTTCAATGTAATATTGGGCATTCTTACGCGACAGTTTTCTCTTGTCTATATTTACGACAGCGCATTTTTCGGCTGTTTTTCTTAGATACCCCTTCTATTACTAGTAATTTTACTTCAACTGATCAAGTCTTTTTGGCTTCTTTTTTCTATAAGGCAATCGTCTGCTAAAAATTCTATCAGATTTTTTATGATTCGTTTCCAATGATGGTGAGTCAGAAATTAATTACGATACTTTCTGCAAAAAATAATTCATTAGCTTCTAACTTTGTAATAAAGTTGAGGTAATTTTTTTTTCAAATTTTGACCATATGTTTATTATTATTTTGCTTTCAACTTTTTTCGTTGTAAGAAAAAAAAGGTTTTTAACTTGAAAACAGTATCTTTTATTAAAGAAAGAGATTTTATAAGTTAAATTATTCATTCAGACATTTTAAAGTGTGAATGAATGTAGTGAGTTATTCTTTCTTAAATTTCATATCTGCTTCTTTATTTTATTATTGTCTGTCCCATTTATAAAAAGTGAAAGAAAATACAGTCTGTATTGAATTTCTGATTGAAACCATGCAAGGAAATATTGATGTTAAGAACAACACAATTGAGCAATCAGTATCATTGGAAATTTCACCGGAGGCGAAATCTCCAGGCTTGAGAAAGAAACAGGAGAGAAATAATAGCTAAGATAGATAGATAGATAGATAGATAGATAGATAGATAGATAGATAGATAGATAGATAGATAGATAAGAAGGGCCTGAGATAGATAGATAGATAGATAGATAGATAGATAGATATGGACCAATTAAGATAGATAGATAGATAGATAGATAGATAGATAGATAGATAGATAGATAGATAGATAGATAGATAGGGACGGACTGAGATAGATAGATAGATAGATAGATAGATAGATAGATAGGAAGGAAGGAACGGATTGAGATAGATAGATAGATAGATAGATAGATAGATAGATAGATAGATAGATAGATAGATAGATAGTTAGATAGATAGATAGATAGATAGGAAGGAACGGACTGAGATAGATAGATAGATAGATAGATAGATAGATAGATAGATAGATAGATAGATAGATTTCGGTAGACTGAGATAGATAGATAGATAGATAGATAGATAGATAGATAGATAGATAGATAGATAGATAGATAGGAAGGAACGGACTGAGATAGATAGATAGATAGATAGATAGATAGATAGATAGATAGATAGATAGATAGATAGATAGATAGATTTCGGTAGACTGAGATAGATAGATAGATAGATAGATAGATAGATAGATAGATAGATAGATAGATAGATAGGAACGGAGAATGGCAACAGGCATATTTGAACATAATTATAAAAACATCATCGATTTTTACCTTATTTGAGTTGAGACGTTCATCAATAGAAATTTGTTTTACCTCCTAGGCAAATTATAATGCATCTGGTACTCATTCAGTGCTCTGAAAGTACTGTCTTGTGCCAGATTTGCCCTTGTCTAAATAAATATTTAAACACGCTGAGATCGTTTTACATACTATATAGAAAGAATGAAAGAAACATAATGAAAGAAACAAAAAGAAGGAAAGAAAGAAAGAAAGAAAGAAAGAAAAAAGAAAGAACGAAGGAAAGAGCGAAACACACAATCAAATAAGCAGAAAGAAAGAAAGAAAGAACGAAAGAAACAATCAAATAAGCAGAAAGAAGAAAGAGACAAACAAATAGTAAAAAGAAAGAAAGAAAGAACAAAAGAAACAATCAAATAAGCAGAAAGCAAGCAAGAAAGAAAGAAAGAAAGAGACAAACAAATAGAAAGAAAGAAAGAAGTGAACAAAATAAGTCTGGTAAACAGGGTGGGAGAGAGAGAGCAACTGAAATTGATAGATACTGTAATGTAGAGATATATCTGGAAGTATTTTCTTGAAAACTCAAGACACTTAAATCAATTTAGTCGATCACTTAAGAGATTTCTTCAAACCTTTACGCCCCACAGACATTTTTTTCCTATTCAACCTGTCAATTCCACATTTTCGATTCCTCAAAAGCGTCTACAAGTTTTTTTAAGATTATCCTTTCTTTCGCTTTTCAAGATTACTTCGTAGTTTTTGTGAATCATATTTAGTAAAAGATATAATTTCTTCACTTATTTTTGATAATTCGCATCATTGAATACAATTATTCTGACTGTCAAAAGAAATTTGACCCTGCTGAACTTCAACAATACTATATTCACCTCCGATTTTCTCTTTGGCTGGAAATAACTTTGCACCAAATGTCTTCTGCCGAATTACGAAGCCCAGTGAGCCCAGAGGAGAAATGGTTTCAATCTGTTAGAATTTCTCATTTGTAGACCGGTATTTATTGAGCAAACTAGATTAGCCCAAATGTGATAGATAGGAAACAAGGAAATACATTGTTTGATCTTTATCAAAACCTCTCTTTATCTCCGCACGCACGCTACACGCACAAATGTTTTCACACACACACAGACACACACCACACAAACACAAACACACACACACACACGCACACACACACACACATACATATATATATATATATATATATATATATATATATATATATATATATAAAATAAATCCTAAAGAGCCAGGAACAACCAACCTAGGTTTCACCTAAACATATCTTCAGGGTAAGCTGGCTAAAGAGGAAATGACATTAAACAGTATTTATTGATAAAACCACTAAAAACTAATTAGCATAAAACCTCGTGACAGAAAAAGATAGAAAAAAAAACAGAGCCTCTAATTCCTATGCCTACACTTATTTAAAATCTCAGATCTTTGATTTAATAAATTATTAGGTTCATTGGTGGTGGCTATTGATAATTTATCCTCCATACATAATAAGCAATACTTGTTTCCTACTTTATATTTATGGTATTTTTTTTAGTATTTCCCATTTTCAGATGGGGTCAATACCATCTTCCTGTTTAATATTCCATATGTATATAGACAGGTTAGTGCTGTGTTTGTAAAATTTGTTTTGATAGACTTACAAGTTGTGCTATCCGAGGTGTTTTTTCTAACCGAGTATTACTAATAGTATAATTTATATATATATATATATATATATATATATATATATATATATATATATATATATATATATATATATTTCGGCAGCATGTTTTCTTTAAGAGATGTTTCGCTGAATAATTTAGACATGTTCTGTCTACTTATTCTCGACAGGATCATTTTATATTCACGGATAAGCTTTTTTCGTGTGATTATTGAAAGACCAGAGGAAAACGCTGTGTTGATACATATGGTATTTATTTACCGAGTACTTTTGACATAGCACGATGTCATCATCGGGGTATTGTTAATTATAGGATTGTAGTGTTCATTGTTGTGAAAGACAAAAATTGTTTTACAACAATGGAACAACACAATACTTATCCTGTCATTAGAATTACCCTGATGATGACATTGTGCTTAGTCGAAAGTACTCGGTAAATAAATACAATATGTATCAACACGGCGTTTTCCTCTCATCTTTCAGTAACATGTCTCAATATATATATATATATATATATATATATATATATATATATATATATATATATATATATATATATAGGGTTGGTGTATACGGAATAAATTCCAATAACCAAAAAATATTATTCTTAAAAGAGTGCTCAATACAGAGTAGAGGAAATATAATTTATTCGAAAATTATAACATAAATATGTTATAATATGTTATATATATATATATATATATATATATATATATATATATATATATATATATATATATATATATACGAGGGTCATTCAATAAATAAGGTGAATTTTTCGGTATAAGGACTTCTAATACAGATAGAAGCTTACTCTTTTTTTTTTTTTGTTTTACTTCTTTTTCACATGGATTTAATTTCTTTTGCAGATTAAAAAAAAAACTTTGAGAGTTTTGGCGATTAACAAAGATGGCCGACCATCATCATTCGACCTTAGTCGGGATCATCGAGCCAATGAGAACGGTCTTTTCTTTAGCTGCATAATCTGTGCTCGAGCTATAGTTACATACAGTTTTGAATTCAGAGTTACTTTCTTCTAGACCGGTTGCTTCTGTCCTGCTATTTACGCATAGCTGGTGGGGGGAGAGAGAAGAGGATTCATACCTTTCCAAGATTTTATTATCACGTCAGTGAATGTAATGAATCCGACTGGAATTCGAACTCGGCTCTCCGATTTCTCAATCCCAGCTGCTACCGCGCCTCTTCAAATAAAATTGCGAGAAAATTAGAAGGCAAGATAACGCCAAAAAGTAAACGCTAGAAAAATAGATGGACATCTTTTGTCAGTTTCATGGTTCGGTCAACTTTCTGACCGGAAACACACCATAAGGGTAAAATTTTGTTGCAACGGCGACTGGGTTTCTTTCCATATTTTCTGGGATTATATACAATATAAACTTTAATGTCACTATTGGGACATATCATTTCGTTCTTTCTTTTGCAGTCATGCAGTTCATATGTTGCTGACCAAACTGGACATGATCTTTATTGTTTCAAACTGCTGGTCAACCCGATCGCATTTCAAGCTTTCAGACACTGTCAAAGAACGTGCAAGACCAGTTTAAAGTTAATAGGTAATCAATGACTTTTGAATTTGTGATCTAATATATTCTTGCCTGCAGAATTTACCCACATTTTCAAAAGATAGGCCATTGTGTTTTTCTCTGTTCAAAGTGACTGAAAATTTTGTTACGCGGAGAGGGAATGGCGAACGATATCGGCTTAACGGGAGATTTTCAATAATAGATATCGGGCATTTTTGGCTTTATAAAAACGGATTTTCCATTATTCTCACCAACTGTCAACGTCTTTCTCCCGCTTCAGCTGATAAACCAGATATGTCTTGAACTTCAAAGACAAAAAAAAAGCAAGATAACGAAGCATTCAGGATGAATTTAACAGCAATAGTGACCTGCGAGAAAACTTTTGCTCGACAGTGAGTCTTCTAAAAAGAACTGAGATAAAAAAAAACACATCAGTCTACTTATAGGTATATAGCTTAAATCATAACAATGCTGTAAATAGGTGGCATTGAGTGAGGATCGAACTCAAAACAATTGTAACAGCGAGATGTTCTTACTAACCATCGCTCAACAGCAATGAACTCGAGATATAATTTGTTTAGTTTGGAGTTTGTAATTTTTCCATAAGCAATTCACACGACAAAAGAAATTTAAATGCAAGTGTTGATGTTGACAACTTACAAGACGGGCAAAAATCAACTGTCAAATAATTGCTCCGATCAGCTGCTTTCGCTGGTTCCTAGGCCTCATGAATTTAAACGTCCTACGAGGCTGGCATCCCGTTCCCACCGCTTCACCGTTGAAACTGTTAGATGTAGACGTCTCTTCTACTCCAATAGCTTCATGTCTCGCACATCTCGCCTGTGGAACTCCCTTCCTTATTCCTGTTTTCCTGACAAATACAATCTCCAACTATTTAAGTGTAACGTCAATCGACATCTCCAGTTGCCTTGATCTATCCACTTCCCTTCTCCACATCCTTTCACCTTTCATTCCTATCTGCTCTCGCTCCAAATCTTCTGTAACCCCCTTGCCTTGATCGATCC
Organism: Acanthosepion esculentum; assembly: GCA_964036315.1. Classification (NCBI taxonomy): domain Eukaryota; kingdom Metazoa; phylum Mollusca; class Cephalopoda; order Sepiida; family Sepiidae; genus Acanthosepion; species Acanthosepion esculentum. The sequence goes on along the minus strand of OZ038508.1, from coordinate 19,081,068 downwards.
ACTATCTTTCTCCACATCCTCTCCTTTACCACTCCTATCTGCTCTTCCGCCAAACCTTCTGTAACCCCTTGCGTGCTAGTGGCTTCCAGCCTTGCTTGGGGTGATAAGCTTAAAAAAAAAAGAATTTCTACACAAACCGGATGTTGACTGCTCGACGACCCAAAGCAGACTGCGTAAATACGTTTTCTGCGCATCGGCTCCACGCATACATCCCCCTTAACCAAAACAAAATGAATAATATATTATGACCAACTAGAGCCAGTTTCGCTCAAAAACCAAATCCTTAATTTCGAGCCGATTGATGACTATTTATACTCAAATTCAAACAGACCTGAAACAGGCCAGCGTTTGATGTCAACACCGGCACACTAAGAGAAAGAAAGAGATCCGACACAGATCAGCGTTTAATGTCAACACCGGCACGCTAAGAGAGAGACAGAGATCCGACACAGATCAGTGTTTCATGTCAACACCACGCGCTGAAAGAGAATCGCTACTGTCGACGATAGCCAACATCAATGTCCTTTTCACTTCTAATTTCACCCCCCTCTCTCTCTCTCTCTCTCTCTCTCTCTCTCTCTCTCTCTCTCTCTCTCTCTCTCTCTCTCCATGTTGCCTTAGCAACAACAATAGTTAAAAGTTACTAGTTTTGGATATATATAAATAGGTTGTACATTTATTTACTCATAGTCAATATCTTCTTTTGTTTTGTTTTTGTTTGACGTTTGGACTTAAGCTTGCCGAAGGGGAGAAGGAAAGAGCCTCCGCAACAGTAACAACAACTACAAGGAAGTGTCTGTCTTCCAGGTCACCCAGTTCCGCCCCCGCAACAAAAATCATTCCGCAACGTCCAATCTTTAATTCAGATTCCACAAAAATTAGCGATTGGTACAAAACGTCTACACGTGCATGGAAATGAAATAAATCTCGATCTTGAAATTTCTCCAAGAAAGTTGTATAAGGGTACAGTGTCAGTTCAAAATAATTAGAGCCATTTTCATATTACCGTAAAACTTTGTCTATATCTCTGAGATGGGGTATTATGATTGCTTACATTATTTAAACTGTTATCCTCATCTTCATCATCATATTCACAACGTTTCGACTATCACACGCTCCAGCCTTCTTCAGATGATAGGAATTTCAAATCGAACCCTTTATTTTGTCCACTGGGCAAGCTTGTTTTAGTTTCAGGGATTTTTTTGGAGGGGGGGTCACCATTGTGGCTTGGTATTGAACTCACAACTCTTTTAAGGGTTAAGTCACTGGATCGAACGCCTTTATCCAATGGGCCATGTGTCCTTAAGGACATCTGTGTATGGATTTTTGCGACTTATAAACGCAGTGCCCATTTAATACCAGTGCTCATATAACAATATTTCTGTTATTATTTTTATTGCTTTTTTTACCAGAGCTCATATTGCAATTTTATTGTTATTCATCGCTTTTCTCTGTCACTTCTTATTACTGGTTCTTATATTGTATTCATTTCTATGCTCGGTCGGCTCAGGAGATTTTTATGGCCTAGCATATGTGCTGATTCATTAAGTTCTCATTTTCCAGTGATGCTTTCTGTCTAATATCTCGACCTCATCTCACAGAGGGCGTTGCTCTCCCTTTTCCCTCCATATCTGGTCAGCTACGCCTGATTTTTCTATTTTCCCTCGTGTTACCGCTTTACGATGTTCCTGCAGTCTTGCCTTAAGTGGGAGGCCTGTTTCTCCTTTATATTTCTTACCACAACTGCACGGGATGACGTACACACAGTTCTTAGTCATGTTCTCCTCTGTGCGGCGTCTTGCTCGGAAGAGGTGTCTACGAAGTGTTGAACCATTTTTGAAGATTGTCCTGATGTTATATGGACCACAGATCTTTTGTATTTTCTCCGATAATCTCTTCACATAGGGTAGGTAGACCGAAGTTGTCTTCTGAGTGTTGTTATCCTCTTGTAACATTCTATCCCAGTTTGTCGGAGCTGCTTCCATGCACACAGGGTAGTTTTTACGTTTTAGGGCACTGCTTATACTGACAATTTCTTGTTCATATGTCTCTGGGTCGCCACATACCTTTTGCTCGATGTTGTAAGCTGCGGACGATCCATTTCTTTTCACTGTATGGGTGGTGGAAGTTGAAGTTGAGATATTGTTCAGTTAATGTAGGCTTGCTGTTTACGAATGTCTTGAACCCATGCTCTGTTCGAGATATTAGTACAGTTGCAGTTTTCTCACTCTGTTGTGAACTGTATCGATGACCTTATTGAGTTCACATGGACCATTAGTAGCTGAACCTCAACCTGGTGTGGCCAGAGTGTGAAGGTGTCATTTACGTATCTCAGCCATAGGGTTGGCTTTAGTGGTGTGGATTCTAATGCCATTTCCTCAAAGTATTCCATATATAGGTTTGCTGTTGCTGTTGATAATTGCGAGTCCATTGCTAAGACCCATCCTGTCGATATATGCCTGATCCTACTCCAAAATGTGTTGCTTGCGTACAGAAAGTCAGCATATCCATCAGGTTATCTATTCGTATACCGGTCTGTTCTCCCAGGGATGAGTCCGAGACTAGTCTGTCCCTGACTACCGAGAGTGCCTCCTCTATGGTACCTTCGTGAACAAACTCACCACGTCCAGGCTCACCATCTGGTTGGATTGGATGGGAGCAGCTTTGATTATTTCAACGAAGTGGGTGAAGTTCCGGGCAAACGATGCTGATTTTCTTATTAATGGGTCGATTATATCTACTAGGAAGTGATTCAGAGGGTGGCTCACACAACATTGGCAGCTAACAATCGGCCTGAGCGGAATACCGTCGTTGTTAATCTTTGGGAGACCGTATGTGTGAGGTATCTTGGTGTAACGGTGTGACAATTGCCTGTATGTCTTAGATGTGAAGTAGTTCTTGTTCTTTATTAGGATCTGTGACAGTTTGTGTTCTGTTCTCATTGTAGGGTGTTTCTTTACTGTAGCTGCCATTCACAATGAGGTCTTCCAGTTTTCCTGTATATGCCGTTTTGTCCATCACTACAGTTGCATTGCCTTTGTTAGCTGGTAGCATAACGATTTTTTCATTCCTCTGTAGGGTTCTGATTGCCAGCCTCTCCAGTTTCATGATGCTGGCCCACAAAAATCTCCTGAGCCGACCAAGCATAGAAATGAATACAATATGGTAACTGGTAATAAGGAAAAAGGAAAAAGAAAAGCAACGAAAAACAAAAAAAAATTGCAATATAATCACTGGTAAAAAAGAATGCAATAATAATAACAGAGAGTCGGAGCACTGGTAAAAATGGTGCTGAGACATTAGGTTTATAAGTGCTAAAAATTCATATCCACATTATCCACTGGGTCATGTGTCCTCAAGTGACTTGACCCAAAGTGTTGTGAGTTCAGTATCAGGTTGCAGCAGTGATGAACCAAAACTTGAAGAGTTGAGTTAAATAACTTACACATCCGGAAGAGGCATGGCACGTGGAACTGGAACAATCTACATCGATGGTTCGAAATTCCAATCACCTGAAGAAGGCTGGAGCGTACAACGACCGAAACGTTGTGAATATTGCAGTGAAGATGAGGATAACAGTCCGAATAATGTAAATAAATGATGTAAATAATGTAAGTAACGAAAAACTTATTTCATTAGTTCGCTTCAAAGTACTGTTACTGGAGCTACATAATCTTCACAAGTGCAAAAGCGTTTAATCGGCCTTGTGAGTGTTGAATTATTTTCCACTTTACAAACACATTCCCGCTAATCACCGTTTCCATATACATTCCCCAGTTTAGACACTTATAGTTAAGATCTGTCATACCATATACACCGGAATTAATCATGTTCATTCCTTTAAGATTTAGCTTCTTCTCGAGAACAGCTATTTTTGTGGAATAGACTCCCAAAATGGTGCTCACCTCATCGCTACAATATTAACCTCTTCACGTCTAGAGTAAACCGTTAGCTGACCTACATAATCTACAATTCTTACGCCCATAAAAACACATTCAGTTACCCTCTGTCTTGACTGGTTCATAGACCTTGTACAGGATGGACAGTAAGGAAAAAAAGGGCCTAGCAAACTTATTCCACTTTTTCTTCGATTTAAAACAAAAGCCTGCAAAGTTTCATTTTCTGAGACTCCATCACCAGCACGCCATCTTTTCACAAGCGACTTTAATTTGGGGAAATGACATCTGGAGTGTAGCGCTGCGGGTAGACATGGAGGTCGCAATATTTAGACACAATAACCTTGCACGAAACGGGAATACGTGAATAGCAAACAGTTAAAATACACAAAATGATTCGGACAGTCCGTGGAATCACCGGATCGTCTAATTCTCGCCTTATCAATCGTAGATTCCTTTTCATTGTAACCTGCATGACTTCAACATTTTCGAGTCAACAACAGCGACAGCAACGACAACAAGCATTTTGGCGTAGGAAATGGTTAACGAGCTAGTTTAGTTGGCCATTACTGAGTAGTGCGTTCGATCCTCACTAGGTGACCTATGCATGTGGTATTGTGCCAAATTGATATGGCTTTAATAAGAACGATAACTTTTACTGAATGTATATTATTATTTGTTCTGAATGTTACCTGGAGAGACAGATATCTGAAGAAGGACGAAAAGCACAACAGTCGAAACAGTTTGATTATTATAACAAGGGTAAGGGTATTAGCCGAACTGTAAATAATAACTCATCATGCCAAAATATCTGACAGAAAATATTATGCTTTAACAAATATGGATCAGTTATAACAGAGTAAGTATAGAAGAGAAATAGATTGAACATAGAATAGACTGTGCTAGAGGTAGTTTCGCCCAATACCGCACATTGCTACGAAACCAAAACATTAACCTGAAGACTCGTGTCATGTTCTGAAATAACCTCGTCAGATCGAAACTTTCATATGGATACCATGCAGGCTACTAGACCCGTTTAGAAATATATAAACTGTCAGCTGTATACAACCGCTTTCTAAGATCAATGGTGGAGAAAAAAATCATGGAGTGAGTGAAGCCTGAGAGTCTTGGCGAATATCATCCTTCTTTGAACATTGTGGACTGGCGCTACAGAATCACAAAGAACTCTACCAAATAATAGAAACCTCATTACTCGAGGACTACCAACAGCAGCAACAACTAAAATGGATAGCACATGGAACTTGAAGCAAAAATAATGACATAGTCAAGATGTTAACATTTCACACCTCTTCAAATTAAAGTTTCAAAGGGAAACCCCTAATCAATACTGGAAAGGGTGATAACAGCTACTAGACTTGAAAAACCTGTTTTCCTGAAAATTGGCTTTAAGAGAAATATTTTACAAATTTCAAATGAAAGTGGCACTGGCTTCTCGGTCAATAAATGCCAAATGTTTCCTTATAAGGAAACGGCTAATATCACCATTTTCATTACCATTAGATATCTTTTCAAAATCTTTTCAATGTTCCCTTATAAGAAAACGGCTAATATTACCATTAACATAAGATACCTTTTCAAAGTCAAAATTGACTGCTGAGAAAAATGAATCTTTACCAATATATACTTCTGAGCTTACGTTAATCTAAGGTACGTTAATTTTAGGTACGTTAATTTAAGGTATGTTTTCATTGGGACCAGAACCTATTGTGTGCTAGTGCTCTATCCCAACCATAAAGCCAAACCAAAAATTTGTTTTAAGAGAAATATTTTAAAAATTTCAACGGAAAGTGTCACTGGCTGCTCGGCCAATGAATGCCAAATGTTTCCTTCTAAGAAAATGTTTAATATTACCATTAACATCAGATACCTTTTCAAGTCAAAACTGACTGCTGAGAAAAATTAATCTTTACCAATATATACTTCTGAGTTTACGTTAATTTTAGGTACGTTAATTTAAGGTACGTTAATTTAAGGTTAATTTGTGGTACTTTAATTTGAGGTGTGTTAATTTAAGATTCGTTAATTTAAAGTACGTTAATTTAAGGGATGTTGTCATTGGGACCTGAACCTCTTGTTCTCTACCTCAACCATAGAGCCAAACCTTTTGTATGCTTCGTATTTTGTCGACTTTTTTCCTTTTTGTATTTTTAGTTTGCCTATTCCATTAGATTTCTTCTTGAAAACGAATATTCTATTTTTTTGTAAAAATACTTCGTCATTTATATGCAAGGTTTTCATGAAGACTTTCTTCGGGTTTTAGGCATAATTAAGAATTTTTTTCCCAAATCTCCACACATACAAAATTATTTTTATCGATTCTGAATTCTTTTTAGTCATTGAATTTCGTTCTTTTTCTTCTTTTTTCTTGCACGTTTACATTTCCATGTTTCAACTTACGTTCAAGAAAACCTTTTTTCTGATTTTGCCAATGAAATTTAAAAATTGTGTCTTGTCATGAATATATGGACAGTTCTCTATATAGATGTAGTTGCGGGCACTTTGACTTGGTGCAATTGTTAGCAAGCTTGTCTCGCTAGTTTAATTACGACTGGGTACCTTATAATCGTGGCCTTGTGCCACATTTAAGCTCCGCTTACAAAATTATCAAGACGATATAATGATTTAAGATGTTTCACTTATTAAATCATTATGTAGATTAAGGAGGATTTGACTATCTATATTTCTGAGATGAGGTATAATGTACACTATTTATATTGTTTGGACTATTGTCCTCATCTTTGTCGCCATATTTATCAAAACGTTTCGGCCCTTCTACGCCCCGACCTTCTTCAGGTGGTTGGAATGTCGAACTGAACCCTCTATTTCGCTCATTGGTGTAGACTGCTCTAGTTCCACGTGCCATGTCTAATGGATGTCAGTTATCATTTATCTCCTGTTAATTCACCTCTCCAAGTTCAATACCTGGTTAAGGCAGTGGAGAACTTGGAGGGGGGAATTAACAGGAGATAACTTACATCCATTAGACATGGCACATGGAACAAGAACACTCTACCCCAGCGAGCGAAATAAAGCTTTCAGTTCGACATTCCAACCACCTGAAGAAGGCCGGAGCGTACAACGGCCGAAACGTTGTGATAAATATGGCAAAAAAGATGAGGACAATAGTCCGGATAATTTAAATAGTGAAGGAGGTTTTATAATGGGCGTATTTGAGGAAATATCAAAACACACGTGGGCATGAACATAACATTATGTAGAGCAAAATCTGTATTTATATTCTAAGATACATATGCGTAAAATAATTTAAATAACTATATTTGATTTCAGCTTCATTGTATGTATGTATGTATGTATGGATGGATGGATGGATGGATGGATGTATATATGTATGTATGGATGGATGGATGGATGGATGGATGGATGGATGTATGTATGTATGTATAGGCGCGTGGCCGAGAGGTTAGAACGTACGCTTTCTGACCATGAGACCCGGGTTCCTGGTCGATTTGTCAGGAAGGAGACTTCCCAATTTTATCGGTCTGGAGGGGATCGATCCCAGCGTGCGGAACCTTTGGAAAGTGCCTGAAAAACATTCCACGAGTTGACCCAAGCCTTGAAATTGGGTAGACGGAACAGCACGAAGTCACAAGTCATTATGACCGAGGGTTTGAGGGTTTCTTCAGATTGTTGTTCACGCTAGATAAAACGCTCTCTCCCAGAAACTGTAACTGAGGTCTACTCACCATAGTTGCAGTATAAACCATAGGTTGGATCTGTGGGTGTTAGACAAGCACAAATGTGCCTGAGCGAGCCTCAGCAATAGGGCTTGACTACCCGCCCTAGTAGACGGGTATCCTCAAATACGAGTGGCCAGTTATTATTATTATTTTATTTGTTTATGCGTGTAGGGCTAGTCCGAAGTTTCTTTGACCGAATCCCTTTCTTTGACCGAAGGTCTTCTTGATATTTTCGAGGACTGTTTAAGATTGATTCTTAATGTCCACTGACCATCCTACACACCAGACACTGTGGTCTTCAAAAAGGCCAATTCAATCAGCGATGAAGCAGACATTCATCACCGAAGGCTTCGCTGGGTAGGCCATGTCATTCGCCTTGACGACAGAAGAATACCCAAATAAATGCTCTCCGGTGAACTGCCCTTGGGCATTTTATTCCAGCACAAACCAAGCAGGCATTTCAAGGATTATTTAAGACGAGTTTTCAGTCTGCCATAGAGAAGAATCTCAGTGAGAAACTGCTGCTTACGATAAAAATAGACATAGATAGATAGATAGATAATGAATGTTTCGATAGTGTGAAGATAACTAAACAACTTCAACAGGATTTGAACTCGGCTTGCCAAACCCGAATTCCGTACCAGTCAAAGCTGCTCATACCCAAATCAATATCCATACACCCACACATATGTGGGCCTCTGTTTTCTAAGTAGCAAATACATTTACCTCATATGCTTGCATATAAGAATACACAGCTGTACATGCACATGCTTAATGTACAAGCAGAGAAGACATGATATCGGAAATATTAAGCACTTGCAAAATGTTGAAGGAATTGTTTTACCGGTGTATTCCGTTTTACTTACCCTCTTCAAGTTTAAGGTCAACCATTATATATCCTACATAGCCTCATAATCTAAACTTACGTCCTCGTCTTACATACAACAACCACATTCAGTAACTCTCTAACTTGAGTGGCTCTTGGGCCATGTACTGGGTGAACATTTACTAAAGTATCATTCTTGCTATGAAAATATTAGGCATATGAAAACTCTTTAAAAATTGTTTTTACCTGTGTCTTCAGATTTTAGTCTACAAAATAACAGAAAGAAATACACTTAACGAAGGATGAAGAACGCCTCGGCTGTAAAGATAAAAAAATCCACCGAGAATGAATATAATTGTTAACTTGTGTCTTAAACCTTTGAGCGCTGCGTTCCTGAACAATTTTAACCATTCTGCCTGAAATCCTGAGACAAAATTCGCAAATAACTGGTATGTAATGTTTTACGGTAGATGTAAAAATAGTTACAAGAGTTTACCCACCGTTCAACCGGTGGCTGGGCATTAAGTCATTTTTCTCTACCACCGCTTTACCGGTGGTCAGGACTCAAAGTGGTAAGTCATTTTTCTTTGCCACTGTTCCAACAGTGGCTGGGCATTATGTCATATACATCTATTGCCGGTAAAGCGGTGGTCAGGACTCAAAGGTTAAGTCGTGTTTCTCTACAACTGTTCAGCTGGTGGCTGGGCATTATGCCATTTTCTCTACCGGTAGTAAAGCGGTGGTTAGGACTCAAAGTGTTAAGTCATTTTTCTTTGCCACTGTTCCAACAGTGGCTGGGCATTATGTCATATACATCTATTGCCGGTAAAGCGGTGGTCAGGACTCAAAGGTTAAGTCGTGTTTCTCTACAACTGTTCAGCTGGTGGCTGGGCATTATGCCATTTTCTCTACCGGTAGTAAAGCGGTGGTTAGGACTCAAAGTGGTAAGTCATTTTTCTTTGCCACTGTTCCAACAGTGGCTGGGCATTATGTCATATACATCTATTGCTGGTAAAGCGGTGGTCAGGACTCAAAGGTTAAGTCGTGTTTCTCTACAACTGTTCAGCTGGTGGCTGGGCATTATGCCATTTTCTCTACCGGTAGTAAAGCGGTGGTTAGGACTCAAAGTGTTAAGTCATTTTTCTTTGCCACTGTTCCAACAGTGGCTGGGCATTATGTCATATACATCTATTGCCGGTAAAGCGGTGGTCAGGACTCAAAGGTTAAGTCGTGTTTCTCTACAACTGTTCAGCTGGTGGCTGGGCATTATGCCATTTTCTCTACCGGTAGTAAAGCGGTGGTTAGGACTCAAAGTGGTAAGTCATTTTTCTTTGCCACTGTTCCAACAGTGGCTGGGCATTATGTCATATACATCTATTGCCGGTAAAGCGGTGGTCAGGACTCAAAGGTTAAGTCGTGTTTCTCTACAACTGTTCAGCTGGTGGCTGGGCATTATGCCATTTTCTCTACCGGTAGTAAAGCGGTGGTTAGGACTCAAAGTGTTAAGTCATTTTTCTTTACCAATGTTCAAACGATGGCTGGGCATTACGCCATTTTCTCTACCGGCGGTAAAACGTTGTAATAAATATGGCGACAAAGATGAGGACAATAGTCCGAATAATGTAAATAGTGTACATAATACCTCATCTCAGAAATATAGACAGACACTAAAGGGCCGAAACGTTGTAATAAATATGGCGACAAAGATGAGGACAACAGACCGAATAATGTAAATAGTGTACATAATACTTCATCTCAGAAATATAGACAGATACCAACAAATGCTAAAAGAGTGGCCGAAAAGATCATACTCTGACTATGAAGGAGTTATGCTAGATCTGTGTAGTCTTGCATGTGTTAATTTCAACTCTTCTTAATAATAAAGTCATTGTTTATTTTCATCTGACTGTTAAAGAAAACTTCAAAAGTAACAAGTCCTGCCTCTTCTTGAAAATGGAGAAAATTTTGTATTGTGGTGTTATCAATTATCTGCAGAAGAACGGTTTAGTCCCCAAGGACATTCATGTTGACAAGGTCACTACATCAAGAGATAACGCTCTTACTTTATCAACAGTGCAAAAGTGGGCAGCTGAATTTAGGAAGGGATGCCAGACACTTGAAGATGACCAAAGATCTGCAGGTCCTGCAATTGCCTCCACGAGGAAAACATTGACCGTGTTCACCACATGTTGATGGATGACAGGCGATTGACTATAAATAAAATAGCATATTCCGTGAGAAAGTTGGAAATATTCTACACAATTAATTTGACATGACAAAGGTTTCTGCTTTGGTGGGTGCCACGTCTTCTGACACCTGACCAAAAGCGCACCAGGCTGATGACATCACGGGAAAATCTGACATTGTTTGAGACGTATCCAGCTGATTTTCTTGAACGTTTCCTAATCCAGGAGGAGTGTTTGGTTTAACACTTTAACCCTTTGAGCCCTGACATCCGCTTTACCAGCGGTAGAGAAAAATGACGTAATGTTCAGACTCCGGTTGAACGGTGGTAGAGAAAAATGACGTAACGTTCAGACTCCGGTTGAACGGTGGTTAAACACTTGTAACTCTTTTATATCTACCGTGAAACATTACATACCAATTATTTTCGAATTTTGATTCAAGAGAAAGATTAAAATTGTTCAGGAACGTGGGGTTCAAAGGGTTAAACCAGGGAGGAAGAGACGATCCATGTAGTGTAAACACACCTGCTTCAAAGAAGACCAAGGTCGTTTCATCTGCATGCAGGGTGACGGCCTCAGTTTTATTGGGATGCAAAAGACATTTTGTTTATTGACTATCTTCAGAAAGGCCACACCATCAATGGAGAGTACTGTTGAGTCAGTTACGAAAGGCTTTCAAAACCAAACGCCAAGGCAAACTGACGAAAGCAGTTTTGTTTAATCACAACAATTTTTAGCACACAATTCTTTGGTTTCAATGTCTGCTCTGTGTGACTTTAGTTTTGAACTATTTGATCACCCTCCCTACTCTCCTGACTCTTACTAATCTGACTATCATCTGTTCCCCAACATGAAAAAACACTTGGAAGCAGTATCACAATGATGATGCTGACGGTCATATATCCGTTGTTGATGACGTTTTTAACAGGATGAAAGTTTCTTCCTCAATGGAATCCAAGCATTGCAACATCAACGGAAGAAGAGTAAAGGGAACTATGTTGAAAAATAGACCTCATTTGGTCACATTACATGAGAGTATTTTGGTCAGGCTATGAACTTTTCAGGCGACTCTTCTAGAATGGAAGGAGGCAAAAGAATAGACAGGCTGAGAACAAACATGGAAGGACATTGTAGCTCAGTGGATAGGCAGGAGTCTGAAAAACGCCTTGCGAAAGTTTCAAAACAGCGATAGAGAGAGGTGGGCATGCAATAAGCTGATTTCACTCTCATCAGCGTTTCCTGGCACTGATGATGACGACTATGATGATGATGCTCTGATACGTGTTTTCTGAATAAAAGTGGTCAATGGGCGGTGTTTTTAGTTTGACAATATAATAAAAAAAAATGTTCCTATGTCAGTATCGAAAGAGAGATATAAATACTGAAATTAAAAAAAAGTTCCATCTCTATAGAAAGACTTGACAAATGATGTACGTTTCTTGATTTTTTCTCTCTAAACACGATTGATAGGAAGCAGGAGGCTTTCAAAACATCAAACACTCATGTCACTTGTGGCCTATAAGGTGATGGCGTTAAGGTAATGGCGCGGAAACTTGCTTTTTTGTCTGAACCCCATGTTGGAACTTCTTTTTCAAACGGGAAGCTCGAAGTTTGCATAACGGATTTTGGATTGCTTTCCTGCGCTGCATGACATCAAAGGTCGAGTTCAGGTTTTCAATAATACCCCCCCCCCGAAAAAAAAATAAAGAACCAAGTGAAGTACAAAATAGGAAGAATTCAAAAAGAAGTTCTCAGATGACATTAATCGATTACACATCTCTGATACCAAGAAAAATCTTTGATTTTTTGTTCATATATTTCCCGCCTCTCTTCTCTCGCTTTCCCTCTCTATTATCCTTTCTTTTTACTTACCTTTTGAATTTTCACGCCCCGAGAGATCATCAGAACATAAGCAGTATATATATATATATATATATATATATATATATATATATATATATGTATATCGCTTGGAATAATTATCACAGTGAATACATAGGAAAAACCTCAAAGAATTTTAATAAATGATTATATACAAAAAGAGACATTTTACAAAACATTGCATCAAATGCGTTGGTTTCCCACCGTAACGAGACTGGCGAACAATTTTAACATAAAAAAATGCTACTTTGATCCAAGGTGAAAATAATTCACTACGACGTATATATATATATATATATATATATATATATATATATATATATATAATGTATATTTCCCCTTTACAGGAATAACCACCGTTTAATCCGGCACGCTTTGCTGCACTATGTTTTACTTTCTTTAGAAATTGCTTTAAGTTTCGAATAAAAATCTGATCATATATGGGCTCAAGAGAAAAATAAGAGTTCGAGAGATGTGTTAAAATTAAAATTCCCAGCATCCCTCGTTCGTGCGCATGTGTAGTTGCACCAACAAATCAAATTTAGTCCGATGAAGTCCGAAAGGACAAAACGCATCACAAGAAAACCTTTTTCCACTTTCTTATACATTTTTCCCCAATATCGTTCTTGATATATAAATATATATATCGTTATCTCATATATATGGGTGTGTTGTGTAAGTTATGAACGAAAGAGTGATATATTGAGAGTATATAACTGTAATCTTAGCTTTCTGAAACCATTGCTTTTTTTTCACACGCTTTTGGCATGACAAATCGTGGATGCTTCAGCGCGACAATGCATCTGCTCACAACGCCCTGAGCATCTGACAGTTCCTAGCTGAAAAGAACCTGACTGTACCGCAACAACTTCCCTATTCAACTAATCTTGTTCCGTTTGACTTTTTTCTTTTCCCTAAGCTGAAGGGGATCATCAAGGGATCCATTTTGAAGGAGGCGTGGAGGCCATCAGTAGAGCTGTAACGATGGAGATGATGAGAATCCAAAAAGAATCCTTCCAGCAGTGCACAGAAGCTTATCTTACCGAACAATATCGGTGGGATAAGCAAGAAAATCCTCAAAAGAACCTGCAAATACACGAGAAATGTTTTAGGAATCAACCAGTGGCATAATACTGCCTACGCCATTTACTGATTCACTGTAATAAGAAAAGTGGATGCTCTTTTCTCCAATTCGATATTTGCAACTTCTAACCACCCATCACCGAAAAGCTACTAACGGATGCGATAAACCAGGCCAACATTTACTGCCCCTTCAGCAAATAGGACATTAACATCATTAAACAAGACCAGAAACCCATCCTGTTCCATGTGAACCAAACGTATCAATCCTGATTTTAGCATTGCCATTGGTGCGTTTGATTCAGCGGTATCTTGTGAACTAGTTGGTATCTTATTACTTTGGCGTCTAAGGTTTATCTTCGATATTAACAACACCGGCCTCTATAGGGATGACGGGATTATACTCCTCCACAAATCAAGAAAACTGACTAAGAAAAAACTTAATCAAATTCTTCAATTACCACATGCTCAAATTACCACCAGCAGCAATGCTAAAATAATCAATTCCCTGGATGTAACAGTTTACCTATCTAATAGTCTTTATAAACCATATACTAAAGATTTATACAACCATAGATACATCAGCCAACAATCTAACCCCCATCCTAGAATTCAAAATAATTGATATAAATCGGTCCAATTTAGGTTGTCCACCAACTCTAGCAATAAAGATATTTTTGGAAAACATAAATGCAAATATGTAGAATCATTAGAACATAGTAACCATAAAATTAACTTCGAATTCTTAGCCAATAGCATTAATGACGTCAAAAAAAGCAAAATGTCGCAAAATATACGGTTTAAATATACTATGGTTTAACACGCACTTTAAGAAAAATATCAAAACTTATATCGGAATTTTTTTTTTACTTTCATCCATTTAGCACTGCACAGTCATTCCCCAAAGCTAAATAAGATTTTCAACAAAAAACAATGTCAAAGTCAGCTACAGTTGTGCCAAAAACATCGACCAATATACAGCGCTGTTCGATAAAAATGACTTACCTGATTTTTTTTTACTAAATGTTCTCTTCTCCGATGAAATGAAAGTTGAGCTAAATTCATAGGATAAACGATCTAAAATCCGAAGAGATGCTTTGAAAGCTCTTTGAATTTAGTAAGTACTGTCAAGCATCCGTCCAGTATAATGTTCTGGGGATGCTTTTATTTCATGGAACTGGTTTCTTAAAGCCTATTGAAAAGACCCTCAGAAGCGAGCAGTACAAGAGAATTTTAGAGTCTTGTCTGCTCCCTTCTGCCGAAAGAGTGCAAATCGACCCCACCAAGCTCATTGTTATGCAGGATAATGCTCCCTGCTACAAATCAAAATTGATGAAGGTATACTTTGATGAGTGAGTGGTATGACATTGCCGCCCCAATCTCCTTACCTCAACCCCATAGAAAACTTATAGAGCATTATAAAGTACAGGCTCTCGAGAAAGCAGTTGAGCAACAAAGAGGATTTGATTATGAATTTCATATCCGAATGGAATTCAATGCTTGGAGATGAGATTTGCCAGAACCTAATCAAGTCAATGCCAAAAAGGGTTGAAAAGGTTATTCAAAATAAAGGAGGACCCATAGATTATTAAATATTTTGAACTATATTACCTATTATAAATAAATAATACCTCTATTATTCTTTATTTAAAGCTGTTCGGTTATGTTTCTATTGATTACTAGTTGCAGGAAATAAGTGAGTCACTTTTTTTACACAGAGTTTTTCCCTAAATCTCATTTATATCCAAAATTATAATTATCAATAGAATACCTTAGGGTGAGTAAACTTTTTTACTAGGTAGTCAGGAAGGGGTCTTTATATTAGTAAGATTAAAAATTAGTTTAGCCCCCAAAACAGTAGGCGAAAAAATTTTTAATTTAAAAAATTCAATTGAGTCACTTTTATCGAACTGCACTGTATATCACAGCACAACTGCTCCCTTCTAAACAACGTACAAAACAGTACAATATGTATGAACGCTTGCTCGTACATTTACCTATATTTATCCATTTGTTTATATATATATATATATTGAGACATTTTTTATGTTTATACGTTCTTATTATAGATACAATTGTTTAAGTAAATGCTCTGTTTATAATAAACAGTATTAACAAAATTTACCGGCCTGAATGTCTGAGAAATTTTCTCCATGATGCGTATCCAAATGAAAACAAATGGGATCACACATTATGAAATGGACAAAGTCCGACAATTATTTCATGGCATTTTTTATGTTTATACATTCTTATTATTGATACAAATATTTAAGTAAATGCTCTGTTTATAATAAGCAGTATTAAAAACATTTACCGGCCTGAATGTCCGAGAAAATTTCAAAGAAATATCCGTCCTCCGACAGGAAACGAACCTGAAGCCTACACGGAACCATCATATAGCCTGACGTGCTTTTACCGATTGGGCCACTGGGGTGTATTTCAGTTAGCAAGGTCGATTTTACTGTTTTTAAACTAAAATTCTCCATGATTTTCTCATGCATTCATTCAGACGTGCTTTACCGATTGATTTATAAACAGAGCATTTATTTGTATCTATAAAAAGAACGTATAAACATAAAAAAAAGTCTCAAAATAATTGTCGGACTTTGTCCATTTCATAATATATATTGTTTTTATATTCAGAAAAATTACTTAACTGCAGTTGTTCCTATCCACACTTGCTGTCATTTCCCTGACTTCTAAGTTTCATGGAAGTATGTATTTTTCAAGGGGTCTGTTATTTAAAAATGGATACTTCCAAGAAACTTCGAAGTCGGGGAAATAACAGCAAGAATTGATATGAACAATTGCAGTTAAGTAATTTTCTGTATATAAAAATGATGTTATCAATGCTCTATTTTTAATATTAATATTATTTTAATATTTTAATATTGAGCACTATGAAAATATCTACTTTACTTTTGAACTATTATATTCTTAAATCTTAAATCTGATATATATATATATATATATATATATATATATATATATATATATATATATATATATATATATATATATATATATATATATATACAGGGCTTGGACAAAATAATTGGAACCGGTGCAAATTCCACTCCTATATTTCAAAGACCTATTATATTAAGAACTTTAACTAAAACTTCGTAATTGCAGGTTATATCTATTGTAAATACGTTCATTTATCTAATTTACTGTCTTTGGCTTATTTAATTTTAGAATTTAGTAAAATTGAAGCTAAATGCATGACCTCACCGTGTTCAAAAATGGGCAAATTGTTGGAGCTCGCATGACAGGAGCCTCGATCACTAAGGTTGCTAAACTGTTTGGTTTTTCAAGAGCTACCATATCAAGAACTATGTCGCAATTCAAGAAACAGGGTAAAACCTCTAGCAAGCATAGCAATTCGGGCCGGACTTGCAAACTTACTGACAGGAACCGACGTGCATTGAAACGCAATGTGGCAAAAAATCATTGGACTACTGCGGCCAAAGTGACTGCTGAATTGAATAATCATCTGAATAGTCCAGTTTCTACTAAAACTGTTCGTCATGATCTCCATAAGGCTGGATATCATGGAAGAGTCGCAGTAAGGAAACCTCTTCTCTCCACTTGCAACAATCAGAAGAGGTTGTACTGGTGCAGAGATCACAATGCCTGGTCTGCAGACCAATGGAAGCAAGCCATATTCTCAGACGAGTCCAGTTTTTCTCTTTTCCCACCTTCAGGGCGAGTTTATGTTTGGAGGCAGCCCAAAGAAGCTTACAACCCTGACTGCCTTCTTCCAACAGTGAAGCATGATGGTGGATCAGTGATATTTTGGGCCGCTATATGATGGAAATGTCTCGGTCCAATAGTTGCACTGCGTGGTAGAATCAACAGCAAAGATTACCTGAACATTTTGGGTAATCATATTCATCCAATGGCCCAGATTTTATTCCCTGATGGTGACTGCATCTTCCAAGACGATAATGCTCCAATACACACCGCTTCAGTGGTTAGGAATTGGTATGAAGTGCATGAAAGTGAGCTAGAACACATAGAGCGGCTTCGCCAATCTCCAGATATCAATATTATTGAACATTTGTGGTGCATTTTGGAGCGACAAGTTAGGAGCCGCTATCCTCCACCATCGTGTCATAAAGAGCAGGTGTTAATGGAAGAATGGCTGAAAATTCCTCTGGATGAAGTCAGGAAGTTATATGATTCCATTCCTAGACGTATTAAAGCTGTATGTGAGGCTAAAGGAGGACCAACTCCATATTAAATAAATTTTCTTTGAATTTAACAAGTGTTTCAATTATTTTGTCCAACCCCTGTATATATATATATATATATATATATATATATATATATATATATATATATATATATATATATATACATATATATATATATATATACATATATATATATATATATATATATATAGAGAGAGAGAGAGAGAGAGATCGTGAGAGAAAGATAGATATATATATATATACATACATATATATATATATATATATATATATATAGATAGATAGATCGTGAGAGAAAGATAGATTATATATATTTATTTATTGTGTGGACATGCAGCGATTTAGAAAATGTAATATTTTGTTTTTCTGTGAATAACTTTCATATTTCTCGTCAAATTTGTCTAAAATTGGATACTTTACTCTTAACAATATATGAATTCAATGTCTAAATAATTTGGCATTTCCTCCCTGAAATTTGAAATTTACTTAATCAGTAGTATATTCGGTGTTCGGCATATTATCGCCCAGTATCATAAATGGCACGGGTTAAGGACATATTGGAGCCACAAAAGCCACCCTTCACAGCTGGCAATTTTACGAACACGGTTAGCACATTGTGGCCTAACTCATAAATAATTACATCGGTCACACAACTACATGCCGATCCAGACGCCTTACCTTACACCTATCTGACAAGTGCTCCATTAGAAATACACTTTATTATACTCCGTTGAAATACACACACAAACCTACCAGACTCCATTCGAAACCTACTAGTAGAAAATACAAACATAATAACCTCATCCACTAGTAAAAAAGATTAAAAATAATGGAAGCCCTAATAATAAAAAAAAGAAAAAGCCAACTCTTAACAATATTAACTACGAACGAGGCCACCATGTGCTAACCGTGTTCGGAAAATGAAAACACCTCCTTAACACACTAAACCATACACATAACACACACACTCGTTTAAACTGAAAAATAAAATCATCCTTGAAAATGGCTAAAAGTATAGCCGAAAGCGCTCGGAACTATAAAATATTTAGACAGTTTCTATGCACTCTGTGTCCAAAAAAGAAAGTTCTTGTGCGCACACAAGAAAAATTAAATAAAAATCTTAATCGTTGTATCTTGTCTGTCGTTTTTAATGAAACTAAAATGTATATATTGCCATCCACAGACAGACTGTTTCGCAGCTCATCAGTGTGGATAGATGTCCGGTTGCCTCTAGCTGGGATCGAAACCCGACTGAATTGGCGTCAGTTGTGGGATTCTACCACTAAGCCGTTGGCGCATGGCAGGAACGAAGGTGAATTTAAGCGTATTTATTTTTAAATAAACACACAGTGACTGAGAGAATTTACCGAAGAGTCTTGCATTATTAGCCGTAATAGTCACTGTTTACAAACCTACATTTCCTCCCCAGAGAGCTCAACCGAAAAGATTTTTTCAGGAGTATATATATATATATATATATATATATATATATATATATATATATATATATATATATATATATATATATATACATTTATATACATATACATATATATATATACATTTATATACATATACATATATATATATATGTATATATATATATATTTATATATATATATATATATATATATATATATATATACACACACACACATATATATATATATATATATGTATATATATATATATATATATATATATATATATATATATATATATATATATATATATATATATATATATATATATATATATATATACACTAAGTCCTACAAAATAAGTACACTACAAAATAATCAACCTTAGAAAAAGTCAATAGGTATAAACATTTTATACGTTAACCTGTATATTTTCCTTAGGAAACTACTAAGGAATTCATTGAAACTATCTAATCTAAATTAATCTAGAAGAGTTTTTTTTATTAAAACACTGGAATCGAGATAATTCATTTCACACCTTTTACTTTCCTGGAAATTTCAAGAGGTAAATAAGTGGATAATTTAATGAAAACCGACAGAAGTCTAAAAAAACATGCTTAACACTTATTAATAATAGACTTGCGAATTAGCAGCTTTTCTTTAAAAGCCTACACACACGCAAAATCATGTTTACAATCAAAAATATATCAAGTTTAATTGAAATTTCACTGGCACGTTTTTTTGCCAGAGAAGCGTATTCGGAGTGAACACTTGGAAATTGCTGCCTTATCGAACCAAGATGTGTCAGCAAAAGCTATTGCCTCTTTTATCAACCTTGACAAATCCATTGCGATTAAAAGTTACATTTCAGGTTCTTTTTGCAAGCTTCACACTTTCTCGATATTCAAAAAACATTTCCCATCTCTTAAGATTAAATTTAATTTAAATTAAATTTTAATCAAATTAAATTTAAATCAAATGTCAAAATTCGAAAATGCTATATTAAAAGTTGTAAATAATAAAATATTAAAACTTATCAGATGTCAAAATGAAAACTTATCATATGTCAAAATGAAAACTTATCAGATGTCAAAATGAAAACATATCAGATGTCAAAATGAAAACTTATCAGATGTCAAAATGAAAACTTATCAGATGTCAAAATGAAAACTTATCAGATGTCAAAATGAAAACTTATCAGATGTTAAAATGTCAAAATATGTATGAAAAAATTGTTTAAAAAACATTTAATTGGTATCGACTGTTGCGTTTTCTAAATTAACTTTCAAATGTTTTCTTTTTTGTCCTGAGGTGTTTATTATTTATACATACTTATTTGGATAATCAAATGGTGGATAACTTCAGGATATGACAGGGGTGGGAGGATTTCGTATATATGTGTCTTGGGATTCTGAACAAAATAAAAAAAGAATCTGCAAAATTATCGGTACTAACCTGGCACCTTGGCTTCAGTCACTTTCCCATCGCTGTAATGTAGCCTCCCTGTGGCTTTTCTATGAGTATTTTCACGAGAATTGCTCTGATGATCTTTCCTCTTTGGTACCTCAATATCACAAACTTAAGCGCAGTACTAGATTGGCGGCAACTGTTGCAATTTCTGGTTGTAACCGTAAGTTCTATGTTAACAGTTTCTTCTCTCGCACTACTCGCTTGTGGAACTTTCTCTCTCCCGGCTTCTTACTCTCCAGTCAACAACAATCTTCAAAAGTATCAATGCAGCGTCAATCCTCATCTTCCGTCTCTTCAAATTCTGTTTTCTCATTTTCCTGTATTTGTTTGATTCAAGCAACCCCAGCATCCTAGTGGATTTTATTTTACTTTGCTTGGGTTGAAATGATTAAAAAATATCAGAAAAATGAAATCATTTTTTCTGTGGCCGTTTTCTTGCAACAATTGCAATTGCCTTAATGTACCATTTGAACAGCTGTTTTATAGAACCGAATCCCAAGAGCATACTTCTTCAATGATTACAACCTTAAACAGAGCAAGTCTAGAGGCAACCCTGTAAACTGTGAAACCCTTCAAATTGGATTAGGGCAGATCCCTGTAAACTGTCTAACACTTCGAGTTGGTCTTATGACCGATTCCTGTAAACCTTGTAACACTACAAGTCGTTCTTAGGACAGATCCCTGTAAACTATACAATCCTTCGACTTGGTTTTAGAACAGATCCCTGTAAACTGTGTAACCCTTCGAGTTGGTTATCAGGTCAGATCCCCGTAAACAGTGCAACCCTACGAGTTGGTCTTAGGGCAGATCCCTGGAAACTCTCTAACACTTCGGCTTGGTTTTAGAACAGATCCCTGTAAACTGTGTAACTCTTCGAGTTGGTCTCAGGTCAGATCCCTGTAAAGAGCGCAACCCTACGTGTCGGTCTTAGGACAGTCCCCTGGAAACTCTCTAACACTTCGTCTTGGTTTTAGAACAGATCTCTGTAAACTGTGTAACCCTTCGAGTTCGTCTCAGGTCAGATCCCTGTAAACTGTGCAATCCTACGAGTTGGTCTTAGGACAGATCCCTGGAAACTCTCTAACACTTCGATTTGGTTTTAGAACAGATACCCGTAAACTCTGTAACCCTTCGAGTTGGTCTCAAGTCGGATCTCTGTAAACTGTGCAACCCTACGAGTTGGTCTTAGTACAGATCCCTGGAAACTCTCTAACACTTCGTCTAGGTTTTAGAACAGATCCCTGTAAACTGTGTAACCCTTCGGGTTGGTCTCAGGTCAGATGCCTGTAAACAGTGCCTCCCTACGAGTTGTTCTTAGGACAGATCCCTGGAATCTCCCTAACACTTCGGCTTGGATTTAGAACAGATCCCCGTAAACTCTGTAATCCTCCGAGTTGGTCTCAAGTCGGATCTCTGTAAACTGTGCAACCCTACGAGTTGGTCTTAGGAAACATCCCTGGAAACTCTCTAACACTTCGACTTGGTTTTAGAACAGGTCCCTTTAAACTTTGCAAGACTTCGAGGTGGTCTTAGGAAAGATCCCTGTAAACTCTGTGCCACTAAGAGTTGGTCTTCGAACTTGTACAGATTGAAGATCATTGTACAAAATAAAATTCGCTGTACGGTCGAAATCTCAACATTGAAATTACGAATAAATTCATTTAGAAACATCTCCGAATTGTCATGAAGTTTTCATGGACCTTTTGCATATATGTAATATTTTGTAAACTATTATCATTTATGCTCTCTCTGCCTTTCTCTCCTTCCCCCTCTCTCTTCCTTAACATCTCTTTTCCACTGTGTGTATATGTACGCATGCGTGTGTACGCGTTCTTATACATGTAGTATTGTGTGTAGTTTTCTCTTCGTTCACTATACTCTTTCTGTTTTTCTTTCTGTACTTTGATCTTTCGTTGTTACTTTCTTTCTCTTCCTCTTTCTTTCTCTTCGTCTTTCTTTCTCTTCCTCTTTTTCTCTTCCCTTATCTTTCTCTTCCTCTTTCTTTGTCTTCCTCTTTTTTCTCTTCCTCTTTTTTCTCTTCCTCTTTTTTCTCTTCCTCTTTTTCTCTTCCCTTATCTTTCTCTTCCTCTTTCTTTGTCTTCCTCTTTTTTCTCTTCTTCTTTTTCTCTTCTTCTTTCTTTCTCTTCCTCTTTTTCTCTTCCCTTATCTTTCTCTTCCTCTTTCTTTGTCTTCCACTTTTTTTACTCTTCCTCTTTTTTTCTCTTCCTCTTTTTCTCTTCCCTTATCTTTCTCTTCCTCTTTCTTTGTCTTCCTCTTTTTTCTCTTCCTCTTTTTTCTCTTCCTCTTTTTTCTCTTCCTCTTTTTTCTCTTCCCTTATCTTTCTCTTCCTCTTTCTTTGTCTTCCTCTTTTTTCTCTTCTTCTTTTTCTCTTCTTCTTTCTTTCTCTTCCTCTTTTTCTCTTCCCTTATCTTTCTCTTCCTCTTTCTTTGTCTTCCTCTTTTTTTACTCTTCCTCTTTTTTCTCTTCCTCTTTTTCTCTTCCCTTATCTTTCTCTTCCTCTTTCTTTGTCTTCCTCTTTTTTCTCTTCGTCTTTTTTCTCTTCTTCTTTCTTGCTATTCCTCTTTCTTTCTCTTCTTAACTCGCTCTCTCCGTGTTTTATCTCTCTCTCTCTCTCTCTCTTTCTATCTCTCTCATTTTATTACGATGTCTGCTTTGTTGATTGTTCTTTCTTTTACCACCACCACTCACCAAAAGTTGTTCAGTATGCGCATCTCGCAAACTGTTGTTCTCTAGTTCTACATTTCTTTGAACATATTGCTGTCGTCGCCATGTGTGAAACGAAAACAATAAATACGTTTCCAACCCCTTCAATATCCCGAGAACCGGTTTTTCGGCCAGGATATAACACTACTGATTATGCGTTAAACCGTTAATCACTTGTGGGATTATTCAGTTGCCAGTGAAACGCTATTAAGTCAGCTAGTTTAATATGACATCGTCGCTTTCTCAATGACCAAACGAATAGATCTGCGACTATGTTTTCCCAAAAACAACTGGAATATCTGCGAAGACTTACGGTGATGATTCCATGATTGAAGTTTATTTTGATGCCGCTGCTGCAAATTCCGTTGTCAATCCGTTGAAATCAACCAAGAATTTAGAAAGCATTCAAGAAGCGGAACAACTGAAGATTTCTGAAGGTTTCTGAGCTGCAATCAATGAAAATCAGCGATTGGTAGCCGGAGAAATCCGACTATTCCACGAATTTTATTTAAAGTCTCAAAACATTTTATATATCTGTTGAAACTTGACTAATGCATGGAATAATACTGCAACACAAAATGTACTTAGAACAAAATGTATTGAAACAAGAAAGTGTACACAATATTTACATATAGTCTTTTGTATATTCCTGGGAAGACCGGTTCCTGGAGAATGTGTTGACTAAGTCGCAGTCGGGCAGAGTCTCTGGTTGAATCTCTTGATTCGTTGGATTTACTTGACCTCCCACAGGGCCAGGTTGTGACACAAGGTCGGAGTTTAATGTGGGAAGGGAGGGGGAATGGACCCGAGTTTTCACCCGGGCCGCAGTGCTTTGGCTTTAGCTGGTCTTAGCTTGTCCAAGATGGTCAGAGCTGGTCATAGCTAGTCATAGCTGGTCATGGCTGGTCTTAGCTGGTCATAGCTTGTCCAAGCTGGTCATAGCTTGTCCAAGCTGGTCAGAGCTGGTCAGAGCTGGTCATAGCTAGTCAGACTTAGCCGCGATACTACCAGCGCAGGGAAACCCCTTAGTCGAATCCCTGCGACCGGCCTGTATCAGAGAACGAATCCCAGCCAAAAGGTGATCGTCCAGCGAGAAATTTGAGAACAGATACTACACCGTGATCTTAGCCTTGAAGCCGAGAAGAGACCGGTAGGTACCGACCGCGGCGCGAGCGGTCAGCACCGACCAATCTCTGGATTCGTTCCCCTCTCTTCCCGGTACCAACCATATTTATATGGTCGGTACTCCACTATGCAAATTAGGTGGATCCTACCACAACAATATCACGACTGTCTATTCTTCAGACCTTGTGCAGTAACTTTTGGTATAACGTCTCATAATCCAGGTCTATAAACAGTTCTTGGCGCCCAGATTTGGTTCACTGCAATTCTTCCCCTTGCTATAAGCTTTCCACTGACCTGAGGTGGAACAACTACATGGAATCAATAGCTTCATCTACCGCAAGCGAAGTTGGTTCCCTGTGTTGCACCTGAATCCACCCATCCTTCAAATCTACAAATCAAACATTCGTCCTAGCATTCAGTACTGCCTCCATATATGGTCTGGTGACACCCGCTGTTTATCTCGAGGTCCTCGACAAAATCCAGAGACGAATGTGAAAAGTCCTGATCTGGCATCTCGAAAACCAGTCACTTTCTCACAGACACGATGTGGCTTTCCTCTATCTTTTCTACAAATATATTCATGGCAACTGCTCTGAAGAGCTACTTTCACTGGTGTCCTAATTGCCTGAATTTAAGCGTGCTATTAGGTCGACATCTCGGTCTCAACCTTTCACTGTCGAAACGGTTAAATGCAGCCATTTCTTCTACTTCTTCTCTCACACTTCCCGACAGTAGAACTCCCTTCCTCTTACTTGCTTCTCTGATGGCTATAATCTTCAAAGATTCAAATGTAATGTCAATCCCGTCTTCTGATGCCTGGATCCTAATCCCCGTCCTTCTCTATATCCTTTCCTCGAACAACCCTCTTTATTCTTGCTCTCCGTGGAACCACATGGTGTTCCCAGGTCCACCCTGACTCGGGGCGGTAGCACCTGTTAAGGACCCATCTATGGGCAAATAGTTAACTATTACCAGCAATACTTGTTCAAAAAGATTATTACCAGTAATACAATTTTGAAAGAAAAGTATTATCAGAAACAGGTTTTGAAGAAAAAATATTACAAGGAATAAAATATTTTGTCAGTATTAAATAACCCACTGAGGACGATATACCGTAAAACAAAATAAACCAAGCCAATCTAAACCAAAGAATACATATTCTATTCGTACGAATCTATCCTAAAAATGTTGTCGGCATTAAATCACCCATTGAGGTTGATATGCCGTTAAACAAAATAAACCAAACCAATCTAAACCAAAGAATACATATTCTATTCATACAAATCTATCCTAAAAATGTTGTCAGCATTAAATAACCCATTGAGGTTGATATGCCGTAAAACAAAATAAACCAAACCAATCTTCCCCAAAGAATACATATTCTATTCATACAAATCTATCCTAAAAATGTTGTCGGCATTAAATCACCCATTGAGGTTGATATGCTGTAAAACAAAATAAACCCAACCAATCTAAACCAAAGAATACATATTCTATTCATACAAATCTATCCTAAAAATGTTGTCGGCATTAAATCACCCATTGAGGTTGATATGCCGTAAAATAAACCAAACCAAACCAAATTATTCTTGCTCTCACTCTCTGTAACCCCTTGCGTGATAGTGACACTCCCGCCTTGCTT
>OZ038508.1:19042378-19049878 GCA_964036315.1 Acanthosepion esculentum | reverse complement strand
GTAGGCGAGAAATGTGAGAAAATGAACTATTAAAATCCATATTTACGGTTGCATCTAGCTATTTCAATAGTAAAACGGTGAGACCTAACTGCCAATCTAGTAGTAAACTTAAATTCAAGAGCTCGAGGTACCAAGGGAGAAAGATCATCAGAACAATTGCCATGAAAACATTTATAGAAATTATACAGGGATGCCACATCATGTCGGTGGGAAAGTGACTGAAGCCGAGATGCTAGGTCAGGACTGATATCATTGCAGACCCAGCTTTAAATTTTGCTGAGGATCTCGAGACGCATAGCAAGGGAACTAGGCCAGATATGGCAGCAGTATCCAATGCAGAGACGAATGATAAATTTATAAGCGTGCAAGATGAATTCTGGAGATAAAGATTGTATGGCACGATACAATGAACTAGTTTTCCTAGCAGCAGACCTAGCAGTTGATTCAATATAATTATTCCATGTTAGTGACGAACGTGATACCAAGAAGTCGCAAAGTGTTGCTCTCCTGGAGGAGGTCAGCAGCAGCCATGATGATCGAAGGTGTAATATAGGAATTAAGACTCGCTGCCGACACTTGAGTACGAACATAGATCGCGAGTGAGCAAACACAGGCGGTCCCATTATTGAATTAAGCAGACCATGTGACCATAGAGGAAACGCATAAATAGGAAGTCGCGTGGCGTCTAAACGATCGCTATATTCTAGTCTATCCTCTATACTATTCGGATCCTTATTTCTAATCTATCCTCTATTATATACGGACCGCTATTCTCTATTCACTATACTATTTCTCTATTCAGATCACTCTTCGGTGGTTACTTTTCGAGCGAGTATTATCGAGCAAGTACTATTAGTCCGAGATTATTCCAAGGCGTCTGACACCAGTATTGATGAACGGCGTTACTATAGTTGTAATCTGCAATTACAAAGTCTCTACTACAGGGAGCATTACGAAAGTGACGAGTATTCGTTGACATCACAAAAGAAGGTAATAATGGTGGTTAAAAGATAGAAGCTTCGTTTTTAGGCGTTAATATTCACAACTTCTTGCCCCGTGATATCAGCTCTAAGTTTTACTTTATCGGATAAATTTGGACAAATAAACCTGGATTAAATAGTTGCGCCATCAACATATTGGGAACAGGTGTCAATGGGAAGGTCGTTGATGAAGATAAAATACAAAGTAGGTCAGAGAATATAACACTGGGAGACCTCTTCTTTAATGTGAAATGATCTAGAAGAGTGGTCATTCAAAATGACCTTCATTATATGGATTTGTTAAGAATGATTGAATCAAGCCAGTGATGCTATAGCCCTTCCCCTTCTAAAGAAGGACAGCCTGTCAAACCCTGTCAGAGCTCAACCCTCGATGTACTTATCTAAAACTTGATATACAAATTCAGTAATAATCGTTAACAAAATCGGCAGTTAATCCAGAGAAGCGCAAGCCGTATTTATCTGAAAGAAGGCCGTACAAAGTGAAATGCCCAACCAATTCGCGGTTGATTATTGCGTCTAGGGCTTTGGCAGGTTTAATACGAGGGATCAAAAGGTTCCTAGGGTGGTTAAAGACAGGAACTGCAGAAGAGGATTTCCAAGAAGTTGGAGGGCAAGAAGCTATAAAGAATTTGTTGCAGCATTTAGAGAGAACGAGAGCCATATCAGGAGCGCATAAAAAGCTGTATGTGAAAGAGATAAAAAAAGATTTTTTCATCGATGATTGTCGAGCTATATTGGATGGACCTGATGACTAGACTTGAGGTTCGGACATTCGCACTCTTTTAAGTTTTCAAAAAAAAAATTCAACCTTAGCGTTGCGACTGCACGCTCCATAGGTTTTTATCCGTTAACAATAACACATTTCTAAAAAACAAGGATCATAACATTCATCGAGTGGTTCGTAGGTTAATGCAACTTTACAATTTAGTTTGCGAAGAGTTTTCGCCATTTTATATCATTAACTTTACTAATCTACTTTTTGTATGAATGATTCATTTTAATATATATATATATATATATATATATATATATATATATATATATATATATATATATATATATATATATATATATATATATATATGTCGTTTTTCTTCCTTTTTTGCTTTGCAGACAGCTTGTCTAACCTCTTTGGACAGCTTGAAATAACTGAGTTTTTTTTAATTCAGAGTTGTCCTTCTACTAAATTGGTGACCAAAACAGGCTAAAAGCCCCGGCCACACCGCTATTTAATCCTTAATTTTATTTAATCCTTAATTTTATTTAATCCGTTAATCCATAGCATGTGTGAGAATAGATGGATTCATGGGTTTGTTGTTGTTATTGTTGCTGTTAATGTCTTTAAATATTTTATCCGAAACAAGGCAATAAACATACTTAGACGCAAAGGAGTACTGAACAGGAAAGAATAGGAGAAAGAAAAAGAAAGACATTATGAAGGATAGAAAAGACAGTAAAAAAGCAGGAATTAAGAAAACAAAAGATAATGATTGAATTGCAAGTTTCTGAAGATCAAAGAAGACTGGAAAACGAATACCCGAAAAAAAATTCCACTAGCGAGATATGCATATGTTAGCATAGTACTTATGGTTATACCTAGCCATTTCAACAGCAAGATGATGAGACTTAACTGCCAATCTAGTACTGCGCTTAAGTTTATAAATTATAGGTATCAAAGAGGAATGCTCACCAGAACAATTACCATAAAAATATTTATAGAAAAGCACAGCGAACCTACGTTATGGCGTATCATCATTTTATGGTGCATCGTCGATGGTATTTGTGCGAAAGTAAGTGCAATAAACTTGACCGGAATTCGAACTGGCCCTGCTGATTTCTCCTTCCAAGCCGTTAAACTGCAGATGAATAAAATGTCCAAGAATCCATACTAAAGCGTCAATATATTAAAAATAATCATTTATTATATGTTAATCAAATAATTGTTTTTCTGGTGTATATCTTTCAAATGTATTTATAAATACTTATGTTACAATTTCTTTTTATAATAAAACTGAATACTACCATCACCTCGCACCCCCCAACAAAAAACAAACCGCTATCAACAATATATTAATGACAGATTTTACAAACTGTAACTCACATGATCTTTTTGCTCATATAAAAATAACCTGAAACTTTTACAAACATCGATTTCTTAATATCAATTTTATAACGAAAAAATTTACTACGTAATAAGGTTTTTATTAAAAGCCTGAAATCTCATCATTGGCTTTCCGCGAAATTTCAAAAAGAAAACAAGTGATTAATATTCATGAAAGCAGAGGAAAGACGAGAAAAACATGGTCAACAGTAAATAATTTTACATCGGTGAATTAGCGGCTTTACTTTGAAACACACACAAGTGGTGTGCAGATACAAAAATATGAAGTGGAACTGGTATGCACAGACACACACACATACATATCGACACCCGAACAAACACGCACATGGCAAACATTAGTACACACATACATATATCAATACGTAAACAACTTGCCGGTGAGTGAATGCTATTATTTTTTTATCAAACAAGAGATTCAAAGAGAAATCCATTTTGTTACATGAAATAAGCCAGACTTATTCGTTTACCTCGAATGCCAAACGTCATTGTTCAAAATGGCTGCCTTTTGAATTCGGATTTTCTTGGCATTGCACGAAGAGCATTTCTATTTAGATGAATCTAATATCATCGTCTAACTCTATTTCCCAATACAATCTGCTTCTGTGTAAGAATCGGATAAAATAAATTAATATCAATGACCCTGTTCCTCGGAAGGATGTCTAATTCACAGATTTTAAATACAATAAAAATGTTGATCACGTTTTTCGTAGACTTTGATGGAACATTCGTGGATTTTCCAATTAAGAGCTCTCCCAACTCCAGAAAGCAAAATGTTTTTAACGTCTTTTTTTCTTCTTTCGTCATCCAATATTTAACCAGGAAATAAAAATGTCAATCTTATGGCAACTCAAATACTTTTCTACAATTAACATGTTCTCCTCCATTGTCAATGCACTTAATTTAGTGGTGAATATTAAACACGTATGTAGGTACATCAATAAGTCTGTAATGTAAGTATGAAAAGAGGATTTTAGATGACAAATCATTTTTCAACATAATCTGCTCCCCCGTGTGCAAATTAATTGAAACAAAACGAATAATTCCGTTATTATTTACTTTTTTTCGTATTTTTCCAAAGAAACATGACCCAGTGCACATGTTAGTATTTCATATGTCCATTCCACGAAGTCTTTCCTAGAAGATTTACCACAGATTATCGATTGGATTTAAATTAAGAGAGTTCCCGGACCAGTCGATAGTACTTTGATTTTTCTCATTGGTAAGGTTTGCCAGTGTGTTCGTGAAACGTTACAATTTTCGTACGCTTCCTTGGAGTAACGTCCATCGCAAACAATGGCCGTAGGACAACTAATCGACAGTCGAAGCAATAGTGCCTGTGCGTTATGAAAATCGGATGCAATCACGAATGACGCAATATTTTATCACCAGCAATGGTGAATATATACATGGAATACTTTGAGGAAATGGCATTAGAATCTATATCTCTAAAGCCAACTATATGGTTACGGTACGTAGATGACACCTTCATACTCTGGCCACACCAGGAAGATGTTCAGGTTCTACTGAACCATGTGAACTCAATAAGACCTTCGATACAGTTCACAATGGAGAAAGAGAGTAACAACACACTCCCATTCCTGGACGTTCTAATATCTCGAACAGAGCATGGGTTCAAGACATCCGTATACCGTAAGCCGACATTCACTGGACAGTACCTCAATTTCAACTCCCACCATCCATACAGCGTGAAGAAAGGGATTGTACATTGCTTACAACACCGAGCAAAAGTCATAAGTGGCGACCAGAGACATTAGATAATGAATTGTTCAGTATAAGTAGTACCCTACAACGTAACAACTATCCTGGGTACATGGCAGCCGCCCCCCAAAACTGGGATAGGCGGGCACAAGAAGAGGAGGAGGAGGACAACAATCAGAAAACAGTCTGCCTGCCTTATGTGAAGGGGTTATCAGAGAAAATACAAAGGATCTGCGGTCCATTTAACATCACGACAACCTTCAAAAGGCCGTCCCCTTAAGGTGAGGCTTCAAGAACACCAGGAAGCTGTAACACGAGGGGAAGTGGAAAAATCAGGCGTGGCTGACCACATATAGAGAGAGAATGGAGATCACCGCCCTCGGTGGGATCAGGTTGAGATCATAGACAAGGAAAACCATTGAAAAATTCGTAAACTTAAGGAATCAGCACATATTCTAGGCCACAAAAATCTCCTGAGCCGACCAAGCATAGAAAGGAATACAATATGGGAACCAGTAATAAGGAGTGCCAGAGAAAAGCGATAATAACAACAAAGTTGCAATATGAGCTCTGGTAAAAATTGCATGATAACAGAAAGAATTGCAATATGAGCACTGGAAGAAATGGTTGCTGAAGTCATTAGATTTATAATACCCAGAAATTCATACACAGATGTCCTCAAGGACACATCGCACAGTGGATAAGGGCGTTGGTTAGATCCAGTGACAGGACCCAAAGAGTGTGAGTTCAATACCCGGTTAGGAGAACTTTCAGAGGGAAAATTAACAGGAGATAACTGATAACTAAAAAATCCATCAAACATGGCACGTGGAACTAGAACAGTTTACCCCAGTGAGCGAAATAAAGGGTCCAGTTCGACATTTCAACAACCAGACGAAGGCCGGAACGTACAACGGCTGAAAGGTTGTAATAAATATGGCGACAAATATGAGGACAATAGTCCGAATAATGTAAATAATGTACGCAATATTTTTCTAACCAAGTTTCATCATACACTCCGAAAAAAGATTCATATTACTGCACAACATCGCAAATGACCTAATGGGAGGAACAAATAGAAATGGATTACACCCTGTCACTCTATTTGGTCTAAAACTGACCGTATGATGAAAAACAGAAATGGATTACACCCTGTCCCTCTAGTGGGTCTAAAACTGACCGTATGGTGAAAAATAGAAATCAATTACACCCTGTCACTCCAGTGCGTCTAAAACTGACCGAAAAGTGAAAAATAGAAATGGATTACACCCTGTCACGGCAGTGGGTCTAAAACTGACCGTATAGTGAAAAATAGAAATGGATTACACCCTGTCACTCCAGTGGGTCTAAAACTGACCGTATGGTGAAAAATAGAAATGGATTACACCCTGTCACTCTAGTGGGTCTAAAACTGACCGTATGCTTAAAAATAGAAATCAATTACACCCTGTCACTCCAGTGGGTCTAAAACTGACCTTATAGTGAAAAATAGAAATGGATTACACCCTGTCACTCCAGTGGGTCTAAAACTCACCGTATAGTGAAAAATAGAAATGGATTAAACCCTGTCACTCCAGTGGGTCTAAAACTGACCGTATGGTGAAAAATAGAAATGGATTACACCCTGTCACTCCAGTGCGTCTAAAACTGACCGTATAGTGAAAAATAGAAATGGATTACACCCTGTCACTCCAGTGTGTCTAAAACTGACCGTATGGTGGAAATAGATATCGATTACACCCTGTCACTCCAGTGGGTCTAAAACTGACTGTATGGTGAAAAATAGAAATGGATTACACCCAGTCACTCCAGTGGGTCTAAAACTCACCGTATAGTGAAAAATAGAAATGGATCAAACCCTGTCACTCCAGTGGGTCTAAAACGGACCGTATGGAGAAAAATAGAAATGGATTACACCCTATCACTCAAATGCGTCTAAAACTGACCGCATAGTGAAAAATAGAAATGGATTACACCCTGTCACTCCAGTGGGTCTAAAACTGACCGTATGGTGAAAAATAGAAATGGATTACACCCTGTCACTCAAGTGCGTCTAAAACTGACCGTATGGTGGAAATAGATATCGATTATACCCTGTCACTCCAGTGGGTCTAAAACTGACCGTATGGTGAAAAATAGAAATGGATTACACCCTGTCACTCCAGTGGGTCTAAAACTGACCGTATGGTGAAAAATAGAAATGGATTACACCCTGTCACTCCAGTGGGTCTAAAACTGATCGTATGGTGGAAATAGATATCGATTATACCCTGTCACTCCAGTGGGTCTAAAACTGACCGTATGGTGGAAATAGATATCGATTATACCCTGTCACTCCAGTGGGTCTAAAACTGACCGTATGGTGGAAATAGATATCGATTATACCCTGTCACTCCAGTGGGTCTAAAACTGACCGTATGGTGGAAATAGATATCGATTACACCCTGTCACTCCAGTGGGTCTAAAACTGACCGTATGGTGAAAAATAGAAATGGATTACACCCTGTCACTCCAATGGGTCTAAAACTGACCGTATGGTGGAAATAGATATCGATTATACCCTGTCACTCCAGTGGTTCTAAAACTGACCGTATGGTGGAAATAGATATCGATTACACCCTGTCACTCCATTGGGTCTAAATCTGACCGTATGGTGAA
>OZ038508.1:18972378-19037378 GCA_964036315.1 Acanthosepion esculentum | reverse complement strand
TCCATTTGTACTCTATCTCTATTACTATACTTATCTCCATTTGTACTCTATCCTCTATTACTATACTGATCTCCATTTCTTCACTATCCTCTATTACTATACTGATCTCCATTTCTACTCTATCCTCTCTTACTATACTGATCTCTATTTCTACTCTATCCTCTATTACTATACTTATCTCCATTTCTACTCTATCCTCTATTACTATACTGATCTCCATTTCTGCTCTATCCTTCATTACTATACTGATCTCCATTTCTAATCTATCCTCTATTACTATACTGATCTCCATTTCTACACTATCCTCTATTATTTTACTGATCTCCATTTCTACTTTATCCTCTATTACTATAGCGATATCCATTTCTACTCTATTCTTTATTATTTCACTGATCTCCATTTCTTCTCTATCCTCTATTACTATACTGATCTCCATTTCTACACCATCCTCTATTAATATACTGATCTCCATTTCTACACTATCCTCTCTTTCTATACTGATCTCCATTTCTACTTTATCCTCTATTACTATAGCGATATCCATTTCTACTCTATTCTTTATTATTTCACTGATCTCCATTTCTTCTCTATCCTCTATTACTATACTGATCTCCATTTCTACACCATCCTCTCTTTCTATACTGATCTTCATTTCTGCTCTATCCTCTATTACTATACTGATCTCCATTTCTACACCATACTCTATTAATATACTGATCTCCATTTCTACACTATCCTCTCTTTCTATACTGATCTCCATTTCTACTTTATCCTCTATTACTATACTGATCTCCATTTTTACACTATCCTCTATTACTATACTGATCTCCATTTCTACACTGTCCTCTATTACTATACTGATCTCCATTTTTACACTATCCTCTCTTACTATACTGATCTCCATTTCTACTCTATTATCTATTATTATACTGATCTCCATTTCTACTCTATCCTCTATTACTATACTGATCACAACTTCTGTTCTATCCTCTATGTCTATACTGATCTCCATTTGTACTCTATCTCTATTACTATACTTATCTCCATTTGTACTCTATCCTCTATTACTATACTGATCTCCATTTCTGCTCTATCCTTCATTACTATACTGATCTCTATTTCTACTCTATCCTCTATTACTATACTGATCTCCATTTCTACACTATCCTCTATTACTATACTGATCTCCATTTCTACTCTATCCTCTATTACTATACTTATCTCCATTTCTACTCTATCCTTCATTACTATACTGATCTCCATTTCTGCTCTATCCTTCATTACTATACTGATCTCCATTTCTACTCTATCCTCTATTACTATACTTATCTCCATTTCTACTCTATCCTCTATTACTATACTGATCTCCATTTCTACTCTATCCTCTATTACTATACTGATCTCCATTTCTACTCTATCCTCTATTACTATACTTATCTCCATTTCTACTCTATCCTTCATTACTATACTGATCTCCATTTCTGCTCTATCCTTCATTACTATACTGCTCTCCATTTCTGCTCTATCCTTCATTACTATACTTATCTCCATTTCTACTCTATCCTCTATTACTATACTGATCTCCATTTCTACTCTATCCTCTATTACTATACTGATCTCCATTTCTACTCTATCCTCTATTACTATACTTATCTCCATTTCTACTCTATCCTTCATTACTATACTGATCTCCATTTCTGCTCTATCCTTCATTACTATACTGATCTCCATTTCTACTCTATCCTCTATTACTATACTGATCTCTATTTCTACTCTATCCTCTATTACTATACTGATCTCCATTTCTACACTATCCTCTATTACTATACTGATCTCCATTTCTACTCTATCCTCTATTACTATACTGATCTCCATTTCTACTCTATCCTCTATTACTATACTGATCTCCATTTCTACTCTATCCTCTATTACTATACTTATCTCCATTTCTACTCTATCCTTCATTACTATACTGATCTCCATTTCTGCTCTATCCTTCATTACTATAATGCTCTCCATTTCTAATCTATCCTCTATTACTATACTGATCTCCATTTCTACTCAATCCTCTATTACTATACGAACCGCTATTCACTACTCTATTCACTATAATATTTCTCTATTCGGGTCACCATACAGATTACCCTTCGAGTAAGTATTATCGACCAATTACTATTACTGAGAGTGATATTCTGAGGTTTCTGACACCAGTATTGTTCAACGGCGTTACTATAGTTGTATCTGCGATTACAAAGTCTCTACAATGAATATGAATTCAATGAACTTTATGAAAAGTGACAATGAGTATTCGTTGACATTACAACCGTGGTAACGAGTGTTCGTTGACATCACAAAACTCTGTTTACTCTATCAACTGAAAACTCATTGTTATGACTTAATTCCCTCTTCACTTGTGCTGTTAATTTTCGATTGCCTACCGAGACTCTCCTAATCTTTCTTCCATCTCATACCTTTGTGGTCTGTCGGTTTTCCTTGTGCTTAAAACACTACGAATAATAGTAACCAACATCTACTATGTGTTTCAACAATTATTTCTGAACATTTCTCGCTTCCTGGGTATATCCCATTGCATCATCCTCCCCTTCAAAGTTACAACCTTAATAATTGTTTCAGTACAAATTTTTTTACCATCACTCGGCAGGGCACCTTACACTCATATTAATAAGAAGGAACAATTCATACTTAGAAATCTGCAGATTATCATAACTTTATCATCTCGGACCTTTCATTAGCCCAATAGTTTTGCATGGAAATTCTTTCAGGATCAAGCCGCTTAAAAAACCTATTTTCCCTCCCTTAAGGTCAATAGACACTACTGATAAAAGCATTCTGCTGAACAGTTGAAATTTCTTAAAATAACAACGGTGTATAATTATTTTGAATACTTGCCCCAAAATCTTTGCACGCCACTGTAGTAAGTCCTTCGCCATGAGGTTTTGTATTCAGAATTTTACTTCTCCTAGACAGGTTTACAATCATGGATAGATAAGCCAGTTTATTTAACTCATAGTTGGTTGGGAGAAGAGACATATTCATGCATTTCCCAAGCGTATTGATGCGAAAGTGATTGTATCGAACCCGACTGGAATTCGAATTCGGCTTTCCGGGTTGGTAAGCTTTACAGCTCCTGCACATCCTAATAGAAGCATATTCAATAGAAAATATTAGAATTTTCTTTAAAAATAATAAGAAAATGGAAAAAGGTTATTCAATAAAAAAAGCACTCATTCTCGTGAACTGCCTTCTCCTAACTTATGACACGGTAAAAACGCGTTCTCAAATACTTGGTGCACTCTTTATCTATATATGAAAATATTTGTATAAGTAAATGCTTAAAGAAAATAATATTTCAAATTCGATTCTGTTCCTGTTTCACAATCCTGTATTTTACTTTTACTTTCACTTTCACTTTCTAACACTCTCAGAAACATACAGGATTATATACATTTAAATAACACTTGTATATATATATATATATATATATATATATATATATATATATATATATATATATATATATATATATATATATATATATATATATATATTGGTTGATATTTACACATTTGCACATTATGTAGGTGAAAAGTCTTTTCTCGATTCTCACTTTTCATTTATTTTTTCACTAAATTCTACATTTTCGCTTCACGGCTTCAGGTCTGCCAACTACACCAAATCATTCTATGGCGAAGCGGTTGCGTGCAGATTATTATAAGTGATAGTCGTGGGTATTTTACAAGTACACGGTTGCACTGGTTACGTTGAAACTGAAGAATAACGAGACTCTTAGATGGATTTCACATTTTATTCAGTAACTTGTTGCAGCATCTCAGCTTGCCATTAAACAGCGCCTAAAAATGTACGTGTGCTCATATATATATATATATATATATGTGTGTCTGTGTGTTTAGAAAGAGAGAGAAAATGTATGTGTATGCATATGTTCTTTTATATATATATATATATATATATATATATATATATATATATATATATATATATATATGTAACTATTCTCGTCTCGAAAAATCTTCGAATTCTTGATTTGCCAATAATCAAATCAATCTCGAAGGAAAAAAAGGTTTTAAAAAAAGAAAGAGCCAGGAACATGAAAGTCTGTCGAAAATAATCGCACAGATACAGGTTCAAAGCCCAAAGAAAAACCCCGACATGAGTAAACAACTCATTTCATATGTATATAAAATTATTAGGAGAAATTGATAATTATATTTTAAGTGATTCATCGAGTCTGAAACCTCTACAGAATGCACTGGACGGTCGTTTCGTCCTATATTTGGGACTCATCAGCAGTGCGCATCCACTACCGAGGATTGAAACCCTGACAGTTAGGTTGTAAAGCTAACACCATACCAACTGTTCCAACGGGCCTCGGTGACAGAGACGTAGCAAATCAGACTCAATATAGCGCCGCTCACTCACATATTCCGTGGTGGAACTCTCCTGAGATTCACTTTAACCATAGGACGGTGTCCCCCGGAGCCACGACTACTATCACCAAGCCGCTCACTCGAGAGCATTAAAAGCCGGTTCAAGCAATGATATACATTTGAAATTGTTAGGAGAAATTGATAATTATATTTAAGTGATTCATCGAGTCTGAAACCTCTACAGAATGCACTGGACGGCCGTTTCGTCCTATATTGAGTCTGATTTGCTACCTATTGTGTGTGTTGAACTTTGTCTCTGTATGTATGTTATATGCCTATTGGTCTGCTTGGCTGCTTGTGTTTTGAGTCTGTGTGTCTTCTGTGTGTCTTCTGTGTCTATACGTTGTGTATCTGTCGTTTGTGTGTCGTGTGAGTGTTGTCTGTCCGTTGTGTGTACGTCGTGTTAGTATTGCTTGAAATGTGTGTCCCTCCTATGCTTTTGTTGGGTGTGTATAGTGTTTTTTGTGTGTAGTTCTTCTTGCGTTTTGTTTCTGTTGTGTGTCTGTTGTGTCTGTGTGCTGTGTCTGCGTTGTGTACATATTGTGTCTGTGTGTCCTACGTAGGTTGCGTTACTTTTTGTGCCTGTGTGTTTTATGAGAGTTGTGTATTATTTCCGTTTGTATGTCTGTGTGTGTCGTGTGTCTTATGAATGTGTTTCCGTTTGTGATTCCATTCTGTGTATTATTACTGTGTGCGTCTGTGAATCTCTCCTCTTGTGTATATGTTTCTATGTTTTGCTTCTGAGTTATGTGTGTGCATATGTTGAGTTAATGTTTTAGATTGTGTCTCTTTGTGTTTCTTTGTCTGTCGTGATCGTGTCGTGTATGATGTGTATGTGTTGCGCGCGTTGTTTGTCCGTGTTGTATATCTGCTGTGCCTCTATGTTTTAATGTGTGTCTTGTCTAAGACTTATATGCCTGTTATGTCTGTTTCTGTATTAGTGTGTCTTGTGTATTCTGCGTTTCTATGTTTTTTTTCTCTTTTGTGTGCTATGTATCTGTGTGTACGTTCTAAGTTTTTGTTGTGGATTCCGGGAATGGAATCCTGCACAAATAAATAAACAACGCCAGTAATTGAGATAGAAAAATAAGTGTATTAAACGTAAGAATACAGACTTGAAGGGAAGATTAATAGTCCAGGAATGCGGGTTAGTAGAAAGTATATGTACAAGTCTCTGTAAGTGAAGCCGTAATTATCTCTCTCTCTCTCTCTCTCTGGACTCTCGTATAACTCTCTGTGAACACCCTGTGTACTGTCTCCGTATCTCTCACCCTGACTCAACGTATCTCAACCCGCAGGTATTCTCTCTGTCAGTATAAGTATACTTTGGACGAGTCCATCTTGTGTAAAAGGGGTCTGCCCCACAACAGTTTTTGTGTATGATAAGTGTGTGTGTTGTGAATGTGTGTGCTGCGATTTTGTGTATTGTAATATTTTTATGTGCTGCGTGTCGATGGGTATTGTGTATGTAAGCGTGTGTGTCGTGCGTGTGTTATGTAAGCGATGTCTGTCAGTGTTTTATCTGTGTATATGTCTGTGGGAGTAGTGTGTCTGTGTGTGTGTGCTGTTATTTGTGTATCTGTGTTGTATGTATTGAATGGGTGCATGTATGTTTGTGTTTGTTTAATAGAATAAGCAAGCTTAAAACTCAAAATAGAAAAACAGAACATTAAAAACAAAATTATATTGACCAAAAAATAAGAAAATGAAAGTAACAATCTTCAATATCAGAAGAATTAAAATAATTATATTTAAGCAGTTCACAAGGATATACGGGATCTCCTCAAAGGTCTAATAAAAATACACTGATTAAATTGAAGGCTCTTTTTAACATAGCCACTCAGAAACTTTTAACTATTTTTCAGTTGCGGTATGAAAAGCTTTCTAATTACATCTTTACGTTATGATTTGGGTAAAAAAAAAAGATTACATCACTTTTTAAAATTCTTTTAAAAAAAAACTATTAACGATGAATAAATATTGTCAAAATTAAGTAAATGATTAAGGAATCTATTTAACGATTAAATGCAAGGAAATTTACAATTCGAAAAGATCCCGAGTCAAAGACCGATTTCCAGTGTTAGAGATTATAGAGATATTTACAAAATCTCAGGCCAGTAGAAATGAATGGAAGGTTGATCGCCTATTTTTTTATAAAGGCCAATCTTCCTCGAAAATCCGCATTCGAAATCCTGACCTTTTATCTGGGCTTGAACACCGACCGGACCTGTGAGAAATACACCCTATTACCACGATCGCCACAACAGGGCCATGATAAATATTTTTCTATCATCCATTTGCTTAAGCCCGCCAGGTATGTCATGCCTTGCTTTCCTATGTCTCTCTTTCCCTCTATTCGACCTGTGAGTATCAGATTCTCCGGACCCTCCTTCAGCAAAACAAATAAAAGTAATACAAAAGTAATATTAATCCAGTGTTATGATAAATAATAATAACATCAAATGAAGTTATTTCTAAAATAATCACTATGTTGAATGTAATAATTCTTTGTATTGTAATAAAAAGCAACAATAATAAGACCGAAGAAAAATACTAATAAAATCATAGTAACCATCCACTATAATGAAATAATCCTTTTCAGCGCTAAAGCTGAATTAGTCAAATAAGGATTCATATGTATCTACTTGGTATTGTTGCTATATTCTAGTAACCATCAAGCGTTTATGTTTACACTGCTTACCTTCTGTTGTAAACTAGGAAAGGTTACTGAATAGAATAATCAACCAAGGGTTGGTAATAAACGATAATACTTATGACAAGAACAACACATATAAGATTCTCGCTTGTAGCCATCCACTATAATAAAATAATCCTTTTCAGCGCTAAAGCTGACTTAGTCAAATAAAGCTTCATAAGTATCTACTTGGTATTGTTGCTATATTCTAGTAACCATCAAGTTTCACACTATTTTCCTCCAAACGACCCGATACTCAGTACTTTTTTCTTTTTATGTGCTATGCCCCTTCAAGACCTAGGCGATAATGGCACTCCACTTCCCCGTATCCTTTGTAGCTCGTCCCTCTGACACCTCCCTCAGACCACGTTTTGTCATCCACTTGCTCAAGGCCTCGAGGTATGTCATGCCTTGCTTTCCTATGTCTCACTTTCCCTTTATTCGACCTGTGAGTATTCAGATTCTCCGGGCCCACTTTTCTCATTCGGTATCCCAGAAACTTCAGCTGCATCTTCCTGATGTTATGTATAATCATTCTTCTTGTTTGCATCTTCTCCAAGACCTCATCATTGATAAATATCAGACGGACGAAAATAATAGTGATGGTGCCAAATGACTATGAATAATAAGATATGATTAAAATAACAAAATAGTAATATATTTTTAATAAAAAAACTTCACTAATATTGATATGGTAACTGTATTGTATCTGTTTATATTTCTGAGATGAGGTATTATGTACATTATTTATATTATTCGGACTGTTGTCCTCATTTTTGTTGCCATATTTATTACAACGTTTCGGCCTTTCAGTATCTGTCTATATTTCTGAGATGAGGTATTATGTACATTATTTACATTATTCGGGCTATTG
Organism: Acanthosepion esculentum; assembly: GCA_964036315.1. Taxonomy (NCBI): domain Eukaryota; kingdom Metazoa; phylum Mollusca; class Cephalopoda; order Sepiida; family Sepiidae; genus Acanthosepion; species Acanthosepion esculentum. The sequence goes on along the minus strand of OZ038508.1, from coordinate 19,029,340 downwards.
TCATCATCTTTGGTGCCATATTTATTACAACGTTTCGGCCGTTCAGTATCTGTCTATACTTCTGAAATAAGGTATTATGTACATTATTTACATTATTCGGACTATTGTCCTCATCTTTGTCGCCATATTTATCACAATCTCAAGGACACATGGCACAGTGGATAAATGCGTTGGTTAGATCCAGTGACAGGACCCAAAGAGTGTGAGTTCAATACCCGGTTAAGACAATGGAGAACTTGGAGAGGGGAATTAACAGGAGATAACTGATAACTGACATCCATTAAACATGGCACGTGGAACTAGAACAGTCTACCCCAGTGAGCGAAATAAAGGGTTGAGTTCGACATTCCATACCACCTTAAGAAGGCCGGAGCGTACAACGGCCGAAGCGTTGTGATAAATATGGCGACAAAGATGAGGACAATAGTCCGAATAATGTAAATAATAGACACTTATTCTCTTGAAACTGTTTAAACCACGGTCAAGTGTTCTTCGGAGAGGGCGGATTAATGTCGGGAATGCAGAACGCCTTTTGCTGAAGACTCGCCATTCCTGGGGTAAACATACAACTGAACGTTGCTGGAGATACGATGCGACTACAGTGGCCCTTTAGAGGCCATTCAAAACTTAGAAAACTCTTCTTTCAAATGTTCAATGACTCATTACATGACGATGCTTGAGAACTGAAGCAATGCATCATGAAATCGGTTCATTCTTTTCTTTTTAATAACCTTGTATATTAGATTATTGGACATTACCTGTTCGTCTTGAAAGGTGTCTGGATGGAATATGTACAAATCTACTTAGTAAAATCCAGAACATCAGTTGGAGATCCCATGTAACGCTCAACACAATCTACGAAGAACTGAGACCAATCTCTCTTCAGTTCAAACAAGTATTACAGTTTGCCGGCCCCTGGCACCGAGCGGACAGGGAAATCGTCTCACCCTGACTATTATGGCATCCCTCTGAAAGTGTTTTCTCATTAAAACTGGCTGTCGCAGATATTATGGCTCGGTGCTCAGGGTTTGACATTGGATCTGGAAACAGCAATACAGGTCCGAGCAGCGTGGACAAGGATTGTCAATGGAGTTCCGACCAACCATAGGGAGGTCGAAGGATGAGGATGATGACGATGATGATCTATCTATCTCACTCTGTTCATGTCTATGTATCTCTATTCATATATTAATCTGTTCCTATCTATCTTAGTGTTTTCCTATCTGTCTGTCTCACTCTGTTCATAACTTATTCATCTCGATAGATAGATAGATAGATAGATAGATAGATAGATAGATAATGACGAGATTGACATAGATAGATAGATAGATAGATAGATAGATAGATAGATAGATAGATAGATAGATAGATAGATAGATAGATAGATAATGACGAGATTGACATAGATAGATAGATAGATAATGACGAGATTGACATAGATAGATAGATAGATAGATGGGAACAGACTGAGATAGATAGATAGATAGATAGATAGATAGATAGATAGATAGATAGATAGATAGATAGATCCTATGGCAACGATTCTGGAAATGTCTTCTCACGAAAATTGACTTTCCCAAACACCAGAGCACGGAACTCAGGGTTGGACAGTGGGGATCTGGGGACAGTAATACAGTACCGAATATTGTGGAAAGAGATTGTCAATGAAGTTCCGACCAATCAAAGGGATGTCAAATGATGATGATGATGATGATGATGATGATGATGTTTGATATCTTTTCTGACTCTTAGATGTTTCGGACGAATGATAATGGTGATCATATCTCAGCTCCCTAGCCGCAGCTTAGAGAAAATGCCACCATCCTCAGCTGTTATAAGCATTGCTGCCATCTGCGCACTTCCGATGATGCCAACTATCCCTAAGGCGTCCAAGAAGAAAAATTCCGGGAAATAATGCCGTTTATACTAACCGCAAAAGGAATAAATAACCCCCGCAACTTGGTATATTTCCCCAATTTTCCCTGCCCTGTCTTGGTACCGCTGCATTTTCGCCTTTTTCCGCCATAACGATGTAGGTACCGCAAAGACTATCAGGATTCATTTATGATTGCTCTTGTGCACAAGTGTAAGATCAGGGCGATTGCTCTTCAAGCGCTTGTCAGTCAAGATGGTAGCATCTTATATGAGCTTCAATTAGACATTCTCGGCTATTGACGGTGGTGAATACTCATATCACTTCTCTGCGCGTTCGAGACCATAATTCCTGCATAGTTCGCAATATATTTTTACAAATACTTTATCATTGCGTCCTATGTACAAATCAGCCATTCGCCCTTGCATGGAGTATTACTTCCATATATGGTCTGGAGCCCATTCTGTTTGCCTCGGGGTTCTTGATAAGATCCAGTGACGGATATGCAATGTAACTGGCCCTGATCTGGCGTCTCGTCTACAGTCGCTCCGTCACAGACGCGCCGTCTCCTCTCTCTGTCTTTTTACAAATACTTTCATGGTAATTGCTCTGATAAGCTGCTTTCGCTGGTTCCCAGACTTCATGAATTCAAGCGTCCTACGAGGCTGGCATCCGCTCTCACCCTTTCACTGTTGAAACTGTTAAATGTAGACGTCTCTTCTACTCCAATAGCTTCATATCTCGCACCTCTCGCCTGTGGAACTCCCTTCCCTCTTCCTGTTTCCCTGATAGCTATAATCTCCAACTATTCAAATGTAATGTCAATCGACATCTCCAGTTGCCTTGATCTATCAACTATCCTTCTCCTCATGCTTTCCTCTAACACTCCTGTCTGGTCTCGCTCCAAATCTTCTGTAATCCCTTGCGTGCTAGTGGCTTCCTGTCTTGCTTGGGGTGAAAAAAAATGTACTCTTTTTGTGCCATCTGAATGTAGCCACTGACAAGGTAAATCAGTATATTCTATGAGTAGAGTACTTGATAGTTTGTTCCCAAAGCCTCTGCTCTTGTACTGCCAATATTATCTCTTCGGTTTCATTCTTTAAGAATGCGTTTCTTACCCACCTCGATGATTCCGGATCAGCCATCCCTTGAACGTCTTGTGCAAATGTTTCGTTTAAGGCTTCTTTTTTTTCTTTTATGCATCGACATTCTCATCATAAATTCTCTTCCCATTATCGGCTAATCTTTCTGTTTCTGCAACGATCTCTTCCTCTTTTCCTTCTACTCCGGACAATACTGTAAGTACTCATGTAAGATCTTACATTCTGACGTTACACACTCTTCTACCCCTATCAAACCACTTCTGACCTCTTTTCGGGGTAGATAAAGCTTAACCACGGTACTCCTAGGATGTAGTCACCTGTCCAGGGTCTTTATCTTCCTTCTCTTTTGATCCAAGCTTTCTCAGTCTTCTTTGGTCTATTCAACAATGCCGGAAACATAGATTATTATTATTATTTTTATTTCCTTTGATATCTGGCGTTTACACATTTCTTTCCGGGTCCCGCCCAGGGACCTAAGGTTAGAAATGGCATCATTACACTTTCCACTGCAAAAAAAAAAAATAATTACATAGATAAAGCCCTTCGTAAAGTGTGGGCTGTACTTGTCAGAACAATTTTTTGTATCTCTTTGAAGCATGGACTTCCAGGGATCCCTTCAATCAGCCTACTGGAATCTTTTCCAACCAGTCCAAGGGCTCCAACCACAACAGGAATTGTTGATGTTCCCATGTGCCACATTTTTGAGATTTCTATTTCAAGGTCCTTGTATTTTGACAGTTTTTCGAATATCTTCAAAGACACATTGCAGTCTGCAGGGACTGCCATATCAATTATTATTATTATTATTATTATTATTATTATTACATGTTATTTCCTTTGATTTCTGTTATATACACATTTCTTTCCAATCCCAAGCATAGACCTAAGGTCAGAAATGGCTTCATGACATTTTCCACCGATGATTTTTTGTAAACAAAAAAATCCCAAGATCACACATATTTTACATAGATAAAACTCTTCGTAGTGTGTTAGCTGTACTTGTGAGTACATTTTTTTTGTATTTCTTTGAGGCATAGGCTACCAGGAATCCATTCAATAATCTTATCGGGACCTTTTCCAATCAATCCGAGGGCTCCAACTACAACTAGAATTGATGATGCCCTCATGTGCCACATTTTTTAGATTTCTATTTAAAGATCCTTGTACTTTGATAGTTTTCTGAAGATCTTCAAAAATACATTACAATCTGCAGGCACTGCCATGTCAATAAGAAAGCACATTCTATTCTTGTGGTGTTTGATTACGTTGTCTAGGCGATTAGCATTGATTGCCCTGACTGTGTGTATTGTAAAGTCCCATAAAATTGTCACAGGTCCTATCTCTGTAACAGGGTTTGGTTGATGTTCATACCAGTTTCTTGCAGTTTCCTTCCCGTAAGAGTTGCATATTACCCAGTGCAGATATTGACTCACTCCATCATGTCGAATTTTGTATCCAGTTGGAACTAAAACTGTGCAACCTGATGCAAGATGGTCAATTGTTTCTTGATCTTTATCTGAGAATCTGCATTTGGAGTCAACACAATTTTTCAGTATGTGAGCTTGGTAATTTTGTTAGAAGGCATCATTAATATTATTATTATTATTATTATTATTAGTTTAAGGTTATCGAAGTTAGTGGGTAGCGGTGGAACATAAATCCGTCTTTTACGTATCCACACAAGAAAAAAATCACACACGGTGAGGTCTGAGGATCTCGCAAGCTAAGCACAAAGAGTGAGATCTTGTGTCCTCTTCCGACCAATCCATCGCTGGTGCACTTCTTAGCACACGCCAGATAGTGGACTGAGAGATCGCAAGCTCACGGCTAATTCGATTTCCGTGGACTTCCCTCAAACGCAACACGAATTCTCGACAGTTGTTCCTGGACATTTTCTTTAGACAGACACCTACTCTGTATCTGTTTATATTTCTGAGATGAAGTATTTGGAGTCAACACAATTTTTCAGTATGCGTGCTTGGTAATTTTATTAGCCAGCATTATTATTATTATAATTATTATTATTATTATTATTATTATGATTATTATTTTTATTATTATTATTATTATCATTATTATTATTATTATTATTATTATTATTATCTGATATGGAATAAACGTTTCTTTCCAAATGATTATCCAGTTGAAAATTGTGTGCTGAGATCAAAATTTATGACGGAAGTCAACAATGCATGATGGCATTACGCATGCGTCCGCCTTCGTGACTGAATGCTTCATGCTTTACGTTTCTGCATGAAAGCGTGACTGGCTAACGAGATTTGTGGGAGGATGACAGACATTTCTCTTTTATTCTAGGAAATGGTCACGCGTAGTTGCATGAGAGAGTTCTTTCACCGTCAAAGTATTTCATCTAAGCATTGGAAACGATCAAAAAACCATGAAATTTAGTTGCATGATGTAATTGGCTTTTTCGCCACCGGACATTTGCTCTCTCTAGTTCTATTTCGAAACTCTTGTAAATGTCGATTTTCCAACTTGCATTCTTTTTAATATTGGAATTATTATTACTTTCATGTGTCTTTCTAAACCTAGCCTATGCCGGTGCTAACCCTATAACTTCTCGAAAGATTACAGTTTGTATTAACCCTCTCTAATCTGCTTATTCTGACTAGAAATGAACTGAGAATAATTTGTTAGCCATCAAAGGCCCAACTAAGAAAAAAACAGGAAAATTATAAAAAGAAAATACTTCTTTCGGTGTTGTCTATTTTGAAGAAGTTAAATTTTCATTCCACCAATACTCGTTTTATAAAACCCGATACAGCACGACATAGCACAATCCTAATTCGGTTACAACAGGATTTATGAAAACTTTCCATAGATTTTATATGCTTCATACCAAAGAATCCCAAATAAAAATACTCGCTATTTGAGGAAAAACACACGTTGTAAATGTATGAAAAACTGCAACGTTTGGTAAAAAAAAATAAATTAAATATTAAATAAATTAAATAAAATGCAAAACAGATTTGTATATTCCGTATACAAAGAGCTCAAAATCATTTACGTGGTCAAGTGGGGCAAGACTTATTCTCCACTCTGAAAGGCTCTCTCTTTTTTTTCTCTCTCTCTCCTTTCTCTCTCTTTCTCTCTCCCCCTCTCTCTCTCCCTCTCTCTCTCTCTCTCTCTCTCTCTCTCTCTGTCTGTCTCTCCATCTTTCGGAGACGCAACATCGCAAGCCTCACGCTAATCTATCGCTATTTCCATGGCAATTGTTACTATCTCTCATTTCTCTCTCTCTCTCATTTCACTATCTCTCATTTCTCTCTCTCTCTCTCATTTCTCTCTCTCATTTCTCTCTCTCATTTCTCTCTCTCTATCTGTCTCTCTCTATCTTTCGTAGACGCAACATCGCAAGCCACTCGCTAGTCTATCGCTATTTCCATGGCAATTGTCCAGATGAAAGAGTTCAAAATCATTTACTTGGTCAAGTGGGGCAAGACTTATACACCATTCTACAGGCTCTCTCTCTCTCTCTCTCTCTCTCATTTCTCTCTCTCTTTCTCTCCCCCCTCTCTCTCTCTCTCTCTCTGTCTGTCTGTCTCTCCATCTTTCGGAGACGCAACATCGCAAGCCTCACGCTAATCTATCGCTATTTCCATGGCAATTGTTACTATCTCTCATTTCTCTCTCTCTCTCATTTCACTATCTCTCATTTCTCTCTCTCTCTCATTTCTCTCTCTCATTTCTCTCTCTCTCATTTCTCTCTCTCATTTCTCTCTCTCTATCTGTCTCTCTCTATCTTTCGTAGACGCAACATCGCAAGCCACTCGCTAGTCTATCGCTATTTCCATGGCAATTGTCCAGATGAAAGAGTTCAAAATCATTTACTTGGTCAAGTGGGGCAAGACTTATACACCATTCTACAGGCTCTCTCTCTTTCTCTCTCTCTCTCTCATTTCTCTCTCTTTCTCTCCCCCCCCCTCTCTCTCTGTCTGTCTGTCTCTCCATCTTTCGGAGACGCAACATCGCAAGCCTCACGCTAATCTATCGCTACTGCTAGTACAAGCCATGTTATTTCCACGAGGTTGAATAATCTTTATCTCCTCCATAAATATAAGGAACAAATTCCTTTTCCCAAGAACTCCAACTTTATAAAATAGACTCTAGTGCCGATGTTTCTCCAAACAATATAATCTTATCCTCTTGAAGGGTCGGTCATTTATCTATTCTCTCTATAATCTTCACTACCTCCTCTTTCACTCATATCTCACCTAGTTCATCATATCTACCAGTAACCTCTACCTTGAGTAGCTGTCGAACCTTGTATTTTGTTATCTTTATTATAAAAATAAACCAAAATTGTTAAGATTATTTTTAAGTTCCTTTCCACGAGTCATAAAGAAAAATATCACGCAATAATAAAAAAACAACACCAATAATAATAATATATGTATCAATCTTTAGTGCTAAGATAAAAACAACAAAAATAAGATGGAATAAAGCAAGCAAAACAAATAAAAGTAATACAAAATTAATATTAATCCAGTGTTATGATAAACAATAATAACATCAAATGAAGTTATTTCTAAAATAATCAGATTGTTGAATGTAATAATTCCCTGTATTGTAAGAAAAAGCAACAATAATAAGACCGACGAAAAATACTAATAAAATCATAGTAACCATCCACTATAATGAAATAATCGTTTTCATCCCTAAAGCTGAATTAGTCAAATAAAGCTTCAGAAGTATCTACTTGGTATTGTTGCTATATTCTAGTAACCATCAAACGTTTATGTTTACACTGCTTACCTTCTGTTGTAAACTAGGAAAGGTTACCGAATAGAATAATCAACCAAGGGTTGGTAATGAACGATAATACTTAGGACAAGAACAACACATATAAGATTCTCGCTTGTAACCATCCACTATAATGAAATAACCGTTTTCAGCGCTAAATCTGAATTAATCAAATAAAACTTCATCAGCATCAACTTGGTGTTGTTGCTATATTATAGTAACCATCAAGTTTCACACTATTTGCCTCCAAAGGACTCAATACTGAGTACTTTTTTCTTTTTATGTGCCGTGTCCCGTCAGGACGTAGGTGATCATGGCTCTCCAATTCCTCCTATACCTCAATAGGTTTCGTCTTTCTGACACCTCCCCCAGACCACGTTCTGTCATCCACTTGCTTAAGACCGATAGGTATGTCATGCGTTTTTTCCCTTGTCTCTCTTTCCCTCTATTCGACCTGTGAATATCAGATTCTCCAGGCCCTCCTTAGGCAAAACAAATAAAAGTAATACAAGAGTAATATCAATCCAGTTTTTTGATAAGCAGCAATAACATCAACTGAAGTTATTGCTAAAATAACCACGATGTTGAGTGTAACAATTTTCTGTATTGTAATAGAAGGCAACAATAATAAGATCGATGAAAATTAGTAATAAAATCATAGTAATAATAAAGAGGTTGTATCAAACCAAAGTGTCAGTATGAAAAGCAGATACAATGGGCAAAATGAAAATGGAAACTCCAAGTGGGACACATGAATCGAGATCATCAGATTAAAATTTCGACATGATGAAAACGAGACAAAACCAATACCAAGGTACAGCACAGAATATAGGACTCCGAACAAAGACATTTAAAAAAAAATGGAGGCAGGTTAAAGAGGAATTGCTCAATGAAACATGTGCAGAAATAGAAAGGAGTATCACAGATAAAGAAAGCAGATATGCATAAAAAAAATAAGACAACAGGACAAAAGACATGCATATCAACAGGCTGCATAAGACCCACGGACGGAACGCTGATATTAAAGAAAGAGAAAATACTTCAAAGATGGATTGAATATATAAGATAACTCTTCCACAATGAAAGAGAACAACTTGCAATAATCAGAAATATCAAAGGACTGGAAATATCAAAATCTGAAGTGGAATATGCACTGGCCAAATCGAACAGAAACAAAACAGTAGAATCAGATGGAATTGTAATAGAGATGCTGGCAGCTTTAGATGATTTCGGCATAGTCAGCATTACAGAAATAATAAATGAAATCTACAACAGTGGTGATATACAGGAAGACCTAAGTAAATCCAATTTCAGAGCACTGAATATAACTATAAAGAAAACTTGAATTGTGATGAATAGAGCGCGCAGCAGAATCAAACTGGAAATAGGATATGAAGAGTGCGGGTTCGATAAAGACACTTGAACAAGGAAAGCAATGTTTAAACTAAGGCTTATTTCTGAAAGATTAATACAAATGCAGAAGGAAGTGTACGTGTGTTTTACAGATTATGTAAAAGCGTCTGATAAAGTACATTACAAAAAAATTGTAGGAACTGCTTTGTAACCCTGACATATTTGGGAAGGATAGTAGTCTAATCAAAACCCTATACTAGCAGCAAACCACCTGTATATGGATAGAAAACGAGTTCAACTAATATACAAAAATAGAAGGGGATGTAAGACAATGATGTGCCTTCTTACCGGATTTATTAAGCCTATAGATTAAGACGATTCTGAGAGAATTAGAAGTCCTACCAGGATACATTACTGGCGGCCAAAATCTTCACAACATAAGATATGCAGATGACACAGAGTTGATAGCAGACATAGAAAGGAACTACAACACCTACAAAGGCTAGTGAAGGAAAACAAAAAGAGCGAATTGCAGGGTTGTTAGCCAAATGAAGAGCCCAACTTGCAAATTACAAGTTGGAGATACCAAAATTAAACAAGTACAACAATTTAAATATCTGGGAAGTGTTTTAACAGAAGACGGAAAGCGTGACACTGAAATCCGAAGGCACATTGGGATAGCGAAAGATGCCTTCCAAAAGCTAAGCAGAGTATTAAGAAACAGAAAAATAACGTTAGAAACAAAGAAAAGAGAACAGAATTGTTGCATAATATCAGCCCTTCTATAAAGCAGTGAATGCTGGAAAATCTCCTTACATATGAAGAAATGTCTTGAAGCAACAGAAATGTGATTCTACAGAAGGATGCTGAGGATATCATGGACTGAACAATCAGGAAGTGACAATTGAAATTTCTGGGCACATAATGAAGAAAGAGGGCTTGGAAAATCTGATACTCACAGGACAGATTGAAGTCACGAGAGACGCATAAAAAATGCATAAACATAGTGAGCTTGAGTAAATGCATGAGGGAACAAGGTTCAGGAAAGATAACAAAATGACAAAATTTATTAAGAGCTACAAAGGACAGGAAATTACGGAGGGCCATGATCGCCAACGTCCTGAATAGACACGCCACATTGAAGAGAAAGACGATGGAATAAAATTAGCAATAAAATAATTAGTAATAATGAAGAATATGCCTACCTGAGTGCTAGGATAAAAAAGCAAAAAAGATAGAATTGAGTGAAATTAGTAATAAAATAATAGAATTAAGGAAGTGTGTATAAATCGAGATATTGGGCTAAAAAACAATAAACGCGAGCTAAAAAAATTCATTTTTCATTTTTCCAATATGTTACAAGTACGCTTTGCACCTTCTCTAAGAAAATAAAACTTTCTACTAACACAATGTAATGGCTATACTGCCTTATGTATGCTTTCATTTTATTGCCTTGTGTATGTATTGATTAAGTTGTTTTTACGCATATTCTCTTTCTTATATAGATGTTTTATTCCATCCTATTTACATAACTGTAAATACGATGAACTAAAACGCATTATCTATTTCGTAGGCATTATATTGTTTGATATAAGTAATTGTTACATTACTTTATACTGTTATTATATAGATTTGTAGATGTCACCATGTGTTGTATAGGAGTAACGTGTAACTGGTGTTTAAACACGGAGCGCAGAGAGCAAACACAGGCGATCCTATTATTGAATTAAGTGACTCACTTGACCATGGGGGGAACTCATAAGTAACAGGTAGCGTGACGTCAAAACGATCACCATTTCTACTCTATCCTCTATTACTATACGGTTCGCGATAATCTTTTCTACGCTATTCTCTATACTATTCACTCTACTATTTCTCTATATTTATCACTATATGGATTAATATTCCGATCACTATTAGGTAGTTACTTTTCGAGTGAGTATTATCGAGAAAGTGCTATTAGTGAGAGTGATATTCGAAGGCGTTTGACACCAGTATTGTTCAACGGCGTTACTATAGTTGTGTCTGCGATTACAAAGTCTCTACTACAACGAGTATTCGTTGACATTACAAAAGTGGCAACGAGTGTTCGTTGACATCACAAAACTTGGATGGCAACCGGTCTGAGTGAAGGTAAATCTGAATTCAAAACTGTATGTAGCCCTTGCGTAGCAGATATTATACAGCTAAGGAAAAGATCTTTCGCATTGGCTCGGTGATTCCAGCTACGGTCGAATGATGAATCATAGCGGGAGTAACCAGGTACTTACAACGAACCGACCAGTTATATATATATATATATATATATATATATATATATATATATATATATATATATATATATATATATTGGCCAGAGACTGCCAACCTGGTTTTTAAATTAACATTGAAGCTCTGTCGTTTCTTATGGCGCTGAGCACTTTTATGCCGATAAGCTACTTTTGGGCAGACTCTTTCAGAGCGACTCATTCTTTCCTGGATATGTGTATATACTATCTCTACTATTCGAATATACGGTGGTTACTATACGAGCTAGTATTATCGGGCAAGTACTATTAGTGCGAGTGATATTCGAAGGCATCTGACAATTTGATAGAATACTTGTTATATAGGAATAAAGTGTCGCTGGCGACACTTGAGTTTGAACATAGACCGCCATCCTCTCTATCACTTGGTCATGTAGCACTGGGATTACGTGACGTCTAAATGATCGTTATTCCTAGTCTATCCTCTATTAATAAACAGATCGCTATATATATATATATATATATATATATATATATATATATATATATATATATATATACATACATCGTGGTCTGACGATCGCTTAAAGTGTGAAACTGGTACTCCTCATATAGTGGAGATTTTTATGTCAAAATCTAAATGAATTGCCAACCGTTATCGTCTGTCTTCCTAATTCTTGTTCTCTTTTCTTGATAATGTTTTTTTTCTTTTTTCCATATTCCCCCACACTCTTGCGTCTTAGTGGCTTTATTGTCATGCTTGGGTGAAATGTTAAAAAAACACTATTATGTTGACAAAATCGTTCCTTAGAAATATGCCATATATATATATATATATATGTGTGTGTGTGTGTGTGTGTGTGTGTGTGTGTGTGTGTGTGTGTGTGTGTGTGTGAATAGCTTGAGAAGTCGGATAGCCGACTTCGAATTCCAGTGGAGTTCATTATATTCACTCATGCGCATATAGCATATATAGATATATATATATATATATATATATATATATATATATATATATATATACGAGGTTCATTCAATAAATAAGGTCAATTTTTCGGTATAAGGAAATACAGATAGAAGCTTACTTTTTTTCTTCTTTTTTTTTTCAACGTAGTCTCCCAGCATTGTCACACACTTTTCCCATCTGTACACAAGCTTCCGTATTCACTCAGCTTTGGACTGATGTCTCAGCCAGTCGCTCACAACACTCTTAACTTCATCGTCACTTTTAAACTTCGTGCCTCTCATGAACTCTTTCAAGGGACCAAACAGGTGAAAGTCTGAAGGGGCAAGGTCTGTAAGGGGGATGAGAGAGCAGTTCCCAGCCCAGCTCGTTGATGGTCTGCACCATTTGGGCTGCTGTGTGAGGCCTTGCGTTGTCATGATGCAAGATGACTCCTTCTCTGACTGATGACCACTGCGTTTGTCCCAACAGATAAGCTCAAAGTCCTTGCAATGTCATCCATTGTCACCCTTCTGTCAGACTGAATGAGGTCATTGACTGATTCGATTACCTCAGGAGACCTCACTTCTGTAGGCCTCCCAAGTCTGTTTTCATCCTCAATACTGCTCCGTCCTTCTTTAAACAATTTAGCCCACTTGTAGACATTTTTTGGCTGAAACATGTGGCACCATACACAGTTGACATTCTCCTATAAATTTTAACTGGTTTGCACCCTTCAGCAACCAAAAACTTGATAACTGACCGCTGTTCAATCCTGGAGCATGCTTCTTGGTCGGCCATCTTTGTTAATCACCAAAACTCTCAAAAGTTTTTTTTAATCTGCAAAAGAAATTAAATCCATGTGAAAAAGAAGTAAAACAAAAAAAAATAAAAAAGAGTAAGCTATCTGTATTAGAAGTCCTTATACCGAAAAATTCAACTTATTTATTGAATGACCCTCGTAGATATATATATATATATATATATATATATATATATATATATATATATATATATATATATATATATATATATATAAACACACACTTTATGAAATGGGCATTTATTTTAAGACATTTTATGTCTATGCATTCTTTTTTATAGATACAAATATTTAAGTAAATGCTCTGTTTTTAATAAACTGTATTAACAACATTTACCTGCCTGAATGTCCAAGAAATTGCCATAGAAAATATGTGTCCTCTGATAGGAATCGAACCTGTATCCTATACGGAACCATCATATAGTCATTGATCCACAGAGGAGCGTTCGGTGAGCAAGGTCGAGCAGATATGAATGTACGTGGGAAAATCAGGGAAAATTTTAGTTTAAAATCAGTAAAATCGACCTTGTTAACCGAATGCTCCTATGTGGCGAAATCGGTAAAAGCACGCCGGGCTATATTACAGGTTCGATTCCTGTTTGAGAACGCATATTTTCTGACAATTTCTCGTACATTCAGTCCGGTAAATGTTGTTAATACTGTTTATTATAAACAGAGCATTTACTTAAATATTTGTATCTATAAAAAAGAATGTATAAACATATAAATGTCTTAATATATATATATATATATATATATATATATATATATATATATATATATATATATATATATATATATATATAAGCAAATCTTATTCACAATAACAGACGTTTTATGTCGATTAATTTTATAGATCGACTTTTCAAAATTACGAAAAAGCCTCCTCAAATAAGGAGGACATTTCGTCAGAAATTGTCTAAAGTTCATTTTGGAAGAATTATGGTCCAAGCTTTCGACCTTCTTAAGACATCATTAGGGTATGTAGGGACAATTTTGTAGAACTGGCGATTTTACTGACGTGGGCAAGGTGTGACGTGTGTGTGTCTGTGTGTTTGTGTGTCTGTGTGAGTGTGTATGTTTAATTTCATTTATTTATTTTATTTTTAATATATATTTAAAGATGAGGGCTCTTAAATTATATTTATTATTTGTCATTTGAAAAAGACGATCAATAAAATTAATCGACACAAAATGTCTGCTGTTTTTAATAATAAAATCTTGCCTTATAGAATCTGCTTAAAACACACGACACATAGATAGATAGATAGATAGATAGATAGATAGATAGATAGATGCGGGGATGTGTGTGTGGGTGTATGTTGAGAGAGAAAAAAAGAGAGACAGTGAGTGACACACTATGTGTCCCTACTTTATCCCGTTATTGGGCATATGTATTCTCTCGTATGTAATTTTTGTTTTTCGTTTCCTTCAAACTGATGCACTTTTCGTTTTCTCGCTTTCAAAAAAGACATTCTTTTCACTGATTAATGTTCCATATTCTTTTGTGAGTCCTTGTTCAGCCACACCCACAAAATCTTATATACCAAGTTTTCTGGCATAACGAATTGACCTTGCACGTATCTTTGTTTCTCTCATTTCTTTTTTTTTTTTTCGGGTTCCATCTTACAAGATGGCGCTCTCTTCTTTCTTTGTGAGGTTTGTTGATTTCTTTGCTTCCAGGATTGTTCTTTCTGAAATTATCCAGAATCAAACATAACACTGAAAAAGATTTCTTCCTTTTTTTTAAGTCATGACATGACAGATTTGGGATGACAGAATTACTTTTATCAAGACTCGAACACCAATAAAGCCACAATAATTTTTTTTTTTTTTTAGGTTTGCTAAAGCCAGTCACCGAAGGATTTTCGCTGAATGATTTCCTCGAGTCCCTTTTAAGACACTATTTGGACGATGTTCTTATGCTGTTTTTAGCGGCCTATCCCCGTGTAAATAAACACTTTGCTAGACGACAGACGAAGATCAATGGTGCAGGATCTGAGCGCGGATCTCACCGGAAATCTACATTTTCTTCTTATTCATACAATTAACAATGTAATTTTAAGGACCGAAGATTGTACCGGCGATACTATAGAAGCTAACAACAACAAAAATGAAGATACTGGTCATAAATCTTTGATTGTAACCAATATTTTTACCAAGTTATCGATTTAATTTTTAATTATCTTTGTTTCTTTAATCCAGCAAAATAGTCGTAATTTGGGAGAAACAAAGCAATGTCTTATTATTCTAATTTATTCTCATAATTTTAATTTCGAAATTTACACAATTTATCTCTGATTTTTTTCCATTTCTGTCTTTGTTTATTCTTACCTTTTTTAATTCCATCTATATAATCTTCCTGGTACTCAGCTTATCATAGGAATGACAGGATAATAGTTTTGATTTATTCTCATACCATGTATCTGCATGATTAAGCTATTTTAATGTATTTAATACACCTAGTATATGTCAACTCTCATTGGGGATCGTGGAAAGAAACTTCCAAATATTTCACAACGCATTTCAGTATTTGGTATGGTGCAGGTTAGGACCAAGGAAGAACAACACGAACACAAGAGTAGAAATAACGAAGATATATTACACGGAATAATAATACAAGATGTGGAAGGTGTTAGTATGACTGTCAGTCTGGTTTGGAGTGAACTACTATCGGTTCGACTCGATTCGTTTCTCTCTCTCTCTCTCTCTCTCTCTCTCTCTCTCTCTCTCTCTCTCTCTCTCTCTCTCTCTCTTGAGAGGCGTAGTATACATAGTGTTAGGAAGAGTTCATTCTGTAGTTATAGATAAAGACCCATAACAGTATTTTTGTGATGTCAACGAACACTCGTTTGACACTTTTGTGATGTCAACAAATACTCGTAGTCACTTTCGTAATGCTCGTTGTAGTAGAGCCTTTGTAATCGCAGATACAACTATAGTAGCGCCGTTGAACAATACTGGTGTCAGACGCCTTCGAATATCACTAGCACTAATCTGTACTTTCTCGATAATACTCGCTCGAAAAGTAACCACTGAATAGAGAAATAGTATAGTGAATAGAGTAGAGAATAGCAGTCCGTATAGTAATAGAAGATAGACTAGAAATAGCGATCTGTTTATTAATAGAGGATAGACTAGGAATAGGGATCATTTAGACGTCACGCGACTTCCTATATATGCGTTTTCTCTATGTTCACATGATCCACTTATGGGATCGCCTTTGTTTACTCTCTGGCGATCTATGTTCAAATCCAAGTGTCGGTAGCAACACTTTATTCCTATATAACAAGTATTCTATCAAATTTCAGTAATCGGAAAAGTTGGAGTTTTTGCTTCAGACTTTTAATTATTCCCAACAGAATCCGAGACCAACATTTTCATTATAGTGTCAGGACTCTCCCGAAAAACAACTTTAATCGTCTATTGAAGAAAATTTAAACTCCTCGATATCAATAATGAAAGCTAAATATTAAAATGATTAATCAATAAATTTAAAAAGCCAAATCGTAAAAGTTTTAAAAATGAATAAATAATAAATACAAAAATAAATTAGTCAAATTTTACCTCATTTTTTTTTTTTTTTTTAAAGAAAGACACTCCTTTTTATTTAAACATTTTGGTTAAATGACCTTGAATAATTTTATATTGAAATGTTCTCATTAATTTTCAAGGTCATTGTAACATTTATCATTAATTTAAAAACTGTGCCGCTCTCTGCGTTCACTTCCAATACAAAGAATAGCGCATCCAACTATTCACAATAAAAAAAACAGGTTTTGTAGTCTTTAAAAAAAAGCATTTAAAATTACCTGTCTTGAGTAACGATTCAATTTTTCACGTCTGTTTTCTCCATTGTATTTTCACTCTAGTTTATAAGTAGAAAACCACAACACATAAAGATTATTTGTTAATGGTTAATTCAAGATATTTAAACAAAAATTAACAGAAAAATATAATTTTCTTGCTTTAAAGCAGAATTACTTCCAACAATCAGATCCTGATCTTTTTTTTTCACATTTAAAAATAAATAATACAAATATCTAAACATTAAACCTTCATTTTTCCTTCACAAATTTAAAAAGAAGCGTTCAATGTATCTGTGTGTGTGTGTGTGTGTGTGTGAGGGTGTGGGTATGTACGCGCTTATACTTGCGTATGTGAATGCGTGTGTGTGTATGTGAATGTGTGAGTGCGCACGCGCGTGCACATGCGTGCTGGCTTACGGGCTCCATTTCGAACAAACCCGCCTGGTGAGAAAAATGTTTTTTTTGTTTTTGTTTTTTTAAGAAATTAGTTGCTTTTAGAATAAATATAATAGGGTTTTTAATAAATAAAAAAAAATGTATTTCCAATGTATTTTTGGCATTTTTTCAATTTTGATAATTCGATAGTGTGTGAACAAAAGCATCAACACTGCATGGCGACTGGCAATTCCACACCTTATTTAATCATCTCAGCATCCGTTTATATTCGCAAAAGCTGTACTCATCGGAGTTGCTTCGTCTTGCTAATCGGTGGGGGACTTCTCGGCTTCAGTATGGCCCCGCTCGTCTCGTCCGACCCATTTGTGTTTCGTCAACATGCACGCGGCAAAAACGCGGTTTATACTCTAAGTATCCTGAGTGGAACTTAGTTACGGGACCACATACGATTTTGAATCCGGAGTTGTTGTTAGCCTAAACTGGCTGTCAACCGCGACTACAGAGTTCAGTTTGTCCTGATATTTCACCCATAGCTAGTGGAGAATTTTTCCAAGCGTATTTGTAACGACCTCGAAAGGAATTGAAACTCGTCCACTTCATTTCTCATCCCGAACCTCTATCGTTCACATCACTCTTCCCACACAAATATTACAAATTTGAATATATATATATATATATAATTTTAAAAAATGGATTCAATACGTACATGTCTCCGGCTATCTCTTCTCAATCCTGTAAGCTACTTCATCTTCCTTTATCGCTCACCATCCTCCCAAGACTGTGGTATAATTGAATGCATTTCTGACAGCATTGACAAGTCTCTCTCTCCCCATCCGTCTGCTCACATATTCGTGTTTAGTGACTTTAACGCCCATCATACCAAGTGGCTTAAAAACGCTACTACTGACCTTGCAGGCATTCAAACCCTTAATTTTTCAATTTCTCAATCCCTCACGGCAGATAGTTGACTTACCCACACGTTTTCCCTACAACCGGGACGGTAAGGCTTCTTTTCTCGATCTATGTTTTACCTCCATCCCCGAGTCCTGTAGCGCCACGGAGCTCTGCCCTCTTGGCAACTCTGATCATGCTGTAGTGTTTATCAACATCTCCCTCAACTCCACCCTCTGCAAATAACCTGATACCACTAGAACCTCGTTCTGCTATCGACGAGCAGACTGGGATTCGTTCCGGGATTTCCTTCGCGATATCCCCGGGATGTTGTCCTTATCCTCCCCGTTCAAGAATGTGCTTCCGAGGTTTCCTCCTGGGTAAAAGCTGGAATCGAGGATTTCATCCGCTCAAGGAAATATCGCGCTAACTCCCCTTGGTTCTCCGCTGCATGTTCAGCTGCCATTGTCCATAGGAACCACTTCTTCCACCAATATCGTAGCGACATGTCTGACTGCAATAGATGTCTCTTCATCTCTGACCGTAACGACTGTAAGTGTGTCCTCAATGAAGCAAAGTCACTATTTGCTGCTCGAATGAAAGAACGTATTGCATCTCGCAAATTCGGCTCCAAGGATTATTGGCGTCTCTGCAAGAGCGTACTTAACAATAGAAAACCCTCTATACCACCTTTAGTCAACCATTTCGAGGTTCTGACCTCTTCTGCCGACAAGGCTGAATGCTTTGCTCGGAAATTCTCATTCAATTCAACGCTTGCCTCTTCCGGTGTACCCACACCCGATTTCCCCCTTAGAACTGAGGGTCTATTGAGCGAGCTGCACATAACTCCGTCATCGGTATTGGGCATTATCTCTGATTTACACACCCACAAGGCTAGTGGTGGAGATGGGATACGAGCCATTGTCCTGAAGAAATGTGCGCCTGAACTGGCCCCTGCCCTCTCCAAATTATATAACTATTGCGTCAATGAATCTTGTTTTCCAGAATGTTGGAAGTCCTCACCCATTGTTCCTGTCTTTAAGAAGTCTGGTGACCATTCTGACCCTTCTAATTACCGTCCTATCAGTCTCCTAAACCTCTTTGACAAAGTCTTCGAAGCTTTAATCAACGCCGAAGTGGTTAAGCACCTTACATCCCATGATTTGCTCTCTGACAAGCAATATGGTTTCCGCTTTGCCGGATCTACAGCTGATGTGCTTACGACCATCACTGAAATTGTTTACCAAGCTCTTCATAGTAACGGAGAAGCTCGTACTGTGGCTCTAGATATCTCCAAAGCGTTTGATAGGCTTTGACATGCCAGCCTTCTTCGCAAGCTTCGGGGTTATGGAATTTCAGGCCGATGGTTTGACTTAATACAATCATTCCTGTCAAACCGTGTATTGAAGGTCGTTCTCAACGGATTCTCCTCCAGCTCCTATTCCACCAACGCAGGTGTTCCCCAAGGCTCCATCCTAGGCCCTACTCTGTTCATTATCTTCATCAACAATCTTCCTGACGTCATAGATTCCCAAGTAGGCATCTACGCGGACGACACTACAATTTACTCCTGCCTCAAAAACAAATCTAGTGTCGTTAACAAAACTAACCAGGCCGTTCGTCTCGAAAAGGACCTCCAATCTGTCGCCTCCATCTGTCTTTTTTACAAATACTTTCATGGTAACTGCTCCGATGAGCTGCTTTCACTGGTCTCCATACTTCATGAATTTAAGCGTTCTACTAGGCTGGCATCTCGCTCACACCCTTTCACTGTCGAAACCGCCCCCAATAGCTTCATGTCTCGCAACTCTCGCCTGTGAAACTCCCTCCCTTCTCCTGTTTCCCTGATAGCTATAACCTCCAACTATTCAAATGTAATGTCAATCAACCTTGATCTATTTCCTATCCTTCTCGCCATCCTTTCCTCTATAACACCTATTTGCTCTCGCTCCAACACTCTGTAACCCCTTGCGTGCTAATGGCTTCCCGCCTTACTTGGGGTGAAACGCTTAAAAAATACAAACATAGAACAATAAATATTTATTTATTATGCACTGTTATATTCTAATGTAACAGTGAATTATATATATATATATATATTGTGATATACATTTTGTCATCCATAAATAGACTGTTTCGCTGTATCACAGCACGTCAGTGTGGCTAGACGTCCGGTTGTCTCTAGCTAGGATCGAAACCCGACTGAATTGGCGGCAGTCAAGATAATACCACTAAGCCGTTGGCGCACGGCAGGGATGAAAGTGAATTTAAGCGTATTTATTTTTAGATAAACACACAGTGATTGAGAGAACTAGATTATATATATATATATATATATATATATATATATATATATATATATATATATATATATATATATATATATATATATATATATATATATCTTTCAATATATATATATATATATATATATATATATGTATCACTTCCGTTAACTGATTAAATAGGTCAATGTCTGCTCCCTCCTCCCTCCTCCCCTAATACTAAGTATGATAGATAGAAATATTAAAATAAAACCTCTCTAAACTCGATCATGTCTGTCACACCACTCCTCATTGACCGCCCTGTTATATTACATAAACTTAATACTACCCGTCAAAAGTGTAAATGTTCATTTCATTTTTCTTTTCACCTTTTGGAAGTGTAGTCTGATGATCCAGCGTCCTTTAAAGGGGCTATGGTGAAATATATTATTACATGGAGCCTTGAAGTGGTCTGTTTTCCTTTAAATATATATATATATATATATTAGTCAAGTATAAGGGAAGAGTACCGAAGTCATTTCAGTAATAATGTGTAATAAGCCTGGTATATCCCGAATGAGGATTTCAGTAATAATGATATTTATTTAGTTCAGATTAGTCTATCATAAGGCCGCAAGAGGGGACCACTCATTAAATATTGAATTGTAATATTTATTCTGTTATAATCTTGTCTTTTTATTTTATTCTTTATTCTTTATGAGGCGAGAATTTCTCTGGCTGCTTTCATAAAACCATTGAAAAATAAAAATCTTTGAAAATAAAGGAACCCCGAATTAATTTGACCCAACTTAATTTGATATTCAGTCATCAAAAATAAATTAATTGATTTTCGATTAGAAACCAGGAACGAAATCTTACTCTGATCCATAAAGGAAGCCGTCAGCGTGCATAGAACACTCGGAAGCTTCCAGGGGGGGGGGAGAATGAAATTAAAGACTCGGGAAACCAATTAAAACTTTTTAAAAAAAGAAACCCTTATCAATGCAATGAAAACAAAACACGAAATATTATTGAATTGATTTTCATTTTCAGAGAACAACGGAACGTTTCGCACGTTTGTCCCAACCCAAACATCGCTCAAGGACATTTTATAAAGGTGAGCGCCTGATTCAAAGACATTCTTTTGACACGACAAGCTAGAAATCAATAATGGAGTCCTATTCACCATACTCGATAATTAGGCATAGTCCGATCATCGGAGATGAAAGAAAAAATTATAATAAAGGAGAATAATTAACAGCTAACTAAATATATGTAAATATAAGTATAACTTAGTCTGGCATAAGGACACAACACTGGGCCATCCATTACGTATCAAACTCCCTAAACTGACAATTTGAATGAATGTAATATGTTGGCAATGGATTATTAGAGTAACATTCGTGGTGTTTTAATAATCCATTCCATCACTCTTCCCACACAAATATTACAAATTTGATTATATATATATATATATATATATTATAATATTTTTTTAAAAATATGATTCCTTCGCTACATAAGAGTTCTCATGTTTCAAAAGCGAGAGCCGAGACCCTTAATATAATTTTTGAAATTAAGTAGAATTAAGGTGTCTGGTCTCGCTTCCTCGTCAAACGAGAATTTGGGAATAAGCTATCTTGTGGTTTGCGCGTGTTTATAAGTATGGTCTCTTGCAACATTAGTTACTATGGAAACGGCTAGGGTCGGCCATATTGGTTAGGTGGTCGAAGAGTTAAGAATTAATTTTTATCTACATACCATAACTTAATTTCAAAAATTATATTAAGGGTCTCAGCTCTCGCTTTTGAAACATGAGAACTCTTATGTAGCGAAGGAATCATATATTTTTTTTAAATATTATAATATAAGCTCTACTTCTGTATGGAGCACTGTCTTTTTAAAAATAAAAGCAAAAATACTAAGGAACTCCGGATTATTTACCCAACGTGTTTTTTCCTATCTTTCTGCATACCTGCACATATATATATATATATATATATATATATATATATATATATATATATATATATATATATATATATATATATACATAACAAATTATTTTCTAAATACGTACATTTCCGAATTGCTGATCACAAAGGCGATTAACAGTGAGAAGCGCTAGAGTTAGTTCGTTTGATTCACCGCTATTCACAATGTGCGTCGCTCAATGCGCTATGTGCCACGATCGTCTCACGAATAAAAGCAACATTTCTCTTTCGTAATCAGGTGATGAAATTTGCATTTGTGACCTGACTCAGAACGAGGATCTTTTCAGTGCCCCCTCTTAATCAGAACCTTTAACATTATATTCGTCCCTACATTAGGTCTGCATGTGCACTGATTCTTTCAGTCAATATAATGCATAACAACACTGGAAGATATAGCTTCCAAGGGCGGATCCTGAGAAATTTCATAGAAAATATATTTTGTTGCAAAGTAGATAAGCTATAATGAATGAAGACAGGTTTAAGACATTTTTCTTTTATATGCCCACAAAGACATTCAGTTAGACTATGGTAATATCGGGGAACTCTTCGGAAATAAGAAACAACGAAAATTAACTTCAGTAAATCGTCTTTCATAAACTCTGTATAATCACACTTTGAATCTAAAAGTTGGAATTTACAATTTTACATATCAAATAAATAAAAGTAAACACAAATGTAAACATTATACACACACACACACACACACACACACACACACACATATATATATATATATATATATATATATATATATATATATATATATATATAATAAAATATAATAAAAAAAAGCTCAAACACTAATATTCCATGTTATAATTTATTACATTGGAATCGTAATCACGATCCAATTCATTCGGCGTCTGTTTTTTAATTTTAATGTAGATCAGCGATTCGGTAGCGAATTATGCATCGAAAGATAATTCATATTTATCTGTATCTCACTCATTTAAACTGTTATTTAACTCATCTCTTTAAAACTTCTCTCTATTAAATTTTAATCCCCACCTTCACCTTTTAGGCCTTTCCTGTTCTTCTTTCTTCTATTACACCCCCTCTCTAAAGCTTTCATACATTTCCCTCTCACACTTGTTTCCCACTCCCACACATACACTCTCACTAAAAAAAAATTTTTATACCCGAAGTTATATTTTCCGATTTATTTTTGAATTTGTAGGTCTGATGAATTGGATCGTGATTACGATTCCAATGTAATAAATTATAACCATGGAATATTAGTGTTTGAACCTTTTATATTATATTGTAGCTCTGTCCTGGACATTGAGCTCTACCTGGATTCTATCCTCTTGGATATATATATATATATATATATATATGTGTGTGTGTGTGTGTGTGTGTTTGTGTGTGTGTGTGTTTGTGTGTGTGTGTGTGTGTGTGTGTGTGTATTGATCACTAATATTATATATATATATATATATAAGTGAACATTGAAGTCAACACTCAGAGGCGACAGGCTGTTTCATGCTGGACGCAATCGTCAGGCCGCAAATGCTGGATTTTTCCTCGGCTATTTATATAAATGCTCCTACCAAATTTTTTAGCACGTTAATAAAACATCGAAAAACGAAAAGAATAAACAATACAAAATGAAAATGAAAGACAAGTAAAATAAATTAACCCAACTAAACAAATAAATAAACAAGCAAGTCACTCCCGTAAAAATAACGGCCAGAATAGATTACCCACAATGCACCACTGACCTACATATATAAATAGCCGAGGAAAAATCCAGCATTCACGACTTGACGATTGCATCCAGCATAAAACAGCCTGTCGCCTCTGAGTGTTGACTTCCATGTTAACACTTATATTTATATTTACATACGCTCTATCTCTGATATTGAGCACTTTATCCCATAAATATAGCACACCTTAAAACTATATTTCTTCATATATATATATATATATATATATATATATATATATATATATATATATTATTATTATTATTATTATTATTATTATTATTTTATTATTATTATTATAAAAGGCACAAACTCTTAAAATTTCATGAGGTTATATTTATTTCTTTAAGGTCGTAAAGGAGACAGAAAATATTTATACAGGTTTAAATAACAAAATGTATGTAAAAGTTTATACGTGAAAGTTGGGGAAGAGGGTGGAAAGAAAGACGTGTAAATAAGATTGAGAGAGAGGTGGAAAGAAAGACAAGGAAAGAAAGACAAGAAAAAAAGCGTATCTGAGATTGTCGAACGGGAGATGATGAAATCATTCAGACAGAGGAGGTAATAGTTGGTTGGTTGGTTGGTTGTTTTGCTTTAATGCATATCAAAACCTCAGTGGGTCATTTAATGCAAACAAAATTTTCAAATAGATTCATAGCGATAGTTTGGTAAAAAAAGGTGTGTATATATACATATATATTTGAACCATTTTTCAATTACTCATATTTTTTAGTACAATCCAACCTCTTTCAGGAAATTTACAATCTTGGATGGTTTTATTTTCGTAAAAAGTTTTATTTTTAAATTAATCACATGGTTTGGTTTTGGTTTGGTTTGTTTTATGGCATATCAACACCTCAATGGGTTATTTAATGCCGACAACATTTTTATTGCTGGTAATTTTTTTTTTCCAAAATGTATTGCTGGTAATAATTTTTTTTATAAAGTATTTCTGGTATTAAAATCTATTTTCTCTTTCATAGTATTTTGACCCGGGTTTGGGTATTAACTATTTGCCCATAGCTGGGACACTAACAGGTGCTACCACCCCGGGTCAGGGTGTACCTGGAAACACCAGCAATTAAGAGATGGTTACATGTTCTTCAAAACCTCCTGAACAGAGGCCTTGCTGCCGGATGTAGTTTATCGTCATGCCCACAATGGAGAAAAGATAATAGAGAATTTTTTTAAAATTGAGATGGAGACGAATAGAAGTTATTTTCAATTGAACAAACTAACTTTCGTCTTGTTGACCTAATTTAAAATAAGGACTACGGAAATAATGGGTGCATCAATTGGGACAGTTAAGGACAAATGAAAGGAAAAAAAAGAAAAAGAACAAAGACATCAAAGGAAAGGGAAATCAATATAAACACTTTATTAAATTTCTATAGCCTAATATATATGATCACAAAATTTTAAATTTTAAATTGAGATTTTTACTGAGTCACACGCCCCCTCTAACTGGAAATGCTGGATACTACAGTGCTGTTATGTATTAACTAGATTTACTTCTTCAGGGGGTTATAGTCACTGTTTTTCCTCTATATATAGGATCAGCTAAACCTGATTTCAATGTTTCTCCTCTGATTTCATTCATTTGATAGTACTACTTTTTGGGGACGGTTGATCTCTTCATTTTACCACTTGCCAAAACTGTATTATAGTTTTTAGTTATGTTTTCTCATGAAGGGGGCTTTGTTGGAGGGTAAATGGAAATGCTTCTCGAATAACGTCGTAATGTGGTCTGGACCCTAGATCCTATAAAAAATTTTCAGATGAACCCTTTATGTAAAATAGAGAGACCGCAAAATATTTGCATTCTTGTTCGCGATTCATCTGTCGCTGCTGTTTACTTGCGAGGTAGTTGTTACCTTGAAAGATGTTTCTAACGTCAAACATTTCCTGTTGGTATATGTCTAAGTGCTAAATTAAGGCCTTGTCGAATGTTGCAGGCATCTTTCTTTCACTGTATAGATGGTGGGTATATATATTCAGTTATTCCTGGCTGAATGCTGTAGTAATGGATAACGGCTCGAATTGATGAATAGGAGAGCCGAGTTCGAATTCCAATCGAATCCATTACATTCACTTACGTACTAATACTCTAGGGAAAGGTATAAATGCTCTTCTCCACCCAGCTATGGGTAAATAGCAGGACAGACTGGGTTCTATAGCCTTGGATGTCAACTGGTCTAGGAGAAGGACACCTCTGAATTCAAAACAAAAGTTTGATACTGTATGGATAGCAGCTTGGATTGAGGAATCGGAGAGCTGAGTTCAAATTCCAGTCGATTCCATTACATTCATTTACGTGCTAATACCCTTGGGAAAGGTATGAATCCTCTTCTTCTCCCCCACCCCCGGCTATGGTAAATAGCAGAACAGACCGGGTTCTAGAGCCTTGGATGGCAACTGGTCTACCACAGAAAGAAATGGCAACCTACCGCGGAAAAATCTGCCTCGTCACTCATGTATCGAAAGACACATGATCGCCTACACGTGTATCACGCATGGCACATAACTGAATGACTGAATGGAAAGTATTATTGGTCTAGCAGTATTTGCACGCTTTCCTAAGGGTGTTAGCGTATGAAGGTGTTGTTTAGATGGCTAAGCCACATCGTTGGCTTTTACTGATGTCGTTTCTATATATATTTCATTGAATTATTCCATATATAATAATAATAATAATAATAATAATAATAATAATAATAATTGATTCTCCCGTCGGTTTCGACGTATGAGGATCGGACAACTTAAGTGATTCAGTTATGAAATTTTGTGTGATAATCGTAAGTGGCATTTAAAACCCGCTAGTGATTTACGGAGGCCACATATGGAGCAAGAGTGAGGATTGTGAGATGAGATCACTGTTAGATTGGCTGACCTTTTAGTTCTTGCTCTCGCTTCTTGAAGATGATTCAGACAAGCAGATTGAAAACTACTGAGTCCACTAAAACACGTTGATCTCTATTCTACCCGCTCCAAGGCTAAGCGCTCAAGGGTGTTATGTGGTACATTGACAGCTGACAAGTATATATATATATATATATATATATATATAAATGTGTGTCTGTGTGTGTGTGTGTCTGTGTGTGCGTGTGTGTGTGTGTGTATATATATATATATATATATATATATATATATATATATATATATATATATATATAAGAAATATAGTCTTAAAGTGTGCTATATTTATGGGATAAAGTGCTTAATATCAGAGATAGAGCGTGTGTAAATATAAAAGTGAACATAGAAGTCCACACTTAGAGACGACAGTCTGTTTCATGCTAGTGCAATCGTCAGAGTTGCCTGACGATTGCACTAGCATGAAACTTTTATATATATATATATATATATATATATATATATATATATATATATATATATTCACCCTTAATGGTGATCCCATAGATAAGCCATCTTCCTGTCGGTACGTTTTTACCTAATTGAAAGTACGTTGTTTTCACATCGAATGTTAATAACTTTATCATGTTATTTATGGGTGGGGGGCGTTTACTAAAGAGGTGTTCCGATTTCTTAGAAAAGGGTCCGATTAGAATTTGTCATCGATAGAGGGTACAACAGCTGAAACGCTGTGAGCACAACAACCAAAATGAGTATACTGATTCAAATAAAAAAAAGCAAATAATTACTACCACGTTATCCTGTAGTCTAACTTAACTGCCATATTTTAGCTGAAGCTTCCCAATCGACACTTTCCAGATATGAGAGAATTCGAAATCGTTTACACAGCCTCTTGAGGGTGATCTATTTTCCACGCTGCACTCCCTTTCTTCACGGACACAACGTCATAGTTACTTCCATGGCAAAAAACTCTATTCTTTACTCTCGCCAGTCCAAACCTTTACAGCCAAACCGCCTTTGCTACGTCCACAATGTTGATTCACCCTCGATCCCTACGTATTCGAATTGATGTGCCCTCCGCTCAGACAGGTTAATTCCAAAGAATCGCTACCTTCTGACCCTGATGTGGATTCATATCCGAATACTTAAATCTTAACCTCTTCAAATCAAAATTCAATCGCAATTTATCCTCATAATATCCACTTCCTACTTTCTCCTCTTACGCTCATATCCCACATTTCAATCAGTAACGCTCTACTTTGAGTGGCTCTTGTAATGTGTGGACCTTAGTATAAAAAATAGCCAGGCCGATCTGGTGCCAAACGTACTAAATCTCTACTCTGGGTGCCCAGACAAAACGTCATCTAAAAGCGCGCTGCCAAAATTGTTCCCAAAATGGAGGAAAAGCAATTTAAACTGAACAATGGCCGGAACTGAAATTTGTTTTCAAAGTCTTTGATATATTGGCTATAAAATGGCTTAACGACGATTGCTTGATGCAGACTAATTCTCTAAGTTTTATATAGTTTATGGAAGTGTTAACAGTGTGAATCCTGGAATCATTTCAAAGTGTTCCTTTCTTGTGAAGGAGAGAAATGATTAGATCAAAGCTATGAACTTGTTGCCACAGTTAACGAACTAATCTTGCAAGCTATTAACAGTGAATTATTTCCCATCTCCTTTATAAAAACAGAATCGTATAAAAGTTAGTGAAACCTAAAAGATAAGCCACAGAGCATCCAATGAGGAACGAACTCACTATAAATGCATCTGGAAACCATCAGGCTAATCACCCCCACTTTTCGGCGTTCTTTTGTTTCACATATACAAATAGTTTAATTACGTTGACACCTATGGTTAGATCGCGCACAGGCTAAATGTCAGACTTTGTTGTAATCATTTCATCCCAAGTAAGGCGATAATGCCACTAAGATGCTAGGGGATACTGGGAGTGAAAGAGAATGAGAAGAATTTAAGAGAAGGAACCGGAAACCCAATCCTAAACAGGAAACAAGGGATAAACCTCTACTCCTGTTCAAAAGACCAGGGAGAGTCTGAACCGGGCGATAAACGAACCTATCTATTTTGGGGGTGAGAAGACAAAAATAAATAAATGATTAGTGAATAACATTTCAGAGCTCATTTTGAGTTGTTAGAAGTAAGGAGTTGAGGGAGACGTGAGAAGGAACCGACAACCCAATCCTAAACAGGAAACAAGGGATAACCCTCTACTCCTGTTCAAAAGAGGGAGAAGTGTGAAGCGGGAAGTAGGCGAACCTATGTACTCCTATTAAATTTGTTTGTTTTTTAATAATAATTAAGATTTTTTTTAAATTAGAAAATAAGACATTAAAAGCCTAGAGTAATTTCTAAGAGCATGCGCGTTTCAAATGTCTGTATTCAAGTTGGGACAGTTATGTAACCACTGTTCTTTAATGTATTTTAACTCCTTATTTAAATTTTAAGACTTGTAAAATATATTTAAACCCCTAATTCCAAACAAACATCAATCAAATGTCGTGCGTTAATATCCAGTGGCAATCGCGCTGTATACAGTGAAATAACAATCGCACTGTATACAATGAAAATAAACCTCAAACTACATGTACAATACCATGAGGGAAGAAAAACAAAAATGAAAGTTTCTACCCACACACGAAAAACAGTAAATTGATCTGAAAGTCGTGGTCCGAAGAGACAACACAATCAGATATAGCAAACCACATATGGAAGGAAAAAAGATATGATTGCATTCACTGGAACGAAGTGGCTATAATTGAAAAAGAATTTCGCAATATGAAAATTAAAGGAATCAACAAATATGTTAAAAGCACAATCCCCATTACTGAAACACATATTAAACATATTGGGTAATAGCCATTAAATACAAAAATTAATGCCAGAAATTAACACAAAAAAATGTCAGGGAACATGATTGGTTCATTGATTCGTTTTTCACGGTTTATCAACCTTTTGCAGGTTATTTAAAGCCAGAAATATTTTTTTTTTTAGATTTTAAGGATTTTTTGTGATATTAATGATTTAGTGATGCAGGACTTACTAATTAACCCATAGCTAGAGGGAGAAGAGGTGGCATTTGCGCGTAAGCGAATATAAGGAACCCAACTGGAATTGGAACTCTGATCACCGATTATCAATTCCGAGCCCTTATCCATTACGCCACTTGTACATCCAAACGTATAGCACCTGGTATTTCTAAGCGGTTACCCATCTAGGTACAGAGTAGGCTCGACGTTGCTTAAAGTCGGTGATCGTACTGGAACCAGTGTGTTTCAACGTGATGCGGCCGTAATCAAAAGATAATGGTCAAATCCTATTTTTTAAATATATGCCCAAATCAAGAGGCTATTTGTTTTGGTTCAACTTAACTCCGCGATTTTTACGCCATTTTTAAGGGTAATTTACACCAATACCGAGGCGCCTTTTCTCTTTCCTCTTGTGGGGCGAGAGAGAGTTTTTCGAGGAAAGAAGAAAATTTTTTTTCGATAGTTTGTGTCCCTTAGACCAACTCGAAGAAAACAGACGACAGGCTTAAATCAACAAGAAAATTGATTGTCGCCATTTCAAAGAAGCAAATTTTAATTCAGTCTGAACATAAATTCTTTTTGCGATGCCGAACAACTGGCAATTTCCAAAAAGGTGATCCATCTTGAAGAGAAGATTCCAAGAAGAAGAGGCCTTTCTGCAAGAAATGTATATACGATTCCTTGCGAAACTTCAGTCAGTTATGTGCCATGCGTGATACACGCTTGGGCCATCATGTATCTTTCGATACATGACTGACGAGGCCGATTTTTCCCTGCAGTAGGTTGCTATTTCTTTCTTCGGTAGACCATTTGGTATCCAAGGCTATAGAACCCTGTCTGTCTTGCTATTTACCCATAGCTGGGAGAGAAAAAGAGGATTCATACCTTTCCCAAGGGTATTAGCACGTAAGTGAATGTAATGGATTCGACTGGAATTCGAACTCGGCTCGCTGATTCCTTAATCCGAGCCGCTAATCATTACTCCATCGTAGCTCTGAATTTGGTTACCCTTTGGCTATTCCGAATCTGTTCAGAGTCAATATTTAACCAAAACCTTCATCGGATGATGTCTCTTGGGTGAAGCAGAATTTCGGCGTTCGATACCATTACCACTAATCAAAGGTACTCCAGCAATTCCTTATAACACCAGACATTGCTGTTTTTGTCCGTGTAACAATGCCAGATCCGTGCAAATGAAACATCTTCACTCTTTTCCGGTATAGTCATACCAAGAAGAGCATGCGATAAATCTTCGCCATTTCATTTCGATAGGAAATATATTAGTTTTCACATCGTTTTCTGCATTTTCATATTTTTCCATTTATGAGTTAAGTCAACAATATCCTCGAAGGTAACCATTTATATAAGGGTGTCTGGATTACCCAGTTAAACGTGAATGCTGGGACACTAGTCGGTTAACCTAATCGTAGCCGCTAAGTTGATATCATTTTCTAAATCCGAGGTATCTCTCAAACCAATCTAAGCATGAAAAAGATTCACATAATTTTATTTACATTATGTACATTTGAACTAATATCCTCATCGTTCTTGACTCTCTCGCATTTCGGCCGCACGTGTCTTCTCCCTGAACATTAGATCTTTGCCTTCAAGTTAAGGTTGTTTCTTTCTTTTCTTTTTTTTTAAAAAAAAAACTTTTCCCCCTAAGCAATGCGGGATTGCCACTAGCACACAATGGGTTACAGAGAGTGGGAGCAAGAGTAAAGAGGTGTGATCGAGGAAATGATAAAGAGAATGACGGGGAATTAGATCAAGGCATCTGGAGGTGATTGAATTTGAATTGTTGAAGATTATAGCTATCAGGGAAGCAAGTAAGAGGAATAGAGTTCCACAGACAGTAAGTGCGAGACATGAAGCTATTGGAGTAGAAGAGACGGCTAAATTTAACCGTTAGACAGTCAAAGGGTGAATGTCAGTTATCAGTTATATCCTGTTAATTCCCCTCTCCAAGTTCTCCACTGCCTTAAACGGGTATCGAACTCACACTCTTTGGGTCCTGTAACTGGATCTAACTAACGCCTTTATCCACTCTGTCGTGTGTCCTAGAGTTCAATACCCGGTTAAAGCAGTGCGGAATTTTCAGAGAGAAGATAACTGATAACTGACATCCATAAAGCATGGCACGTGGAAGTAGAACAGTCTACCCCAGTGAGCGAAATAATGGGTTCAGTTCGACATTCCAACTATCTGAAGAAGGCCGGAGCGTACAACGGCCGAAACGTTGTGATAAATATGGCCACAAAGATGAGAACAACAGTCCAAATAATGTAAATATTGTACATAATACCTCATCTCAGAAATATAGACAGTTACTAGTTTTCGCTCTTACTACATCTCTGATTATCATGGAGATACTTAGTTTGTTTACAAACGTTGTTGATTGAGTGTTGGAGGGTAGGATTATGAAATTTGTCTTTTTGCTGTCGGAGGCGCCTATGTTGTCGGAGGTGCTTACATTTTGGACTTGTGGATTTATGGAACACCCGGTGAGAATTGAACTCAGTATTTTGTCATATTTGCCCTAACCTTGCTAAACATTATAGGACATCCGGTATTTTGTCATAATTGGTCTAAGCTTGCTAGACACTATGAGACACCCGGTGAGGATTGAACTCCGTATTTTTCATAATTGGTCTAAACTTGCTGACCATTATGGGACACCCGGTGAGAATTGAACTTCGTATTACATCATAATTGGTCTAAGCTTGCTGACCAATATGGGACTCCCGGTGAGGATTGAACTCAGTATTTTGTCATAATTGGTCTAGACTTGCTGACCATTATGAGACACCCGTTGAGGATTGAACTCAGTACTTTGTCATATTTGGTCTAAGATTGCTAAACATTATGGGACACCGGGTGAGAATTGAACTCGGTAGTTTGTCATAATTGGTCTAAACTTGCTGACAATTATGTGTCACCCGGTGAGAATTGAACTCAGTATTTTGTCATAATTGGTCTAAGCTTGCTGACCATTATGGTAACCCGGTGAGAATTGAACTCAGTATTTTGTCATATTTGGCCTAACCTTGCTAAACATTATGGGACACCCGGTATTTTGTCATAATTGGTCTAAGCTTGCTAGACACTATGAGACAGCCGGTGAGAATTGAACTCAGTATTTTGTCATAATGGGCCTAAGCTTGCTGACCATTATGGGACACCCGGTGAGAATTGAACTCCGTATTTTATCATTATTGGTCTAAGCTTGCTGACCATTATGGGACACCCGGTGAGGATTGAACTCAGTATTTTGTAATAATTGGTCTAAGCTTGCTGACCATTATTAAACACCCGGTGAGGATTGAACTCAGTACTTTGTCATAATTGGTCTAAACTTGCTGACCATTATGGGACACCCGGTGAGAATTGAACTCAGTATTTTGTCATAATTGATCTAAGCCTGCTAAACATTATGGGACACCCGGTGAGAATTGAACTCAGTATTTTGTCATAATTGGTCTAACCTTGCTGACCATTATTAGACACCCGGTGAGGATTGAACTCAGTATTTTGTAATAATTGGTCTAAGCTTGCTGACCATTATGGGAAACCCGTTGAGAATTGAACTCAGTATTTTGTCATAATTGGTCTAACCTTGCTGACCATTATGGGACACACGGTGAGGATTGAACTCAGTATTTTGTCATAATTGGTCTAGGCTTGCTGACCATTATGAGACAACCGGTGAGGATTGAACTCAGTATTTTGTCATAATTGGTCTGAGATTGCTAACCATTATGGGACACCCGGTGGGGATTGAACTCAGTATTTTGTCATAATTGGTCTAAGGTTGCTGACCATTATGAGACACCCGGTGAGGATTGAACTCAGTATTTTGTCATAATTGGTCTAAGCATGCTAAACATTATGGGACACCCGGTGAGAATTGAACTCAGTATTTTGTCTTAATTGGTCTAAGCTTGCTGACCATTATGGGACACCCGGTGAGGATTGAACTCAGAATTTTGTTATAATTGGTCTAAGCTTGATGACCATTATGAGACACCCGGTGAGGATTGAACTCAGTATTTTGTCATAATTGCTGTAAGCTTGCTAACCATTATGGGTCACCCGGTGAGAATTGAACTCAGTATTTTGTCATAATTTGTCTAAACTTGCTGACCATTATTAGACACCCGGTGAGGATTGAACTCAGTATTTTGTCATAATTGGTCCAAGCTTGTTGACCATTATTAGACACCCGGTGAGGATCGAACTCAGTATTTTATCATAATTGGTCTAAGCTTGCTAAACATTATGGGACACCAGGTGAGAATTGAACTCAGTATTTTGTCATAATTGGTTTCAACTTGCTAACCATTACACCTCGTCGAAGAGCACCGATGGCTAGAGCATATATTCTAAAAATAAAGTCACCCTTGAACATAAATTTTATCTTCTGCAGATAAGCAAATCCAAAACAGTATTTGAAATGTTATTGGAACTCAAGCTCATAAGATTCAGAAAAAATCTATTGAAATAATTTTAAGCCTAAAATATTCTGATGGAAAATATTAAATTTCTTGTTTTGAATAAAATGATTTTTTTTTTTTTACTGAAAATCAATGTTCTTTTTTCAATTAAATATAGTCTGATTACGAATAATGGAAGGGTCTTTTTCTTCAAGAGCGAACCTATTTTCCATTGCAAAGTAATACCATCGATCTGGTACTAAGCCTAGAATCCTGCGTTGCAAGCCCGTGGGCTAAAGTTCCAAATAGCATTCGAGTTCTCAAGATTGCTTTCGACAGAAGTTCGTTGTATTGAATGGAAAGACGCTCGGAAGAAGAGCATCTCCCGTTCAATTTGTTCCATTGCTTTGTGTTACGGACTTGAACCTAATGAATCTTTCTATCGATCAGGGTGATTAAAGAAAACCGCTTGATTTTCAACGTGAGAAAGACGACAAAATGGGAAGAGGAGAGAAAAGAAGGAGTGAAGCTTTAGAAGAAAGAAAGAAAGACAGAAAGAAATATTTTATCCTGGGGCTATTTGGAGAAGCAGAGCGTTTCAGAAGTCATCTCCACGTTTGTCTTGCCTTAAACAACATAACCAGAAGGCACGTTTTCTTTTGTTTCTTCTTCATCTTCTTTTTTTCTTCTTCTTCTTCTTCGCTTCCTATTGCCATGGAAACGTCTGGTAAATGGAAATTGACGCCGTAGCAAGAATGGAAAGGCCATCCATTGTTGCTCTCAACTAGTTGACTAAAAAACATGTTGTACGCAAGCACGAACATGCGTGTACACATGCGTCTGGCGTATACGCCAACTTGTCTCATATTTTCTATTTAGTTCAATATATCATTGCATTCTACACTAAACACTCATAAGCTGACGGGAGCCTGTCAAAAACCAAGGACTATACTGTTAGTCATGTATTCTATTGTTAATGAGTTCATATTTAATTGTAGGCTGCATTGTCGTGGTTCTGTGCCTGACTCAGTTGAGCAAAGTAAATGTTACTACTCCAATGTGCTCGATATAGCACGCACACTGCTTTGTGAGATTACATTCTTTTATAGTGTCATGTCCTCCATTTTTTTCTTCCTTTTTGTGCAGTTTCTTTCTTCATTTATTTCCCTTTTTTCTTTCTATTCTTTCTTTCTTCTTTCTTTCTTTTCTCACTCAGCCTTTTTAATCTCTTTCCATACCTTTCTTTCTTTTTGGTTTCTCTTTCATTGTTTTTAGTTCCTTTCTTTCCTTTCTGTATTTCTCCCTTTCCATTAACTATCTTTATCGCTCTTCCTCCTTTGCTTTCTTTCGTTCTTTCTTTCTTTCTTTCTTGTTTCTCTTTCGCTAGTTTTAGTTTCTTGCTTTCCGTTTTCGTTCCTTTCTTTATTTCTTCCGGTGATTTCTTTCTTAATTTTATATTTTTAATTATGTTCTTTCCTTTCTTTCTTTGTATCTTTCTTTGCTTCTTTCTTTTTAGATTCTCTAAAATCGCCTCGGTTTCTTTCTTTCTTTCTTTCACTTGTGTTACTTTGGTTTATTTCTTTCTTACATCTTTTATTGTTTATCCATCATTTTTTAATTCAGTTCATTCGTTTCTCTATTTCATTCTTCCTTTTTTTTCTTTACTTCCGTTATTTTCATTCTGAATGATTTTTTTCTTTAGATAGATATGAACAGACTGAGATAGATAGATAGAGAGAGAGAGAGAGATATGAACAGGACTGAGATAGATAGATAGATAGATAGATAGATAGATAGATAGATAGATAGATAGATAGATAGATATGAACAGACTGAAATAGCTAGATGGCTAGATAGCTACCTACTTAGATCGATAGATAGATAGATAGATAGATAGATAGATAGATAGATAGATAGATATGAGTAACCCGAGATAGATAGATAGATAGATAGATAGATAGATAGATAGATAGATAGATATTTCTTTTTACATATTCATGTATGTTTCTCTTTTTTATACTTATCTCGATTTCACTGGTCGCCTTGGCACGCGCATGCCCCATATTCAAATACGCTTCTCTTATGCCGTCTTATCTATTTCGAGACGTGTTCATTGTATTTCTTCTATAGACCTGTCTTTAATTATCCTTCTGCTCTTCCATACTTGTTTACGGTTGTTGGTTTGCGTAAAATCTCTTCGATCCCATGAACGCTTCTCCCTTCTGAAGACCGCCATATTGTCAGCGGAAGAAATTATGAAACTCTAAAATGAAAAAGACAAGAGACTTTCGTAAATCTAAAATTTCTTTTCAGGAGGAATATGTCTAACAGGAATGAATCGAAGAATAGCGGTTAGTAAAACCAAAGATATACTTGCCACAAAATTCTGATACTTTTCAATCAATCTTTCTCCATTACTTGTCTCGATCAATCCGCGTTTATCAATTGTTAATATAAACTTATGTTGTGTTTAACTCGTATCCTTTCTTCTATTCTTTCATTAACGCAGTCGATTTATCAATCTAGCTGTGATTATTTTTTTCTATTTTAAAATATTATTTAGTTTGTTAATTTAAGTATCTGTTTTGAGACTGCTTGGTCGTTGGCCGCTGTCTAGCATTTTTTCGGGCATAGAAAATATTCCGACCTCAAGGAGAGACGTCGGTTTTGTCTAGCATAAAATTATATGAAGTAAATATATAACGCTTCAGAATTATGGCTAAAGTTTTTGAGATGTATTTCGAAATGAATAGAGTCAGCAAATCTTTAATGCTAGAATTATGTTAAAACCGGAATATCAGCAGATGATTTTTAAGGTGTTAAGTCCTCCAGTCTTGGTGCAACATGATGTTCTGACTTTCGTTAATATACTTGCATGAGGGTGGTGCTGAAAGATTCATATTGCGTGAAAAATTAATGTAAATGCTCTGTTTATAATAAACAGTATTAACAACATTTACCGGCCTGAATGTCCGAGAAATTTTCATAGAAAATATGCGTCCTCCGACAGAAATCGAACCTGTATCCTATACGGAACCATCATATAGCCCGATGTGCTTTTACCGATTGAGCCACAGAGGAGAGTTTCGGTTAGCAAGGTCGAGTTTACTGTTTTTAAACTACCATTCTCCATGATTTTCTCTCATATATTCATAAGTGCTCGATGCGTATCCAAATGTAAACAAATGACGTCACACATTATGAAATGGGGAATTCTAGTTTAAAACAGTAAAATCGACCTTGCTAACCGAACGCTCCTCTGTGGCCCAATCGGTTAAGGCACGTCAGTCTATATGACGGTTCCGTATAGGATACTGGTTCGATTCCTGTCGGAGGATGCATATTTTCTATGAAAATTTCTCGGACATTCAGGCCGGTAAATGTTTCCAATACTGTTTATTATAAACAGATCATTTACTTAAATATTTGTATCTATAAAAAGAACGTTAAACATAAAAATGTCTTAAAATAATTGTCGGACTTTGTCCATTTCA
The DNA here is from genome assembly GCA_964036315.1 of Acanthosepion esculentum. Taxonomy (NCBI): domain Eukaryota; kingdom Metazoa; phylum Mollusca; class Cephalopoda; order Sepiida; family Sepiidae; genus Acanthosepion; species Acanthosepion esculentum. Next base: position 18,991,327 of record OZ038508.1, on the reverse strand, counting down.
CACACACACACACACACACACACACACACACACATATATATATATATATATACGAGTCCAGTCTGAAAAGTAACGCGACTGGGTGTGTTATGTGACCTATGGCCATAAATGGGATATGAGGATTGTGTTATCATCTAACATGATATCTTGGGAGTATAGAACTGTTATCTTAGCTTCCTCCAACCATTGCATATTTTTTCATATGCAAGAGTTGTAGCAAAACAAATTTGTAGCTGTTTCACAATGCCATGAGCATCCGGCCGTTCCTGCTGAGAAGAACATTGCCGTACTAAAACAACCGCTGTATTCAACTGACCTTGCTCTGTGTGATGTTTTTCTTTTCCCAAAGCTCAAGGCTATCATCAAGGAGACCTGTTTTTAGGCATGGTGGCCATGAAGAGAGCCATAACAATGGAGCTGAGGGGAATCTAACAAGAATCCTTCCAGCGGTTATTAGAAACATGGCAGAGAAGGATGGGAAAATGAATTAGATTTGAGGGGGACCGTAAACCAAATTTGTTGCTGTTTTTCTTTTAAAGACACCATAACATGGAATAACAACCACAGTTCTTTTCGCACAGCTTAGAATTTTTACTACATCCAATCAATAGAACTTGGAACAGAAACATTAAAAACGATCAACCCCTTGAAAATGGTTAATGAATTGGTCAAAAGCAATAACCATTACAGACAGCTTCTTCACTCTCCTAACGACCCCAAAAGGAACACTTATATAATTTTCCTTGTCTGTTAATGAAACATGTATAAAAGAAAGACTGCTAACCAAATATACAATATATATTTCTCGGTGCATGTATACGTATGTATGTATAAGGTCTGTCTGAAAAGTAACATGACAGAGTGTGTTCTGTGAGCTATGGCCGAAAGAGGGATATGTGCATTGTGTTATCATGTAAAATGATATCTTGGGAGTCTATGACTGTAATGTTTGCTTTGCTGGGTGCGTGAGAAGACACAAGAGTTTTTGCAGGACAAATCGTGGCTGCTTCATCATGACATTACACCTGATCAGCAACATCAGAAGGACCTCGCTCTACTGGAACAACCACCGAAATTTGCTCTGAGTGCCCTTTTTTTCATCATCAAGGGTGGGGGACAGTTTAAATGCCATCAAGAGGGCCGTAACGACGGATCTAGGGGACATCCAAGAAGAATCCTCCCAGCAGTGCACAGAAGCGTGGCAGAGAAGGATGGAAAAGTACATTAGACGCGGGGGGGGGCGGAAATCTAGTGTTTGTTGTTTGAAGTTGAAATAAATTGTTTATGACACCAGTCCTTTTCAGACAGACCGCGTATATATATATATATATATATATATATATATATATATATATATATATATATATATATATATATAAAAGTGAACATAGAAGTCAACACTTAGAGGCGACAGTCTGTTTCGATACTGAGCACTTTATCCCATAAATATAGCACACTTTAAGACTATATTTCTACATATATATATATATATATATATATATATATATATATATATATATATAAGTTTGTGTGTGCGTTCTGCACAGTCTGTATATCTGTAAACGCTCTATCGTTCACTTTTTATCTGTAAATATACCAATATATATATATATATATTGATGTATATTTCATTAAATAATATAGACAAGTTTTGACTATTTATTTTATGTAAAAATCTTTTCATGTCGTCTGATAAGTTTAATAACATTATCATTAAAAGAAGAAAGAAAATTACAATATTGATACATGTTTTTTAATCCTATCTAAGCTTTCGGCTTACATAAGCCATTATAAAAGATGACAATTACATTACAATATATTAAACAATACACGGACAAAACAATAATGTTTATGTTTACATGGAAGATTTCCAAGCAACGACAAACTCGTCCATACGAGACATTGGGAGAGAAAATCGCACCGCAGCTCATGACGTCACACATGACCTCGCGAGAGTGAATTCGAGAAGTATTAAGCATGGGAAGCCGTTGGTATAAACCAGTGGTTTCTGTTAAAAATTATAGGCATTTGGGAATATTTGTGGAGATTTCATAGTTTATTTTGTTCAGGTTAGCTTTAAACTGTTTTATGTATATAGCTTCAAGAATTTGTAGTTTTTGTTCATTGTTTTCGTGTTTAAGTATAGTTGTGTTTTCAACAAGGATTTTCCGGAATTGTGTATGCGGTCAGGAATGTTGTTTTAAATGCCTAAATATATATATATATGTATATAATGGCTGTGTACAAAACCAGAGTGCACTGAAAAAAAGCAAATCCCTAGTGCCTCTTCACATCAACCAATTTAAAGTATTGACATTTATTGAAGTTCAGTGCTTTGTTCGGACATTCTCTTTCAGCTCCGCTCATCTGTAGTATCTCTCCCCGATTTCCACCCCACCTAGAACAGAAGCTCTACTCAGTGAAGTGCGCATAACCCCGTCCTTGGTTTCTGTGATCATTTATAAATTAGACAGATTTGACGGTATCCCTACAGTCGTCCTAATTAAATATGCTCCTAATGAAATATGCTCCTAAGTTGGTTTCTGTTCTCTCCAAACATTACAACAAATGTCTCATTGCTTCTGGCTTTCCAGCTTGTTGAAAGACCTTCTCTGTAGATCCTGTTTTTAAAACATCCGGCGAACACTCTGGCTCCTCAAAATATCGCCCTATCAGTCTCTTTCCTATTTCCGGCAAAATACTCGAGCCTCTAAACAACGCCAAATTGGTTAAGCATCTTAATTCACACGGCCTACTTTCGGCCAAACAATATGGTTTCCATTTTGCCAAGTCTTTTTTTTTTTTTTTTTAAGCGTATCACCCCGAGCAAGGCCGGTGGCCACTATCACGCAAGGGGTTACAGAAGGGTTGGAGGAAGAGCAGATAGGAGTGGTAAAGGAAGGGATGTGGAGAAAGAGAAGGACGGAGGGCCGATCGAGGTGGGGAGGTTACGGGAGATATAGAGCGAGAGCAGATAGGAATGGAAGATGTCAGGAAGTGGATAGATCAAGGCAACTGGAGATGACGATTGACGCTACACTTAAACCGTTGGAGATTGTATTTGTCAGGGAAACAGTAATAGGGAAGGGAGTTCCATAGGCGAGATGTGCGAGACATTAAGCTATTGGAGTAGAAAAGACGTCTACACCTAACAGTTTCAACGGTGAAGGGGTGGGAACGGGATGCCAGCCTCGTAGGACGCTTGAATTCACGAGGCTTAGGGACAAGTGAAAGCAACTCCTCAGAGCAATTACCGTGGAAGTACTTGTAGAAAAGGCAGAGTGATGCAACATTGCGTCTGTGAGAGAGCGACTGCAGACGAGATGACAGATCAGGGCCAATCACATTGCATATCCGTCTCTGGATCTTATCAAGAACCCCGAGGCAACACGCAGGGGCCCCAGACCATAAATGGCAGCAATACTCCATGCAAGGTCGAATGGTAGACTTATAGACCTGGAGGATCGATTCAGGGGAGAAGAATTTCCTGGCTCGGCACAGGGAACCAACTTTTCTAGCGGTGGATGATGCAATTGACTCGATGTATTTGTTCCATCTCAGATCAGCGGACAGCGTGAGACCGAGCAGCCGCAGAGAGGAACTCTCGAGAAGTTGGTCCTCAGACATTCTGATGGGATGCAGGGATGGGTCCTTGTGGTGGTTAATGGAGAGCAATTTTGTTTTAGAGGCATTAAAGTTGACCATCCATTTCTCTCCCCAGTCCACAACCGATTGGAGGTCCTTTTCAATTTGAGCTGCCAGGTTAATTTTTTCCGCCTCAGTAGATTTGTGCTTGAGGCAGGAGTAAATAGTAGTGGCGTCAGCGTAGATACCGACTTGGGAGTCTATGGCGTCTGGAAGGTCATTTATAAATATGAGGAACAGAGTAGGGCCAAGGATGGAGCCTTGAGGAACACCAGCAGTAGTGGGATAGGAGTTGGAGAAGGATCCACTGAGAACAACCTTCAAATCCCGGTTTGATAGGAACGATTGAATTAGGTCAAACAATCGACCTGTGATACCATAACCCCGGAGCTTGCGAAGGAGGCCGGCATGCCAAACCCTATCGAATGCCTTGGAGATGTCAAGGGCCACGGCACGGGCTTCGCCGTTACTATGGATAGCTTGGTAGACAAATTCAGTGATGGCCGTAAGCACATCGGCAGTAGACCGGGCAAAGCGGAAACCATACTGCTTGACATCGAGTATCCCGCAGTCCTGAGAGGATGGAGAGCGGTAGAGGAAGAAAAGATAGCTTACAGCATTGAGAAGAGATAGGCGGAGACATAAGTAGGAATGATCCGGCGATTCGAGAGAGGTCTCTCTAGCCAGAGGGAGATGGTCCTTGACGTAGACACCCAGACCATGCATGTGGGTTAGAGAGTCTTTTCTGAGGAGTGGGAGGTATCCAGGGATCGAGAGATCGGAGGAAGGGATAGAGGAGTTAAGATTGGTCTCACACAGGGCGAGTATATCCGGGCACTTAGATATGAGGTAAGACTCAACGCTGCAGAAGTTGGTTCTAATGCCGCGGATGTTAGAGAAGGAGATATTTAGAGGTTTGGGTGATTTTTGGAAGGCTGGTTTAGGTTTGTATTTCAGTTTTTTGTTATTCATGTTGGTAATTGGTTTTGGAAAGAGGGAGAAGGCCTGAGTTAAAGGAAGCCGACGGTTGATACCCATGACGCGAACAGAGAGGGGGATTGGCACAGCAAGATTCATAATGTGGCCTCAGGGTTGCCCACCGGAAATGACTGCAGGGACACCTATCCATGCGCGACATGGCACTACAGACACCCCGATATTATGCAACTGTTGATCAGAGCGGCCGCTCAAGACGCTACGCAAGAGTTAGGGCTCCTAACTACCAGTCGGCCTCAGTTCTGGGAGGGAAGTCGGGCAAGGGTACCCCAGAGGAGTCAAGCATAGAATTGGAAGAAAACTTTCGAGCGAAGCATTCGGCCTTGTCGGCAGAGGTGGTCAGGACTTCAAACTGATTGAACAGTGGAGGAATGGAGGGTTTGTTACTATTCAGAACGCTCTTGCAGAGGCGCCAATAGTCCTTGGAGCCAAATTTGCGGGATGCAATACGTTCCTTCATCCGAGCTGCAAATAGTGCCTTGGCATTGTCTAGGGTACGCTTACACTCATTGCGTGCAGAGGTGAATAGACGTCTGTTGGAGTCGGACATGTCACTACGAAAACGGCGGAAGAAGTGGTTCCTATGGGCAATGGCGACTGAGCAAGCAGCTGTGAACCAGGGGGAGGAGCGCGGTTTGACCTTGAATTTCCTGGAGGGGATGAAAGCTTCGATACCGGCTTTGATCCAGGAGGAGAACTCAGAAGCACACTCATGAGTGGGGAGCTTAAATACAGAATCCCAGGGGACATCGCGGAGGAAGTCCCGAAACGAGTCCCAGTCAGCCCGTTGGTAGCAGAAAGTGGTTCTGGTGGTAGGAGGTTCTTTGCAGGGGGTGGGGCTGAAGGAGATACTAACAGACACGACAGCATGATCGGAGTTACCGATAGGACAGAGCTGCGTGGCACTACACGACTCAGGGAAGCTGAGCGAGAGACAAAAAAAACTCTTTGTAACGCCAAAGATGAAATGAAGGCAAGGATTATGGCAGCTTTCACCAATTTAAACAAGACCTGATTTCAAACACGGTCTCCAGATGAGTTGAAGTCATCTGGAGACCGTGTTTGAAACCAATGGCGTTTTTATTGAATAAATTTACTCTTTCGTATTTCAAGATATTTTTATGTAATTTTGATAAATGTATCTGTTAAAATGAGATGTCAGTGTTATTTTATTTTTTGCGTAATTACACCCTGTATGGTCTAGTGCTGCCACTGTATATCTCGAGATTCCTGACAAAATTGTCTGTAATATAATAGATCCTGATCTGGCATCTCAACTTCAGTCACTTTCTCACTAATGCGACGTGGCTTCCCTCTGTCTTTTCTACAGATACTTTCAAAGCAACTGTTCTGATGAGCTGTTTTTTCCGCGACTGCATTTATTAAAGGGTGCTACGAGATTGGCAACATCATTTTACTGTTGAACTATCTCGATGCAACCGCCACTTCATTTTTTTTCTCACCTGTGGATATTACTTCTGATTTCTTGCTTCCCAGTCAACTACAATCTTCAAAAATGTAAATGCAATGTCCCTCGCCCTCTTCTGTCTCCTTGAATCCTGTTCCTTTATTATATTTTCATTAGTTTTCTTTACTGGCATCTTCTTATTGGCTTTCACTCTCGTGGCTTCATCGCCTTTCTTGACTTGCTTTAAAAAAATTATAGTCTCCTACCTTTTGCCTGTCATCTTGAAAGAATTCCCTCCCATTATTATTGTCCACCCTTCCTCTTTCTCATTCCCTCCCCCTCTCTCTCTCCCTCTCTCTCCCTCCCCATTTATCTCCCTCCCCCCTCTCCCTCCACTTCTCTCTCCCACCACTTCTTCCCCTCTCTCTCTCTCTATCGCCAGACTTCATGAATTTAAGGGCTCTACTAGGCTGGCATCCCGCTCTAAGATTCTCGTCTCCCGCCTTTCGCCTGTCTTCTTGAAAGAATTTCCTCCCATTATTATTGTCCACCCTTCCTCTTCCTCATTCCCTACCCCTCTCTCTCTATCTCTCTTTCTACCTCTCCATCTCTTTCCATCCCCATCTCTCCCCCTCCCCCTCTCTCCATCTCTTTCCATCCCCATCTCTCTCCTTCCCCTCACTCCTTCCCCTCTCTCCCTCCCCTTCTCTCTCCCTCTCCCCCCTCTCTCTATGGCCAGACTTCTTTGAATTTAAGCGTTCTACTAGGCTGGCATCCCGCTCTAAAATTCTCGTCTCCAGCCTTTCGCCTGTCTTCTTGAAATAATTCCCTCCCATTATTATTGTCCACCCTTCCTCTTCCTCATTCCCTCCCTTCTCTCTCTCTGTTTCTCCCTCTCTCTCTCTTCCCAGACTTCATGAATTTAAGCGCTCAACTAGGTTGACATCCCGCTCCCACCCTTTCTCTGTTGAAACTGTTAAATGTAGCCATCTCTTCTACTCCAATAGCTTCATGTCTCGCACCTCTTGCCTGTGGAACTCCCCCCTTTTCTTCTTTCCTTGATAGCTATAATCTCCAACTATTCAAATGTAATGTCAATCGACGTCTCCAGATGCCCTGATCTATCCCCTATCCTTCTCTTCATCCTTTCCTCTATCGCTCCTATTTGCTCTCGCTCCTTGCGTGCTAGTGGCTTCCCGCCTTGCTTGGGGTGAAACGCTTAAAAAAATATATCTACAGGTTTTCATATCATCGTCATTACGAAAATGTCCGCGAGTTCCTATTTGATTTCCTGTTCAAGAGAAGTAAAGATTGTTTACCATAATTCTGCGACTGAGAAATATTGTCATCCTTTTAACATTTGACATTTTCCTTCGTGTAACACATGAGTCAGTGACAAACAGAAATGTCTGTTATTAAAGTAAACTTTTTGACCTCTCCGATTCTCTCGATATGAATGCTGTAATAGCATGCAAAGACTGTGGAGAAAGCTAAATAATCGATATGGCGTTAAATCTATAATTGATCATTATTAGCGTTATTTCGATGATTGCAGATAAAATAAAAGCAAAATACATCTTTCGAAAACTTAATGGTTATACGAGGTCTTTTCGGAAAGAAATTCCGCTATTCTAAATATCTGTAGAATTGGTTGCGTCGCTTTGATGTATCTTCGCAATCATTAAATTCAAATATTACAATTTATAAAGAAACTTTCTTGTAGGATTGTTCAGTCGCTACCGATACACCATTTTAATGCACACTGACCATATAGGTTGTTTTTTAAGAAAACAAAAAACATAGAACCAACCAGGTTTGTCAGCATTCCTACAGTAGATGTCTCACCGCCTATGACCTCTGTCTTTTCCTAGACCTACCATCACCTTTGTAATGCCACGGACGAGATTAAGGAGAACGTGACGTGGAAGCTGTTCCTTAAAACAAGAGTTTGCACAATGTTTTGAAATATGGGACACCGGGTTTGGTATGTAACGTTCCAAGAGGCATACTTTGAAAGGATTAAGGCTTTTCCGCCTAAGATCAAAGTGTAGTATCTGTACAAATCTTGATCTTTCTGAGATAGGATCAGTTATGACTGCGGGAAGGAATTTTGAAAAGCGACGGAGTCGGGCGGGGTTGGGTTAAAAGTGAGCGTAAAAAATGGAAGTCGGTTGGTAAGTAAACGAAATAGAAACAAAAAAGTGAATGAAGGCAAATATAATTAGAAATAAGGGGGTGCGGAAAAATTCTCTGAACCATCCACCCTCCAAAATTTGGACAAAGCATCAGATTTAAATAGTAGGCTTTTTGGTCTGGCCAATAAAGTTTCAGTAACCCCTTGTACATATATATATACATAGAGGGATGGGTAGGAAGAGATGGTGACTACAGGAAGACGTTGAACAAGCTTGGTTACTTGATATCAAGTCATAATGATAAAAAAAATGTAAAGCAGCTAGGAATGTAAATACATAAAAATTACTATATATTAAAATGGTTTATGGAAAGATAGAGCAAAAGACAGATAGAAGAGAGGACGCATGAAAAAAAAATTTTTATTTACTTTTCACGTTTTTATAACATTTAAAAGAATATATGAATGGAGAAAGGAATAAGAAAGGATAAGGAAGATAATGAGAAGATACAGACAATTTTTACGAGGTGAGGATAATATTATAGGATATAATGGATAATATTTATTGTCAACACACGTGAAATTAATCGTGTTCTAAAAGTTATTTCATGAATTTGAAATTTAGCACCAGATGTCTTATGATTACGTCTTGAGGCCAATAGATAACAAGTGTCCACAAATCTCGTTTGCCGCAACACTTTCGAGATGAAGCTTGTCTCAGTTCTTTTTCTTTCTATGTGCCAATGTCATTTCAAGAGGTAGGCGATCATGGCTCTCCACCTCCTCCTATCCGTTGCAGCTCTCAACAAGTTCCTTCTCTCTGCTTCCTCCTCCAGACCACGTTCTGTCATCCACTTACTTAAGGCCGCTAGTTATGTCATGTGTTGTTTTCCCTTGTCTCTCTTTCCCGCTATTCGACCCGTCAGTATCAGATTCTCCAGTCCCTCCTTCCTCATTATATGTCCCAAAAACCTCAGCTACCTCTTCCTGATATTAAGTATAAGACTCCTCCTTGTTTGCATCCTCTCCAAGACTTCATCATTGCTCACACGCTCGATCCATGATATGCTTAGCATCCTTTTGCAGAACCACATCCCTGTCGCCTCGAGTGTCTTCTTCATCTTTGAGGAAACCGTCCAACATTCGCTGCCTTAAAGAAAGACATATGTCACGTCAGTATTCTTTTCTTTGTTACCGAAGAATCCCTGCTGTCTCGCAATACTCTGCCCAGCTTTTGGAATGCCTCCCTAGCCATCCCAATACGTCTACGGATCTCAGTGTCGCATTTACCGTCCTCTGTCAGAACCCTTCCCAGATATTCAAACTTCCGCGTCTGCTTGATCCCAGTGTTCCCGACCTGCAAATCGCATTTCGGGCTCATCCTTTTACTGATGACCATGCATTCTGTGTTCTTTTAGTTTAACATTGTTTTTGTGTTAGCAAAGGATGCTAATTATTGAAGGTAATCTTACGATTCTACAACTCTTTCAATTCCCGGACGAGGTACTCTCTGGCAGACTTACTTTTCTTTGTCACGTCAGATTCGGTCGTCTTGTTTTGATAATATGTTAAACGAGGATCTTAAAGTTACTTCTTATTTTCTGATAGCTTTTGATTTATACTGTTTCTATTTCTTTCATTATCATCTTTTATTCAGTTAGCGAATTTTGCGTCACTACTCCCCTCCATCTCAAAATTGTAGGTCATTCAAGGCAAAGTAGAGCAATAGCTAGCCGGTTTCTTTTACACAGGGATGTTGATATTAACCCCGTCTCTCCGCTCAGAAGAGTCAAAACCAACAAGGCAGTAGATTATTTCTCAACTTGGAAAAGCTATAGGCCCCAGTCTACCGTGGAAGAGATAGATCCATACCTTTCAAAATGCAATGGAATTCGTACTCGGCCCGGCGATTCCTCAATCTATAACTCCACCGTGCCTGGTTTCATTTATTTAACTTGTGGAAACCAAGTTGTTTTCAGTCGATGGTTGTCCATACTCTGGAATGGTGGTTGTTATATACCGTTCGAGTCAGTTTTTAGCTGTTATGAAAGCGAAAAGCACAGAGAGAACAAGGAAGAAAAGAGAAGATTCAGCTTATTTTAATAAAATGGATGATCCGCATCCCTTCTGACTCGTATATCTGCAAGCATTGTTTAGTTTGAACAAATAATGCAACACCAAATACATTCGATCTTAAAGATGATCTACAGCCACATACATATAATATTTCATAAAGATCACATTTTCACATATGATACGGATTCATGCTAATATTGGGGTAATATTTGAACAGTATAATATTTATCATTATAATTATAATAATATTATGGCATAAACATTAATTAATGTTCTAGGTGTGCCCGCGCAGTGTGTGTGTGTGTGTGTGTGTGTGTGTGTGTGTGTGTGTGTGTGTGTGTGTGTGTGTGTGTGTGTTTAAGCATTTCACCCCACCAAGGCAGGAGTGCCACTATCACACAAGGGGTTACAGAGAATGAGAGTAAGGGTAAAGACAAGTGTTTGGGAAAAGGATAAAGAGAAAGACAGGGACCAATGGCACGGTATCAGAAGATGTTGATTGACATTACATTTGAATATTTGGCGATTATAGCTATCAGGGAAGCAAAGTGATAGGAATGGACTTCCAATGACGGGAGGTGCGAGATAAGAAGCTGCTGGAGTAGAAGAAATGGCTACATTTAACCGTTTCGACAGTGATTGGGTGGGATTGAGATGCCAACCTTGTAGCACGTGGAAATTCGTGCTGTTTGGGAACCAGTGAAAGTGGCTCGATGGAGCAGTTGCCATGAAAGTACTTGTACAAAAGACAGAGGGAACCACAGCACGTCTGTGAGATAGCGACTGCAGACGGGATGCCAGATCAGCACCAATCACGATCTGGATTTTGTCTAGGACCTCGAGATGAACAGCGGAAGCACCAGACCATATATGGCAGCAGTATTCCATGCAAGGACGAATGGTTGTTTATTAGATTTGAAGGATGGATCCCGACGAGAAAAACCTTCTGGCGCGACACAGAGAACCAGCTTTCCTTGCGGTAGATGAAGCTATAGATTCAATGTATTTGTTCCACTTCAGGTCAGTGAGACCAAGTAGGCGCAGAGAGGTGCTCTTGTGGAGTTGGGCATCAGGAGTGTTGTGTAGGATCCACCTAATCTGCATAGGTGACTATCAACTATATAAATAATGGTTGATACCGGAAGACGAGGAAGAGTGGAATCACGAGATCCAACTAGAGACTCTGATCGACTGCGACTAGTCAACACATTCTCCAGGAACGTCTTCCCAGAAATATACAGAAATACTATATGTACTTATTGTGTACACTTTCTTGTTATAATACATTCTTGTTCTAAGTACATTTTGTGTTGCATTATTATTCCATGCATTAGGCGAGATTCAACATTGAGTCAAGACTCAACAAGGAGCCAGGGAGGGTTCGCTATGGTCGGTAACTGAGAGCAGTTTCGTTCTAGAGGCATTCAAGTTTACAAGCCATTTCCTGCCTCAATCAACCACAGATTGGAGGTCCTTCTCGAGGCCCCACGGCCAGGTTAGCTTTGTCAACAATGCCGGATCTGCTATTAAGGCAGAAGTAAATAGTAGTGTCGTCAGCGTAGATGTCAACTTGGGAGTTGATGACAGGAAGATCGTTGATCAAGATCAGAAATAGTGTAGCACTCAGGATGGTGCTTTGGGGAACACCAGCGTTTCTGTGTAAGGAACTGGAGGAGAACCAGTTTAGGACGACCTTCATTTCACGGTTTGACAGGAATGATTTTATGAAGTCAAAAAAACGTCCCGTTATGCCGCATTCCTGAAGCTTACGAAGAAGGCCAGCGTGCCAGACCCCCTATCAAACGCTTTAGAGATATCTAAGGCTAATGCTTGTGCTTCTCCGTCATTGTCAAGTGCTTGGTACATAAATTCAGTTATGGCGTGTGTGTGTGTGTGTGTGTGTGTGTGTGTGTGTGTGTGTGTGTGTGTGTGTGTGTGTGTGTGTGTGAGTGTGTGTGTGTGTGTGTGAGTGTTTATGTGTATGTGTGTCTGCGTGTGTATGTGTATGTCTGTGTATGCGTATGTGTGTGTGTATGTGTGTATGTGTATGTGTGTGTGCGTGTGTGTGTATGTGTGTGTGCGTGCGTGTGTGTGTGTGTGTATGTGTGTGTATGTGTATGTGTGTGTGCGTGTGCATGTGTATGTGTATGTGTGTGTATGTGTATGTGTGTGTGTGCGCGCGTGTGTGTGTGTGTGTGTGTGTGTGTGTGTGTGTGTGTGTGTGTGTGTGTGTGTGAATACTTATATAGACTATAGTCTGGAACAACGTTATTTTATTCGAGTGAACCCAGGTTGGATCGAAATTACTACACTAGGAAAATGTCAGTAAGAAAAGGTTATTCCCCTCAGTTCTACGTACGGCCTCCAATCAGATATTCACAAAGGGCTTGCCCTAGTCTGGCCCAAGGCATGTGTAATGAAATACTAAGTGACTATCAAACCCACTGAAGTAGTTTCTTTTACAATCTAGATGTATGGAAAGCTTAACTTATACAGGCACAAGACTAAATGCACTTAACGCAAGGTGTTACTCAGTCTAAGAGAATATAAGAGAAAAAACACATTTAAGGAGAGAAAACATTAAAAGAAGAATTAAAAAGACAGTAGATAACGATTAACATTGCATTTACAATTTTGAGGATCAAAGAAGACTGGAGAGCAAGAAGCTAGAGGAGAGTTCTATAAGTAAGAAGTGTGAGAGAAGAAACTGTTAACATAGAACTTACGGTTACATCTGATCATTTCAGCTGGAAAATGCTGAGACATCGCCGCCAGTCTAGTACTGCGCTTAAATTTATAAAGTCTAGGTACCATAGCTGAAAGTTCATCAGAACAATTACCATGAAAGTATTTATAGAAAAATCAGAGAGAAACTATATTACGGCGGTGGGAAAGTGATGGAAGACGAGTTGCCAGCTCAGCACCAATAACGTTGCATATTCTTCTTTGGGTTTTATCAAGAATCACTAACTATAGAGTAGGAGCAAAAGCCAAGATGTGATAGAAATTTTCAACACAAGGACGAATGGTGGACTTTTAAATATATAAAAAAGATGTTGGCTAGAAACGCGGTGGTTGGGATAAATGTATAGTTGAAATAATGGGGGTGACTGGAAATTTTCTGAGTATTTAATAAAAGTGGCGGTCAGAATACATATGTTTCCTGAACTCGTCTATTTGAAACACAAAGATAGAAACGTAAAGGATCAGGAAGATTGTACATTTCCAGTCTTTCAGTTGGAAAGGACTCGACTAGCATAAAAAAATCACATTTCGATAGCTTGATCTTTAGTTGGTCCCCTGAGACCGGTGAGAAATCGGCAACTATCTCAGCCACAAAGCAGGCCTCGATTCCAATGTGTGTGCTCATTTGATGCACGTTCTCGACATGTGCGTGTGACGCATTAATAAAAGGAGAAAGGAAAAAAACGCATGCGGTTATCGACAGCGCATGTGCAGAGCGTGTTTTACTGTTTTGTGCACTTAAAATCCATTGTTGAAAAGAAGACAAAACGGGAATTGTCAGACAAGTCTTTCGAGATGCATCTTTCGTGCCAAAAGTCGCAGCAACATGGAGCCAGAACGGACGCCTCTTCGACACAATTCCTGACACTAAAACACGAAGTTTATGAGCAAAAAAAAAAAAAAAGAAATAATAGTTTTTCAACTGTTATAAAATTTAATTACATTTCATTTATATAAATACCTGCGACAGTCAGTGAGTCGCACTTTTTCAATTTTACTCCCAGTCCAACATATACCATTTTGGAATCAGGCCGATTGAGAAAATTTAAAACATACTGGACCGGATCCGGACCCGCAATCCTGAAATTTTGAATTCCAAAGTTTTCTTTACTGCGATTATTTTCGGCGATTTTTTGCGACAAATTTCTTGTATTTGTTTTAGCATACCTATGGACGATATATTCACATAAATACAGTAGTAAATACTGTATGTTGGTCTGCAGCTGGAGATTCGTCTCCAGCTGTGCTGGTCAAAGTCTCTGCCCCGGGCAGAAAGTATCCCGAGACGAGGCTATATCGAAGGGCAGAATCACGTCTCGGGGAAACAGCTATCTGACCCCGTTTTACACAGGGTTTGCGGGGAATTTTTGGCCGAGTCTACGGGCTCAGATACCCCATATTAAATTCGGCCTTGTGCCCCATCTGACTGCGTGAGGCAGTTGGTAGACATCCTGCAGTTGGAGATTCATTGTGGAATGCACTTGATTCACTTCTAGCAGTTGATTACTACTTCTACGCGCCGCTGGCGAATCTTATACGTGCTTCTCCTGTCCTAAGTATTATCGTTCATTACCAACCTTCGTGTGATTATACTATTCAGTAACCTTCCCTAGGTTACAACACTGTACAAGGCGGTGTATTATCCGTGTTTTCAACATGACTCCTAGAGGCTGTAGCCCAACATATCATAGCATTTTAGAATCTAACCGACTCCGTGAACAATTTAAAAACATTCTGGGCAGGATCCAGACTCGCAATCCTGACATTTTGGATTCCCAAATTTTCATTACTGTGATTATTTTGAGCTATTGTTTTACGTGATTTTTTGCGACAAATTTGTTGTACAATATTTATAACTTGGAAATAAATTTGTGAATAATCAAAATTAATTTCGAAATCCAGCGAAAGTCGCCCATGAAATAAAAACAATTGTTCGTACAGAAAGTAAGGACCTACGTACATCAAACTGTCTTTATATTAAGTGGCGGCAGAATTATCGTTGAACTTTTAAAAGGTAAGCTTTAATATTAATGCAAACTGTTAGATGTAGACGTCTCTTCTATTCCAATAGCTTCATGTCTCGCACATCTCGCCTGTGGAACTCCCTTCCTTATTCCTGTTTCCCTGACAAATATAATCTCCAACTATTTAAGTGTAACGTCAATCGACATCTCCAGTTGCCTTGATCTATCCACTTCCCTTTTCCACATCCTTTTACCTTTCATTCCTATCTGCTCTCGCTCCAAATCTTCTGTAACCCCCTTGCCTTGATCGATCCACTATCTTTTTCCACATCCCCTCCTTTACCTCTCCTATCTGCTCTTCCTCCAAACCTTCTGTAACCCCTTGCGTGTTAGTGGCTTCCAGCCTTGCTTTGGGTGATAAGCTTTAAAAAAAATACAGCGATTAATTTTGAGTTCTGTTGAGTTCATCTATTCCTCCTTAGCTATTGTGATGAAGGCCCAATGAAGACCCCTCCGGAGGAGCTAGCTTAAATGCCGCCTGATAGGGAAGCTTTTAGCATATATGTTTGCATCTTTGTATAAGAGATTTTTAATGCTTTCCAAACAAAATTGATATTAACAACTAACCGATGTGGGTAACTCATTCAGTAGATATATTTATATGATAGATTATACGACACGAAATTAAAATTATAATACACTGACGTACCCAACGGAGACGCAACTGAGAAAAACAAAATACTGAAGTACCCGGTCCGGAGAAGAGCTGCCTGCGGCTGTGCCCTCTCATGCGCTAGAGACAGGGATCGATAGTCATACCGGTGTCAGCGAAAACCTACATGTTTTTGCCCTTGGCACGGGTGTACGCTCTCGGGTTCGCCACGTTAAACCTGACATTGTATCACATCTCGTCTCGGTTGCGAGACCAGGGAAACTACCTAAATACCTACACTGACGTGCCCAAAGTTATGGATTATATGACTCATATAGTGTAGAGTATGACGTTCAACAAAAACATCGATTAAACCAATGGAAAGATGCTGACCTACGCGGCCTCTGCGAGTGAATATTTTCCATCAAAACAACTGGAACTGGAACTGTGCGTTATTGGACTACACCACATGTTAACAAACCATCAGGGCCAAATGAGCAATTGTCCCCGATGACAACAGCAACCACACGCGTCTTCCGCTTCCATGCCCCACGAAAGCGAAAGAACGGTGAACGGAAATGCACCTGATATCTTTTGCATGTCGGTGGGATTTGAGCGATTGTTGCTTGTCTATTATCGCAGACAATTCGAGTTACAATCATTAAGCCTGCGCTAGTCACCTCGGGTTTACGAAAATGGATAGTCCCCACTGACGTCTGCTTCCCACGATATTTGAGCTACAACTGCGCCACACCGCGTGCTACACACCCTCCTTGATTCAGGAAAGTAGTGGGAGGGGAAAAAAGATAGAAATTCCCAACTAGGCGTTGTGGTGTTAAAAATAATATTCTGATGGGTCATTTGCTCCCATATCCCGTAGACGTGAAATAACGATGAAATGAAAAGCTGGATATGTGTCTGGACCCTTCTGCATTGAATGTGGATATGATTTGAGTGATTTTGAGTTAATATCGCTTGTCTATTACTGTATATAATTCTATCCAGCTGCTTTTAATCAAAATCATTAATAAACTGCACTTTCCACGGTGGGCAGAAATGCTTTCTCTTGTGTATCCCTTCTGCATGAATGATGCCTTGATCAGACTGATCTTAATCAAACTGTAGATCACACCAGATTATCCGTTACCTCCCAGAAATTGTAAATAAGTTTCGCTCAACATAGTTACAGTATAAACCACAGGTTGGTTCAGAATAAACATAAATGTGCATGAACAGGTATCTGCGACAGAGAATAGCTAGCCACCCGACCAGAAAGACGTAATCCGAAACGGACAATAAGCCATTATATTTATTGATATTTATTTGTTACTTTTAAATAGGTATCTCCACGAATTAGGTATACGTAAGGTTTCAAATGAATTTTTGAAAATGAAAACGCTACCTTGAAGCTTTCAGTTTAGCTTTAACTGAAAACTAAAGGATTAAATTTAATATATCCGGTAAGCAAAATACTTTGGTGTAAAGAAGAGAAGAAATTATATTGATTGAAATAGAGTTGCATTTTTTTTTCTGTAAAAACGATAACATCAGCCATTTTTAGACACTTGTAAACAAAATTTAATTTTCCGTTTAAAAAATAAAAAGTATATTCCTGAAACGTTATTTGATGAAAATTAGAAAATTTAAAACCAAGTTAATCTAATTTGAAATAAGTATTACTTATAGCATAAAATGTTCTATAGAAAAAGAAGAAGAAGAAGAAGAAGAAGAAGAAGAGGAGGAAGAAGAAGAAGAAGAATATATGTAGAGAGAGAGAGAGAAAGAATATAGTTACTTTAATAAATAACTATAAGTGTTTTTGTATTTGTGTCTAAGTATACATTTGGAACTCAAGTCTAATCGACAGAACATCTGTATCGATGGCTACAGTCCATGGACATAGAGTGAGGACGAGAGTAGATTCAAGTGACATGTTTTAAAAATAATATGATTGTTATGATAATATTAACCTTTTCCTTATAAGGAAACATTCGGCATTCATTGAACGGGCAGCCAGTGCTACCTATCGCTCTTTCCAAAAGGGGCCGCCTTGAAGTACTGCGGAATGTAAACATCTTGATTGTGCCATTATTTCCTTTCGAGTTACACGAGCTGCCCGTTTTTAGTTGCTACTGTTGGAAGTCAGTAAGTGATGTGCTTTCAGTTATTTAGTACAGTTCTTTGTTTGTGATTCTCTAACGCCAGTGCACAAGTTTGAAAGAAGTGTGTTCCTCGCTAATAGCTACAAGTTTCATTGACTTGAAGCAAATGGATTATTAAATAAAAGCTCTATTTAATAAAATATTTCATACAGTTCGTTGTTTCTGTCCTTCGACGATTGTTCCAGTTATCCGTAACAGTTTAATAAAAATGATTAAGCAAGGTAAAAAAAAGCCCATCCCCAAAGAGATCATTGTTTCAAAATTCGAAAGAAACCTGTGTATTTTCGAAAGAAACCTGTGTATTATCGAAAGAAACCTGTGTATTCATAAAGGAATGAACGCCGTTGGCTTATTACTGTTAATACTTGTGTTCTCATAAAAATAGCGAATTCTCGTCGGATATCGCGACAATGAGACTTGAAAACTGCGCGCAGCATTGATAGTGCCTTTCGCTATTTGTTTTTATAATAAACTGATTTCCAAGCTTGCAGATATGAACATTTGCAAATGTCAATTTGGAATTTCTCTTAGCGGATTCAATGTCTTGAAACACAAGGATGGTAGTGTTTTGTTTTTGTTTTTTTTATATACCACAATTCACCAATTACAAGACTCAAGAACCGCTCAAGATTACTGAATGAGGCGTATAGCATGAATTGAAGATCATGAGAATGAAGACTGACACTTGAAGAAGTCAAGATTGTACTGTTCAGAGAAGTTCTAACTTGGGAACATGTTCCACACGCTAGTGTTGCGGAATTTATGCTAAGTACGATGTGTCAGAAGGTGAAATTGTGTGAAGGCCTAAAAATGTGCGTGTACATTATGCATTTATGCACAACAGATAAATTCAACGAACATATGAAGACAATTCAATTTGGAGAAATCAAGGGGAAAAAACAACGTAGTTATAGATTTCAACAATAACATGAATTTATATATATATATATATATATATATATATATATATATATATATATATATATTTGACATACACAAAGTGAATATAAGATGCTTGTTAAATGTGGCAAGTGAGATATGATTGCAAAGTGTGAACATGCAGAGATTTGGTGAATGAATATTGATGGCTTAAGTTTGTGAAATTAAACCAGTTTGATTTCTGCAAGGAAAAAATGTCAATTGTGTGAGTTCAAATAATAGTGTGTA
>OZ038508.1:18884682-18972178 GCA_964036315.1 Acanthosepion esculentum | reverse complement strand
TTATACGCTCAAGCCTTCTTCAGGTGATTGGGATTTTGTCGGTAGCGAGCAGCTGCCTTGTTGCATTATTTTTAGACTGCCTCGACATCTTGAAGTCCTCTTCCTTTCAAGTGGAATTTGATTTTTGAAGAGGAAAACGTCGCAAGAGGCGAGATCTGAGGAATATGATGGTTGCCGGACCTCGGGAAAGTTGTTCTTGGCTAAAATATGCTGCAAAGCTATGATCACATTTGTGGTGTGATGAGACGACGACACTCTCCACACTTTCCTTTCAAGCATTGTTATAAACAACGAAAGTTTGCGAGAACGTTATAACTTTGTATGTATGCGTGACAGAGGCCAAGGTCAATCTGTATCAAACGGCTTCATTCTGCGTGCATCAGCTGTGTTACCATAGTAACATTCCCGGTACTTTTTAATAGACCTTGTACATATAATCTGTTGGGGCGCACCCACCTTCACAACCACAACAGACTGATCCTATTATTATAAATAGAACAGTAGTTCTAGAGACTGTGAGCAGTGTAGCAGTGTAGTGCAGTGCAGAGTGAAACTTCTGTAGTGATCAGTTACACTTCCGTTTCTCGACCGGAAGATACCGTTGGACTTTATTACTATTACTTACTGTTACTACTAACCTACGTTCGTTCTACTACTAATCTCTCTGATGTAAATACCTCTCTGAATATACCAGTATTTTTCCCTACGACTGTGTTTGTTCGTTATTACCATATACTCACGTGGAAACACTCAACATCTCAACAGTGGCGACGAAGAATGTTGTATTGATCTCAACAGTGGCGACGAAGGATGTTTTATTGATCTCAACAGTGGCGACGAAGGATGTTTTATTGATCTCAACATAATCACACACACATACATAGATATATGGATGTAGATATATATATATGTCATTATGCAAGCTAATGTTTTCACCATAAAATTGATATTAGCAACTAATGTTGAGAAAATTCTCAAGATATATTTATTAGTGTAATACATCTTGTGCGTTTCAGTTAATAATATCTGTCATTATTAAAAAATAGTAATAATAAACTGTATTCAGAGTGTCACTTTTGTATATGGATTTATTCTTCATCTGGTATTATTATTACTTCAAACATTATGGTAATGAAAATACTTTTGTTTTAAACAGTATGTATTATGTATAGACACCTGTTGGAGATCATATTTACTTTATAAGGATTTCTTAAATGTGCAGACTGAAAGGTGTAAGAAACACTTTTTAACGTAAGAGTAAAAATGGGGCATCTATTTCAAATACGAGTATCAAAAATAATAATGTTTGAAGTAAGATAGATAGATAGATAGATATGAAGAGACAGAGATAGGTAGATATGAAGAGACAGTGATAGATAGGTAGATAGATAGATAGATAGATAGATAGATAGATAGATAGATAGATAGATAGATAGATACGAAGAGACAGTGATAGATAGATAGATAGATAGATAGATAGATAGATAGATAGATAGATATGAAGAGACAGTGATAGATAGATAGATAGATAGATATAAAGAGACAGTGAAAGAAAGAAACAAAGAAAAAACAAAGAAAGAAAAAGAAAAAGAAGAAAGAAAGAAAGAAAGAATTAATTTACAATTTATGTCTCAGTGGCGGAGTGTTCAATTTCAGAAACTGGACATTTATAGATAGAGACAGTATCAACAATGCATTCTAACTGTCAGTTTTACTCTTCTGTAAATTAATTTACAAAAAATAAGCAGTAATGAAATAGTAATACTTGCAACCTCTTCTTTATACTTGGGATAACTTGGTTATATATATATATATATATATATATATATATATATATATATATATATATATATATATATATATTCAGCCGTATGGATATGAGTTTGTAACCCTGGGTCTCACGGTTTCGCGATAATCAGACACACTACATATATATATATATATATATATATATATATATATATATATATATATATATATATATATATGAAGAAATATAGTCTTAAAGTGTGCTATATTTAAGGGATAAAGTGCTCAATATCCGAGATAGAGCGTGTGTAAATATAAAAGTGAACATAGAAGTTAACACTTAGAGGCGACAGTCTGTTTCATGGCCTGACGATTGCATCTAGCATGAAACAGACTGTCGCCTCTAAGTGTTAACTTCTATGTTCACTTTTATATTTACATATGTGTGTGTGTGTGTGTGTGTGTGTGTGTGTGTGTGTGTGTGTGTGTGTGTGTGTGTGTTGCAGGTGTAGAATTTCAGATGTAACTAAAGAATATATCTTTATAAAGAAAATATGAAAATTTAACTTAGCCGACGTGTTTCGTCCTCAGGTGGGCTTAATCAGGCCAAATGCAAGGATTTTATTTCGCAACAAGTATTTATACACAGAACTATTGGATTGTGTGAAAGATTCAAGCCGATTTTAAGTCATTCATGTTCCAACACTTTAGAAGACGTCAAATTTATCGACAGATATAATCTGCTTACATTTCCGCCTTTAACACACTTCAAGCTATCTCTCGAGAAAGAAAGTTTAAAATTACTTAATTCATGAAAATTTTGCCTCTCTATGAAAATGTAAAATTATAAGGTGCATTTTCGACGCTTGTTGCTTTTTTTTACCGTAAAGGCAAAACTGCCTCGCAAGCAACAAAAAACATATGTTCTGTGTATGTTGAAGTGCTTTAGCTGACAGAACTGTACGGAAGTGGTTTGTAGTGACTACTCTGATACACCACGCCCACAAAATACTTAATAATTATTGGCTAGAAAATAAGTACTATTTACTACAGAACAATTTATCCATCGCAGCAGCCACACCAAATTTTCTGCCATTGACTTTGCCAAACTTGGTTTAGTAAAAAATCAGTGATTGGTTGATTTTTGACCAATCGTATAATTTAAACATTCCTTTCAATATTTTTGCCGCTCCTCTCTGGAGCCTACTCAAAAAGTATAAATACCACGAAAATAAAACAATAGAACAGTAGTAGAACAAATAAATCAACAGAACTCAACTACGTACGTGTACCTACATTCTTCTACTCACACACACACAGACACAAAACTACAATTGCACTACGCTGTGAACTGTCTGTCCAAAAGCCAAGTAACAAACTCAAAATTCTATTATCCTTTTGTACAAGCTTTTTCATACTTGAACTCAGTTATCATTTATCACTGAACTCTGAACATCTAAACAAGAAAGTTCTTTAATACATATTTTCAATCTTGCATCAGTACAAGGGAAACTACTTCCTTTTTCTTAATTTTATTTCATCAAGCACGATTGTTGTACTCGTCTATTTTCAATACATTTTATTGTTGATTACTCCATAATCTCTTGTTATTTCTTCCTTGTGTCTTTTGCAAATTTAAATGTGATGTGTTAACCAAAAACACAACCTTCACCAAAGCCTTCTTAACAATTCTAAACCAAATCTAATTAGCACGCCACAGGTTCGCTAAGTTTAAAATTGGTGATTATAGCTTTATTGATGAAGAACGTTCAGGCAGATTCACCTCCCCACTAAAGATGACAACTAAATCAAGAAATTAATTGAGAATAACCCGTATTACACAAGGCAGTAATTGACAGAAACACTAAATTTATCAAAACCCACCTTCCATGAACACTTGGGCGCTAAAATCGCTAGGATGTTTGGATACCACATGAACCGAGTGAGAAGAATCTTTTGGATCGCATTTCATCTGGGATTTGCTTTATAAATGCAATGAAAACTCACCCTTTTTAAGCAGATTATGACAGGTGATGAGAAATGGATCGTTTACAACAATGTTCTTTGAAAAAGATCCTGGAGTAAGGGACATGAGTCACCTCAAGGAGCAGGTTTTCATCCTGAGAAAGTCATGCTGTGTATCTGGTGGGATTGGAAAGGAATCCTGTATTATGTGCTTCTGCTAAGTAACCAGTCAACTGATTCTGTAAAGTACTGCTCGCATTTGGACGAATTAAAGACAGCAATTCAAGAAAAACGCACAGAATTAGCGAACAAGAAAGGTGTTGTGTTACATCAGGATAGTGCCAAACCTCACGTTTCTTTGGTGACCCGGCAAAAACTATTACATCTTGGCTGGGATGTGTTACCCCACCCGCCATATTCACCAGACATTACTTCTTCGGATTTTCATTGGACAAAAACCCTCTTTACAAAAATACGTCAATGAAACCTGATCTATAAACTGATTTCTTACAAAGAAAACATTCTACTCATACGAATCTATCCTAAAATTCTTGTTGGCATTGAATAACCCATTGAGGTTGATATACCGTAAAACAAAATAAAACAAACCAAACGAACATGTCCAGAAAATTAGATAGAATCTAAGCAAGGAATATGAGTTCTTGGTAAACTCTTGGATTCTTCTATTTTTCATCTTTCCGCTGACCAGAAATAAAAAACTTATTCTTCGTCAGATTTTAAATAAATTGCGTTACCATGTTGTGAAACCCTAAATGAAGATCAAAGCAAAAATGATGACTATATAACGCATTTATTTGTTTGTTGGGAAGATTCCTTCAGAAAAGAAAATGGTTAGAAAGATGGATTTTCTCACATTTCTACTCGCCTCTCTGGTTTGTCTTTACCTCTACTATTTTCAAAATTCTTTTGTACTGGTTCAGGTTATGTGCCATGTCCTTTCAGGACGTAGGCGATCATGGCTCTCCACCTCCCTCTATCCCTTGCAGCTCTCAACAAGCTCCTTCCCTCTGCTTCCTTCCCCAGACCTTGTTCTGTCATCCACTTTCTTAAGACTGCCAGGTATGACACACGCTGTTTTCCCTTGTCTCTCTTCCCATCTATTCGACCCGTGAGTATCAAATTCTCCAGGCCCTCCTTCCTCATTATATGTCCCAGAAACTTCAGCTACCTCTTCCTGATATCAAGTATAAGCATTCTTTGGTTTAAATAACTCCTACTAAGCTTTTTCTTTTTATGTGCCATGTCCTTTCAGGACGTAGACGATCATGGCTCTCTACCTCCTTCTATCCCTTGCAGCTCTCAACAAGTTCCTTCCCCCTACTTCCTCTCCCAGACCACGTTCTGTCATTCACTTGCTTAAGTCCGCCAGGTATGTCACGCGTTATTTTCCCTTGTCTCTCTTTCCCTTTATTCGACCCGTGAGTATCAGATTCTCCAGGCCCTCCTTCCTCATTATGTGTCCCAGAAACTTCAGTTGCCTCTTCCTGATGTTAAGTAAAAGCCTCCTCCTTGTTTGCAACCTCTCTAAGATCTCATCGTTGCTCACACGCTCGCTCTATGATATCCTTAGCATCCTTCAGTAGAACCACATCCCTGTCGCCTCGAGTCTCTTCTTCATCTTTGAGGAAATCGTCAAACATTCGCAACGGTCAACTAACTAGAGGTAGTGTCTCGATAAATCACCGTGGAGATGACAACGGGAAGCCACTCCACTATCAATCCCAAGACAAATCATGGTTAACAACTCAACGATCGATTATTTCTCTTGTATTATGAGAACGAACTCGTCACTGTGGACAGGATTTCCAAATAAATAGCCCGTTTTTTCTATTTTCCATTCAACCATATTAATCACGACATGTCGTCCATCACAGTTCGCCTCAAATTAATTCTCTATCAAACAACTTATTAAGGACAGCATTTTTTTTCTTTTAAGAGACATACTTCTTGGCGGTATCCAGTTATATTCTATCTACTTACATAACTTCAATATATTAACAAACACCAGAAGAAATGAAAATAGCCCTATTTCAATCCAATCCCATCATAGAAGCCAGGATTTCATCCCCAGAAGGTTTCGCTAGGCATGCGGTAGTATATGAGAAATATCACCCATAATTACTGAATCCTGGAGAAACGCATATCGCATATCTTTATTTTCAATAACTCGAGCTTGTCTGTACTGTATTATACTAGATAGGTACAACTTTGTTAAACGTAAATAGAGTCATCGTCTAGTATGACATTGCAAGTCGTCATTCAATCAAAAACAGTCAGACAATAATCAAGCCATTCTTCTGGGCAGTTTGACTTCTTACTCACCTGAGTAAATGCATTCGAATGTTTTACCTGGCTCTTAATTGGATATCCGGGAAGATGTCAGTTTCCGTATAATTGTTTTCCTTATCAGCAAAATTAACGTATTGCCTTGAATTTGAGATACTATAATGTTATTGTTCTATCAATTAGCAAAAGCATCGGGACGAAATTTCTCAAACGTAAAATTATTGCCTATTCAGCACCAGACTTCGTCCATCAGTATCGGTGAACTGGTGTGTAGCTTTTTCTCCAAACGTGGATTCTTCTTCACGCGAAGAGTCCTCTTTTCCAATCAAGCGGGTGCTTCGTATCATCAGGTTCTACCACCTGTTTACATACCGCAGGCTGCCACTGACATCTAGGAAATGCGTTAATCTTCTCTTGGTCTTCAATCTTCAGGTGCTGAACAATGACTGACTATTACATAATTTGAATTTTAATAAATATATATGAAAATATATTAATAAAGAATATATTTGTTAAAATTTAAATGATGCAACGGTCAGTCTCTATTTAGTACATGAAGATTGCATTGTGCATGAAGTCTGAGTCGTGCTACTGGTTAGTAAAATATGTACACTTATTAATATATATATATATTAATAAGTCTACATATAATGGCTATATATATATAGTCGAACCTAATGAGCCAGACAAACCTACCAGGGTTTCACTTAGGCAGATCGTCAGGGTCAAGAATTCGAAGGTTTTTCGAGACGAATATATATATATATATATATATATATATATATATATATATATATATATCGTCAGGCGACTGACGATTGCACTAGCATGAAACAGACTGTCGCCTCTAAGTGCTGACTTCCATGTCCACTTTTATATTTACACACGCTCTATTTCTGATATTGAGCACTTTATCCCATAAATATAGCACACTTTAAGACTATATTTCTTTATATATATATATATATATATATATATATATATATATATATATATATATATATATATAAAGAAAGAAAGAACAGTAAGATATATAATCCGGTGTTCTTATTGATATTTTTATTTTTACACAATAGTGCACAATGTAAATTTACAGAGCATTAATATTATAAATTAACTGATTTAAAATATTTTTTCGCTACACGGTAATAACCATGTTTAAAAAATGGAAGCTAAAAGCTTCGAATTTAATTTTGTTATTAAATTAAAGACATTAGTTCATTTTCTCGTCAAGCGAATTTTGGAGTAACTTATTTTTAAATTTACAGTTTTAAAGGCACGGTAAAGATTCATAAATCAGTTAATTTATAATATATATATATATATATATATATATATATATATATATATATATATATATATATATATATATATATATAAACCCTATTACACCTGAAGTCTTGACAAATACGCTAAATTTGTATGAAATATATTTTGGAGCTGATATTTTTGAAAAATGTGAGGTTTTAAATGTAGTAAAAAGGTTAATTAAGCTAAATCCAGTAATCAATTACGTAATTTCCATTATTAGAAAGATGTGAGCATGTGATTGAAGCCAGGAAATATCAGAAAGTATGAATCGAATTTAATATCAATAAAGAAAATTTGTCCTGAAAGGAATTGATCTGTGGTGACCCCAATATATACTAGGCGCAAAACAGATGATATTAAACTAGACTTTTGCACACTGAGTGCG
Organism: Acanthosepion esculentum; assembly: GCA_964036315.1. Classification (NCBI taxonomy): domain Eukaryota; kingdom Metazoa; phylum Mollusca; class Cephalopoda; order Sepiida; family Sepiidae; genus Acanthosepion; species Acanthosepion esculentum. Next base: position 18,964,461 of record OZ038508.1, on the reverse strand, counting down.
TATCAATTTCATCAGCATGTTAACCTGGACAATGCAGGCCGCTCAACTCGTGTGTGCATGAAACTTGGATTACGATTAAATCCATCAGTTTTTAAGCGTATACATATAATTTTATGCATATACACTAATGCCTGATCAGATGTGTTAGTACACATCGAAACATGATGGCATTTTTGTAGTGTTTTTACATGTTTTGATATTATATTCTAAAATAAATTATATATATATATATATATATATATATATATATATATATATATATATATATGTATATTCTAAAATGAAGTACATATATATATGTGAAAACTCCACAAATATACTTAAATACCTATAATTGATAACAGAAACCATTGTTTTATACCAAAGGCTTCCCATACTTAACACTTCTCGTTTTCACTCTCGCGGGGTCATGTGTGATGTCATGGGCCGTGGTGAGATTTTCGCTTCCAGCGTCTCGTATGCACGAGATTTGTCGTAGCTTGGAAATCTTCCATGCAAACAAAATAGACTATCATTGTTGCTATGTCCGTGTATTGTTTAATATGTTGTAATGTAACTGTTATCTTTGATGATGGCTTATGTAATCCGAAAGCTTAGAAAGGAATAAAAAAAAACATGTATCAATTTGGTGATTTTCTTTCGTCTTTCAATGATAATGTTATTAAGCTTATCAGACGATATGAAAGGGATTTTCATAAAATGAATAGACAAAACTTGTCTATAATATTTAATAGAACATGTATCAATGAAAAAATGCTGCCTAAATACACACTATATATATATATATATATATATATATATATATATATATATATATATATATATATATGCATAACACTCAAAGGCGACAGACTGGTTCATGACAGGTGAAACAGTCTCTCGCCTCTGAGTGTTGGCTTCAATTTTCACTTATATATTTACATACGCTCTATCACTGATATTGAGCATTTTATCCAATATATATACTATATACCACAGCTTATAACTATATTTCTTTATATATATATATATATATATATATATATATATATATATATATATATATATATATATATAGTTAAATTTTCTACACAGACTATCGTTTCTGAGATCTACTTAAAACAATAAAAAAAAGAATAAAAAACGTAGCCTTGCCGATATTTATCTGTCATCTTTCATGACAGACCTAAATCCTATTTGTAGGATTTCACTTTTACCTACTTAAAAAAAAGACACTGGAAAGATTTTTTTCTTCACTCATTTGAATGGTGTTTAGCTTTCTTGTTTCTCTAAAAAATTATATATCCTGTTGTTGATTTCGAATAAATAATCGAAAACCGAAAACACTTGAGAAGTATAAATGCTGTTCTGTTTATTGACTTTATACACAAGGGTAATCGAACAAAAAGAAAAAAAAATTGTACAACTGAAATGTTTACGTTAATTCAGAAGAGACAACGTGACAGAATTGTCAATCTAAAAAAAACTGAGAAATTATCGTTTAATTTCTTTTTTATTGGCGTTTAGGATATTTGGCCATTTATCATTCAAGTGTAACTGTCTCTTTGAATAAAATATTAGCAAAGTTAGTATGACTTTTGTTTTGCTCCACACTATGAAGGCGAATCGAAAAGGTTTAAAATAGCGTGACAGAAATAATAAATGCTGCATTCAGCGACAGTTGAACACGCCATTTCTTTTCGAGGCTGAATTAAAACGTAACGTACATTAAAAATCTATATAATGCTAAAATTCTAACCGTGTATGTATGTGCTTGTAGCGTTTATATTAGTATCAGAAACAAAAGTAAACATATTAAGAGAAGTGGTAAATTTATTAACGACGCGTTTCGCCGTAAGCGTCGTTTTCTTTGGTTTTGATTTGGTTTGTTTTGTTTTACGGCATATCAACCTCAATGGATTATTCAATGCCGACAAGAGTTTTATTGCTTGTAATATTTAACCCAAAAATGTATTGCTGGTAATATTTTTTTCCTTCAAAAATGTATTGCTGGTAATATTGATTTTCTTCCAAAAATTATTGCTCGTAATAATCTATTGCTGGTAATACTTCCCCGCCCCACCCAAATTATTGCTGGTATTAAAACCCATTTTTACACTTTCATGGTGATTTGACCCCAGTTTGGGGGTTAACTATTTGCCTGAATCAGGGTTGACCTGGGAACACCAGCAATTAAGAGGTGGTTCCACGCTCATCAAAACCTCCTTGCTGTCGCAGGTAATTTATCGTCTTACCCAGCACGCGGATGTAGTTTACCATCATACCCAGGATGGGATCTTTTTGGCTTAGAATGAAAAAAAGACAAAACTGTATGTGATGAAAAATGCCTTCTGATCGCTGACGATAAGTTGGGACCATAAATCAATATTAAATTCGATTACCTTTTCACCTCCAATGTCCAGACTCAAGATAGTCTATGTACGCCTTTTTGTTTGTTTTATCTATCTATATATATAAGAGCCGTTTGGTGTTGTTGGATTTTAAATCAGTCCAAAGCTGGAGAGTGTTTTTATTAAATCTATACTTGAAAATACGTGTACATACATACAGTTAAAAGCTCTACCTGTTATTTATATTTTTACATATGTTTACTGAGCACTTTTTTCCCTGGTCTGATTCAACTCTAACCATTAACCTTTATATATATATATATATATATATATATATATATATATATATATATATATATATATATATATATTTAAAATTTGTGTATTTAGGCAGCAATCCTTCTTTCATGCACATTTCATTAAAAACGACTGACAAGGTGCTTTTATTTAGTTTTTTATATAATTTCTCGTGCGATCTAATAAAGTTTTTCTTTTCAGAGGATAAATTATATAAAAACTGTTTTCTAATTCTAACAGTTGAAATATAATCCTTGAAAATGGCTAAATTTAAATAAAAATATTGAACAACACTGGGAACACGTTCAAGAGGTTTTCATCAGATACAAAACTACGGTTTTAAGGTAAAGGAAAATAAATGTGACTTCTTGATGAAGGAGATAAAATATCTGGGCCATATTATTGACGAAGAAGAAAGAAGACCAGATACAGAAAGAGCCGCGGCAAAAAAAAAATGCCGGCTCCAAAAATTTAGCCTAATTACAAAGCTTCTTGGGCTTAGTAAATTATTATCAAGAATTTATTCCTAACATGCACAAATTACGCGCACCCCTAAACGAACTGTTAAAGAAGGAAAACGTTTGGGAATGGTCATATAAATGTCAGAAAACTTTAAACAAAATCATTAAGACTGTAACAGCAGATTTATTTTTAGCGCACTATGACACAAAATTGGAAATAATAGTCGCGAGTGACGCGAGTGCCTATGGTGTTGGGGCATGTATACTTCATAAAATGCCGGATGGGACACTAAAACCCATCGTGCATGCGTCAAGAACGTTGCTACCAGCCGAACAAAATTAATCGCAAATCGAAAAAGAAGTGCCGGGAATTTATTTTTGCGGTTACGAGATTCCACAGATATATTTACGGTAGATTTTTCACTTTACAGACGGACCACAAGCCGTTATTGACAATATTTGGATCAAAGAAAGGTCTACCTGTCTACACTGCTAATAGATTGCTAAGATGGGGGACTATTTATATTAAACTATAACTTTAAATTGGAGTATCTTCCATCAAACAAAATCGGGCATGCAGATGGCCTTTCGAAACTAATACCAAAGAAAACGGAGCCATTGGAATATTCCGTAATTGCAGCTCAACGATATGAGGAAGATATTAGAACATAATTATGTAGTACAATTCGAAACCTCTCCGTCACATTACATGAAATAAGAAACGAAGCAATGAATCACGAATTTATAAAGGAAACGAAAACAAAAATTGCAGGAAAAGATAAGCATATATCAGACAGTTTTTCGTTATGTGATAATGTTCTACTATATAATGAAAGAGTAGTAACACCGAAAACAATACAAAGGCGAATCCTCAAGGATTTTCACATAGGCCACTCAGGAAAGAACAGGATGAAATTCTTAATGCGAAGTTACGTGTACTGGCCAAACATGGATCAAGGTATTATACATATGGTGGACAAATGCAAGGGCTGTTCCTTAGCAAGCAAGGCACCTCCAATCACTCATAAGCCATGGCCTAAGATAGATCGACCGTGGTCGAGAATCCATGTAGATTTCGCAGGTCCATTAGGTTTTTACTACTTGATTTTAGTAGACAGTTACAGCAAATGGCCAGAAGTATTTCGTTTTAGAAAACCTACTTCTGAGACTACAATAAATTACCTTCACGAGCTGTTTGCTCGTTTCGGAGTGGTTGATGGTCTAGTCACCGATAATGGGACACAATTTACATCTGCGGATTTTCAAGTATTTTGTGAAACTTTTCAGGTGAAACACATCAAATCCCCGCCATATCACCCAAGATCAAACGGGCAAGCGGAGAGGTTTGTAGATACATTAAAAGGAGCACTAAGAAAAGCTTATGACGTACCAACAGAAAAGGCTTTACAACAATTCTTACAAGTGTATAGAATTACACCGAACAGTACTACGCCATCGGCATTATCACCGGCGGAAGTGATGTTCGCCCGAAAAATAAGATCGGTATTCGACAAATTACTGCCAAAACAGACAAAGCAATCACCAACGTCGTTTGTACCAAAAAGAAAATTTAACCCAGGAGAGAAAGTTTTTTTTTTAATGTTTAAAAACAACACGTCCTATTGGGAGCCAGGTACAATAGAGAAACGAATCGGGAACAACATCATTTACATAATTCAGGGTTCGAAGTTATCGCATAAAAGGCACAAATCAGATCAGAAAGAGGCTCTTAGAGGATTCTAACGGTCTACCTCAGAAAGAGGAGGAAATGATGGACACAGTATTTGATACATTCAATATGCAAAAGCCTCAAACAATTTTAGAACTGCGGAAATCAAGCTGGAAAAGAAAATTTACAGAGCCTTTGATGATTAACTCCTGCGAGATAAAAGCTTCGGAGGGGGGTGTTAATGGACCTTACCTATAACGACAGAGTGAACTCTTCCTGACACTATGAATACTGCGCCTCTCAAGAGAGAGGGACGAGACGGAATTGAGTCGAGCCAATAGTAGTTCACTCCAAACTAGACTGACAGTCATACTAACACCTTGAACATCTTGTATTATTATTCTGTGTAATATATCTTTGTTATTTTTACTTTTGTGTTCGTGTTGTTCTTCCTTGGTCCTAACCTTGGATCATAACACTTACAATCTCTGACTTTAATAAAAGTTAAACATGTTAGATTGATATACGTTTTCTATTTGTTCTTTTATTTTATCACCCGATCGGCCACTCGTATTCGAGGATACCCGTCTACTAGTGCGGCTATCCAATTCCTATTACAGACCGTCGCTCAGGCGCATTTGTGTTTGTTCAACACCCACAGAGTCAACCTGTGATTTATACTGCAACTATGCTGAGCAGACCTTAGTTACAGTTTCTGGAGGAGAGCGTGTTATCTAGAATGATCAACAATCTGAACAACACCAGGACATTCAAACCCTCGATAATACAGCTATCGAATTACACTGACAAGGCTTGGGTTGGGTCAACACGTGGTATTGTTTCCAGACATATTACGCCCGCTGGGATCGTTCCCCCTCAAGATATCAGGAAGTCTCCTTCCTGACAAATCGCCCATAGTGAGATTAAAACCCGGGTCTCATGGTCAGAAAGCGAACAACGTTATACCCACTCGGCCACGCGCCCATATATATATATATATATATATATATATATATATATATATATATATATATATATGACCCTAAAGAGCCATGTATACGGATCGTATAGGTGAAACGTATAGGTAGGTTTACCTGGCTCTTTAGGTTCATAGTTAGATTTGCTCTACTTAGCGTATTGAGCACTTTACGTAGTTACTTTTGTTGTACTCGTTTTGGAGGTTTTTTTCTTTGGATTCTGGAGGATTGTTTTCGCATCAATTCCATGGTCTTAGTTCTTTCTTTTTTATCCTTTATTTTTCCTTGGGCAATGGTTTGTTCAATTACAAGCCAAAATAACTAAGGTTTTTCCAAACGAGTACCACTATATATATATATATATATATATATATATATATATATATATATATATTAAGTATAATTCAACGACAAAATTTACATATTAGTACATTGAATTATTCAACATATGCGACATTTCCTCCCTGTAACTTTCACCATATTTGAAGTAGCTGTGTAATTTCATCCTCCTAGCATCGAACATATTTCTGGGTGTTGAAGTAGTTTTTACAGGTTTCATTATTATTATTATTATTATCATCATCATCATCATCATCATCATCATCATCGTCGTCGTCGTCGTCGTCGTTGTTGTTGTTGTTGTTGTTGTTGTTGTCGTTGTTGTTGTTATTATTATTATTATTATTATTATTATTATTATTTCCTTTGATTTCTGATGTATACTCATTTCTTTCTGGGTCCCAATCAGAGACCTAAGGTCAGAAATGGAATCATGATATTTTTCACTGTTCATTTTTTGAGGAAAAAAAAACTAAAATGACACATTTTTTACATAGATAAAGCCCTTGATTAGGTGTGGGCTGTACTTGTGAGTACAGTTTTTTGTATTTCTTTAAGGTTTGAGCTATTAAGAATCCCTTCGATGACTCTATCGGAACTTTTCCTAGTCAATCCGAGGTCTCCAACTACAACTGGAATTGTTGATTTACTCATGTGCCACATCTTGATAGTTTTTTGGATATCTTCAAAGATACTTTACAGTTTGCAGGGATTTCCATGTCAATAAATAGCACATTCTGTTTTTGTGTTCTTTGATCACGATGTCTGGGAGATTAGCTTTGATTGTTTATTGTAAAATCCCATAAAATTGTCACAGGTCCTATATCTGTAACCGGGTCTGGGTGGTGTTCATACCAATTTCTTACAGTATCCTTTCCGTAAAAATTGCAGATTGTCATACCGTGTTTTACATTCAATGGGTGCCAGTACCGTACAACATTCAATACCAAACGTACACGTCTGAAGTATTCTTTTCTTACTTTCTCCTTCATTTCAGTATGATGTTTTCAATCTCCTACACTAATACCTAGGTATTTACAGGTTTATTCTTATTCCAGTTTCCTAATCTTTGTGGCAAAATCTAGCTCTATTAAGTATGTTTCTGTAATTCTCCCTAACTTGAATATTACTTTTGCACATTTATCTGATCCGAAATCCATGCCAATGTTATCATTGAAACATTTTACAGCATTGAGGAAATAATTCAACTCCTTGTCGTCTTTGGCAAAGAGTTTGAGATGATCCATGAAGAGTAGGTGATTAAATACTTTCTTGTTTACTTTTTAACTATAGCTATTATTGTTTAGTTAAGGACAGACAAAAAGGGATGACAGGGAGTTTGATTCATCGTCTGATATTCAGATAGTTTGAAATGTCAATCCCTATGGTGTGATTTAGGTATAATGCGGTTCTCCGCATTCCTACGCTGTGTTTAAGGAAATTTAATATCACCGAGGAGACTTTGTGCATTTCCAAAGCCTCAAGGATCCAAGAGTGTATCACACTATCAAAGACTTTACCGTAATCTCTCCGTGCTGTGCTGAGATTTCTACATCTTTTCCTGCAATTTTCCAGGATCATTTTGCTTATCAGTAGTTGATCTTTGCAACCATATGAATCTCTTCGGCACCCCTTCTTTTCCAAGGGAAGAATGTTGTTTTCATCGAGAAAAGAGTAAGTACATTTCGTCAGGACAGACGTGATCAATTTATACGTAGTGGACAGACATATTATTAGCCTATAATTTTTCGAATCATCTGTTTCACCTTTTTTTGGTAGCAGTTCAGTGATCCACTCTGGGACTTTATTGGGATTATTAATTAGCGTTGATAAGGTTTATGCAAGTGCTTTATGGATTGATGACAGATAACAGAATCACAAATTGGATACTTCGCTACTTCCTGGGGATTTCTATTTTGGAGATTTCGTTAGTGCTTGCCTAACGTTATTCTTTTATATATTTCCCCATTTTTGTAGAGGTTTATCCTTCATTCTTTCTTCTCGTTTGATCCATTCGGCATTGAGATAACATTCTTTTGGGCTGCACCAAATATTCTCTCAAAATGTTTCCGCTTCTTCATTAGATAGTGGCTTTTTAACTTCTATAACAGTTTTTCCAATTTCCCAAAGTCCGTTCGGAATATCTTATTTTGTCGATAGAAACTACTACGCTTTTCACATTTGTCTTGTTCTAAGTATTTCCTTGATTAATGGAATTTCATTTAGTATTTTAATTGTATATATCGCCGCTTGACCTTTCTGCATTTGCGTGTTGAAACATTTGGGTTTTTTGAGACCTCATCTAGTATCGATAATTCACATGTGATTGCTTTTATATCTCGCTTTAATTTTGCCTTCCAAACTGGCTCTTTTTGTCTTTTGTTTAATCTTTTCATTGTTTTGGCACCAAGCTTCCCAGTAGCCGTTAAAGCTGTTCTGTATATGATACTATTTACTTCTGTGATGTTGCCCAGTGGTCTGTCCGTTAGCAATATTTGCAATGCAGTTTTATATAGTTGTACAATATGCTTATTGAACTTGTCCTATGAATTCTTGGGAGCTGGTCTCCGTCTCACATTTGTGTTTGGGTTACTTTGCCGAATATTTGAATGATTTGGTTTTTTTCTTCAGTGACTTCACCTCAGTTGTTTTCAAGTATATCTGCCCTAATGTCGTTTAATTCATCTTCAGTGTCAAAATCGGAATAACTGTAGTCTATGTCGCAGGTAGATTGTTCAATTTTATTTCCTGAGAGATTATTATTTTGTATCTTATTTATTTTAGTTTTTACCTCATCCTCTGTCATATTATTTACTAGCAGCATGGCCCGGCGTTGCCCGTGCTTGATTCAAAAATCGTACGACTCATACAGCAATCGCTATCACTTGACTTAAAATATTTTTGCCCTTCCTTGCCTTTAAAGGAGTGCCCTTTGCTGTGCTGATGTTGCTACATGCCTTACTTCTTGCCTATCTCACACTGCGAATTTTTTCTAAGCTCTAAACTAAGCATTAAATCTGTTACGAAAAAAGAACTAAACAAAATGAACACAAAACGATCAGCTTTAAAAAAGGACTCGTAACTGGAAAAAAATGAATGAAAAAAGAATGTTAACAACAAATACTTTTTCACGCCCAACTTAGTTCTGCGGAATCAGAATCAACGTTGAGTTTAAGCACGCGAATGAGCCAATTGGAGTAAAGTGCCATGCAGATTTAAATTTTTCCCACTTGTGACGAATGCAGCTATCGATTTTTTTTTGCATGCTAGCATGCTAGTTAACATTCGTGTACGTCAGCTGTTGGCTCTCACGCTGGCCAATAGAATCTTCCTGCCTATTCGTGACAGCCAGCTATAAGCGCTCACTCTGGCCAGTAGAAAATGGCCGCAAACTACATGAAAACTGCCGTAGAAGCATGTAAAAATCGATTATTTCCACTATCGATGGGAGTTGGGAAATGCAAAGTCGGTCTTGGCATATTCTCTAACTTGGAGCATGTGCATGTAAATTTTGGTGTAAATCCGTCGAAAATTGCGGCCGTGCATTCGTTACACAGACACACACACATCCTGCCTTTTATAGAGATTTCCACTCTTACCTCATTATTGTTTAAGTGATTCGTTATTGTATTATGTCTTATATTTAGTATTTTATTTCGCATGATGTTCCTGTGGATACACTGGCAAGTATGTTTTGGTTGAGATAGAGTCTTATTCCATTTCCTACCATACTTCTCCTTATTTGGTATGCCTGATTCGTGATGGTCTTTTTTTTTATTTTCGAGTGAGGTGAAAAAGGATGTCATGGCTTCTTGATACACTTCGCAATTCAATTTCACTCGATTTCTTTTTATTAAATGATTGGAAATGAGCCACTTGGTCCAAGGTTGGGAATAGTCCGGGTTTGGGGAAGAGTTTGTTCCAATGACAGATTTTTCGGTCACAGACTGATTCCTGCCTGAGTTACGTGGCCCTCCCTAATTGACCCGGGTGACGGCCGATCCGGTATGAGTATATATATTTAAATTTGTTGTATTAACAACTAATGAATAAAATACTTTTCATATAATTAACTACGCATATATGCATAACAAAATATGCATAGAAAAATTTTAAAAATATTGAATTAATAGAAATATATCCCATTTATGCATTTTAATGGTTGAAAAAAGTATTCCTACAATGCAAATAAGAATACATAATCTTCATTTAATACTTTGTAGAATAGCCATTATTCACTACAACACCAACCAACGTCTTTTTATAGTTCTCAATTAATGAGTTGGAAATTTTAATTGGTATTTTGCTGCCTTCTTCTTCGCATATGGTCTTCAGATCCGGGATGTTTGTTGCAGCGCTCGATTTGAGTCGTGACAGTTTATCTTATATTTACCTGCTTCGGAATTATTATTCATATGGACAGTTTGGGTTCGGATCAGATCCATAATAGTTTCGAATGCCGTTCTAGTTATTTTGATAGTGTTAAAAATGGATGAATTGTTTAGATTAGTAGATCTTAAGGAGTTGCTAGGTAATATTATGTCTTTTATTATCTAGTTTATTGCCACTGTTATTATTAATGTCATCATTCTTTTTATAGTTATATATTTCCTAAACGGTAGAGTAATGGATTGAGGAATCGGTGAGCCGAGTTCGAATTCCAACCGAGTTCATTGCATTCACTTACGTGCTAATACCCTTGGGGAAAGTTACGAATTTTTCGGTCACAGACTGGTTCCTCTCTGAGTTACGCCGCCCTAATTGACCCGGGTGACGGTCAATCCGGTATGAGGATTTTCTTCAAGATACCAACTCTATGACTATTGTCGACCAAGGCTAAAGAGCTCAACCTACCCATGAAACAGGGGAGTCATATTCAGATCCCCAGGGTTCGAGAGTTCTTCATCTAGTCCCTGTATTCAGGGGTAGCTAAAATAGAGATATTGAAATCGTATTGACTATAATAAGTTTTAATTTAGCACAAGTCGCAATGGCCATTACCAGATGAAAGGTCAGAGGTTACATTGGGCGCTATCACGAAAAAATATATATTAACAAAAGAAAAATTAAAGTAAAATAAAGTCAAATAGACTTAAATAAAAGAAAATTAAAAAGGAAAGAAGAATGTAATTTCAAATTAATTGTATAAAAGTTCACACAGCATAAGACAAGTGAATCCAGAATTGAAGACATGTTCACCTTGCTGACACCAATATGAGAGATTATAATCAAAATTTATAGGGTAGATTAACCCCACCACTACGGGGTAGTGGAAGGCTCACTAAAGAATTCATTAAACAAAAAACAATAGATTTTACATTTGGGGTCCTTTCTCGTCCTCCTTATAATACATACAGGACCCTAAGAAGTATAATTTTCACAGGTTCGCTAAAAAGAACGTGGCCAGATTAGCACACTAAGATTCCCATACAGCCATCAGTGAATGGAGGATTTGTCTCTAAAATAACACTTCAGATAATCAGCTAATACGATCTTTACCCATACGCCTACATGTACACACACACACACACACACACACACACACACACACACACACACACACACACACACACACACACACATATATATATATATATATATATATATATATGAGATGAGGTATTATGATTACTTACACTATTTACATTTTCGGACTGTTATCCTCGTCTTCATTGCTACGTTCACAACGTTTCGGCCGTTGTACGCTCCGGCCTTCTTCAGGTGATTGGAATTTCGAACCGAACTCTTTATTACCTCCACCGGGGTATATTGTTCTAGATCCACGTCCCATACCTTTTCCATATCTCTCGGTTATTTCCCTTTAATTCAACTCTCCAAGTTTTTTTTTGGTTCACCTCTGCTGTGGCCTGGTATTGAACTCACAACTCTTTGGAATCTCAAGAACACATGACCCAGTGGATAAAGCCGTTGATTAGATCAAGTGGCTAGACACAAAGAGTTGTGAGTTCAATTCCGGGCCACAGTAGTAGAACTAAACTTGGAGAGATGAGTTAAAGGGAAATGACGGAGACATCCAGAAGAGGCATGGCACGTGGAACTAGAACAATCTATCCCGGTGGACGAAATAAAGGGTTCGATACGAAATTCCAATCCGGAGCGTACAACGGCCGAAACACTGTGAATATAGCAATGAAGATGAGGAATACAGTCCGAATAAAGTAAATAATGTAAGTAATATATATATATATATATATATATATATATATATATATATATATATATATATATAAAGAAATATAGTTATAAGGTGTGGTATATAGTATATATATGGGATAAAATGCTCAATATCAGTGATGGAGCGTATGTAAATATATAAGTGAAAATTGAAGCCAACACTCAGAGGCGAGAGACTCTTTCACCTGTCATGAACCAGTCTGTCGCCTTTGAGTGTTATGCATATATATATATATATATATATATATATATATATATATATATATATATATATATATATATAGTGTGTGTGTGTATTTAGGCAGCAATAGCTGGGCACTCGTATTCGATGATACCCGTCTACTAGGGCGGTTAGTCAATCCCTATTACAGACACTTGCTCAGTCACATTTGTGTTGGTTCAACACCAACAGGGCCAAACTGTGGTTTATTCTGCAACTGTGCTGAGCAGACCTTAGTTACAGTTTCTGAGAAAGACCGTGTTATCTAGCGTGATCAACAATTTGAACAAGGCCAGCACGCTCAAGTCCTCGGCCACAATGACTTGTGACTTTGTCCTAGCACAGCTATCGACGGCCTTTAAAAGTTCCGTCTACCCAATTTTACTCACAAAGCTTGGGTTAACCTGTGGTATGGTTTTCAGGTACTTTTCAAAGGTACCGCACGCTGGGATCGACTTCGAGCCATTCCGATAACATCAGAAAGTCTCCTTGCTGACAAATTGACCATGGTGGGGTTCAAACCTGGATCTCATGGTCAGAAAGCGAACGTTGTAACCATATATAAATTATATATATATATATATATATATATATATATATATATATATATATATATATATATATATATATACGCACACGTCGATAAACACACATTATGTTTAGATGAAAAGCGGAATTCAGTTACGGAAATGTCCGCTGGAAGTGTGGAATAATAAATAAATAAAATTAAACTTTTAAAAATTCAAGTAAATTACCGATGAATGCTTCTAAAATCCGAAAAAAACTAATTGAACTTAATGAACTACACTTTTCGTACAATATTAATAAACTTTATGTTGCTTTCCATTTTTTAAGTATATGTTATGTTAAAGTTTTTTGTAACCAATCCTCATCAAAGGATTCTTTTTTTTTTCGGTTTGTCAACCCTTTGCAAACTATTTACAGCCAGAAAATATTTTTAGAATTTAAGAATAATTTAGAGATGATAATGATGTAGTGATACAAGTCCTACTAATTAACCCATAGCTGGGGGAGAAGAGGTGGATTCATATCTTTCCCAAGGCTATTCGTGTGTAAGTGAATATAACGAAGCCGACTGGAATTGGAACTCGGTTAACCGATTAACAATTTCGAACCATTATCCATTGTACCATCCGTACATCCAAGCTTACAGTACCCAGTATTTCCCATTCCTAGTCACCCATCTAGGTACTGACCTGGCTCGACATGCTTAACTACCGTGATAAAATGGGAAACGGTATTCCAATCTTAAGCCCTCAACAGAGTAAATGTGCTTTATATATATATATAACAAATGACGTCACACATTATGAAATGGACAAAGTCCGACAGTTATTTTAAGACATTTTTATGTTTATACATTCTTTTTATAGATACAAGTATTTAAGTAAATAATAAACAGTATTAAATAACATTTACCGGCCTGAAAATGTTGTTTAATACTGTTTATTATAAAACAGAGCATTTACTTAAATATTTGTATCTATAAAAAGAATGTATAAACATAAAAATATCTTAAAATAATTGTCGGACTTTGCCCATTTCATAATGTGTGACGTCATTTGTTTACATTTGGATACGCTTTGAGCAGATATGAATGTACGTGAGAGATTTATGGAAGATTGTAGGTTAAAGACAGTAAATTCGACCTTGCTAACCGAATGCTCTTCTGTGGCCAAATCGGTTAAATGCACGTCAGGCTATATGACGGTTCCGTGTAAGACACAGGTTTGATTCCTGTCGAAGGACGAATATTTTCTATGGAAATTTCTTGGACATTCAGGCCGGTAAATGTTGTTTAATACTGTTTATTATAAACAGAGCATTTACTTAAACATTTGTATCTATAAAAAGAATGTATAAACATAAAAAGTTCTTATATATATATATATATATATATATATATAGAGAGAGAGAGAGAGAGAATAAAATTACATCAAATGATGTCATCTTCAAACATATTAATGCACTTGTCTATATGTCTCTCTACACACTATGCGTGAGTGTGTGTATTTATGCTCTGGCATTATAATGCCATAATAAAATAAAATAATTATAATAAATTTTTCACAGGCACATATACACTTGCAGATACATAAATGCAAACCTATACACTCGTAGATGCTCATGTGCACACATATATACATAATGTTACTTATGTTAATCAGACAAAGACTCACGCAATCGGAAGAAAGCTTGTTTTGCTAAATATGCGCATGTGCACTGGGATTAGTCATGACGTCAGCTATTAGAAAAGAGCTTTTTAGTTAATGGACTGAAAGAAAAAAATCGGATTTAGTAAATACTCGGAGATGATGAACGACAACAGGAAAGCGGCACTCGCATCACAAAAAACAACTAGCGTAAAAGACACATGCGTTGACGTAAAACTTTACCATCCACATAAACAGAAAATGTCATTAACTACAAGATATGAAATGTTTAGCAGAAGAGAAGTCAGGAAAACATGGCTGACAAAGAAAGTGAAAAGGCAAATTGGAGAAAATGGGGACAGTCGATGGAGAAAAGAGAACGAAAAGGAAAAACTGAGAGGAAATATTGATAAGAATATAAAAAAGACTTTCTTTGAAAGAAAAAAAGGATGAAAGCAAATATTAAAAAAAAAAAACGACAACTAGAAAATGGTCTTGAAAAGAGAGAAAAATAATGTGAGTAACATCCTTCTCCTTCAAGCATAATCTTTCTTTATGGCTAAAAGTACTGAAAACAGTGGCCTAGAAAAACAAAAATTTAGAAAAATTACTCGAAATTTAGCAACAGTAGTCAAAACAAAAATACAATTCCATTCAAATTTCTAAAAGCTGTCATTAAGCTAAATCCATCGCCAGCTTATAAACTAATAAACAATCTATTAAATAATGTTTCTTTTTACAGCCAGATGGAAACATATTTTCCTTTTCACGGGTCCTTTTCTATCCAATACGAAATCGACCTTGCTGAAAATCCTTTTCCCCCATGTCTCCTTCTTGTCCTTTTGTCATGTCTGAGATAAAAATCACTTTAATAACTGATTTAGCAAATTACTAAATCAAATTTTGAACGAGAACAATTTTATTTCGATATGATGTTGTAGGTTACCTTCGTCTGTATTGAAAGTTAAACTCGATAGAAAAACTCGCTTAACTCTTTCAAGAATCTTTAACCCAGATGTTTCTATGAATGTTCACGCACATATATATATATATATATATATATATATATATATATATATTATAGTAATTCGTCGAGCTTAGAATCCTCAACAGAATTCAGAAAACACTGGACGGCCGTTTCGTCCTATCTGGGACTCATCAGCAGTGCGCATCCACTACCGCTATATCGAGTCTAGTTTATGTCTTCTTCGTCACCGAGTCCCGTGGTACAGTTGATATGACGTTCGCGTTGTATCGAAGCGATCCGGGTTCGATTCATGCGCACTGCTGATGAGTTCCAAATAGGACGAAACGGCCGTCCAGTGCTTTCTCCATTCTGTTGAGGATTCTAAGCTCTACGAATTACTATAAAATTAGCTTAAATCCCCAAATCATATTACTCATATCAGAGACAGAGGATACGTAAATATAAAAGTGGACACTGAGGTGAACGCCAAGCGGAGACCGTCTGTTTCATGCTTTAACGCAATCTTCAGGTTTATATATATATATATATATATATATATATATATATATATATATATATATATATATATAACGTAAATCATTCATACGAAAAACAAATACTGAAGCTAATTATATGGCAAGAATCACTCTCGCAAACAATATTTAATAATAAAATACAATCAACTTCGAATCCGTTAATGAGTGGTATGATCCTTGTTTATAAATCCCAGTTTTATCAGGTCTTATTTTTTCTACTAGCCTGGATTTCAATCGTTTCGAACGACCATCATCAGGTAGACATTTCAGTGTGCTTTTGTTAAATTCCAGGTAATAATGAGACATCGAAAGATAGTGCCGACCGAAAGAAAATATATATATGTATTGAATATATTTTATGTTCTTAACCAACCACTATTTTTAATATAAATTATAACAGTTATTTTAAGTTGAATACATATATGTCAAAATATTAACTGAAGAATATTCCAGACAGAATTTTGATTTTACACTAAAAATCTTTTTTCAAATGTATTCTCAATTGCCATTTCATGTAACGATTTATGTCCACAATCCGAATGTTAAATTAAGTCACCACTGGTCCTAATGTCACTTAATACAATTGAGACGACACACCATTTTCTTTCCCACCTTCCTACACGATGATAACTTTACATCTTTCTTTCTCACTCAATATGAAATCACTATTCTTAAATTTTTAACCTGGAGTAAAAATTTTCCATTTTCATTTGGTTTACAGGTCTAAAGATTTGAAGCCTTTTTCATCGACTTCAATGAAATAAATATCACCTATGCTTTTTTAAGTGTTTGTTTGTCATTATATAATAATTTTTGCTCTGTCTTTGACATAGAGCTCTCAACGGATCTATATCATCTTGGAAATTCCATACGGATTACCAATAATTTTATTATATATATATATATATATATATATATATATATATATATATATATATATATAAACTTGGTAATCCGTATGGGTAGTCCCAAGGAGGAAGAAATCCTGAGAGCCCAATGTAAATTCAGAGCTAATAATTTAAAGAAAAACAGACCACTTTAAGGCTCCATGTAATAATTTATTTCACCATAGACCTTTTAAAGGACGATGGATCATCAGACTTCACTTCCAAAAGGTGAAACGAAACATGAAATTAACATTTACACTTTTGACGGGTAGTATTAAGTTTATGTAATTTAACAGAGAGTGTAGTGAGGAGTGGTGTGAGAGACATGATCGAGTTTAGAGAGGGTTTATTTTAATATTTCTATCTATCATACTTAGTATTAGGGGAGGTGGGACCAGACATTGACCCATTTAATCGGTTAACTTAACGGAAGTGATATATTGAAAGGGAAGAGGGAGAAGAGAGAAAAAAGAAGAAAAAAGAAAGAAGGGGGAAGTAAAGAGAAAGAAGGTCTAATTATGTTTTATGGAGGAAGAGGAGGGGTGGTAATTTTTAGCAATTTATGTAAAAAAAACAGATTTTAATGTTTGATAGTAATTTAAATGTTTAAAATATCACCGAAAAAATTAATTTGATGTTTGCTAGTAATTTAAATATTTAACTCTTTTACAAATAATTTAGAGATTTAATATGAGTTAAATAGTATATTTAAAAACACATTCATAGAAAGTATATTAAAAAATTTATTTAAAATATAACAGATTACAGACAGTAATCTTTTAATATTGTAAATGATTGTTAAGGTAACATCTCTATCAGTTTGAATCTAATTCATGAATCTAATTTGTGACTAATTTTAGATGGGTAATCGTTTTTACTTAAAGTTTAGGTTTTGAATTAAGATGGAGTAATATTTGAAGGCAATATTAAAGATTTTGTTTTATCATATATATATATATATATATATATATATATATATATATATATATATATATATATATATATATATATTAATACATGTTTCATTAAATAATATAGATAAGTGTTGTCTATATATTTTATGTAAGTTTTTTTCATATAGTCTGATAATCTTAATAACATTATCATTAAATAATGAAAGAAAATCACAATATTGATACATACTTTTTTTTATTTAATCCAATCTGAGCTTTCGGCTTACATAAGCCATTATCAAAGATGACAATTACACAATATATTTATGCAATACACGAACAAGAAATTGATGATAGTATTATTTGTTTACATGGATGATTTCCAAGCAACGATAAACACGTGCATATAAAACGCTGAAAGCGAAAATCGCACGACAGCTCATGACGTCACACATGACCACGAGAGAGTGAATCCGATGAGTATTGAGTATGGAAAGCCGTTGGTACGAACCAATGACTTCTGTTACTAATTATAGGCATTTAAGGATATTTTTGGAGATTTCATAGTTTATTTTGTTCAGGTTAGGTTTCAACTGTTTTATGTATATAGCTTCAAGAATTTTTAGTTTTTGTTTATTGTTTTCATGTTTAAGTATAGTTGTGTTTTCGACGAGGATTTTCCGGAATTGTGTATGCGGCCAGGCATGTTGTTTTAAATGCCTAAAAATGTTAGAGTTATCATTCAAATGTAGTGTCAAGCGTCGTGAAAGCGAGTTTGTGGTGTGACCAACATAGATATTATTTAGTTCGTTGGAGATACAATCTCCCAAAGGGCATCTGAATTTGTAAACTATGTTGGGTTTTTTCAAATCGCTATACCATACATACACTTATGTAAATCACATATATACATACGTTCATTTATATATGCAATTACACACATAGGCACATACACATGTATCGATATACACAGGTACCTATGTATATTCATATATCAATACTTACACATATATTTTCAGATATTTACACATATTTATATTTATATCTATTTAAATTTTTCCTTAAATTTCAGTTAATGTTTAACGTTAGGTGATGACTTAAGTGTTTAAATATCAAAAGAAATATTTCTAATTTTAATATTTTACTATCAATATTGATAGTTAAAGAGTAACATATTTAAATTTAAATTAAATTATCTATTTAAAATGAAATTACCTCCAGATGATAAAAAAATTTCAATCTCACAATTCTAATTTATTAAAAGAGAAAATAAGATAAAAATTTAATAAAAGAACTTTTAGTCCTTCCGTTAGAATACTTTATAGATCTGTTTTTTTATGTAAAATTATTTATGAGGTATTATGTACATTATTTACATTAATTTAACCATTGTCCTCCTCTTTGTCGCCATATTGATCAACATGTTTTGGCCCTTCAGTATCTGTATATATTATTGCGATGAGGTATGATGAACATTATTTATATTATTCGGACTATTGACCATATCTTTGTTGCCATATTTATCACAACGTTTCGGCCCTGCGGTATATATCTATATTTCTGAGATGAGACATTATGTACATTATTTACATTATTCGGACTATTTTCCTCATCTTTGTCGCCATATTTATCACAACGTACGGCCCTTAAGTATCTCCCTATATTTCTGAGATGAAGTATTATGTATATTATTTACATTATTCGGATTATAGTCCTCATCTTTGCTGCCATATTTATTACAACGTTTCGACAGTCAGTATCTGTCTATATTTCTGAGATGTGGTATTACGTACACTACTTACATTATTCGGACTATTCTCCTCATCTGTGCTGCCATATTTATTACAACGTTTCGGCGGTTCACTGTTCTTTATTTCTGAGATGAGTTTTTATGTACATTATTTACATTATTCGGACTATTTTCCTCATCTTTGTCGCCATATTTATCACAATGTTTCGGCCCTTCAGTATCTGTCTATATTTCATAGATGAGGTATTATGTACATTATTTAATTTTTCGGAGTATTGCCCTCATCTTTGTCGCCATATTTATCACAAGGTTTCGGCACTTCAGTATCTGTCTATATTTCTGAGATGAGGTCTTATGTACATTATTTAATTATTCGGAGTATTGCCCTCATCTTTGTCGCCATATTTATCACAAGGTTTCGGCACTTCAGTATCTGTCTATATTTCTGAGATGAGGTCTTATGTACATTATTTACATTATTCGGACTATTGTCCTCATCTTTGTTACCATATTTATCACAACGTTTCGGCCCTTCTGTATCTGTCTATATTTCAGAGATGAGTTATTATGCACAAAATTTACAATATTCGGACTGTTGTCCTCATCCGTGCTGCCATATTTATTACAACGTTTCGGCCGTTCACTGTTCCTTATTTCTGAGATGAGGTATTATGTACATTATTTACATTATTCGGACTATTGTCCTCATCTATGTCGCCATATTTATCACAACGTCTCGGCCCTTCAGTATATCTCTATTTTTATGAGCTGAGGTATTATATACATTACTTACATTATTCGGACTATTGTCCTCATCTTTGCTGCCATATTTATTCCAACGTTTCGGCCCTACAGTATCTGTCTATATTTCTGAGATGAGGTATTATGTAAACTATTAACATTACGCGGACTATTGTCCTCATCTTTGTCGCCATATTTATTCCAACGTTTCGGACGTTCAGTATCTGTCTATATTTCTGAGATTAGGTATTATGTAAACTATTAACATTACGCGGACTGTTGTCCTCATCTTTGCTGCCATATTTATTCCAACGTTTCGGCCGTTCAGTATCTGTCTATATTTCTGAGATAAGGTATTATGAACACTGTTTAAATTATTCGGACAATTACCCTCATCTTTGTCGTCATATTTATTACAACGTTTCGGCCTTTCAGTATCTGTCTATATTTTTGATATGAGGCATTATGTATATTGTTTACATCATTCGCCTATTGTCCTCGTCATTGTTGCCATATTTATCACAACGTTTCGGCCCTTCAATATTTGTCTGTATTTCTGAGATGAGGTATTATGTACATTATTTACATTATTCTCACTATTGTCCTCATCTTTGTCGCCATATTCTCACAACGTTTAGGCCGTCCAGTACCTGTCTATATTTCTAAGATGAGTTATTATGTACATTATTTACATTATTCGGACTATTGTCCTCATGTTTTGTCGCCATATTTATCACAACGTTTCCGCCATTCAGTACCTGTCTATATTCCTGAGATGAGGTATTATGTACATTATTTACATTATTCCGACGATACTCCTCATCTTTGCTGCTATTTTAATTACAACGTTTTGGCGGTTTACTGTTCTTTATTTCTGAGATGAGTTATTATGTACATTATTTACATTATTCGGACTATTGACCTCATCTTTGTCGCCATATTTATCACAACTTTGCGGCCGTTCAGTATCTGTCTATATTTCTTAGATGAGGTATTATGTACATTTTTTACATTATTCGGATTATTGTCCTCATCTTTGTCGACATATTTATCACAACGTTTCTGCCGTTCAGATATCTATCAACATTTGTGAGATTATATATATATATATATACAGATTATATATATATATATATATACACTATTTACATTATTCGGACAATTGTCGTCATCTTTGTCGCCATATTTATCACAACGTTTCGGCCCTTCAGTATCTGTCTATATTTCTGAAATGAGTTATTATGCATACTATTTATATTATTCGGACTATTGTCCTCATCTTTGTCGTCATATTTGTCACAACGTTGCTGCGGTTCAGTATCTGTCCATATTTCTGAGATGAGGTATTATGTACATTATTTACATTATTCGTACTATTGTCCTCATCTTTGTCGCCATATTTATCACCACGTTTGGGCACCTCAGTATCTGTCTATATTTCTGAAATGTGCTATTATGTAAATTATTACATTATTCGAACTATTGTCCTCAACTTTATTGCCATATCTATCACAACGTTTCGGCCGTCTATATTTCTGAGATGAGGCATGATGTACACTATTTACATTATTCGGACTATTGTCCTCATCTTTGTCGCCATATTTTCACAACGTTCCGGCCGTTCAGTACCTGTCTATATTTCTGAGATGAGGTATGATGTACACTATTTACATTATTCGGACTATTGTCCTCATCTCTGTCGCCATATTGATCATCACGTTTTGGCCCTTCAATATCTGTCTATATTTCTGAGATGTTGTATTATGTACACCATTTACATTATTCGCACTATTACGCTCATCTTTGTCGCTATATTTATCAGTGTCTGTCTATAATTCTAATATGAGTTATTATGTACATTAGTTATATTATTCGTACTATTGTCCTCATCTTTTCTGCCATATTTATTAGAACGTCTCGGCCGTTGTACTCTCCGGCCTTCTTTAGGTGGTTGGTATGTCGAACTGGTGTAGACTGTTCTAGTTCCACGTCTAATGGATATCAGTTGTCAGTTATCTTCAGTTAATTCTCCTCTTCACGTTCTCCACAGGCTTAACTGGGTATTGAACTGACACTCTTTGTGTCCTGTCACTAGATGTAACTAACGCCTTTATCCACTGTGCCATGTGTCCTTGAGGACGTCTGTGTATGAATCTCTGGGTATTATAAACCCAATGTCTTCAGCCATCATTTTTTACCAGTGCTCATATTGCAATTTTTGCTGTGACAGGACCCAAAGTGTGTGAGTTCAATACTCGCTTAAGGGAGTGGAGAACTTGGCGAGGGAATTAACAGGTGATAACTGATATCTGACATCCAGTAAACATGGCATGTGGAACTAGAACAGTCTACCCCAGTGAGCGAAATAAAGGTTTCAGTTCAACATTCCAACCACCTGAAGAAAGTCGGAGCGTACAACGGCCGAAACGTTGTAACAAATATGGCAACAAAGATGAGGACAATAGTCTGAATAATGTAAATTATGTGTCTAGGCATATTCGTTCCTGTAACTGAACCAACAGACTGGGTCTACTCTCTATTATTTGTAGAAAAATCCACTGGCACCCTACTAGTATACTTGGACCCTCGAAATCTACACAAGGCAATCAAAAGAGAACATTATCGCCTACCCACAGCAACTGACATATTTCAGGATATGGCAGGAGCACATTATTTCACCAAGCTGAATGCCTCGAATTCTTTCCGGCTAATTAAAGTAGACGAAGAAAGCTCTAAACTTCTCACTTTCAACTCTCGCTGTGGCCGTTTCAAATACCTACGCATTTCATATGGCATCCACAGTGCCAATAAGGTGTGTCAAGCCCCTATTGCCACAATCATAGAACCTATAGAAGGATGTCAGAATGCACAGGATTATATTATCTTCTGGGCAGACACACCTTAATTCCTCGAGAGTGGAACGGTTAAAGTTCTACAGGCCGTCAGTCGGTCCGAACTAAAATTGAATCAATTTAAGTTTCAATTCAACCTTTACTGAAATGGCTTTTCTGGGGCACACATTATCCAACAAGAAAATAGCACCGGATACAAGAAAAATAAAGGCCATTATAGATATGTCTAACCCAACCAACAATAAAGGACTAAAACGCGTTTTAGCTATGATCACATACCTGGGGAAATTTATCCCAAACACTTATTTAGCCCAGTGGAGAAATCTGCCCATACGCGGATTTCTCCTGATTTCTTTTTTACATAGACTACCGGTGCTGCCCATTCACTAAACTCTATTTTTGAAAGGATCCCAGTTTGTTCAAGTCTCTCTAATTCTTTGTCAATTTTTTCTATAGTAGCAAACGGCACGTTTCGCTTCTTTTTAAATACTGGTTGGACGTTTTCTTTTAATTCAATTCTAGCTGCAAATCTGTTACATCGTCCCAACCCGCTCGAAAATACTTCTGGGAATTGATTATGTAATTCTTCCTTTAACTTCATAGCTTCTGATGGTTCGCACTTTATCTTTTTACAAAAAGAACTGATAGGTGAATCCCATACGTCGAACTTTTGCATCCAGTCTGTGCCCACCAGATTTTCTGTATCTTTCATTACGAATATCTTGATTTTTTTAGTTTTTCCGTAGAACTTTTCATTTAAGATCACTTCTCCTTCGAATTTTATACGCTTTCCTGTAACTGACTTGGCAATTTTCTGCGTATCTATCATGGTCGGTCTATTAAGCTTTCTCCACGTCTGTAGGTTAATTATCGTTAGATCCGAACCTCAATCTAGTTGTAGTTTTATCGAAAATTTCAAGTTCCACGTATTTTCTTATGTTAATATTGTCTTCGTCGTGCATTCTAGTAGCTCTTATCTTACTAGTAAATTTTCTGTTCCTACATTGGGATGCCTTGTGACCCATTTTTCCACACGCTAGACATTTTTTATATTTAAAACGACAATCCTTATTCCAGTGTAGTCCTCCACATCGATAACATGCAGATGTGGGGAGCTTATATTTGCTTTGATTTTTGTGATAAATTGTCCTATACGTTGTACTTTTTCCATTATTATAGAATTTTTGTTTTCTTTCCGGGGAGGGTGAAAATCTTTTTTCATTATTATAGAATTTTTGTTTTCTTTCCGGGGAGGGTGAAAAACGTAAACTTTTGTTCAACTTACGTATAGTCTTTCTTTATACTCAGGCATTTTTGGCAGTCTTCTGATAATTTTTGTAGTGTTAATCCAGACTCATTTTGCGGTTTTTAAATCATTCTTTTGCGCATTTCATTATCCTTAGCTGAGACTAACTCTTGTACAAAAATAAGACACTTGAAATTGTCCAGTGTTAATTCTGCCAACTTGAAGTCGTCACAATGTTTGTTCCCGATTGCGGCGAACGTGGAATAGTCCTCCTTTTCGTCCTTTATGAGGTTAAGACATTTCCACCTTTTGTGAAATAGTGACGTCTTTGGACTGAAAAGTTCTGTAAGGCATGTAACTGCTTCGTCAAACGTTAACTCATTTGTCTTTTTTGGCAAGATGTAATCCACAAATTTTGTGTATTCTTTTCCTAAATTTCTGAGTAACAGACGTAGCTTCTTTGCTTCTGTCCAGTTTTGATAATCGATGTTGTAGATGTCTTCATAACGTCTGAAATAATCCCCGAAATTTTTATCCTCTTCTAGGGAGTAATTGAATGTCTCTATCGTATTCCACACTGCGTCTTGGGAAAAAGTCGCCTCTTTATCGATATTTTGTTGTTTGTTACCCGCTACCTTTAATATTAGTTCCTGGAGTTGCATTTGTCTTTCTTCATTTTGCATTTGCCTTTCTTGAGTTTCCTTCTGTGTTTGTAGTAATTGCTTTTGCCACTTCTCTTCCATTCTTTCTTGGAATTGTAATTGCTGTTCATTTTGTCTTTCTTGGAGTTGTAATTGCTGTTCATTTTGGTATTTTACAAGTTCTACCAAAATACTTTTAAAATCCTCCATGATAAGAGTCTTACGAAAAACTCGATTTCCCGTATTTTAATCCTCGTAAATCTTTGTCGCCAAGTTGTTGCGGATACTGGCAAAAAACGGCAATTTTTTCTTTTGAGTCTGCGAAAAGTGCAAATTCTTGTCGCCCAAGCTGTTGTGGTGAGAAGAGAGAAATGTTTTCTTTCTGTGTAGGTCCCAATTTCTCGTCACCAAGTTGTTGTGGTCGGCAAGGGAGAATTTTTCTTTTTTCTTTTTCTTTCCGTGTGAGTTCGAATTCATCGTCGCCAAGTTGTTGTGGATTCCGGGATGAAATCCGGTATCAAATAATAACAAACGCCAAGAATGAATATAGGAAAATAAATGTATTAACGTAATAATACAAACTGGTAATACAGGTTAGTAGTTCCAGGAATGCGGCTTAGTAGGAAATATATATATATATAGTCTTTGGTATCGACGTATCGCTGTATGACTTCTTACGGAGTCTAGTGCTCGTTACTGTGACTCTTGATGCTACGTTGTTCTACTCGACCGACTCGACTCCTACTACTACTCTACTTGACTTAACGTACTACCGGGTATTCACTGGCAGTAGTATATGTATACCCCGGGTGAGTCCATTTGTGTCAAAAGGGGAGATCCCTCAACAATTTGGAATATACAAAAGGCAAGCTAATGCATATAGCGGACACACTAATCCGAGTCGTATTACAAGACAACACTTTTAGATCTCCGACAAGGAAATCAGATACGTTGTCCACTTTGTGATGTCATCACGCCCAATCAATGAAAGAGTCTCCAGTAAAACAGCAAAAAATGACACACTAAAACAACTGCGACATCAGATCTCTGCAAGTTTTCTAGAATATCGCCACAACCTTGACTCCTGTCTCAAGCCATACCATCAATATAATTCAGAGGTTACATATCAAGATGGGCTCTTTCTCAAGAGTCAACAGATTATCGTACCCTTAATACTCCGGTTAGAAATGTGCAGAATCCTGTATGAATGACATCTGAGAATTGAAAAAAAACAAAATCCTATGCTAGACAATCATTCTTCTAGCCAAACATGAATGCAGACACAGAAGATACGATAACAAACTAAAATTCATGCCATGAATACAAAATTGCTGGACCGCTCATGAACCATGGGATCCCTGAAAAACCTTGGGCAAAAGTTGGTACGGTCTTTTTCAAGGTGTAAGGGTGAACCTACCTCATTGTTGTGGATTGCTACTCCAAATACTTTAATATCAGCAAACTCCTCATAAATACCTCATGTGATAAAACACATGAAAAGAAAATATTTGCAAGACTTGGAATTTCAACATAAGTCTTTTCTGACAATGGTCCAGAATTCATCTCGCTAGAATTCAGAAAATTCTCAGCAAACTGGGATTTCAAGCAGGACACCAGTAGCCCAGAATTTGCACAATCCAATGACATGGTGGAACGAACGAAATAAACCGTAAAAAAAGGAGCCTGTCCAAATGCATAAAAACAGGGGGTGACAAATACCTAGAAAAGAAAACACTCCTTCAACAGCATCAAAATAGATGAAACGTGAGCTACGGATATTGCTAGCAACATACCGGGACAAGGCCCGAAAACAAATAAATCCAAAGTATCGTGAACTCTTGCCCTTGAAGATCTGCGACTACGTCCGCCTCCATGATGATAAGTCGTAACCAAGAAGGACGAAGGTTATCAAGTGATATGATCAACCTAGGTCATATCTTGACAGAGAACAGCATAAAAACTCCGTCGCAACAGACATTTGTTAGCCATCTTGCAATAATATGAGCTCAGAATTTTCCCCTTTCCGGGACAAGCAGAGATCCCAGAATAGCTTCCAGCTGCAAGTGAGCAAACACTCCGAACTAGAGCTCAGCCACCTCGTTGGATGTTTAAATAAACAACTTAAGTTCAGACCAAAACACAGCTGGAAAACAAGAGACTCGGGAGCAAGGATGTTGTATATATATATATATTAAGCAGTCATTGTTTGCATACTTAGCTCCTTTTGATTCCATGATGTTAATATAATTAACTCCCTTGAGGTAAAGGGACCTATCTGCGGGGCGTTCTGGAAAAGGAAAACAAAATATAGATATAGCTAGTCACACACACGAATATTTATTATCTATTCTACCATATATCTTTCTCACGGGTCAAACGTCCCACCTAAACTACCGTAAGCCTTTTCTCCTTCTTGTCTTACATCTTACTAGCTCGTATGCGTAAACTAACCCAGGTGGAAATCAATAGCATCCTTTAGGGTGTTGCAAGTACATTTTCAGTTAGTGTATGAAAAGAACAAATTTGAAAATATCAGACAATACTGAACAATATCTGAAGATCGAAGTAGAAGCAAGCAAGCATTTAAACGAATAGGAAGACGAAAAAGGCAAGTAAACATGAAAAATGGGAGAGAAAAAAACAAAAGAAAAGAAAAAAGCACAAGAAAGAAAGAAAGAAAAAAAGAAAGAAAACCAAGCAACAGAATTATGTCGAGAAAAAACACACACAGGCGATGTATTTGATGAACCATGGTTTCTCAGAAGAGCTGATATTGATTCAGGACTTGGATAAAATGGATTTTTTTTTTTAAATTGGAGTCACTGAATCTACAATAAAATCAGAATCACGCAGCTTGCCGTTTATTTTCTTTCTTTTTTCTTGTCGTCGTCATTGTTGCTTTTGTTGTTCTTTTCTATGTTATTTCCAAAATGCAAAGTAGACACAAATCTTTTAATTGAAGAAAACGGATTCAACAAAATATAGAAAAGAAAATAAAACAAATATTTTATTTCTTTTCTGTCCGCCTCTTTTTAATCTCTATTAATAAAACGTGGCATCTTATTCAGTCGCTGTTTTCACTGATTGCAGTAAGCAAAGAAGAAACACGGGCTCTCTTTTAAATCACGGGACAGTTGATGAACGAACAAACGAATGATTTGCAAAGCAGACGACTGGTTTAATACAATTGCCTACACATACATACAGGGACAAAGTTTATCCGGAAAACATCCAGCAAGTTTAAATATCTCGAGAACTGGTTAACCAGCCCATATATAACTTGGCACCCAATCAGAAGCGATCTTAGTACGCATGTATGAACTGTCTCCCGTGTTGGTACTCAGATAGTAATGAGGTCGCACCGAGTGAGCTTTTGTCTATGTATTCACAATGACCAAAAGGGAAGATCTGTGAAAATTTTTCAGACCATAAATGGCTGGATTCTTTCCAGACAGCCCTGGGAGTGGCACTGAAAAAAAGAATCCCTTAAAAAAATTAATTTTACTGAGAAAATAGTAAATATAAAAACAATAAAATCTGACATGGTGCCTATATTGTACTATTGAATACTTTCCGGACTAGAATATTCTGTCAGATTCCAGCTAGACGAAAAGAACGGGACTGTACGTCGACAATCGACATGAAGGAATTACCGAATTTTACCAGTTTTTAGCATTTTGTTGATTGGTTGTAGCTTTTAACGCTCATAATCTTGGAACGACACTCGACCGGACTTGAAACGCACGGTCTACTAAAAAATGCATTTAACCAAAAAAAAAATGTTTGCCAAAAAACCTGACGTCAAGGATCTCAATAGCAGATATTCTGAGCTTAACCCAAAATTTGAAGCAATTTGTCATGTTAATTATTATGCTAAGTTACGCTTAGTAAAAAAGAGTGACTACCGTAGCGAAATAGTCACCAAGTTCATCTTGCTAGTGTAGCAATATCAGTCAGCTGAGGTCTTGTTAAATGAAAAATATCTGAACCTGTCGCAAAAGATGTGTACGGAATATTTATTTTCGACAGATGTTTATCTTGAAGTGGGCTTTAACGAGCGGCTGAGACAAAGAGAAGTCGCTGAATGAAGATAAATTGTTTCTTAGACGACCGAACAAAGAACCATGATTGCTATAAAACTGACCATCCCGAGAAAAGGCACATAGAGAAACGAAGCTGGCCTCGGAGAACGGACAGGGAAGACATCCGTTAGACTGTCCACCCTCTCTCCCAATCAGCTACACCTCATCTCAACTTCGCTCGCTCATAGCAGTAGGTTACAACCCAAGAATAAAATCTTTACTGCTAGAAATTGTTTTGCTTTTTACTCGTGAGATGATTTGACCGAAGAGAAATTTTTAAGGCACAGGCATTTGACTGGAAGAATCTGCACACTGTCAACAAACCTGGTGTCTTGTCTGCAACCCTCCAATGCCCGCTTTGTCCCTTCTGTGTGCCTTTTCGCAGTTTGGTCAATTTTTTATATAACACTTTTTTTATCTTGTCATCATCGTCTAAAAAAAGTAACTTATCTTTCTTCTGTGACTTTCTCTGTGTCTGAGCCTCTTGCTCTGTACTTTGAAGTTCACTTCACTTACTGATAACCATCCGTCGAAAGTAAATGTTCCGTATCCAGTTTTGCGACAGGTCCAGCTATTTTCAATTTAACAAGACCTTAGCTGACTCATATTGCGACACCTGCGAGATGAACTTGGTGGCTATATCGCTAAGGTAGTCACTGTTGTTTACTAAGCGTATAATCAGTATAATAATAATATGGAATGGCTTAGAAAGAATGTTACGCTAATCTTCCAAGAAAAAAAACTTCCTACCTTGAAAATTAGCATTTGAAACTTACTTTATGTTGGGATTGAATACTGATCGCTAGCTTCAGTAGGAATTATAACACTTTCTCGATCATTACAGTAGATTCTTCTTCATATATACATTGGGAGATAAATAGGGAACTTCCTCATATTACCGGTAAAGAAATTGCCACTTTAATTATTAGTTTCTCTCTACTCTAAATATATGACACGGATACTCAACTACTTGACACTTGCAATGATAATATAACGGGATGTTGCTATGGCAGAAAGATTTATTCTCCTTTTAAATTTCCCCTTTTATGGGTATTATTATATCCGTGATAACACCGTACTTCACGGACATAACGGAATAGCTGAATGGAAAAAGAATGACAAACATTAATTCTCAAAGAGAGATTTATAGTGCTACGCCGTACACAAAGTTAGATATATACACATATACACGTGTCCCACGCAGAGAAATTATAACATATATGCAACAACAAACAGTGTGTAAAATAAGAGGTGAACTTAATTGTAATATTTCTCGAAGGGAAAACTGAAGTTGCTGCGGTCTTTCTATTAACATGGTTAGGCCATGTGTTTTTTTCTGTAAGCTCTCCTGCTGTGGGCTATATACCCATATACACGTGTCCCACGCAGAGAAATTATAACATATATGCAACAACAGTGTGTAAATAAAAAGAGGAAACTTAATTGTAATATTTCTCGAAGGGAAAACTGGAGTTGCAGCGGTTTCTCTATTAACATGGTTAGGCTATGTGTTTTTTCTGTAAGTACTACTGTAGTGGGCTAAGGACGTCCTTCTTCTCCAGGCTCGACATCATAACTGCCCTTCATCAATCTATCCCCTGATATCACTCCCCTTCACCACGTGACCTATGTTACTAACTCAACAAAAGAGTGAGAATCGTCGTTTGTACCCCTACAATAAATTTTAAAACTATTATAGCTGGAACTTCTTCATGGTGGTATTTAAAGAACTGGATATGAAAGATTTGACAAGGTATGTTTTTGATATTTCTACAGCTTTTAGCTGGTATGGTATCATCACCTTACATCTATTCTTTTTGTTCCAGCCAGTATTTGATACAACAGCAGCTTTTGCTTCACCAACACAGAAATCATCTTAAATAACACGTTCCTTTTTTAGTTTCCTGAAGAGTGAAAGCGCGATAATTAATTTGAGAAATGCATCTTTCACACACGAGACAAAAGAAGGGAAGTCATTTACCCTTGTTGTTATATTATTATTGAGAAAATTACTGTCATTATTGCCATTTGTATTTTCAATTGTGAATTACTGCTTTTTTTTATGCAAGTCATATCGAAAGCTGTTATTAATAACGCAAGAGAGATGCTATAACGGTAATGAAGGTATAAGACCTGCAATTTAATATTATTCTTTATTTTGAATGTGTATGATGTTACTGTTGCTGTGTATATATCTTGTGTATCAGGAAAGATAATGCCTGTCAAATCAGAGCAAGGACCTCAGACAGTACTTTTCGAAGTGTAATCGCTGTACACCATAAGTCATATTTTTGTAGTGTTCCTAAAGTGTATTTTACATCAAGTTGGTCGACATAGTATTTAAATTTCAATGGGATAGAGCCGAGTACCCCAATCACTACCGGGATAACTTTAACAATTTTCTCCGGCGTTATCCACAATCTGGCAATCTCAACGTTCAGTTCAGAGTAGTTGCAGATTTTTTTTTCTATTCGCGTTGCTGTTATATTGTTGTCAGGTATGGCCACATCATTATTCAACATTCATCTACAGCTGTGTTGACGACGACTACATCTGGTTTTTGGTGTTCAATAACTTGGCAGAGTCACAGACTATCTTTAGGTTACATTCTCCTTCCATTACTCTCAACAGTGAGATCGTAAGCTGTTATTTAATAAGTTGGTTGCTTGATTTGTTTAACGGTATATCAACTCCTTATGGGTCATTTCATGCCGAAGTTTAATTTTCTTGGGAGCTTTGAAGTAAATATATGTTATTCAGCTTTCACAATTGAATAGATGGTAGATGATACTCAGAATTTGTGCATATACATGTTTGTGTGGACATAATTACTAGAGGCAGTGATGTGTGTATTATATGTTCTAGTTTTGTTGAAGTTATATTCCTGGAATACGATTTGAATTAAGAAATTGTAGGGTATTATAGGGATAAATGTCAGAGAAGAGTTCTTTCATGTTCATTATTTGGTTGGATGAATTAGTTTAACCGCATATCTACCAGTATTTATTGCCGGAACCTAAATAATTTAAACGCAATTTTATGCCTTCAAATATAGATCAAATGTATTGCTGGTCATTTTACTATATTTATTGATCTTTTTATATAAAAAATGTACAGCTGGTATTTTTACTAAATGTATTGGTCTTTTTTATATAAAGATGTACTGCTGGTATTATTACTATATGTATTGGTCTTTTTTATATAAAAATGTACTGCTGGTCATTTTACTATATATATTGATCTTTTTATATAAAAATGTACTGCTGGTATTTTAATATATGTATTGGTCTTTTTTATATAAAAATGTACTGCTGGTCATTTTACTATATATATTGATCTTTTTATATAAAAATGTACTGCTGGTATTATTACTATATGTATTGGTCTTTTTTATATAAAACTGTATTGCTGGTATTTTTACTATTAAAATATATTTTTACACTTTCATAGTATTTTGTTTGGGGAGGAGGCTATTTGTCCAAAAATCGAAATCTCTCAAAAATGTGGCACATGAGAACATCAACAATTCCTGTTGTAGTTGGAGCCCTCGGATTGATTGGAAAGGATTCTAATAGACTCCTTGAAGGGATTCCTGGTAGTCTATTCCTTAAAGTAATACAAAAGATTGTTCTCACATGTACAGCCCACACCTTAAAAAGGGCTTTATCTATGTAAAATATGTGTGATTTGTTTTTAAAATGTTCTGTGAAAAATGTCATTATGTCAGTTCTGACCTTAGGTCTCTGGTTGGAACCCGAAAAGAAATGATTACATACCAAAAATCAAAATAATATTAATAATAATAATAATGATAATAATAATAATGAAACTGAAGGTTTTATCATTGCTGCACAAGACCAATGCTTGTTAACTAGGAATTATCAAACACATATACTAAAATACTGTGTTAGCCCAAGATGCAGATTCTGTGACAAATATCCAGAAACCATTGATCATCTTATATCAGGTCGCACGATATTGGCACCCACTGAATATAAAACCCGGCATGACAGAGTGGGCCAATATCTGCACTGGAAAATTTACAACTCCTATGGGAAGGAAACTGGAAGAAACTGGTACGAACACCACCCTGACCCGGTTACGGAGATAGGACCTGTTATAATTCTATGGGACTACACAATACACACTGACAGAACAATCAAAGCCAACCACCCAGACATTGTTATTAAAGACCACAAACAAAATAAGTGCCTCCTTATTGATATGGCAGTCCCTGCAGACTGCAATGTATCTTTGAAGATATTCGAAAAACTGTCAAAATACAAGGACCTTGAAATAGAAATCTCAAAAATGTTGCACATGGGAACATCAACAATTCCTGTTGTAGTTGGAGCCCTTGGACTGGTTGGAAAGGATTCCAGTAGGCTGATTAAAGGGATCCCTGGAAGTCCATGCCTCAAAGAGATACAAAACATTGTTCTGACAAGTACAGCCCACACTTTACGAAGGGCTTTATCTATGTAATGATTTTTTTTTTTTTTTGCAGTGGAAAGTGCCATGATGCCATTTCTAACCTTAAGTCCCTGGGTGGGACCCGGAAAGAAATGTGTAAGCGCCAGATATCAAAGGAAATAAAAATAATAATAATAATAATACAAACATAACAAGATAGCGACATATGTGCACTGGAAGATATGATGAAGCACAAAATCGAAACCAATGAGAGGTGGTATGAGCACCAACCAGACACAATAAACCAAACCAACGATGTAACTATCCTCAGGGACATGCCAATTCAAACTGCCAGGGAAATAAAAGCCAACAGATCTGATATTATGATAAAAGACAAGAAATTCAGGAAGTGTATGCTTATTGACATCGCAGTACCATCTGAGAGAAACATCCCCATAAAAATTACCGAGAAATTGTCCAAATGCAAGGACCTTGAGATCGAGATTAACAGGATGTAGGGAATGAAGACTGTACCAATAATAATCGGAACTCTGTGCCTCTTGCGAAATGGAATGGAGAATTTTATTAATAGTGTCCCAGCTAACATCAACATAGAAAGTTGCTCAGAAGATCACCATACTGGGAACATCTCATACTAAAAAGTGCTATCAGTTAAATGGCAATTCACCTATAGGACCTAAGGACCATAGTTTGGACCCGGCTCTACAGGATACAAAGCAGGAAACATAACATAGACAAATAATAATAATTATAAGGACACGATGGATCAATGAGTAACTCAACGTGTTCTTTTTTCTTTTAGAGTAAAGGGAAGAAGAGGAAGTAATCAACCATGACACATTGAAGGTTTTGGAAGTTGGAGAAGATCACAATCACATCAGTTGTCATTGGAGCACTTGGTATGGTGAGTGACAGAATGGAGACATGGATAAAGAAGATTGACAATGATTACCAAGTGGAATTGTTGCAGAAACGAAGCCTCTTAGAAACGGCAAGAATAATCCGGAAAGTGATGAACACTTAGTAGAAAATTGCATGAGACCTAAGGTTTCAGGCTGTAGCCCGCTATCTATGCATTAAGTTACAGATATTAAGATTGTTAAGGGGTCTCCCCTTTTCACACAAATGGACTCACCCAAGGCATACATATACTACTACCAGTGAATACTCGAAGAGTGAAGGAGTCGAGACGGAACGACAGAAGATTAGTAGTAGAGTAAGGCACACAGAGACGGCGGCAAGCGTCACAGTTAGCGAGCACGTAGACTCAGTAAGGAGTCATACCGCGATACTTAAATACCAAGACTGTATATATATTATTGCTACTAACCCGCATTCCTGGATCTACTAACCCGTATTACCAGTTTGTATTATTACGTTAATACATTTATTTTCCTTATCCATTCCTGGCGTTTGTTATTCATTGATATCGGATTCTTCCCGGAATCCACAACAAAGATCTTATCTGAGAAACTGCTACTGCTACTACTGCTACTATTATTATTATTATTATTATTATTATTATTATTATTATTATTATTTAAAAAAATCAATAATAATATTTGCGTGTTAAATAGAAGAGGAATAAAGTGTATAGTAAAGTAAGAGACAAACAAGAAATTGACTACTGAACACGTGGAGTAGAACAACACAACAAATATAAAGTGATTAGTTTCTTAATAAGCTGCTGCTATTATTATTATTATTATTATTATTATTATTATTATTATTATTATATTGGGGAAAAATAAAATATAAAATCAATACCAGTTTTGAATGGTGCACTTGATACGGTGACCAACAAAATAGAGACATGGATAAAGAAAATTGACATAAATTGCACAGTAGAAATGTTACAGAAAGGAAACCTTTTAAGATCGGCAAGAATAATCCGAAAAGTGATGGACACTTAGAGGAAAATTTCTTGATACCTAACCATGCAGACAGTGTACGGTTATCCATGCATTAATTACCAGATATTATGATTTTATCTGAGATAATACGGAAATAAAAGATCAATAATAATATTAAAAATAATAAAGAAACAGGATGAAAATGTAATGTAGCAATATTGTTAGTAATTGTATATGTTTAAATCTACAACAGAAATTATAGCGTGCACATTAATTAAAAGCCTAATTACAAAAAATAATGTAGTATTTAATAATTATTATAAGTTTGATAATAACATATATTTTATTGGTGTTAGCCTTGTGGAGTATTGGGCCAATCTTTAATCTTTGTATTGAACTTGGATATAATCACGTTTCGATTATAAGATGCGCTTTCAATAACGGAAATGAAAACAAAAAATCGATTTCATAAAAGATATGATTTCATACACTGATTATGAAAGTTAAGAAAATACTTCCCTAGTGGAATTATGGCGCAATAAAATCTTCCTAGATTTTATTTGGCTGTGTGTCGTACTAATTTAATATTATTAACAATCTAAGATACAAGTCTCGCCGACCAAATCACCAAATCACTATTGGGAATTGTTCCAAACTCGCCCACAACCCAAAAACTTAGCGCACATTGAATCCACAGGCCATTCCCAACCGCATGATATATATATATATATATATATATATATATATATATATATATATATATAGGTAGAGAGATTCAGTCAGTGTAGACATGGGAATCAAAATTGTGTGGTGAGAAGTTAAAGTGTAAAGAAGATGTATTTTGATAGTAATTCTGTAGTAAGAAAACGTCATACCAACTTTACCACGGGCCCCGGTGACGAAGAGGAAACGAATTAAACTCGACATAGCGCCGCTCATTCACATATTCCGTGGTGGAACTCATCCAAGTTCCTTTAACCAAGGACTGTGCCCCCGAGAGCCACGACTACTATCACC
The DNA here is from genome assembly GCA_964036315.1 of Acanthosepion esculentum. Lineage (NCBI taxonomy): Eukaryota > Metazoa > Mollusca > Cephalopoda > Sepiida > Sepiidae > Acanthosepion > Acanthosepion esculentum. The sequence continues at coordinate 18,927,900 of OZ038508.1, read as the reverse complement.
AAGCCGCTCCATCCAGAGCATTAGAAGCCGGTTCAAGAAAGAATATACAAGAAATTGTTAGGAGGATTTGAGATAATCATAATTAAGTAATTCATCGATTTTTAGAAGAAACCTCAACATATATATATATATATATATATATATATATATATATATATATATTGGGGTTCATTACTTTTTGACTTTTTGTAAAGTAAAGTAATTGATTTCCTGTATCATAATTTGATGACCTTTTAAATTTTGATGACCTTTTAAATTTTATTTTTAAAATAATGAAGAATTATTTAATTTCCTTTATTCTTTTTAAAAATGTCACCTCAGCAATTTTCTAAAATTGTATATAAGTATAGTGATACTATGACGTTCTGGGGCCTTCAAGAACTTGCTGGAACATTCCAGAACTTTTGGGACCTTCTAGAATTTGTTTTTGTTTATTAGTAAGTTTGTATGTCATGCTATAGTTATAAACTTATAAACTATTAATTGCGTTAAAAAAATACATAAATTCTATCAATTACATCATTAGCAAATTCAAAAATAAATCTTCTGGAATATTTTTAGGTTTTACTTTTATTGCGTATATGGTAAAATCGAATTTTTGGTTTGTGGGTGACTTTTTCGAGGTAACAAGATTAATGCCTTTTCTATAATTTTGATCAAATGTTCATCAAATTCATGGCAAAGCAATATAGGGGTACAGAAAAGTCATAATGCTAATATATATATATATATATATATATATATATATATATATATATATATATCATAAATAATATATATCATAAATAATATATCATAAATAATTACATCGGTTACACAACCACATGCTTATCCAGACGTCTTACGTTACACCTATCCGATCACAGCTCCATTAGAACCCATTTCAACACACACAAAAATTTACCAGACTCCATTAGAAATATACTAGTAGAAAACACAAATATATTAATTGCTTCCACCTGTAAAAAAAGCTTAAAAATAATGGAATAATAAAAAAGAAAAGGCCTATCCTTAACAATATTAACTACGAACAAAGCCACAACGTGCTAACCGTATTCGGAAATTAAAAACATCCCTACTACACACTAAGACATACACATAATGCACACACTCAATTAAGCTGAAAAATCGAATCATCCATGATAATGGCTAATGGTATAGCCGAAAGCGCTCGGAAAAATAAAACATTTGGACAGTTCTTACACACCCTTTGTCCAGCAAAGAAAGCTCTTGTTCGTACACACGAAAAATTAAATAAAAAACTTAACCGTAGTACCTTGTCTGTCGTTTTTAATGAAACTTGCATATATATATATATATATATATATATATATATATATATATATATATATATATATATTAAGACCTGTATCCTATACGGAAACGTCATATAGTCTGACGTGCCTTAACCGATCGAGCCACGGAGGATCGTTCGATTAGCAAAGTCACAAATGACGTTACACATTACGAACAATTATTTTTGTTCGATTCATGTCGGAGGACGAATATTTTCTATGAAAATTTCTCGAACATTCAGGCCGGTAAATGTTATTAATACTGTTTATTATAAACAGAGCATTTACTTAAATTTTTGTATCTATAAAAGGAATGTATAAACATAAAAATGTCTTTAAAATAATTGTCAGACTTTGTTCATTTCACATATATATATATATATATATATATATATATATAGAGAGAGAGAGAGAGAGAGAGAGAGAGAGAGAGAGAGAGAGAGAGAGTGAGTGAGAGAGGGGAGAGCGAGGGCGAGAGTTTATGGAATGAGAAACAAATAGTATTGATTTCTCGCCGTTTTTTATTTGTCATTGTAGATGTTATCTTGATGGCATTCAGTTGGTTAACTTTCTATCAATCTGTCTATCATTATCATCATTGCCACCATTATTATAATTATTTTCGCTTTTACAGTCATCTTTTGAAATAATATGAATTTCGCTATTGTCACTGTTTTAATTCCACCTGTTTTTGTGATCTCAAGAGTCGCTCTAGTTATTCATAACACCGCCTTTTTGAGTTAAGGACAAACATTTTTTAAAAAGGCCAATTGTTAAGGTGTCCGTCACATGGGAATGTATGTGTTAATGAACAAAGTCTCGTTGCAAGCGCAGAACATAGTTTGCTGAAGGCTTTTAGCCAATCAGCACGAAGCATTAATTAAAACACAATAATGCCATAATTTTCCATGACATTTGCTTTTTGTGAACTGCAAGGGAAAATGTCACGAACGTGAATTGGACGCCGTGAAAGTCAGGAAATAATAAATCACTTTTTGCATCATTCCCAACATAATTTTCATTTTCGGCATTATTATTATTATTATTATTATTATTATTATTATTATTATTATTATTATTATTATTGTTTCATTTAATTGTTGTATTGTCATTTCCTTCTGGGTCCCAACCGGAGACCTAAAAGTAGAAACGGATTCAGGGTATTTTCCACTGATCAATTTTTGTAAAAAAAAATCCAAAAAACTCTAACCACCCATTTTATATAAATAAAACTCTTCGTAATGTAGTAGTGAGCTCATTTTTTTTTTTTTGTATTTTTTAAAGTCATTGCCAAACGGGAATCCCTTTAATGAGTCTATCGGAAATTTTGTCAATCTAACCGAGGGCTCCAACTACAACTGGAATTGTTGATTTCCTCATGTGCCACATTGTTTAGATTCCCCTTGCAAGATTCTTGTATTTTGATAGTAATTCTGTAGATCTTCAAAGAAACATTACCATCTGCAGTCAATAAGAAAGCATTTTCTGTTCTTGTGGTCTTTGGTCTCGATATCTGGCCGATTAGCTTTGATTGTTCTGTCTTTGTGTATTGTAAAGTCCTTTATTATTATTATTATTATTATTATTATTATTATTATTTATATTATTATTTAAATACAAAAAGGAATAGGAACGCCAACAATAACTGCTACAATAATAACTACAATAATAAGACGAAAAGAAAAACTGAGAGTAAAGACGTTTACCATGGTGATTCAATGTGAACCAAGGATCCAGACTGATTTGCGGCGAATAAAAAAGCGAGAAACTAAAGCACATACTGAATATGACCTTCCGGGCAGATTACAGACTAATGCTAGGGGATCTTACGTGAGAACTATAAAACCTGTGGAACATGACTGGATACAGTGCCAGTAGTAAGTGACGCACCGGGCACGATCCCAAATACTGTTGAAAATATCGAACGTGCTATATGTGTGAAAGTGTTGAAACCACGAACCACACTGCTAAAATCTGAAAGAATAAAGGGATCTGTTGTCGCTTAGTCTTCAACAATCACTGCAAATACAATAAATAATAATAATAATAATAATAATTATTATTATTATTATTATTATTATTATTATTATTATTATTATCATCATCATCATCATTATTATTATTATTATTATTATTATTTTTTTTTTTTTTTTTTTTTTTTTTTTTTATGTGACTTTACCACTACAAAAATCCTCCTCTATTAGCTTAGACCCTGGAATAACAATCAAAGATTTGGAGCAAGAAGCTTATAAATACCTCGGGGTAAATGAGGGTAAAGGAATTCACCATAAGAAAATGAAAGATATAGTGTGAAAAGAGCACCATAGAAGGGTGTGACTGATATTAAGAATTAAACTGAATTCTCAGAACAGAATTATGGCCATTAATAGCCTTTCCATCCCAGTGGTTCAATATAGATTCACCATCTTGAACTGGGCTCTAAATGATATCAGATGAATAGATTTTAAGACAAGAGCAGATCGTCTATAAATGTCTTCTTTACCCCGTAAAGAAGGTGGAAGATGTCTTATTCAGCTGGAATTGCCGTATAAAACAACTATTAAGTTACTAATGTACACGGAAACAACAAACGATTCGATAATATAATTAGTTAAACAACACGAAAAGACAAAAAATATTTAATTATGAAAGAAGTTTGTAAATACGAACGCGATTTAAATTTAGTAGATTCTGTAGAAAACCAAAACAAAACCCAAGAACCAGCTGTTACAGCAAAAATTATGAAAAAAAGAAGCTACGGTAAAACTCTTGAACAGATGAAAGAACGCTGTCAAGACAAACCTCTGCACGGTGAATATCCAGAACGAGGCTGTTAAAGCTGATGTTGATAAAGTTTACACTCATCGATTGTTATGAGCATCCGCATGAAAGGCTGAAACAGGAACTTTATTCTTGCAGCGCAAGACAAGAGTTTTTTCACTAGAAACTTTCAGGCAAATATACAAAATAGTGCGGATCGAACATGCAAGTTCTGTGACAAATATCAGGAAACTATAGACCATCTAATCTCAGGATGTTCTGTACTTGCGCCAAATGAATATAAAAATAGTCACGATAGAGTGGGGCAATAGTTACACTGGACAATGTACAAACACTTTGATGAAAAGATGTTAATAAACATTGGTATGAACATCACTCGGTACTGTTTACAGAAATAAAAGACATCACAGTCCTATGGGATTACACCATCTTTACAGACAGAAAGATTGAAGTAAATAGGCCGGATATAATTGTCAAAAACCGAAAAGAAAACACTTGTATACTAACTGATACGAACTGCCCAGCGGACTGTAACATTGCAACGAAGGAATCTGTAAAACTATCGAAGTATAAAGACCTGGAAAGCAAAATAGAAAAATGTGGAAATTGAAAACAAAAATAGTACCAGTCAAAGGAGGTACGCGTGGAATAATACAAAAAAGTAACACAACGCATCCAAAAAAATTCAGCTTAAGAGAAATACAAAAAAATTATCTCGATAAGTGTAGACCCCATACCAAGTATAACTTTGTTCATGTAACGCTAGTGATGTTATGGGATTTATAAAAACAAATCATGAAACGTAGCCATAATAACAAACCACTACCTTAGGTCTTTCCGCAGTAGGTAAGATGAGCATAATAATTTGATGAGTTAGGTTTGCATCCTCTCTCCTGTCGTCGTAGTCCCGGTCGCTTTCCACGGCATGCAGCAATAAACGACATCATCAGAAGAGGTTTGGATGCAGCTGGGTTCCCTTCCCAAATTGAACCCGTAGGCCTCGACCTTGGTGATGGAATGTGGCCTGATGGCATTACCATTTTCCCTTTTAAAATGGGGAAGTCGTTGATTTGGGATGCGACCTGTGCGGATAAATTTTCGGCCGGTAATTTGATCAGGTCCGAGGTTGAGCCGCGATCCGTCGCCTGGGACGCAGAGATAAAAAAAAAATAGTTAAATATTCTTCTGTTGCTGATAGATTTTTTTATTTTTATTTTTTTACTCCTGTGGCAGTGGAGACTTCTGGGGTTATTGGCCCTCGTTCGATGGCGTTTCTTCGGAGGATTGCCGCGATTGCGTCTCGATTATGGGACGAGCCTCGTGAAACGGAGTGGCTCTTGCAGCCTCTCTCACTGGCGATCGTTCGAGGTAATGCTTTCTCAATCATTGCGGCTGGCAGAGAATAGCAAAAAAATTGTTTATAGTTACTTTGTTCAAACTTTTTTCAATAAATAATTTTTATTTAAAAAAAGATAATTTTATTGGACTTTACAATACACACAGACATAACAATCAAAGCTAATCGCCCAGACATCAAGATCAAAGAGTGTAGTCTCTTATCGACATGGCAGTCCCTGCATATTGTAAATTATATTTGAAAATCTTCAAAAACTATCAAATTACAAGGAACTTGAAATCGAAATCTCAAAAAATGAGGGACATCGGGAAATTAACAATTTCAATTCTAGTTGTAGCTGTTACAGTTTTTGGGTACTCTGTATACTAGTGAGCCAGTAAAAATGAGCTGACTCATTTTATAGTTCACCAATATCAGTGAATAACCAGAAGGCTCAGAATATTCAATGCGACGTGTATAAAGGCAGCCATGTTTTTTTCCGAATATTTACTGCCAACCTCTGATATCGAATACTGAAGAATTGCGGAACAGCTGCTGCTGCTATTGGCGATCTAGTCAGATTTAGTAGAGTGTCTGACTCGTGAGTGTTAATCTTTAACGTTGTTTCATTGAACAGATTACGTACTGCACTGTATTCTATATTCATAGACTATGGTGAACATGGTCAACAGTAGCCCTCGCATTGATTGGAAAAGATTCCACTAGATCCATTGAAGTGATTCCTGGTAACCCAAGCCTTAAACATATACAAAACATTGTACTCAGTGATAGTAAGTTTCCTCAAATCTTCAGCACATTTCTTATAACTTCGGGAAATCCAGTACTGCTATAGTCTGTACAATATTAATTCTTCCTATTATTATTATTATTATTATTATTATTATTATTATTATTATTATTATTATTGTTTCATTTAATTGTTGTATTGTCATTTCCTTCTGGGTCCCAACCGGAGACCTAAAAGCAGAAACGGATTTCAGGGTATTTTCCACTGATCATTTTTTGTAAAAAAAAATCCAAAAAACTCTAACCACCCATTTTATATAAATAAAACTCTTCGTAATGTAGTAGTGGGCACAAATTTTTGTATTTTTTAAAGTCATGGGCTACCGGGAATCCCTTTAATGAGTCTATCGGAAATTTTGTCAATCTAACCGAGGGCTCCAACTACAACTGGAATTGTTGATTTCCTCATGTGCCACATTTTTCAGATTCCCATTTCAAGATCCTTGCATTTTGATAGTAATTCTGTAGATCTTAGAGAAATATTACCATCTGCAGTCAATAAGAATGCATATTCTGTTCTTGTGGTCTTTGGTCGCGATATCTGGCCGATTAGCTTCGATTGCCCTGTCTTTGTGTATTGTAAAGTCCTTTATTATTATTGTTGTCATTGGTTTCCAGTGTATACTCGTGTCTTTCTGGGCCCCATATTCCTAAGGTCAAAAATGGCATCATGAAATTTCCCCTAAGCATTTTTTGAGATCAGACATTTTTTACATTGCTGCTTTATCAAAATCTCTCACTATTTGCCTGTTCTGTGTGTGCGCCTGGTATAATTCTATAAGGCTGGGTGTAATGATGTGTAAGATGGACTTTTGTATAGTTGTACCCCAGGGGTAGATTGTTGGACTTCTGCTTCAAGTGGTGACGATGTTGATAGTGGTGATGATGGTGCTGGTGGTGACGAAGCTGCAACTGTAGATGGAAATGATGACAGTAAGAAAGTTGATGGTAGTCCTGATGTTGCTCATGGCGATGCTGGTTATAATGGTGGTGCTGTTGTTGATGGAAGTGATGATGAGGCTGATGTTGATGGTGGTGATGACGTTGATGATGTTAATAGTGGTGATGGTGTTCATGGTGGTGGTGATGCTGATGCTGTTGAATATGGTGATGACGTTGATGGTAGTGATTATGCAGTGAGAGTGGCGCTGGTGTTCATGGTGCTGATGATGTTGATGGTGATGCTGTTTTTGATAATTGCGATGATGGTGCTGATGCTGATGGTGGTGGTGGTGGTGGTGGTTGTGACGATGGTGCTTATGTTGATGGTGGTGATTATGGTCTTGGTGTTGATGTGCTCAAGTTGATGGTGTCAATAATGATGCTGGTGGCGCCAGTGTTGATGGTAGTGATGATGCTGCTAATGTTGATGGTGGTGATGATGTTGATGGTAGTGATGCTGGGTATGATGGCACTGCTGATCTTGATGCTGATGGTGCTAATGGTGGTGATGATGGTGCTTATGTTGAATGTCGTGGTGACAGATCTGATTTTGAGGGTGATCATGATGGAGCTGGCGACGATGGTGTTTATGTCGAAGGTAGTGATGATGGTGGTAGTGGTGGTGGTGATAGTGACTTGACGGTTTTGGTGGTGTTTCTGAGTACAGCAATACAACAAAGCAAAAGTAATAATTTCGATTTTAATGATTGAACTGGCACCAAAAATATCAATAAAATGCCTAACAACAATAATTATTATAATGGCGCTGTTATTTCGGGAAACCGGTAAAGCCACGTACACTAACAATGGCGACATATAATTGGAATTCTGGGCGTGAAGCCATGGAATTTTCTGCTCAACTCTCAGCCATTTTGAGCACACTTACTGCATTCGCTCATCTGATTGAACATCAGGACAGTATCTTTTCCCGCTCCAGACATACGAACATAAAAATGAACAGTAAATATCTAGGTTTGATATATACTGGCATAGAAAAAGATAAAGCTGAATAGAACTAGAAAAAAAGATGTTATTATCGATAAGGTTTGAGAAGAAACTAACAACATTCGACATTGATGTACTGTTGTTGACGTTTCAGCTTTTGCCTTCATCAGCTAAGACTCATAAGAAAAAACATTATTTTTCACCTCCAGAAACCTACCGAAAATTCTAAACTACACCAGGAAGGGGAGGGTTAGCACCTCCACGCAAAACGTTACTAATCAATTTTGATTTGATTTGATTTGTTTGACGGCATATTAACACCTTATGGGTCATTTAATGCCGAAATTTAATTTTTTTAAGAACTTTGAAATAATAAAATATGATATACGTTATTCTGCTTTCACAGCTGAATACATGGTAGACGATACTCAGCTTTTGTTCATACACATGTTTATATGGACATGATTACTAGAATTATTATTATTAGGCGGTGATATGTGCGTTTTATGTCGAAGTTATGTTTTGGAATACAGTTAAATTTTTAAGAAATTGTATACTAGCAGACATACCCAGCTGGTCAATCCAAAAATGTGGTCAATTAGAATGGATCAAAAACAGCATCATGTTTAGATTAACAGAGTCTATCTTCTTCAATTGTTTAAAGTACTTTCGCTAAAAAAAAACATTTTGAATTAATGCAGTTACTGATATAACAGAAGTAATCTGTATTTATTCAATCGAACTTAGCCGAGGACATGAAGGTGTAAAACAGGCAACATGAAGACCCACTTCAGATCACAATTATTTTGGAGTTTTTGAAATTCGATTTGTCAGAGTGATGCCAGGGATGTAAAAGAGAATACGTTTATAAAGCAATTGTTAAGTTTGGTGAAAATTGGCTGAAAGATCAACGAAAAATAAGAAAGAAAACAGTAAAAACCGCCATTTTTCACTATTTACGCAGGTTTTCCCTATATGGGTGGACTCAATTAATAAAGTTAAATGACTGTTAAACAATCAACTTATTATTGTCTACAAGTGAGTGAAATTTATATTGGATTGCTTGAAAATTCAGGGTTTTTTTAAAATTTGTGTTGAAATCGATTTTTCGTATTTCGCGGTTTTTCGCTAAATGCAATGGCGTAGAAAGAAAAATGAGGTATCGTTGAACTCATCGTGTAAGTAATCTACATACGAATTTTGGACGAAATCGAAGGAAAAAAAATGAATTTATCGATTTTTGATCGGCTTTATCGATTATTGATTTTTTTTAAATTATCGATTTTTTACGCTAAGAACCTATCTCTTACATTGTACAATGTATACTCCAAGTTTGGTCAAAATCGGTTGGATGAATCTTCAGTGAAAACGTATCACACAGACAGACAGACAGACAGACACGCAGACACACAGACAGACAGACACGCAGACACACAGACATCCTCTGTTTTATACATAGAGATGAAACAGTTTTTCCCATATTGGTTGTTTGATTTTGTTTGGTGTTATATCAACCTCTAGGGGTTATTTAATACCGAGATCTATTTTGTACGTAATTTTATGCTTTCATTTACAGACCTTCTGTGAATAATTTTATAATTTCAGAGTAAAGTTATGTTTTTTAGATATAAATTTTGTAGTTCATAAAATGTATTGTTGGTAATTTCACTATAAGATTTATTTTTATATATTTTTAGTGTTGCGGTTATTGTCATTTTGCTATAAAAATGTATTGTTGGTCATTTTATTATAAAAATGTACTAATAATTTTTGTTTTGAGTTCACTATTTGCCCATAGCTGACATCCTAACCTGGAAACAACAGCAAATAAAAACTGGTTCCACGCCCTTGAATCTCGCGCTAGCCCGACTCACATGCCAGAGGCAGGTATAGAATATATCAAATGTCTTACTTTTCAGCAATGCTTTCTGTCAATCTCGGCCTTGCTAGAGAAGATGAAAATTTGTGGGGTCAAAAGAATATTGCAATAAGGGTGAAACAATTGGAAATCTAGGCGGCAACCTTTCTAAATTCAGTTCCAATCCTGTTATATACCGTACCTATGAATACTAATAGGTATGTCGAAATCCTCATAAATGCATTGAACACTATTGTAAGAAGAGGTAATATGCTGTCTAATTCTAAGTAAAAGGGGCTGACCTAGAGTGGCATTTTGATGTCAGTTAGGCATCAGGATATTGTTCTTCTTGGGTTGAACTTGGGCAACCCATCTCTGAAATTAGGCTAGTATAAGTTTTGATTTTGATTCTTTAGTTGTTTTTTTTTCAGTAAACTTAGCTAGGGTGTGTTTACTCATTGGCCCCTTTTATTTCTGTTCCTATTTTTTCTTTCGTTTAATTCGTCATCCCCTCCCTCGTTAGTTGCTCATTGATGTCAGTTCTCTGGTGGATGCGGGGCAATTTTCGTTTTTTCGCCTGTCTGTGTTTTTCGTTTTCTGTTGTCGTTTTTTGGATGAGTGCGTGTCTGTGTGAGTGCTAGGGATGAATGAATGTTTTTTATATTTTATAGGCCCGCATTGATTTCGTCCAGTGAACTGATGTTTCTGCCACATTTAAGTATTGTGGGTGAAGGGTTTATTACTAACAATGATTTTATTTAGTTTCTTGTAAATAGATTAATTCATATTGTATATACTCATTGGGGATCTTTTTAATTTGTTGTTTTATTCCCCCACCACCACCCACATACGACGATTTGTACATATGGGGACTATTTAGGTTTTACATAGAGAACCTGAGGTATTATGGTGAATGTAGTAAGAAAGGTTAGTAAGAATGTGTTGTTTTGGTGTTAGGAATATTGTTTGTATGTTTGGGTCAGTGCGTGTGGATAGCTAAGTTTAAAATTAAGACAGATGAAGACCGTCCTTTTCCCCATCCCCTTTCTTAGGCCTTGTGCTACATTTTCTGTATATTTCACAGAAATAAACATTGTAATATGCTGTCTAATGCCGAGTAAAAAAGGCTGACCTAGAGTGGCATTTCGATGTCGGTTAGGCATCAGGACATTGTTCTTCCTGGGTTGAACTTGGGTAACCCATCCCTGAAATTAGGCTAGTGTAGGTTTTCTTTTTTTGATTCTTTAGTTTCTCTTTTTTTCCAGTAAACTTAGCTAGGGTGTGTTTGCTCATTGGCCCCTTTTATTTCTATCCCTATTTTTTCTTTAGTTTAATTCCTCATCCCCTCCATTGTTAGGTGGTCAGTGATGTCAGTTCTCTGGTGGATGCGGAGCGCTTTTCGTTTTTCGCCTGTCTGTGTTTTTCGTTTTCTGTTGTCGTGTTTGGATGAGTCCGTGTCTGTGTGAGTGCTAGGGATGGATGATTTTTTTATATAGTCCCGCATTGATTTCGTTCAGTTAACTGATTTTCTTTGACACATTTGACCCATGCCATAAAAATTCAATGATTATAAAATTTATAATTAAAAATTTATAGATGACTAAAATGAGAGGGGAGGAAATGAACCCCAAAACCAACTAAATATGAACACAAAGTAAACTAAACATAACTGATGTTAGTAGAGCCCGTCCAACCCTCAAAATGAGAGTCCGTTTTATCCTGCCTAGTAAACAAAATCAAGAGGTTCTCTCGCTAAGAGAGTAGGAAAGTAGAAAATATATACGGACATAGAAAATATAAAAGCTACCTAGTCGAGATGAAAAGGGGCGCCAAAACAAACTGGGGAGGTTGGGAATCTCAACTTATATCACATTTTCTTAATTTTAACAGAAATATATATCGTAATATGCTGTCTAAATAGTCCACCACTAGCAGTGGTTTACCTAGTTCACGTCGCTGGCGAGTATTGTATAGTGTTGATGTTATAAAGATTACCATTTCATTTCCAACCTCCGTTTTGGTTATTCCTCATTCACTAATCCTTTCTAGGTTACAAATACTAAAGCAGAGACTGAAGTATTGAACAGACCTGCTATCCCTTGATCTAGCGTAAAAATACAATAACTACAAATAATAATGAAAAAATAATAGTAAACACTAAACAGACTCTACAGCTACTACTACTACTACTACTACTACTACTACTAATACAACGTTTCTGGGTTTTTTCTTTACCCTAAAATATTATAATATGCAGTCGTAAACAATAATCATAATAAAACTGCTTAAAGTCGTTTTATAAAATATTCTACCTAAGTTGGTTCACTGTGTTGTACTAGACAATTTTTGACGCCAGAATTTATCTTGTGCTTATGGATAGCAGCTCGGATTGAGGAATCGGAGAGCCGAGTTCGAATTCCAGTCGAATCCATTACATTCACTTACGTGCTAATAGTCTTGGAAAAAGTATGAATTCTCTTCTTCTCCCTCCATCTACGGGTGAATAACAGGACAGACTGGGTTCTATAGCCTTGGATGGCAACAGAAAGAAATGACTACCTACTGCGGAAAAAATCTGCCTCGTCATTCATGTATTGGAAAATCCATGATCACCTAAGCGTGTATCACGCATGGCACATAACTGACTGACCCTTTGTCCGTGCATTGAATATTGTTGTCACATTTGGTCTTATATATATCTAGAGATTCTTTACAATAGCCAAAGAAGAATCTGCAATGTTATAGGGCCTGACCTAGCATCTCGGCTTTAATCACATTCCCACAGTCTTAACGTAACTTCTGGTGTTTTTTCTATAAATATTTTTATGGCAATTGTTCTGTTGATCTTCCCACTTTGGTACCTCAGCTTCACAAATCTAAACGCAGTACTAGATTGGCAGCTAGGTCTCATCATTTTACTGTTGAAATTCCTAGATGTAACCGTAACTTCTATTCTAATGGTTTCTTCTCTCGTACTTCTCGCCTGTGGAACTCTCTTCCGGCTTCTTGAATTCCAGTCTACTACGATCTTAAAAAATTAAATGCAACATCAATCGTCATTTTCTGTCTCCTTGAATCGTGTTCTTTTCTTTTATTGCTATCTCTCCTCAATAACGCTTTTTCACTTCCCTTCACTTTCAGTAACCCCTTACGTCTGAATGGCTTTATCACCTTTCTTGGGGTGAAATGATTAAAAAAGTGTTTTTGTAACGAAATCTTATAATGCCAAGGAATTAAAAAAATTGCTGTTTGAATAAGCTCTAAGTAACGACAAACTCTTATTTACGAGCCATTTATATTATTTAATGAAACATGCATTAATGAAAAATTGCTGCCGAAATATATATATATATATATATATATATATATATATATATATATATATATATATATGTGAAGAAATATAGTCTTAAAGTGTGTTATATTTATGGGATAAAGTGCTCAATATCAGAGATAGAGCGTATGTAAATATAAAAGTGAACATAGAAGTCAACACTTAGAGGCGACAATCTGTTTCATACTAGATGCAATCGTCAGGCAACTAGTGCTGGTATTTTTCTCGGCTATTTATAGTTGCCTGACGATTGCATCTAGCATGAAACAGACTGTCGCCTCTAAGTGTTGACTTCTATGTTCACATTTATATATGTATATATATATATATATATATATATATATATATATATATATATATATATATATATATATACAGTGTCCATAAAGTTCGTGTGCACTTTAAAAAATTTATAACTTTATTTGTATTTGCGATAGAAATAATCTGTAAAAATGTTATAAAGTTTAATGGACCTAGTTTTAAGTATAGCTAAAATAACTAATGTGATTTCAGGCATTATGGTAAATCAGTTGGCAAATGTTTTCCGTGAACTGCAAAATCGTATTACCTTTTGTATTGGTAATGATGGAGGACATGTGGAAACTTAAATAAATTTTCAATAAAACCTTAAATAAAAATTGATTTACTTCTTTCTAATCCTTTTTACAAATTATTTCTATCGCAAATACAAATAAAGTTATAAATTTTTTAAAGTTCACACGAACTTTATGGACACCCTGTATATTGGAAGCTTAAAACTAAAATAACAGCCTTTGTCAAAATTAGCAATGAATATTCAAGCCATTTTATCTGTACTATAAAGTTCATCAGTTATGGGAGAATATACTGTCCAGGTATTTTTTGGGTTGTTGTTGTTGTTCTCTACTGGATTACCAGTAATATAATCAGTTTCAAAATGTTTGCGAAAAAAGCTGTGACTACAGTACTGAAGAAACAAAAGCAGCTGAAACCAGGATTCGAACCCGGTTCGCGCGTTCTTTCATCTTTATTTTTAAACCGTACGCTACTTTGGGCTCCTTAAACTTGTTCAAACACCATGTCATATAGGATTCAAGTTCTGATACGTGTGAGAAAACAAGCAAGTCCTATTCAAAAAGTTAGTACGCTAGAATTCCTTTGGAATACTGGGTTGATATGTACATTGTTGTATTATCAAATATGTCGTTAAGTCACACGAACGTAAAGTAAAAAGAAATCAACAAACATTTTCCATCAGAGAAGAATAGAAAAGCGGAAAATCCCATTGGATTTATCAATACGGACGTAAAAAAAAAAGATCGATGGCTTTTATCAATAAAGCCAATAAAATGTCGTCTGTAATCGACAAAGCAATTGTTTGCAACGTGATCGAGAAATGTTTGTTGCCTACGTTCGTTGGGTAAATGCAGCCTATGAAAGAGAAGGTGAGGGTTATAGTTATTTTTGTTCTCGTCCTCAGAGGCCTGTCAAGAAAACGCTCAGCTTTCACAGAAGATATTTAAGAACCTTTATGAAAATAAATTACAAAAAAATGTCTAAATTTCGTAGAAGACATTGAAGAACGTTCATGAAAGTAATAGGCTTAATACAAAAGGAAATAGCGTATTTCCCTCCATATAACACGCTCCAAAAAAACCTGACTTCAGAAATGACTCCGCTCATTATGTCAAGATTAATAAATAATAAACTAATGAGTTGATGTATTGATTTTCTAAACAAGGCTTAGATGTGGCACATGGCCGAAAGTATGGGACACCCAGTGAGGACTGTACTCACTATTCCGTTGTAACAGTTTTAGCAAGACCAGCTTGCTAACTATTACACCACGCCGAGGCGCCCGCCTAATGAGTTGATGTAAATGGTCGTCGTTGTCATCATTGCTGACATAGTAGTTGTATTAATAGTTGCACTAATATTAATTGACTGATTGATTTTTTACGGTTTATCACCTCTTTGCAGGTTATTTAAAGCCATGAAATATTTTAGATTGTTACAATTTTTTATTTTGTATTTAATAATGGTTTTAGTGATACAAGTCTTACTAATTAATCCATAGCTGGAGAGGGTAGAAAAGTTAGATCAATACCTTTCCCAAGGTTATAGACGCGTAAGTGAATATAACGAACCCAACTGGAATTGGAACTTGGCAATCCGATTAACAATTTGTGGAGAAATTGACGGCTCAGGCCGGGGAAGGAGTAATGTACTTACCTGGGTTGTTGGTTCTTGTTGTCTAAAAGCTGTTACCTTTTTACTGATATTTTTATAGTTACAGGGTCTCGTAACTTGCTACCACCTGATCCTTGAAGTGCTTATAAAGGAAATGTTTGTTTTTTTCATCCTTTTTTCGCTATTCTTTTTACTCAATGCAAGTTATCAAACGATTAAGCTACATCGCGGAAGGAAATATTTTTTCGTAACTTAAGGTAATTTCTTTTGCTCCTTCCCTTGGCCTACACCGTCTCTGGACTTTTTTTTTGTTGGGGGGGGGTCTCGACAAATTCCATTACACCACCCGCACATCCAAACTTACGGCACCTGTTATTCCCAAGAGGTCACCCATCTAGGTACTGACCAGGTTCAACGTTACTTAACTCCGGCGATCGTACAGGAACCGTTGTTTCAACGTAATGTGTCCGTAATGATATTTTTAAGGGAGAGCATCAGCGTGACAAGTATGTTTGCTTTCGCAATAATACCCTTAAAAAGTAATGAATACATTTCTTCTGTCCCTAGCCCCATCAGCTATGGATTAAATAGCAAGGTAAAGTAAGTTATCTAATTTTAGGTGAGAATACGTCTTGGAGGAAGAAAACTGTGCAATTCAGATAATGGAAAAGACAACAGAAAACACTGCATGTGCCTTTCCCAAGAATCCATTGCAATTGACAGATAATAAAGAAAAGTCATCTGTGAAATCCAAGGGTCACCTATGTCCTGAAGAGGGACAAAGCAATAATGAAAAAAGAAACAGGCTGAAACAATAAAATTAATGCTATTTATTCTTGTATTATTATCCTGCTTGATTATTATACACATAACGTTTCGACCAAGTACGCTCTGGTCATCAGAAGATGTCTATTGAGTGGCTGAAATGGGATATCTCGTGTGTGTTACTGTAATCTATTAGTCATGAGTTCAATCCTTGGATCTGGTAGTGATACACCAATTCAGCAGGAACGAACAATAACTGACATCACAAGGACAAAATATCACAAAAATCAAGAGATATTCCATATCAGCCAATCAACTGGCACCTGATGATGACCAGAAGATACTTGGTCGAAATGTTGCGTCTATAGTAACATCTATGTCAACAAAGATGAGAACAATTGTTAGAAATAATACAAGAATATTAACAATTACTTATCTCCGAAATGAAATATTAAATTATTAATGATATTTGCTAAATAAATAATGTGGAGAATGCCTTGATGGCTGAAATAGATGCGATAAACCCAGATAAAAAGCCAATTTCAAATGGTTACCAAATTTAAAACTTTCCTACTCTATGAGGCGTTGTACTGTCAAATTGAAACTTTACAAAAATATCGATGAACAATAACAACAACAAAAGATGATGACAGTTTAAAAGAGTAGACAAAGAACATCATTTAAAAAAAGAAGGAAAATGTTTTTAAAAAAAAAAACAGAAAGAAATCAATTATCCAGCTTTGCTTTAATTAGCAGATTAATTAAATGAAAATTAATTAAATGAAAATTGCATTCCTGAAATTATTTGAACCAGAAACTCTTTTCCATGGTTTTATTTTAAGTTAAAAAAAAAAAAAGAAAAAATACATTGTAAAATCTCAATGCTATTGTTCAAAGTTGAAAAACTGCCAATCCCAACCGAGGGAAGAATTATCATTTCTGACACCTTTTGCAAATCTTACCACTAACATCGCTGTTAATTCAAACCATAGACTCACAACAGTTAAGCACAAGACTCCACATTTGCAAAACGCAATTCAATATACATATGAGTTGGGATCAAATATAGCTTTCCTATTTTCTCTTTATCCAATGCTATCATATATATATATATATATATATATATATATATATATATATATATATATATATATATATATATATTGCATATATATATATATATATATATATATATATATATAATAGAAATAATTAGGAGGATTTGAGATAATTATAATAAAGTAATTCATCGAGTCTAGAAGAAACCTCAACAGAACTGGACGGCCGTTTCGTCCTACATTTGGGACTCTTCAGCAGTGCGCATCCACTACCGAGAATTGAAACCTGAACATTTACGATAGGAGGCAAATGCCATACCAACTGTAACAACAGGTCTTGGTGACGACGAGGTGACGAATTAAATTCAATGTAGCGCCGCTCGATCACATATTCCGTGGTGGAACTCATCTGAGTTTCTCTTTAACAATAGGATTGTGCCTCCACGAGCTGTGACTACTATCCCCAAGCCGCTCAGTCCAGAACATTAGAAGCCGGTTCAAGCAAGGATATACAAATAGAAATAATTAGGAGGATTTGAAATAATCATGATTAAGTAATTCATCAAGTCTAAAAGAAACCTCAACAGAATGCAGAAAGCACTGAACGGCCGTTTCGTTCTATATTTGAGTCCCAAAATAGGATGAAAAGGCCGTCCAGTGCTTTCTGCATTCTGTTGAGGTTTCTTCTAGACTCAATGAATTACTTAATTATGATTATTTCAAATCCTCCTAATTATTTTCTATCTATATATATATATATATATATATATATATATATATAGATAGAAAATATATATATATATATATATATATATATATATATATATATATATATATATATATATATATATATATATATATATACTTTTTTTTTTAAGCTTATCACCCCAAGCAAGGGTGGAAGCCACTAGCACGCAAGGCGTTACAAAAGGTTTGGAGGAAGAACAGATAGGAGTGGTAAAGGAGAGGATGTGGAGAAAGATAGTGGATCGATCAAGGCAAGGGGGTTACAGAAGATTTGGAGCGAGAGCAGATAGGAATGAAAGGTGAAAGGATGTGGAGAAGGGAAGTGGATAGATCAAGGCAACTGGAGATGTCGATTGACATTACACTTAAATAGTTGGGGATTATATTTGTCAGGGAAACAGGAATAAGGAAGGGAGTTCCACAGGCGAGATGTGAGAGACATGAAGCTATTGGAGTAAAAGAGACGTCTACATCTAACAGTTTCAACGGTGAAGGGGGTGGGAACGGGATGCCAGCCTCGTAGGACGTTTAAATTCATGAGGCCTGGGAACCAGCGAAAGCAGCTCATCGGAGCAATTACCGTGAAAGTATTTGTAAAAAAGACAGAGCGAGGCAACGTCGAGTCTGTGAGAGAGCGACTGCAGACGAGATGACAGATCAGGGCCAATTACATTGCATATCCGTCTCTGGATCTTATCAAGAACCCTGAGGCAAACAGCAGGGGCTCCAGACCATATATGGCAGCAATACTCCATGCAAGAGCGAATGGTTGATTTATAGATTTGGAGGATCGATTCCGGGGAGAACGCTTAGAAAGTGTTTGGTCACTTAGACGCCATATTAGTTAGCTTGTCTCGCTAGAACAATTACAACTGAATAGCGAGTTCGAATCCCACTGAGTATCCCGCACTTTCAGCCTCGACACTACGCTTAGCGGGTTCACTTCGGCGTTGCGTAATGGTTAGCGAACCTGTGTCAATAAATCAATTACGGCTAAGTAACGAGTTCAATCCTCACTGGGGGCTCGATACTTTTGATCTTGTGCTAAATCTAAGCTACGCTTAGAAAATCTCCATATGGAGTGTTTTGGTCTGTTCTATCTTTGAATTTAACAACCTGAAGTGTCATTAAATTTAAACAATTTTTTTTTATGAAAAAATATTTCCCTAAATCATTTTAACAACGCCATTTTAGCCCTACGTTGAATTAAAAACTAAGAAACGCTGTAAAAAAAAACATACAGCAAGTATCTCATCAAACAACAAAAAGCAAAACAATAAAACAAATGTCTCATCAAAACTGCTGATGAGAAAAAATCCTGATTTAAGAAAGTTATATCTGGCTATAAGCAGAATAATCTTTTATTGATTTTCAGGAAAAAATCAAACAAAGTAACGCGTAAGAAGATGGAAAACCAAAATAAATAAATAATCAGACAGCCACATTAAATATCTACATTTCAGTATATGTCAGCTTCGATATATATCTATGTGTGTGCGTGTGTGTTTATATGTGTATGTGTGTATCATAAGTACATATACAAGAATCTATATGTATTTATCAGCAGAGAGAAAGTGACTTATAGCGATAACAAAGAGACAATATATATTATAAACTTACTTATACATATTCATCTGTGTATACAAGTACAGACGTAACTAAGCATTCTTGTATATAATTAAGAAAATGCGTTTAATAAAAGCAACCTAGACGTTTAGATATTCAATCAGCTCTTCATATTCATGAAGGAGGATTATTAATTCTATTGAAAAAGTGAAAAAAATCTGAATTTTCTGATTAAAAGCGGTGACGTTTTTCAATTCCGATATCTAACCATCGTCAGAAATGATTTTATATGATATACCACTTCAATAAAAAGTGTTCTTAAATTTTAATACATACGCGGATATATTTTCTGTTCAATAACGTTTTTTGTCGGAAGTGAGATCTTTGTTACTGTGATGAAGGTAGCCAAAAATAATTAAATATTAACAACTTTATTCAATGTATCAGGCAAACAGTTAAGAAATGCCTGTACAGTAGTTTTGCGAATATATTTTTTACATTCAGAATCATTACACCACCATAGATAGATAGATAGATAGATAGATAGATAGATAGATAGATAGATGTAGACTGAGATAGACTGATATAAAGACATAGGTAGACTGAGATAGAGAGATAGATAGATAGATAGATAGATAGATAGATAGATAGATAGATAGATAGATAGATAGATAGATGTAGACTGAGATAGACTGACATACAGACATAGGTAGACTGAGATAGATAGATAGATAGATAGATAGATAGATAGATAGTGGTTGCCAACTTGTGTCCGAGTATGGCGATTACTTCATATCTTTTTGGAGAACATCTACTGCTGTGATGGACGAATATGGCTCTTTAGCCCAGCAAGGGACCTACATACTCTGGCACAAACAGGGCACTTAAGAGGCGCAACAGCGGGTGTTACATTATCATGTAATTTAAAATGTCGCATGAAACTGCTCCTTGTCTCACCGGAAAATATCACATTTCAGTTGCTGCACGTCTACGGTTTTATAGTCAATTGCCACCTTCCGCTGGTTCGCTCTCAAGTGACACCTTAGACCAGCCATCCACAAATACATTCTACCACAATTTGTACATGTTAGATCGAGCTGCGTGCGGGTGTCTTCAGGGAGCTCAATGGGGACGCCTTTACGCACATCTCTTTTAAGCTTTGCGTGCCTCCTCTTCTCGTCTTCAAAGTGACGCCTTCCACTACATTCGAAACATTGCGATCAGATGTACATTCTTCCCAGGGCTCACAAGGAATGTTGCATTTCTTCAGCGCATCCTTGATGCAGTCCTTAAAGCGCATGTTGGGTTTGACGGCATTTCTCTGTTCGCAGATCACCATAAAACAATTGCTTTGGAATACGGCTGTCATCGATTCTGGCTAGGTGACCTGCCCACCGAAGCCAATGTTTTGGTATTTACTCTAGACTATCACAGCCGCTCCTCTCTAGCACCTCTACATCGCTAACAGATATTTGCCAGATAGATAGATAGATAGATAGATAGATAGATAGATAGATAGATAGATAGATAGATAGATATGAACAAACATAAATTAGATAGATAGATAGATAGATAGATAGATAGATATGAACAAACATAAATTAGATAGATAGATAGATAGATATGAACGAACATAGATAGATAGATAGATAGATAGATAGATAGATAGATAGATAGATATGAACAAACATAAATTAGATAGATAGATAGATATGAACAAACATAAATTAGATAGATAGATAGATAGATAGATAGATAGATAGATAGATAGATATGAACTAACATAGATAGATAGATAGATAGATAGATAGATAGATAGATATGAACAAACATAGATAGATAGATAGATAGATAGATAGATAGATAAGAACAAACATAAATTAGATAGATAGATAGATAGATAGATAGATAGATAGATAGATAGATAGATAGATAGATAGATATGGACAAACATAGATAGATAGATAGATAGATAGATAGATAGATAGATAGATAGATAGATAGATAGATAGATAAATAGATAATGTTCCTCGAGGTTACGATATATAAATACACCTTTTTATAGCTATGCACCAAAACGAATATAGATATTCATGAAAATCGCACGCAAAATACTTTTGTTCGCAATTTCTAATTTTAATCTCTGAAAAACATAAAATCTTCAAATAAAATTATCTTTGTCCTCATCTTCCGTTCGATATACGGGTACGTTTAAATTCGTTTGCGGCTTTCTGACGACAGATTTGGATTTTTCTCTTATAAAGTTATCGCCCTTTTGTTCTTTTTTCTCTCTTCGCTTTTGCTTGCATGTAACGCCATTAACTTCGCTCATGCAACAGAAAAACACGTTTTCCCTTCACCACGAAGAAATCTTTCAACTCTTGTTTTTTTGTTTTTGTTTTTTGGGGGTTTTTTTAGTTTTCCCAAATGAATCTCCATTCACAAAGTCGAATATTTCAACGGGACATCATAGACTTTGAATATCTTAGATTACACATTGTAATTATTATTATTATTATTATTATTAATAATAATAATAATAATAATAATAATAATAATCTGTGATAAATATCCAGAAACCATTGATCATCTTATATCAGGTTGCACGGTATTGGCACCCACTGAATATAAAACCCGGCACGACAGAGTGGGCCAATATCTGCACTGGAAAATTTGCAACTCTTATGGGAAGGAAACTGAAAGAAACTGGTACGAACTCCACCCTGACCCGGTTACGGAGATAGGACCTGTTACAATTCTATGGGACTACACAATACACACTGACAGAACAATCAAAGCCAACCGCCCAGACATTGTTATTAAAGACCACAAACAAAATAAGTGCCTCCTTATTGATATGGCAGTCCATGCAGACTGCAATGTATCTGAAGATATTCGAAAAACTGTCAAAAACTTGAAATAGAAATCTCAAAAATGTGGCACATGGGAACATCAACAATCCCTGTTGTAGTTGGAGCCCTTGGACTGGTTGGAAAAGATTCCAGTAGGCTGATTGAAGGGATCCCTGGAAGTCCATGCCTCAAAGAGATACAAAAAATTGTTCTGACAAGTACAGCCCACACTTTACGAAGGGCTTTATCTATGTAATTATTTTTTATTTTATTTTTTTTTTTTTTTTTGCAGTGGAAAGTGTAATTTCTAACCTTAGGTCCCTGGGCAGGACCTGGAAAGAGATGTGTAAACGCCAGATATCAAAGGAAATAAAAATAATAATAATAAAATAATCTTTGACAATATTTCGTGAAATAGTCGTCTTAGAATAACGACATAATAATTGCGATAAACAAGGCAAGACGAAATGCATGTCCAAAATCGATACTCTTGTCAATTTTCATCTTCCATTCGCCGTTTCCCTTCAAGACGTTGGGGATATTGGCCCTCGACAACTTCCTATACTTTGTCTCTCTTAGCATTCTTAATCTGTTGACTATCTCTGCCCTTTGTCTCTGTTCTGCCATCCATTTTTACACAAGCTCGTTTCTCGCTTTTTCCCTCTGTTCCTCTTGCCTTCAACATGTGAGTGACAAATTTACGAAACTTTTTTTCTTTCCTTCTTATTGCCTCAGATATTTCATTTGTCTCTTTTTGATTGTTAGTATACTTTTTCTTTTTGGTTTCATTTTCCTTAAAACTTCAAAAACTATTTTATCTAATATTAGCAGTGTTTTAAATAAACGTGATCCCAAAATGGTGATCGGAGCAGCTGTGGAAGCCAGACAGGAAGTTAACGCTTTCGTGACTAAAATCCTTATGACGAAAATGTGTCTGTACGCACATAGGCTCCACACAGGTTTCCGGTTAGCATAATAAAATGTATTTCTTTCATCCAATAAAACGGCTTCCCGCCAAGATAAAAAAGGCTGATTCGGAGCCGATTTTATCCTGAACTCAGATATAAATAGGGTCAGAGAATCGGCTTAAGAAGCTGTGGGGGTCTGCCGTAGTTATTTACATCATGGTCCATGTTTGACAGTCTGCTGCTACCAAACAACACCACACTCATACTCACGCATAGAAGCTCGTCGTATCGCCACTGAAATGGGAAAATTGGCGTTTCCCATATGAGTCGTGACAGATGAATAAAAGACGAGACAAATGAACAGTTTAAAAAGCATTCTTTTATATAAGTAATACAACGAAAATGAAAAGAGGCAATTGCTAAATATATTCTTTTAGCAGTTAATGTCATGGAATCGGGGACGAAGTCCAAATACATGTATTGTTTGAAATTGATTGAAACACTTATCTGAAGTTGATCGTATCTCTTTTTCTTATATCTACTTGTCTGTGCATTATTCAGGTTTGCTCGTGGCCAGCATCGCTTGTTCTTAGCAGTAGACTAAAACGCATCCATTCACGTCGATGGTTTTCAAGCCTCTCACTTTTGGCGCTCAAATCCGTTTGGCGCCTAAATTTAGTTCTTACCAATTATTATCAGATAAATGGACTCATCTTCCCTTTCAGGGGTCTTGTCAATCAAGGTGAGATAGCCTATATTTTTCATAGAACACCGTAAAAATAATCATTTTACTTATTTATTTTTCTATGTTAATAATTAATACAAACACGGACATTATCAGACACCCCCCATATTACCAAATTTAGCCATTATTACATAACGACACAATTGAGTTCCCACAATTTCTATGAACACTATTAACAAATAAAAGACTCTATTCATTTAACTCTTTCAACCAAATTATTGTACTGTTGTTGGTGTATAAAGTCATCTCATTTGTTATTACTTACGTCTTTTTATCGTTAATTTTATTGTTGTGAGATTGTTCTACGAGGCCAAATTTCGAGCATGCCCGCTCCAAAGAAAAGAACAATTATATGGTCCAATTTAGAAGAATCTATGGCGCATGCGCAAAGTAATCAGTAAAATGCTGTTACAGTAAAAATAGCCTCCTTAATATAAAAGATGTGGGTTCTAATCCCATCTGAAGCTTGTCCTTTACTTTCAGTCCATAGAATAGAGTAGTGTTTCTCAACTGGTGAGCCTAGAGTTCCGCGAGAGGTTGCTAGGGTTTCCACGAGAAACTAATGCATGTTTGTTTAATTTTCTATTAGTAATTTTACGATACACATACGTCATATTGTTGGGAAATCCTTGGTTATTATAATAAAAACTTCAACCTCTTCTGTTTTGTAAAATTATAATAATCACAGGGAATGTATTTAGCGATGTTTACAGGCAGATTGAAAAGTAACTTCCTATTTGATGTATTATGGACTCTCCCGTCTAACTATAATTTTTACAAGATGGGAAAGTCCATCATACATAAAATAGGGAGTTACTTTTCAAACACCCTGTATATGGCGTTAGTGTGAAACTGTCTTCACTGGTTAGTGGACAGGTTCTCCTGCACGTTGCGGATTCGTGCATCATTGAGTGACTAACTCGATTACAGCACGCATGCGCGGTGTCCATATATTAGGTTTACCACGTGAAATACGATAAAAATATAAAAGAGAGAAATGTTAATGGGATATAATCATTTTTGTGCAGGGCTTACCTGAGACATGAAAACTATTTCAAGGGTGGCACAAGGGTGAAAAGGGCGTTGCGATTAAAAAGAAAGATGAAAGAAATGCTAGTCAAAAAATAATAATAATAATAATTCCACAAGGACATTGAGAAAATTCATATTTTTTTAAATACAGTAGAACCCTTCGGAGTGCTTTATATCCGGAGTACCTCATATCCGGAATCCCTCATATCTGGAATCCCGCATATCCGGAATCCCTCATATCCGGAATCCCGCATATCCGGAATCCCTCATACCCGGAATCCCGCATATCCGGAATCCCGCATATCCGGAATCCCGCATATCCGGAATCCCTCATATCCGGAGTGCTACATATCCGGAATCCCGCATATCCAGTCATGATTTTGATGTGTATATTTGAACTGATATGTAACTGATTTGAAATTTCTGTTTTTCAGGAAATTTACTTTAGATAATTGCTTATACTTATTTCACCCTAATGGCTTGTATTAGTGCAAAAGATGATGCAAATAAGAAGAAAGGGTGACAACGAGATACATCTGCAACAAGATACCGACGAGATGCATGATTGTAATGAAACCTGGACTGAAATTGAAAAATCTATTAAAAAGGTTGTCAGTTTTATGGAAAGAAAGCCAGCATTCAGCTATGACGATTGCAATAAAGCACACAGAGTTAAAAAGTGTCTTTCGTTTAAAAATTTCAAGAACAAAAGCAAAACGAAATGCGGAAAAAGTTGAGAATGACATTTGAAGAGAAAGAATCATCATGCAACAGCGATTAAAAAATCCTCGTTACATTATTTGTTTTGCATACGTGGCAGACTTAATTTAATTAATTTCCATTAACATTACATAATTTATTCCTTTTTCCTTAAAATCAATTCTGTTATATTTCACTCACCATTAGCTTATTTTGTTTACTATAAAACATTTAAAATTAATCTTAAACCTGATTTCAGTTCTTTTATTTTAATCTAAATATCCTCATATGCGGACTTTGAAATCAATTCCTCATATCCGGAAGACCTTCTTAGTCCGGTTGTCAGGGATTCTCCTGTAAAACAAATAACTCTAAAACTTTGTTTAAAATAAATTAAATAAAACGAAAAAGAAATTTTCTCCCAGCATGCAACGGAAACATTTCCTGCCAGAATTCACGACAAACGACTTTGAATTGAGTCTCTTTGCTAACGACCGTTGGAAGATCAAGACGTCTATCTCATCTCTTCGGGACATTGCTTGTTATAATATGAAGTGATTTCTTCCTTTTATTCCATGAAACCTTAAAACACTTAACTAAAATACACATGAACCAGTATACAGAAATCAATAAAATTGTATGATTTTCATTTACAATTTAATATCCATTTAATGTTATTTCTGTGTTTGTTTTTATTAATGTGAAAACGAGGCTATTCCTGCTGGAATGATGTGTGACCCCACAAAATAAAAAAAATTAATATTTGAAAATTGTTGATGTGATCTTAGGAAGAATTTTTTCAGTTCAGTTTCTTCTTTTGACATCAACATTTTAGGACTCTGGTATTTTTACCGTAGAACCCCGTTTCATACTAGACATTTCAATAGTCAACTATGTACTTTTTGTTCCTGTAAGTCAGCACTTCACCATTATACTCATTCACAGACCCCCACTCTTCCAAAATAATTAATAATAACTCCACAGGACATTGAGAAAATTAATATTTTTAAACATTAATTATATTCTTGATCTTGATTTTTTTCGTTTTCGTCTCGTGAAGTCTTTTTCAGATTTTAAACAATTGTTGTATTTACCCTATTCCCTCGGCATTACCATTTACCCTATTCCCTTGGCAATACCATTTACATCTTATCAGTCAGTTATATGCCATGCGTGATACACGCTTAGACGATCATATATCTTTCGATTTTTTCCAGCAGTAGTTGGCATTTCTTTCTACGGTAGACCAGTTGACATCCAAGGCTATAGAACCCGGTCTGTTCTGATATTTACCCATAGCTGGGGGGGAAATAAGAGGATTCATTCTTTTCCCATGGGTATTATCACGTAAGTGAATGTAATCGATTGTAATAATGGAATTCGAATTCGGCTCTCCGATTCCTCAATCCGAGCCGCTACACATTACTCCAATATTGTAATAAATAAATAGCTCCTCCCAGCTATTTAACCATAGCTGAGGGGAGAAGAAGAGGATTGATACCTTTCACAAGGGTATTAGCACATAAGTGAATGTAACGGATTCGACTGGAATCCATTACATTCACTTACGTGCTAATACCCTTGGGAAAAGCATGAATCCTTTTCTTCTCCCACCAGCTGTGGGTAAATAGCTGGGGGGGGGAGCTATTTATTTATTACAATATTATTGAGATTTCGTTTTTATCTTTTAACGCCAAGCAAGGCAATAAAGCCACTAGGAGTTATCTCGAATGAAGGAAACTCAGAAAACGTTACTGAGGAGATACGATGAGAAAAGAAAAGAATATAATTCAAGGAAGACAGGAAATAGCCATTGATTTTGCAATTAAATGTTTAAAGAGCGTAGTTTACAGGAAAACAAGAAGCTAGGAGATTATTCCACATGCGAGTACTACGAGAGAATAAACAATAAGAATACAACTTACGGTTGCATGTAACAATTTCAACATCAAAATGATGAGACCTAGTTGTCATTTTGTGAAGTGTTGGTACAAACAAAAAAACAAAAAAGCTGTGTTACGCCATGGTGGGAAAGGGACTGAAACCGAAATGCCAGATCAGCACCGATAATATTGTCAGTTATTCTTTGGATTTTGTCAAGAATCTATAGATACATAGCAGATGCATCAGCCCTGGTGTGATAGCAATATTCAATGCACGGACGCATGGTAGACTTCTAAATATGTAAGATAAATTCTGTAGAGAAAAATGTGTGGCACGACACAAGGAAGCAACTTTCCTCGTAGCAGAGCTAGTAACTTTTTTAAGCATTTCACCCCAAGCAAGGCGGGAGTGCCATTAGCACGCAAGGGGTTACAGAGAGCGAGAGCAAGAGTAAAGAGGAGTGTTTGGGAAGAGGATAAAGAGAAGAACAGGGATCAAGGTCAAGGCATCAGAATATGTCGATTGACATTACATTTGAATATTTGAAGATTGGAGCTATCAGAGAAGCAAGTTATAGGAAGGGAGTTTCGATGACAGGAGGTGCGAGATAAGAAGCTGTTGGAGTAGACCTGATGCCTACATTTAGTCGTTTCGACGGCGAAAGTGTGGGACCAAGATGCCAACCTAGTAGCGCGCTTAAATTCATGCAGTTTGGGAACCAGTTGAAAGTAGCTCATCAGAACAGCTGCCACGAAAATAATTGTCGAGGGAAGCGACATCACGTCTGTGAGAAAGTTACTGTAGACGAGATGCCAGATCAGCACCTATCACATTGCATATCCGTCTCTGGATTTTGTCGAAGAGTTTGATATTATCGTTCTAATTGATTTCAGTGGGAAACGTTACACTGAGCATGTGCAATGAGATACTCTCCTGGAGGTTAACGTTATCTATGCTGATGGAAGGCAAAAAAGAGATTAGCTTAGTTTAGGGGGCGTTAAAATGAACAAGCTATTTCTTGTCCCTGTTAACAACAAATTGAATGTCATTTTTGAGATCAGCTTCCAATTTGACTATATCAAACTCATCAGACTTCGTATTATGTTAGTTGAGATGCCAAATTGAGAACGGATGACACCGTGGGGGGTCGTTGAGAACATTTAGGAATAATGCCGGGCTGAAAGAATAATAATGCGGGTCAGGACGGATAACTGAATTCTGTCAAGAATCTCTGCATACCTAACAGAAATACCAGACCAGATTGCCCAGCAATATTCGATGCACTGATGAATGGTAGACCTATAAATGTACAAGATATATATATACAGTGCAAGACTGATTATGTACCATGCGTGATGCATGCTTAGGCGATCATGTATCTTTGGACACATGACTGACGAGGCAGATTTTTTCCCCGCAGTACGTTGCCATTTCTTTCTGCGGTAGACCAGTTGCCAATCAATGCTATATAACCCGATCTGTCCTGCTATTTACCCATAGAGTGGGGAGAAGAAGAGGATTGAAACTTTTCCCAAGGGTCTTAGCACGTAAGTGAATGTAATGGATTCGACTGGAATTCGTACTCGGCTCTCCGATTCCTCAATTCGAGCCGCTATCCATTACTCTCACCGTGATTTGATATAACCCTTCTAATTAATGTCATTGGGAAAAGTTACATCGAGAATGTGCAATGAGATACTCTCCTGGGGGTCAGCATTATCTATATTGATGGGAGACATAAAAAAGTTTCTCTGAGACAATTAAAAGAGAGTAGCTTAGTTTTGGGGGCGTTAAAATGAATAGCCATTTCTTGTCCCTGTTAACAACAAATTGAATGTCATTTTTGAAATCAGGTACAAAATTTGACTTTATTGAATTTATCAGACTTCTTATTAAATCAGTCCAGACACCAAGTTGAGAACAGATGACACCGTGAGGGTCGTTGACAAAATTTAAGAACAATGCAAGACGAACGATTGAGTCCTGGGGGATACCTGCATTAATGCAGAAATATCTATAGGAACAGCCATTCAAGACGTCAGTGTAGGTATACTTCTGGTATTATTGAGTGCCTGGGTAAATATTAGCGTCGCTAAAATTTGCATATGAAACCCTGTTTTTATGGCATTTTGTTGAGGATTAAAATACTTTTGATGTAATCAAATACGTTTTGGTATGTATATATATATATATATATATATATATATATATATATATATATATATATATATATATATATATAAAAGTGAACATAGAAGTCAATACTTAGAGGCGACAGTCTGTGTCATGCTAGATGCAATCATCGGGCCCGATGATTGCATCTAGCATGAAACAGGCTGTCGCCTCTAAGTGTTGACTTCTATGTTCACTTTTATATTTACTCACGCTCTATCTCTGATATTGAGCACTTTATCCCATAAATATAGCACACTTTAAGACTATATTTCTTCATATATATATATATATATATATATATATATATATATATATATATATATATATATATATATATATATATATATAGTTCTTATTATTACTCTTAAATCTTAATGATTTGTGCCCAAGAATATACCGTGTTTCACAAAACAATTCCTAGTTTGCCAACAGGTTTTTTTCTTACTTGCATTATTTACACTATTCGGACAGTTATCCTCTTCTACATTGCTAT
Source organism: Acanthosepion esculentum (assembly GCA_964036315.1). Classification (NCBI taxonomy): domain Eukaryota; kingdom Metazoa; phylum Mollusca; class Cephalopoda; order Sepiida; family Sepiidae; genus Acanthosepion; species Acanthosepion esculentum. Next base: position 18,897,509 of record OZ038508.1, on the reverse strand, counting down.
ATTCACAACGTTTCGGCCGTTGTACGCTCTAGCCTTCTTCAGGTGATTTGAATTTCGAACCGAACCCTTTATTTCGTTCACCGGGGTAGATTATTCTAGTTCCACGTACTATGTCTCTTCTGGATGCCTTAGTTATTTCCCTTTAATTCATCTCTCCAAATTTTGGTTCTCCGCTACTGTGACCTGGTATTGAACTCACAACTCTTTCCGGTCTATTCACTGGTTCTCACCAACGTCTTTATCCATTGGGTCATTTGTCCTTGAGTGGATAAATACGTAATGCAAATAATCATAATACCTCATCTCAGAGATATAGAGAGGTTTTTTTCTTGTAACCGACACGATTAAATTATAAGGCAACATATAATATGGATATGTATTAAGTATAGTTTAATCTATTGTCAGACCGAATGGAAGAAAATTTGAATTAGGAAGTAATGGCTGCATGCCAGCCTTGAAAATGAGGGGGTGTCTGGGAACAAAAATTAAGCACTGTTGATAGTTTATGAACATTTGTGGTCGAAATACAAGTGATAGATAGACTGCGAAAGAAACCATTTTCCTTCGGAAAATCGAAAATAAGGCGATAATATTCTTTCGTCCGGGTGATTTGCGAAAACCCTCCAATCATTTAAACTGAACTGTCACAAAATTAGAGACAACTATAGCAAATAAAGTGTAGATCGTCCCTTTTTCTGACTAACGTCGAATACGCGACGTGGCATGGATCTTTCGCGGTGTTGAAATCGCTGTGATTATGTCTATCCAGACAGGTTCCAGAGTTGAGTTGTATTGACCAAGTGGAGCTGTAACGAATTTAGTGAAGTTTGCAACATGTCCATTCAGTGGTCAATTGATATCTGTCTGTATTTCTGAGACGAGGTCTTTTAATTATTTACACTGTTTATATCGTTCGGACTGCTGTCCTCATCCTTGTTGCCACGGGAAATACGTGAAATAAAGGGTTCCGTTCGAAGTTCCAATCACCTGAAGAAAGCCGGAGCATACAATGGTCGAAACGTTGTGAATATAGCAACAAAGATGAGGACAACAGTTCGAACAATGTAAATAGTGTAAATAGTTACACCTCATTTCAGAAATATAGACAGATCCTGAAGAAGGCCGGAGCGTACAAAGGCCGAAACGACGTCAATATAGCAACAAAGATGAGGACAACAGTCAGAACAATGTAAATAGTGTAAATAATGGTCAACTGTTTTTAAATCTGGTGGACACAGTGTATCTGGAAATCAACCTAGTGTTCCTGAAACTAATTTCGTGTCACCCGTGCCTTATAGGACTGGGGATTTCTTACAGAAACAAGCCATCACAGGCGGGTAATCTGGCGAGCATAAAAGATGTGCAAGTGGCCTGCAACAAGTTCTTTCTGCGTCACAACTGTCAAGACAGATTCCAATATCACTAGTAGTTCGTGTAAATTCCAACTGAAAACACCTGGCAACATTATAGGCCCACTACCAGACTGAACAAACCGAGAGTCTGGTTCCATGTGTTATGTAGCCTCTTCGTGTTGGGTGGACACTTGGGCGACGGCTACAATTAATTCACTGTTGTATATCTCTCTCTTCTCTTTCTTCTCTAAACCGAGTGATCGCTAGTTGGATTGTTCAGAGGTAAAATGAGATATCAATCGAAGGGAATTTTGACTTACTAGTTTATTAACCACGTCGACGGGTACATTTTTAACTAGCCAGTGAGGTCGATCTCTCGCTACCACTGGGGAGCAAGTTCTGAGACATGAAAAAAAACACGTCTACATTGTATGACGTGTAAAACTCGACTCCCTGAAATACCTTTCTCCATCCAACGTTCCCACGCTAGTTTTAGCGAATCAAAAACGACTTCCTTTGTTTTCCTGTATCTGACCTCAAAGGTCAAAATGTGGAATAGAAATACAATTCTCTAAAAAAAATAAAAGTCTGCAAGACTATTATTTAACGCATATACAGTTCGTCTGATGTTATTATGTAAATCACATTAACGTTAATATCTTTTTGTCAATTTTTAAACGATTAATTTAGACGTTAAGAAAAAGCTTGAGTTAAAGTTTTAGTTAGTTCTAATATGTTTTATTAAAGTTATTGGGTTTATTGTAAAACCTACAGTCTACAGCTACACTATCTTCTTACTTACCACTCCATACGTCTTTCATCCATTTCTAAAAGGGGGGGGGGCTAAATTACTCAGTGTATTGATGTCTTTAAATTTTTGGTACTTCCGTTTAAATATCACCTTCCTTATGGCAATGTATGCTGAAGAATTCCCTCAGAGATGAAGAGGAGACAACAGAAGGTCACGGTCACTGTCTGATGGTGAGCAAGGGAAATCATCCGGCATAACTTTTTGAATTCCCAAGAAACTCTCACAGAAAGGAGGTATTGCCAGGAAATCGATAGCCTAAACCAAGGATTGTAATGTTTACGTCAAAAATTGGTCAATCGACCAGATTTTCTTTCACGAAACGCCCGAATTATGTTTGACAAGTAGCATTGCAAAAAATGGTTTGGTTGATTTTGTTTAGCTGCATATCAACCACTATGGGTTATTTAATGCCGAAACCTAAATATTTTAAAAGCATTTGATTGCCTTTGACTACAGATAAAATGTTTTATTGTTAATTTTACTATAATTTAGGTATTCTTGGTAATATATTTTATATAAAAATGTATTGATAGCATTTTTACTACAAAAATGTAATTTTATACTTTCATACGGTTTTGTTTGGCGCTCACTATTTGTCCATAGCTGGGATCCTAACAAGTGCTACCACCCCGGTGGACCTGGGAACAACAGCAATCAAGAGATGGTTTCACGCTCCTCAAAGACTCCAATCTCCCGATCAGAGGTCATGCTGCCGGATGTAGTCTATTATCATACCCAGGAAGTAAAAAAAAATGAACGAACTCGGTTACGAACCTATAATTCAAAAATACGCTCTTAAGTAGGCGCCGGAGAGGGTCGATGATGTAATTTGACTTGGTTTATCAGGGAGTTTCGGGCCTTTCAACATCATACACCCCATCACCAAGTCGACCCAGTCAGGGGAGATCAATCCCTGATCCCCTCCTTTCAGTCAAACGCTAACAGCTACTCTGGCCTTTTAATGAATTAGACGAAGAAAGACCACATTTTCCGCACACCCGATTGGATGTTTGTAACAACCAATCCGCTGCGCGAACTATCTTTTAAATGGCCCACGGTGGGGACTGGCTTCTTTTTCTTTTTTTTCCGGTGGATAGCAGTTTCATTGGATAACCGAGGAGGTAATCTAACGCTCCTAAATTTAACCCTTTTTTCTCTATTTACTTTGCTAATATCCTTCTTTTCCTTCCGCTCCTTCCACCCAAATTTTCCTGCTGCATAACTAGTGATGATTTTGGACATTGTCTTTAGACGTTTATCCACCGAACCTCTCGATGTTGTTTCAAGGATCTCGCCAATGTCTACATCGAATTCGTGCCAGACGTGTTTGTCACTGGCTGGGGGCCATTTTATCTTTCTTCGAAATGCAGTATCAGGCTCCGCTTGAACCTCTGCTTGCAGGGACTTGGCATTGTGGTGAGCTTCCCGGCCCTGTACCTCCTGCGTCTCACCAGAAGAAACTTCTGCGCGCTGCTGTTGGTTCGACCTGACACTTCACTTTTGTCTGATGGATTTTTAGGACGCGCATATTTTTGCACATTTTCCCACATGGGCATGTCAGTCTCGTTGTCCATAGATCCGTAGCTTGGTTCGTTTCCTTTTCATCCATCCTAATGGGGATCTCATTCTCCCCACCCCACCTCTCGGGATCCCCTGGGGGTATTTATTCGCATGAGTTGCTGTAGCGTTTACTGAATTGCGTAAGTCGGGTTGCTAGCCCAGAAATACACTTTTGTGGTCTCTTCTCACCGTCAATTGGCTTGCTAGTTTGTCAACCAGTCTATTCCTGGATCGTCATCCGGTCTGTTCCCGGGTGTCCCTGTTTGAACAGTAGAAAGATCAACTACTTTACTCACCAGACCCCGCTCCGATTATCACGACTTTTCAAGCAATTTTCCTGCAAGAGATAGTTAAATATATGAGTATACGGCAATTTACATATTAAGTCTGTATCTACTTTAATACTATCTCCCTGTTCATATCATTTACGATGCTCATTCGTCCTTAGATCTCGTTTCATAATTATTTCGTTGGACTTCTCCTTGGTCGAGGTTGTTTTATCGTGGCATCGTTTTATTCGTAGCTGCAATCTGTCTAAAGCACATCGGATCTAACGACGGTTCCACGGACTACGCAGGTTCGAATCCTAAGAGTGCATATTTTTCTTTAATACAAGTTCTTGAATATACAGGCCGGTAAACGAAAATAAATATACAGTTTAATAAATAATCTACTCAACTATGGTAAATAAAAATAACGTTTAAATAATAAATTCCGTCGGATTAATGAACAAAAATCCATCACTTTTTAGAAATATATATATATGTGTGTGTTTATATATATGTATGTGTGTGTGTGTGTGTGTGTGTGTGTATGTGTGTGTGTGTGTGTTTATGTTATTTATATATTATATATACGCGGTACTTATTGGAAAGCGCTCAATATCAGTGATAGAGCTAACATACTTAGTTGTATTGATATGAGTTTGTGACCCTGGGTTTCATCCCTTTATATATATAACTTAGTGAGACAGGATCTACCTACCTAGGTTTCACCTAACGGATCTTCAGGGTATAACTGGCTGAAGAGGATGAGCCAAAACGACATATTTATAGGTAAAAAAAACAAGTGTAAACTAAAATTAGCATAAAACTATATAAAGATAAAAAGGCATAAAAAAACTATTCTTTTATTCCAGTAAACAGGCTGCACTTGGTGAGGATTTCTGATCGTTGGTTAACATGTCGGGGTTAATAAAAGTAGCTATGGCTAGTTTTTCCTCCATTCATAGGAGACAATACCTATACATATATATATATATATATATATATATATATATATATATATATATATATATATATATAAACAAATGCTTGGAGATACAAAATATATACACTGTTTTAAAAACAAGGAATTTATTAATGGTAATGGTCCCTAAGGCCCTTTCGTCCAACATCTCATCAGGAGAAAATCGTTGGAAAATTGATAAATTAAACGAAAAGAACAGCAACGAAAATGAAGAGCAAAAAAAAAAAATCAATAACGTATATATACTTATAACGAGGGGAGAGGAAATATATATATATATATTATGAAATGGACAGAGTCCAATTATTTTAATTTTGTCCATTTCATAATGTGTGACATCATTTGTTTACATTTGGATACGCATCGAGCAGATATGAATGTACGAGAGAAAATTATGGAATATTGTAGTTTAAAAACAGTAAAAAACACCTTGCTAACCCGAAACGCTCCTCTGTAGGTCAATCGGTAAAGGCACGTCAGGTTCCGTATAGGAAACAGGTTCGATTCCTGTCCGAAGACGCATATTTTCTATGAAATGTCTCGGACATTCAGGCCGGTAAATGTCGTTAATACTGTTTATTATAAACGGAGGAATTTACTTAAATATTTGTATCTATAATAAGAACGTATATATATATATATATATATATATATATATATATATATATATATATATATAGTTGGATTGATGTGAGTTTGTGACCCTGGGTTTCACGCTATTTGCGATCGTCAGATGTCTGTCTGACGATCGCAAAAGCGTGAAACCTAGGGTCACAAACTCACATCAATCCAACTAAATATGTTAGCTCTATCTCTGATATTGAGCGCTTTCAAATAAGTACCTCGCATATATAATATATAAATAATATATTAAAAAATTGCATATATATATGTACACACACACACACACACGTACACACACACGCACACACACACATATATGTGTGTGTGTGTGTGTCTGTGCGCGCGCGCGTGTGTGTGTGTGTGTTGTGGAGTTATTTCGCAGTGGAGGCTTGTATTTGTACTAAAATCGGTCCTAAATAAGTTCGACGTACCAAACGTTAGGAACTTGATATAATAGGTATTACGCAGAGTAATCTTGCTGTGGTCGCTGACTACTTTCGTATTCGACTAACTGTCGACTACTGTCGTCCGACATCGACTGACCCTCGTTCTCTTACTACTCCTACTTATATTAGGTGGGAGAGTCTAATAACTATAGAATAGGTGTGTTTCACCATAACACGCCCCTCCTAAAACTTTACTCCGTAGGAGTAAAACAGTTTTCTGCATTTTTTACAGGAAATATGAAGAAAAAACAAAAAAACTTCATTTTTTTAGCAACATCGTAGCGTATCTCCTACGTTTTGGATCCACTTTTAAATGATCCGTTGCCTTTCTTTTTCTCCTGGATCGGCGTACCTTAGGTAAAATCGTTGCTGGCGTTGTTAGATCAAACGTATCGAAAATCACCTCCATAGGCGTTTCTTCCACGGGATCGCTGTCAACCACGTCTGAAGAGCGTCGTCTAATCGGGTTAATGTGTCGTTTGCACGTGAATTTTTCGCCTTTCACCAAGTACATCATGTTGCCAATCGGCTTTTCTATTTTTCCAATCTCACAGAATGATCTATTCTGTTTATAGACCTTAAAGTATACTTTTTCACCAGAATTGTATTTTTTTACTTGAATAAATTTTTCTCTACCTGGCTTTGTCTTTTTTGGTAGTAATTTGTCGAAGACAGATCTTACCCGACGTGCAAACATCACCTCGGCTGGCGATTGTGAGGCTGGTGTTCCGTTATTTGGGGTAATTCTGTATACCTGTAGAAACTTCTGTAGGGCTTCATCTGCAGGTATTTTTCTTTAGAGCTCTTTTTAGGGTGTCCACAAATTTTTCAGCTAACCCGTTTTTTCCGATGTAAATTGACTTCCGTTGTCCGTCACAATTGTGTCTACTACACCAAACCTTGCGAACAATTCCAGCAGGACGTTTTTAGTATTTGCGTCGTCGATTTTCTTATCCTTCGTATCTCAGGCCATTTCGAAAAACTATCCACTACTATGAGGTAATGGTATCCATTCAGTGGACCTGCAAAATCCACATGTAACCTAGACCATGGTAGGTCTGTTTTTTGGCCAGGGATTAAATTTTATTGGGGGTGCCTTTGCAGCTAAAGCACAACCTTTACATTTTGTCACTGCGTTCTCAATGTCCCTATCCATATTCGGCCAATAAACAAAACTTCGCATTAGGCTCTTCATCCTAGTGCTGCCCGGATGACCAGTATGAAAATCCTTTAGTATTTGTTTTTGCAGTGTGTATGGAATCACCACACGTTCTCTATATAACAATACACTACCGCAAAGCGAAAAAACATTTGTTGTGTACTGGTCCCTCTCGGCTATTTTTTATTTTATTTTCAAAATATACTTGTCCCTGATGGATTCTTCTTTTATTTTTTCTAGAGTTACCGGAAGTTCCCGAATTGCATTACACACAGTAAATTTCAGCTCTTCTTCTGACTTCAGTGAGGCAATTACCGTGTCTTCTAATGGTTCGCTCATTTTAGGAATTAACCTGGACAGCCCATCAGCGTAGCCAAATTCATTCGATGGTATGTACTCCATGCTGAAGTTATAATTTAGCAATATTGAAGCCCACCTTTGTAGTCGGTTTGCTGTATGCGTCGGCAAACCCCCCAGATATTTTACTTTCTCCATAAAAAACTCGCATTTGCTTTCCTTGAGTTTAAATCCCAAATCCTGTATTCTTGAACCTACTGCATTTACATGTTCCACGTTTTCTGCTATACTTGTACTTCTCATGAGGAAGTCGTCCAGATACGCCACGGCAAAATCTAAACCACCCAATATCGAATCCATTACTTGTTGGAAAATGGCGAGCGCGACCTTAATCCCAAAAGGTAACCTGTTAAATTTATACAGACCCCAATGTGTGTTTATACACAAAAGTTTTGACGTTTCTTTTTCTACCGGTATTTGCAGATATGCGTCTCTGAGGTCTATCTTCGAAAATATTGTGCCTACATCAAGCTTCGCAAATATCTCTTCCGCTGTTGGTAGAGGATAATTATAGTCTTTGAGTGCCGCATTTAAACCCGTCGAGAAATCAGCACAAACACGAATTTCTTTAGACTTTTTTTTCGCGTATACCGTCGGTGTTGCCCATTCACTATACTCAACTTTTTTAAGTACACCAGTTTTCACTAATCTGTCCAATTCTTTATCTATCTGTTCAATTGAGGCAAACGGCACATTCCTTTTCCTTTTGAATACCGCCTGGGCGTTTTCTTTTAGCAGGAATTTTGACTCCATCTTGGTACACGTTCCCAACCCTGGAGAAAAACAGTCGGAAATGTTTCCTTAAGTTTCTTTATTAATTTTTGGGCTTTGGTGTTTAAACTTTCTACCTTGTAACAGAAAAAATTTATTGGTAGATCCCATAATTGGAATTCTGTTATCCAATTCGTACCAAGTTCGTGATATATTCTATGACAAATAGTTTAGCTTTTCGCGTTTTTTTATTTAACGTGACGTTTGTAACAAATTCTCCAATAAATTGTATTTTTTCTCCCGTCACTGACCTCGCGATTTTCTTTGTCTTCCTTAAAGTTGGTTTCCCCAACTTCTTCCCGTATGCAAATTTATGATAGATAAATCCGAACCAGTGTCAAGTTGCATTTTTATATTCTTATTATTTATTTCGACGGTAACAAATTTTCTCGTTATTCCATCTTTTACCTCGTTGGACTTTAATTTTCTTATTTTATTGTCTTTATTTTTTAACCTGCAATACGTGCTTTTATGTCCCTATCTTTTTCAGGTGAATCATTTTTTATTCCTAAAATCGCAATATCTGTACCAGTGTAGTTCACCGCAAGCAAAACATGGCTTCGGGAGTTTTTGTTTATTTTTCTCTGGTATTTCACTTTTTGCTTGATAATCCGCAATTTTATAATTCTTTTTGGTAGACTGACTTTCTTCTTTGTAGCGTATTTTCCTTACATGCGAAACGCCAGACTGTTCTATCTTTTTTTAATCTTTCTTTACGCTAACATATTTTGTGCAGTCTTCTGCCAATTTCTGTACCGTAATACTTGGATCGCTTTCCAATTTTGCCAGTACTAATTTTCTCAACTCTGCGTCTCTTTCCGATACAAGCTCCTGAACAAACACCAAGCACTTAAAATTGCCTGCGCTTAACTCTGCCAGCTTGGATTCTTCACAATGCTTATTCACATTGGCTGCGTACGTTATCTTTCAAACATTTCCACCTCTTGTGGAACAGAGATGTCTTTTTACTAAATAATTCACTTAATATATTTACCGCCTCGGTAAATGTCAACTCGATAGTTTTTTTTCGGTAAAATGTAGTTTACCAATTTGTTATGCTCAGCCGTTCCTAATTTGCTTAAAAGAAGCCTAACCTTCTTTCCTTCAGACCACGAGTGGCAGTCCTCGTTATACACGTCCGTATATTTTTTATAATACTCCGCAAAAGTTATCTCTTCATCTGGACTGTACGTAAATATTTCAGTTGAATTCCATATTGTATTCTCTGGGAAAGAATCATTTTGTAGATTTTTCTCTTTCCTCTTCTCAGTTATTTCCAGAATTTTGTTTTGAAAATCCCTATGCATCTGTTCATTTTTTGTTTCCTCCTGTAGCTGCATCTGGAATGTTGTTTGTTGCTCTAATATTTTCGTCTGTTGTTCCGACTGGAACTTAAAGAATTCCCGAAATAGACTTTTGCATTCCTCCATCTTCGCAAAAACAATGTCTAAATACTGTAGAGTGGGGGGGTCTACGAATTTGCAATTCGTGACCTATTTGAGCAAACTATATTATCGAAAAAAATATTTCTTTTCCCGACAGATTTTTTCGTCACTAAGTTGACGTCTTGGCTTGCGACAAACTTTGCGAAGTTTTTTTTTTTTTTTTAAGTGTGAATCCGAGACTTTGTCGCCGAAGTTATTGTGGCGAGCAAATTTTTTCTTCCTCCGTATGAGTGCGAATCCTCGTTGCCAGAGTTGTTGTGGGGTTATTTCTTATTTGTACTAAAATCGGTCCTAAATAATTTCGACGTACAAAACGTTAGGAACTTGATATAATAGGTATTACGCAGAGTAATATTGTTGTGGTCGCTGACTACTTTCGTATTCGACTAACTGTCGACTACTGTCGTCCGACATCGAAAGTATTTACTGTCCCCCCACCAACGAGGGATAGATGTGGCACAAGGCCGAGTTTACCGTGGGTATTCCCGAGCCCGTAGGCTCGGCCAAAAAATGCCCGTAGAACCCGTATAAACGGGATCGGGTTGGTCAACCTCCCCGAACGAGACTCCGCCCTTCGGCGGAGCCTCGTCCGGGTTCCTCTCTGCTCAGAGGCAGAGACTTTGACCGTCTTGCCGAGTCGTCCGACATCGACCGACCCTCGTTCCTCTTACTACTCCTACTTATATTAGGTGGGAGAGTCTAATGACTATAGAATAGGTGTGTTTCACCATAACAATATGTAATTTCTCTATATATTATTCATATATTATATTGGCGCGGTACTTATTGGAAAGCGCCCAATATCAGTGATAGATTTAACATACATACTTGTATTGATATGAATTTGTGACCCTGGGTTTCACGTCCTTGCGATCATCAAACAAACTGATTTGTTTTTTTTTTTTTAATCTTGAATCTATTTATGTCAGTTTCTGTTTGGTGATGTTTCATGTTAGTGAGAGGAAGAATTCTCCTCTCTGTCCGTTTCGGGATGTTACTTAATCGTACCCAGATATTCATACATGCAGGTGTACGTATTGCAGTTCACACAAACATATACATATATGAACAGTGTGGGACTGGGCGTAGACATGTATCCATGCGTCCAAGTACGTATACATACACAATTTTGGTTATTTTCTATGCTGAGATTGTGTAGCGAAGTTCGCTTAACAAGGGGTGGGCCGGGTTGTTCCTGTCATCTTTCAGACCGTTTATCTATTTTGTTAACGGAATAATACTTTCTCACACACACATACATGCATGTGTACGTGTACATAATTTCTATCGGCGTGGGTTTCTTATTACTTAAAATGGATTCTGTGTACGATTATAGCTGTGGTGATGATGGATATTTTTAATTTTTAACGTTGCTTACTTGTGTGTAATAAACGATTACACTTATATAAATAGTTGAAATTCTAATTTTTTACGGAAAATTGGCACTAATTTTGCTGGGGAAGAGGAGTATAGTTGTAAAAGAATCCGGCGACGGTAATTATGATGATGGACGTAGCAAGCATAAAGGTGATGGCGAAATAGTAAGAATGAAATAATAATTACAATGTTGAGAGCAATGGCAATGGTAAACTATAATGAGGGTAATGACAATTGGGGGGATGGGATTGGTGTGGTAATAGTAGTAGTAGTAGAGTAGTAGTTATTTTGCGGTGGGTACATACGGTGGTGATGACAATATTACTGACTAAAATAGTGGTAGTTTTTTTTTGTTTGTATTTTTTAAGCGTATCACCCCAAGCAAGGCTGGAGGCCACTATCACGCAAGGGGTTAAAGAAGGGTTGGAGGAAGAGCAGATAGGAGTGGTAAAGGAGAGGATGTGGAGAAAGAGAAAGACAGTGGGCCGATCAAGGCAAGGGGGTTACAGAAGATTTGGAGCGAGAGCAGATAGGAATGAAAGATGAAAGGATGTGGAGAAGGGAAGTGGATAGATCAGGGCAACTGGAGATGTCGATTGACGCTACACTTAAACCGTTGGAGATTGTATTTGTCAGGGAAACAGTAATAGGGAAGGGAGTTCCATAGGCGAGATGTGCGAGACATGAAGCTATTGGAGTAGAAGAGACGTCTACATCTAACAGTTTCCACGGTGAAGGGGTGGGAGCGGGATTTGTAACATGTTATTTAAACGTCAGTGGTTTATCTCTTCGCGACCACAGAGGCGATGGTAGTTTAGGTAGCAGTGCTGGTAAGAATATTGATCTGTTTTACTTTGTATGGTGTTGTTTTTTAATGTATTATCCGTTTGGTATGAATTGTGATAAGAGATAATTATTTTCGTGTCTGCATTTTGAAATTCTAATCTTAGGTTTAGTAATTTCTTTTGTTGTGTGTGGGAAATTATTGCGACTTTTTGTGTAGTTTGTTATGAAAACACTCCCATGAGTGCTCAGGATCGCCTCGTCAGTGATGTTATGACTTGGAGTCATGGCAAGTTTCGGGTCTTCCAACATCATACTTGCTCGCCCAAGAGACCCTACCGAAACAGTACTATTCCGGCAGGGGATCCTGAAACAAACAAAAAAATTACGCGAAGCACGCAACAAATGGACTCCGCCAATAAATGCCACTGCTGACCAATCACCACCGACTTACGTCACTTCCTCCTCAGCTAAGACGATACAAAAAAAGACTCGACGGCGAGCTCGTCTTTTCCTTCGTCTTAGTTTGATCACGCGGATCGTCCTTCATCTTCACCGAACAGTCTGACATAACAGGTAAGTAAAAACAAGAAAAGTTTCCTTTCATATGAAATGTTACATTATTCCCCCCCCCCCCAAAAAAAGACCACGTTCGTAGGTCATAGGAATTATGAAAAAGACTTCCGGTAAAAAATAACCGCCAAAATAGACTACCCACAATGCACCACTGACCCGTATATATAAATCGCCGAGAAAAATAACAGCACTAGTTGCCTGACGATTGCATCTAGCATGAAACAGACTGTCGCCTCTAAGAGTTGACTTCTATGTTCACTTTTATATTTACACTTGCTCTATCTCTGATATTGAGCACTTTATCCCATAAATATAGCT
>OZ038508.1:18874682-18879682 GCA_964036315.1 Acanthosepion esculentum | reverse complement strand
ACGGGGTGATGGTTAACAAGTTCCGATCACTATACGATTAGTGAATACATTTCTGACTTGATGTACTCTACAACTACGTTTGCCTTAAGCCAAAATAGATTTTCATAGCAGCTATAAATAAAAGTATTTCCCTATGGGTGATGGTTAACAAGTCACTCACACTAGACGATTAGTAAATTTAATTCTGACTGGATGTACACTAAAACTACCTTTGCCTTATGCCAAACTAGCTCATCAAAAGTAGATATCATTAAAAGTATTTACCACGGGGTAATAGTTAACAAGCCTACTCAGTATAGTATAAGTGAATTCAATTCTTACCGTATTTACCAGTGGGTGATTGTTAACCACTGCCTCTTCCAGGCAATTAGTGGGTTCAATCCTCGTTGGAGGCTATACTGGTTTTGCTTTGTGCTACATTAAAATCAACATAATAATTACACTGGAGAACAAATTTCAAATTTTTGTCCATTGAATTCGATTTGACAGTTTTATGGAGTTTACATTATTTACATTATTCGGACTATTGTCCTCATCTTTGTCGCCATATTTATTACAACGAAATAAAGGGTTCAGTTCGATATTCCAACTACCTGAAGAAGGCCGGAGCGTACAACGGCCGAAACGTTGTAATAAATGTAGTCGTCACGCCAAAAAGGACCCGCTGGAACAGGGCAGTCGTCTCTCGTCTGCTCCCTCGATCCCGACTGCCAAAGCCTTCAGACACACTCATTTTATAGACCATGACGAAGTAGCCGATTGGTTGATTGGGAGAGAGATTTACATATGCGTAGGCGCAATCCGCTAATTCTCCTTTCCTCCAACTGCTCTGCGACACCATACGCATGCAATGCGTGGGCGTTTTCGGGCATGATGTCGCGTATCTTGCTCACGACAATCACAATGAATATGGCGACAAAGATGAGGACAATAGTCCGAATAAGGTATATAATGTACATAATACCTCATCTCAGAAATATAGACAGATTCTATGGAGTTTGTATGAGCTGAGCACTAACTTCTACTCGGTTTCGCATTCTCAGGTTTTGATTTTACTCAACACCCCTCCTATTTCGTCGTTTTCATTTTTTTTTAAAGTTGTTGTTTTTTTTCAATACCCGCTAAGTCTTTTTGCAGTTGCACATTATGCAACAGGTTTTTATCAAGGTATTTGCACCGATCGTTATCCTCTGGTTGCATTATGTATACTTTTATATGTAACACTCTAAAAATATTTTTAGTTTTGTCATTTTAACCCATTTTCATATTAGTAAATTAAACCAAAAATATCATAGAATTCTAGAATTTTCTCAGCCGTTCCTGTTTTCTATAGAATATTCTAGGCCAACTGAAAAGCGACTGGTTTAAGAGTTAATCAGCTAAATCAATCAGTTAGTTAATTAAGTTTAAGCATTAACATCATTTTGAATTGGCATATATTTTAGTGAGTGATTTTTTTTATCGGGATTTAATAAATGATTTAATTAGACGTAAGTTGTATTGTACCTCCTCATCTGTGTTTCTAGTTTAATTTCATAGATTGTATTATTTTCATAGATTTCATAAGTTCCTATTAAAACCAATGGAATTTTCGACGGTCTACAAATAAGAAGAATAGTTAAAGACAGCAAATTTCCTAATGTGAATGAACGCGAAAAATGTAACTGGTTCTCATTCGTGGACTTGATAGAAAACCTTTAAGGCAATTATAGAGCAGATAACTATGGAGAAATCGTAAAAAAAATAAGTCATTATGATGAGTTAGGTTGCATCTTCTTTCTTTTTGTGCCATGTTCTTTCAGGACGTAGGCGATCATGGCTCTCCACCTCCCTCTATCCCTTGCAGCTCTCAGCAAATTCCTTCCCCCTACTTCCTCCCCCAGATCACGTTCTGTCATACACCTGCTCAAGTTCGCCAGGTATGTCAGGCGCTGCTTTCCCTTGTCTCTCTTTCCCTCTATTCAACCCGTGAGCATCAGATTCTCCAGGCCCTCCTTCCTCATTATGGGTCCCAGCTGCCTCTTTTTTAATCTTAAGTATAAGTCTTCTCCTTGTTTGCAACCTCTCTAAGACCTCATCACTGCTCAAGCGCTCGGTCCATTTATCTTTCTATCTATTTAAAAATGCATTTTTTGAATCGACATCTTAACCAATTTCCAAGTCATTTAGGTGATGTAAGTGATGAAGAAGGGGAGAGATTCCACCAAGATATCAGAATTATGGGAGCGTAACACCAAGACTGCTGGAATTCCGACATGGTGGTTGAAAAGAGACCTGATATCAACAAGCAAATACACTACAAAAATCTTGTAAAAGAGATTTTTTCCCACAGTGAAGGCTTCTTTCGTTTGTTTCCTTATTGTCTGTCCTTTCTATTGTTACAGTGTCATTTTACCATAGTTTAAACTGTTTGTATTCATGAAACTTGAAAAAATATTATAACACATGACTAATTTTTTAGTCCTAATTTGAAGAATCTGGAAAACAGCACATAAGCTGTTGACAAGAATCAGGACCTGATAAAGCCAAACCGAGTTGAAATTCGTATTCAGATCTCACCCAAATTACCAAGAATCAAGCGTCAGATATCATTCAATAAAATACGTGTTCCCCAATGTTATTAATATATGTAATTCCTACAGAAAGATTATTACCAGGTCAGTAAAGAGTCAATCTTTACTGGATGCTACATAATTGTGACCTTGTGTCAGTCTAAACTGGGCTTAGTAAAATAAAAAGAAATTTGTGCAGGTCATTATGATTTTTTTGTTTTTCTTGAAGGTACACATTCTAAAAGCTAAACAGTGTACTAAGAAATAAAACAATTTCGCAAGAAACAAAGGAAATATTACTAAACTGTTAGGTGATACTTGTCCGACTTTATGGCAGTGAGCGCTGGACAATCTGCTCAGAGATGATGAAGAGACTTGAAGCAACAGAAATGTGGTTCTACAGAAGGATGCTGAGGATACTATGGACTGAAAATGTGAACAACAACGAAGTTTTGGAGAAAATGGAGACAAAAAGAAAACTTATACTTAACATCAGGAAGAGAGAGAGTTGCGGTTTCTGAAGCAAATGAGGAAGAGTTGCTTGGAGAATTCGATACTCACAAAACAGATGGGAGGCAAGAGAGACGGAAGAATACAACGCACAACCAATTTAGTGAGCGTGAGTAAATGGATGGCGAAACAGGGTTTAGGAGAAATAAAAGAAAGACAAAACGTCTTAAGAGCTACAAGGGGCAGGAAATTGTCGAGAGCTATGATCGCCTACGTCCTGAGGGAACACTGCACCCAAAGAAAAGATGCATTCGGGTTTCAGTTTATTGGGAATGCAAATTGGAAACAGAAAGAAAATTCCAATCGCGGTTTTGCACTTTATTTGATCCTTTCATGGTGACATGTGGAAAGTATCGACCCTGGCAAACAGTCGAGTACGTTGTTTCATGTCATTAAAAAGAGAAAAAAATACAATGTTTCTTCGATAAGTGACTGATTTACTTGAAAAGGTCAACCGAACATTTCACATAAAACAAACATTATTCTCGCAAACATGTTTGTAAAGAACGCCATTTAAATAAAGAAATAAAAAAAAAACAGACAACTCAATCAATTCGTTTGACGATCTATTTCCAATTGTGTAAATTTATTTTTGTGCCAATAAATCATGGATAAAGGTTTCAAAATATTGTGTCATCAAAGGCAAGCTGTGTTTTTAGATAAAGCGGGTGAGGAAATTACAAATATTTGGACATTTTTTCCGATATGTCTTATTCGTGTTTGTTTTTGTTTTGTCTTCATATTTTGCTAGTCTTAATGCGATAGATAGCAGTAACAAATAATGGCAAATTGATCTGAAAATTCTTCTCAAAACAACTTAAGCGTATAAATATTACTAAATACATTCTGTGTGTCCGCCAGAATCAATTTCACTCGCTGGTTACCAATGCTGAATGGAATAAATCAAAAATAAAGAGACTTTGGGGGAAAATCTACAAAGAAACCAACCTCATCAAGGCATCATTATTTTTCTTTCATACTAAGCTTCAATAAATACCAGGTTCGATAGGCACTCAAGATAGAAGGGTTATGGTTATTAAAATGGTTATGATTAATTAGGTGTATGATATGAATGAAAGAAAATGCGGTAGAAAGGAAAGATTATGGAGGATAAATAACGACTGATGCTTGATTGGAGAGGTCAAGATTAAAGTGTCTAGGGAAGCATCCACGTGGGAGTCATAAATAACAGTTCTTGGGGAAAAGTTGTCTTAGTCGAACTTTTTCCCTAAATGTGGAGGAGATAGGAATGTTTCGGCACCCTAAAAGAAGCAAAGCGTCTCCTAGCCCTAAAGGTCTGAACAATTGGTTGATTTGTTTTCTACGGCTTATCAACCTCTTGCAGGTTATTTAAAGCCAGAAAATATTTTTAGATTGTAAGAATGGTTTAGTGATACAAATCTTACTCATTAATCCATAGCTGGGGGGGAGAAGTAGTGGATTCAAGGATATTTACGCGTAAGTAAATATAACGAACTCGACTGGAATTGGGACTCGGCTCTACGATTAATAATTCCAAGCCATTATCCATTACACCACCCGGATGTGCGGGTGGTGTAATGGATAATGGCAGTACAGCATCTGGTATACCCAAGCGGTCACCCATCTTGTACTGACCAAGCTCAACGTTGCTTAACTTCGGTGATCGTACGGGAATCGGAGTTTCAACGTGATGCGACCGTAAACAAGCTCTACACTAGTGAAACAAAAGAATGGTGTTCATTTGAACAATTGCCATGAAAATAGTGATAGAGAAGCGATGAGCTTGCAACGTTGCCTATTTAGAGAAGAGGTTACAGAGTGTAGAAAAAGCCCCCCCACACACACACACACACACGCACACAACAACAACAACAACAACAACAACAAAAGGACCGCTTAACCGATTTTGATTTTTTTATCAAGGCTAGAAAGTAAGTATTGAGCAGCCGCAGTCCA
>OZ038508.1:18857182-18869682 GCA_964036315.1 Acanthosepion esculentum | reverse complement strand
ATCTTAAACTTAGCTAGCCACGATTACTGACCTAAACGTACCATAGTATTCCTTAGACTAAAACATTTTCTTTCTTACCTTGCAGAATAAAGTAATCTACAGTATAATAAGAACTGTAATCATCGTGATGTAGTGGCTTCATCCATGCTCACCCCGATAATTGTGATCCAATTTTGTATGTTTGCATGCTTATGATAAAAGCTGTAAAGAAATTCATGTCAGATGAAAATATAAAAAGATTACTAATTGCTACCTAAAATAAAGATACCCGTGAAAAAAATAATACAAATATTTTATCAAATCAATTTTCTTACATAGTTTATATGAAAATAACCTTAAACTGATCATTCCTAGAAGTTGTTTTATTTACATTTGATGCAAATAATTATATTAACTATACATTCTATAAATAGAAATTAAATTGACACCGGACTTAACAGACACCATTGGTGGCTTTCAAGGCAGTATTATATTTTGTAAATGTCTGCTTTTCTACATCACATAAGCCCGCATTTTAAAGGACAGGTTGGAAACTATCTTAGTTCAGGAGCTGCCTAATTACTATACGAACACTAAAACATACTGTTGCTTCAATTAATCTTTTATTGCACACAATTTGCAACGGTTAAATATATTCTATCTAATGCTTTGCCAAGAAGACACAAGAAAGCGGCCATGTTAGCAAGTAAGTCACTTGACTTCTACAACTACAACATAAAATCACGCAACACTCTCATAATTGTCGAATTGACTATTTTGGGGCGTTCGGCGTTGTGATGCATCAGGGTTTTACAAACAATACTTTATTATTTGCAAGCCAAAGTTTATAAATAATAGTACTGTCCAAATTGCCCTTTTCTGTATTTGAAAGGCTAGTAAGCAGGATATTAAAAAAAGAAAATCTGTATTAAACCAATTTGAAAATAAACGTTACATTATGTCTCTAATAAAGACGAATTTTTTATATGCATGCAATGGTGATACCTCTTTATCCTTTCGAATATACGAGGTCAATTTAGAAAGTATCCAGGCATTCGGAATAGCTCATTAACAGTTTGCGTGTAACTTGGCATACGAATATTTTTGGAGCAAGTCTTCAGATATCCAGTGTCAAATAGAGTTTTTCTTTTTTATTAATTTACATAAAACGGAAGGTGATATATTTTGTTTTGTTTTGTTTTACGGCATATCAACCTCAATGGATCATTTAATGCCGACAACTTTTTTTCCGGTAATATTTTTCCTCAAAAATGTATAACTGGTAATATTATTTTTTCAAAAACGCATAGCTGGTAATATTTTTTCAAAAACGTATATCTGGTAATATTATATTTTCAAAAACGTATATCTGGTAATATTATTTTTTCAAAAACGTATAGCTGGTAATATTATTTTTTCAAAAACGTATTGCTGGTAATATTATTTTTTCAAAAAACGTATTGCTGGTAATATTTTTTTCTTCAACAATTTATTTCTGGTAATTTTTTACAAAGTATTTCTGGTATTAAAACCTATTTTTACACTTTTATGTTTCCCTCAGTTTCGGGGTTTACTATTTGCCCATTGCTGGGACCCTAACAGGTGCTACCACCCCGGATCAGTGTGAACCTGGGAACACCAGCAATTAAGAGGTGGTTCCACGCTCCTCAAAGCCTCCTGATCTTGCTGTTGGACATAGTTTATCGTCTTACCCTGGACGCGGATGTAGTTTATCGTCATACCGAGGACGGGTGATATATTTTGAAAATCATTCTTAATATAGGATTATTATGATTCGATTAGAAGGGATCGGTATTCAATTACAAGGCATCAATTAAAGATACAACAATATTCAGTTTTTATTATTAGAGAGCATTTAGAGGTATTTAATTTTAACTAACTTGGCTTGTAAAGGTGATTGTTTTCATTCTATTGTAACATATCAGCATATATTTTTAATATCAATATAATAGACAAATTTTGTCTATTATAGTTGTTGAGTCTTGACTCATTGTTGAATCTCGCCTATTGCATGGAATAATAATGCAACACAAAATGTACTTAGAACAAGAATGTATTATAACAAGAAAGTGTACACAATAAGTACATATAGTATTTCTGTATATTTCTGGGAAGACGTTCCTGGAGAATGTGTTGACTAGTCGCAGTCGATCAGAGTCTCTAGTTGGGTCTCGTGATTCCTCTTCCTCGTCTTCCGGTACCAACCATTATTTATATAGTTGGTAGTCACCTATGCATATTAGGTGGATCCTACCACAACAATAGTTTATTGATTTTGATCTTGAACATAAAAAGAAATAAACAACTTTTCAGCCTATTATGCTTTTTATTTAAGAAACATAAAAAATAGTCTCAAATGCATTAAAAAAAATTACGCAGTTTAAAAAAAGTGTAATTTCAATGATCGCACGTGTCAAAAGTGGTTTGCAAAATTTCACAATGCTTCGTAGACAAATCGAAATTAATAGCAGATAAAGTTGAAACTCTGAATATTTGTGTATTTAGGCAGCAATCCTTCTATCATCATGCACATTTCCTTGAATACGACAGACAAGGTGCTTTAATTTAGTTTTATATACAATTTCTCATGCGATCTAATAATTTCTTTTCTTTTCCGGTGCAAAAAAAGGCTAAAAATAATGGAAGCCTTATTAATAAAAGCAAAAAAACAACACTTAATAATATTAAATTTGAACATGGACATAATATCTTGACCGTGTTTTGAAAAATGAAAACATTTTATAAAACATACAACAAACTATTTCTTATTTAACAGTTAAAATATTTAGTCCTTGAAAATGGCTAATTGTATAGCCGAAAGCGCTCGGAAAGATTTTATATAATTTATCATCCGAAAAGAAAAAAAAATTAGATCTCATGAGAAATTGTATAAAAACTAAATAAAAGCATCTTGTCTGTCGTATTCAATGAGATGCGCATATATATATATATATATATATATATATATATATATATATATATATATATATATATATATATATAGTCATCCACAGACAGTTTCACAGCTGATCAGTGTGGCTAGACATCCGATTGCTTCAAGCCGCGTTCGTAACCCGACCGATTTGGTATCAGTCAGAGATTCTACCCCCATGCTATCGTCACCCGGCAGGGCAGAAGGGAAATTTTAACGCTTTTACTATGCGAAAGACGTCAGTAGCTAGGAGAGCTCGATTCGAGTAGAAGAGCATTGCATCAGCAGACACTGTTTATAAAATCACAGTTTATAAAGTCACCCCTTATTAGTTGAGTATCTATCTATACGTGCAAATATTACGAAAAACGGTGACATCAAATAAATGTTTGGCACGTCCATCCGAAGAGAAGCTTAAAGAGAGAGTCTCAAGCCTGCAAATGACCAAATATCAATATAGCCCTTTTGGGACACCGCGGGAGCCATTTACTCTAGGTTTCTCCCGTAGTGAAGATATTAATTGAAGTTAATACCCAGAATCATATGAGAAATGTGACTTTCTATTTTTGTCTGTCTGCCCGTTCAAACAGAATATGGTATTACGTCGTGTTTAACGTTGGAGGAGTTTCATTCTTATATGAAACCAAATGTCAAAAATAGTCCAGTTCTCTTGACCTTTCTCCTTGGCGTACGCCTCAGACACCAGAGACCAAACCTCAGACTCATCCGTAGGAAATGTAATGCCAGGAAGTGATGGTCCTCTCGGACTGAAATTTGCAATAGGAACCACATTTTAAAACGTTATTATTTATACCGCTGTACTAGGATGTGTCTTATATTTTGCCGAGCCGAGCGAATATTGCTTAAGGGAGATAACTGTTCCATGTATAAATCTTTGAAACGTAAATGTTAAAAGATTGTTTCCTCATGCTGTTATATGTTTATAGAGAGAGAGAGACAAGCTTGCTATCAATTACACCACATCGAATGCCATTATAACACATCGAAATGTCCATTCGTAATGTTTATAGCAATTTATTAAGTGTAGCTTAGACGTGGCACAAGGCAGACAGTATGGAGCACACAGTGAGAATAGAACTTACTACCCAGTCGTAATTGATCCAGCGAGACAAGTTTTACAAGTTTTTTTACACCACGTCATAGTGACCATTTGTGATGTTTACAAATAAATGATTGTTTTGTTGATGGCTTTTATAATTAAATTGCTTAATTATTGAAAAAAAAGTCACTTTCTATCTTGGAAGTGGTAACGACCTTAGCATTTAAATCGTATTTTGAGCATCAAACATCTGTAATGGTAAGATTGTTTGTCTGTTTTACGGCATATCAACTTCAATGAGTGATTTAACCTCGACAAAAATTTTTATTGCTTTTAATATATTTTTTTTTCAAAAATCTATCTCTGGGAATATTTTTTCTTCAAAAATCTATTTCTGAGAATATTTTTCCTTCAAGAAATCTATAGCTGGTAATGTTTTTTGTTGTGTTTTTTTTTAATGTAAAGCTGTTTGTATTGATGGTATTTTTAAGTATTGTCGATAATAATTTTTCCTTCAAAAGTTATTGGTAATTTTTTTTTATAAAATATTTCTGGTATTAAAACCTATTTTTACACAAGTTTGGTTGTTAACTATTTGCCCATAGCTGGGACCCCTAACAGGTGTTACCACCCCGGGTCAGGGTGGACCTGGGAACACCATCAATTAAGAGGTGGTTCCACGCTCCTCAAAACCTCCTGATCAGGGGCCTTGCTGCTGAAGGTAGTTTATCGTCATACCCAGGACGCGGATGTAGTTTAACGTCTTACCCAGGACGACTGTAATGGTAAATAAGCATAATAAAGACAAATTAGTTTATTTAAAAAATGTACAAAGCTATATTCTCAGTTTTTAAATGTTTATTTTTTTTAACTTTTGGCCATTAAAAATAATACGTTACTCGATTTGTTTGGTCAAATGAAGGATTAATTTGTTTATTAAAAATATAAAGAGGTTTTATTGTTAAAAATGCATGAGACTATCTTTGAGTCTAAAAATCTTGAATTTGTTTATGCTTTATTTAACACTAAAAACATTTTGCATTCGTAATTCATTTCAATTTTATCCGTGAACAGGACTCGAACCAGGGATCATTCGATTGTTATACTATCACGCTTAACAGAGCGCGTCCCGACGCCTACATTCTGCATATCAAATAAATGACTATCAAACTGTTTCAGCCGCGATTTAAACAGCTTTAATTACGCCAATTACGCTGTTGCCGTTTTATCGCAGACACGAATCTACCAGATAAAAAAAAAAGATTGCGTAGTGCAGTGAAGCCAAAAAAAAGGAACTCGACCAACGCAATTAATGGCTGTTATTTTTATAAGCAAAACATTACACGACAAATAACCAACTAATCAAAATGTCCAAACCAAGCGTTGAAAATAAATTGAACTAAGTTGTCTTATTCTCTTTGATAACAAAATATCCCTGGATTTTGGGACAAATTTTAACGGCCAGTGAAAAGTAGATACTTCATAATAACCAACGCCGGAATTAGGTCCCCATGACCCACTCCTGAATCTACAGGGCCCTCACTTTACTATATGTCAAGTTTCATAAGGCATAATTCTTATAAAAATGTAAATATTATTTAAAACTAATTATGTACAATAATCATCACTATAATATCAGAAATGATATCGTGAATGATATCGTGCATCATTCCGAGCACAGGTATGATAAAAATAAACAATACATTTATGTCGTCATTCCATTGAATGTAGAAGTAGAATGTTATTTAGGGTCGACGTAGTCTTACGGAAATCTGTAGTAAGCAAACAAACTAGATCTCTAACTCTCTATTTTTCTCGCGTCCTGGCTATGACGATAAACTACACCCGCGTCCTGGGTAAGACGATAAACTACATCCGCATCCTGGGTATGACGATAAACTACATCCGCGTCCTGAGTATGACGGTAAACTACATACGCGTCCGGAGTATGATGATAAACTACATACGCATTCTGGGTATGATGATAAACTACACCCGCGTCCAGGGTATGACGATAAACTACATACGCGCATTAAGTATGACGATAAACTACATCCGCGTCCTGGGTATGACGATAAACTAAATACGCGTCATGTGTAAGACGATAAACTACATCCGCGTCCTGAGTATGACGATAAACTACATACGCGTCCTGAGTATGATGATAAACTGCATACGCGTTCTGGGTATGATGATAAACTACACCCGCGTCCAGGGTATGACGATAAACTACATACGCGTCCTGGGTAAGACAATAAAATATATCCGCATCCTGGGTATGATGATAAGCTACGTCCGCGTACTGAGTATGACTGTAAACTACATCCGCGTCCTGGGTAATACGATAAACTACATCCGCGTCCTGGGTATGACGATAAACTACATCCGCGTCTTGGGTATGACGATAAACTACATCCGCATTCTGTGTATGACGATAAACTACATACGCGCCCTGAGTATGACGATAAACTACAACCGCGTCTAGTGTAAGACGATAAGCTATGTCCAAAAGCAAGGCCACTGAGCAGGAGGTTTTGAGGAGCGTGAAACCACCTCTTCATTGTTGGTGTTCCTAGGTCTACCTTGGCCCGGCTGGTAGCACCTGTTAGGGTCCCAACTATGGAAAAATAGTTAACCCCGAAACTGGGGTCAAAACACTATGAAAGTGTAAAAATAGGTTTTAATATTAGCAATAATTTTATTTGAGGAAAAATTATTACCAACAATGCATTTTTGAAGAAAATAAATATTACCAGCAATACATTTTAGAAGAAAAGATTTACCATCAGTACATTTTTGAAGGAAAAAAATATTAGCACCAATAAAAACTTTGTCGGCATTAAATAACCCATTCCGGTTGATATGCGGCAAACCAATTTACTTTTCTCTCTTTCTACCGATAACTTTCGGCGTCAGTCTATCTGTATTTGAATGAATCCAAGTCTTTTTCTGGAACGGTGTGTCCATCTCCACAACAAATACCAATGAAGCTGAATAAAAAAGGAAACCCTTGTAATGTATACTTTTACTTCGTTACCTCGTGGGCGAGTCCTATTAAATCTGTTTTGTTTTAGTATGTTTCATTCCCTCCCTTTCATTTCATGATTCATGGAATTCTTATGTATATTTTTTAAACATTACGAACTTTCATGAGATTTTTATACCATGGGGTGTTTTGCAGATCCCCTGCGAATATGTGGTATTATGGTACATGCAGGATTGAAAGATGAGGGGTGAGTTCTTGTGGTAAATGGATCAATTGTATTGGATGAATGGGTTATGATTGTGTTTAACTAGGCCTAGGATAGTTAGCGAAAGACTTTCCCTACTTCTCCTTTGGCCTTGTGCCACAATTATTGTATTTTTACAATAATAAATATATTCTTCGTTACCTCCAAAGACATTGGCAACTTTCAATAGAGACATTAGCTCAAGTGAATAGAATATAGCATAAGTTCTGGGCTTATTAATTATAGCCCAGAGTCTCTTTCGCTGCAGATTGTTAAAGCGTTCATTAGTATGGTCATTTTCTGAGCGTAGCTTAGATGTGGTAATAGGCCGAAAGTACGGGGGACCTAGTGGGGCTTAAACTCATTATTCTGTCGTAATTGATCTAACGAGATAAGCTTACTGACCATTACACCACGCCGAAGTGCTGAAAATACGTTCATCAGTATGTCCGAACAGTCGAAAATGATTTTACATATTTTTCTTCGCTACTTAGCAAGAGCAAATGCATTCAAAATCTCGTTACCATCGGGAAATCAAACCTTTCTATTTTCAGTAAAAATTATTGCGGGGGCTTTGTACAAGAATTAAGATATCAAAAAACGTTACAAGCTGTTGAATATGTTTTGAATTTTATGAGGTTTAAGATTTGTAGAAGAAATAAATGCAAGCCTTTATGAGTTTTTATTAAAAAAAAAAAAAGACTCGATGTTTCTCCAGTATACTTTTCTCCGATGAAAATATAAAAAAGTAACAAATAATATATACAAAAAAGAAATTAAATGAACAATATATAAAATTAGTTGCACAAGAGAACAATTTATGATTAGAGAAAGTTGATCCGATTTGAATTGATTGAAGAAAGTACTGGTTTTGCTTTTTGCTTTTGCAATTTTCTTTCAGCAACATAATCTTTGATTCACTAAGATAGATGAATGTCTAGAAGACCAGGGGCTCAAGATGAAAAGAAAACATGTGCGTTTAAATTTCCTGCTAGAAGAAAGGTCCAACTACATGAAAATGTCGGACTTGGATTAAGTCCAAGTGAAAATAAAGAAGACAAACAAACAAGACCGATATATATATATAAACAAATATATGTATTAAACAAAACAATTACAAAGCATATTATGTTTGTGTGTGAACATTTGGGTTTGTGTGAACGTTCGTATTTTGGAAAAGTTCGTAAGAGTTTGTACGTACGTGAATGCGTGAAATATTATTTAACGTCTGACTGCATGGTCAAGACGATAATTCTGTGGGACTACATTTTGTAGCAAGAAGAGAGAAAAAAAGAGAAAGAGGCAAACACGTGTTTGCTATTTATATGTGATCATTGGATCAGAAGTGCTGCCCGGGAAGAATCACACTTCACGTGCAAAGAATTCGATTGGTCGACACTGACCAATCAGTGAATGAGCTTTAGGGTGATTTATGGGAGCCGATTCTCCCAAAAGTGCACAAAATCTGCTATACGAAAATATAGCGATAAACATTTTATTCAAAGAAAATTACTTCATTTAAGAATTAATCAACCGGTATATAATTTTTAAAAAAGCGTTTACCTTAAAATAGAAAAATAATAACCTATTTAGAAATGGATCGACTTTAGATATACAAATAATAGTTCATGGGGTGATTTTATGGAGAAATACAAGTTACGATCAAAACAGTTAAGAATTCTTTTACATGTCATCGCAGAAAATTCTTGTAATTCTCTTCCTTAATGAGTGACTATTAAGAATGACCTGTCGTAAAAATGGATTTCTTCTGGAGAAGCTATGCACTTTGAAGTGTATTTTTGCTCGTTTTGGCCTGCGTTCGACAACTGAAGAAATTTTGTGTCATCTTTGCTGTTTGTCTCAGAACTGCTTCCAGGGTGTTCTTTTTCATTATTCTTTAGGCACTGTGATCTATTCCATTTTTAACGCGGGTGAAAAAGTGCTATGGCTGAGCCAACTAAGAGAGAGAACAGTACGAAGTTATCGGCCTTGACCGGGGAATATGGCCTGGAAGGGAGAAAAACAATGGCGGACACATAAACACACATGCAAATCACGGCTCTATTCAATCCTATCCCATCCGCTGGTTACATGTCGGTATTACTAAAAATAAAGGTTTAAATATTAACAATATCTGATCTTCAACTTGATTATTTCCCTATAACAGCAGTTATAAGAAAAAGTTTTGGGGATTTGATGAAAGTGGACGTAAGACACTGAAGTAATAGTATCTTTTTACATTTTATTTTAGCACCAGAAACAAATTAGATTTTTTTTAAATCTATGAAACATTAATTTACTGAGCTTAAATGGTATCAAATTGTTACATGTAATTAGTGTTATTTAAAGGAAATATACAGCGTGTCCCAAAAAAAATGACATAATTTCGCTGGCCAACAATTTTGGCAATTCTTGTTGAAATAACCTCAAATTTTCGCAGAATGTATAGAATAAGATCACGATTTTATAGTTCATGTTTTATTTTTGTTATCGCAATGAGAATCTGCCAGGGAGATGGATCGGACGTGGTAGAGATGAAGACAGTTTTCTGATGAAATGGCCACCGCGGTCACCGGATCTGTCCCCGTGTGATTTCTTTTTATGGGGATATGTGAAGGGACTGGTCTATGTCCCTCCACCTCTTCCTGCTAGCATTGATGAACTCAAGCAGAGAATCACTTCCACACTGGATACTGTTACCGGAGACATGCTACAACGTGTTTGGCAAGAGCTTAACTACCGACTTGACATGTGCCGTGTCACAGGCGGTACACATATTGAACACTTATAAAATCGGTCACATAATAAACTTATGATGTTCAACACCTAAACTGTTCAATTTTGTTAAGCTAGACTTAGTAGTTTTCACGATAATTGCTTTTAAAATGATGTAAAATTTTGAGGGACACCCTGTATATATGATAGCATCATAATTGTCAAGGTATGCTATATTTATGGGTATGAAAATATAAAAGTGGACACTGAGGTCATCACTGAGCAGCAAGATACTTGAACGAAAGCTTGAAGATTATGTTCAAGCAAGAAACAGATTGTTTCTGCTAGGTGTTTCTCTCAGAGTTATAATTCATTATTTTATATATATTTGTTTCACATATTTCCATTAAGTTTATTAAATTTTATTTTGTTATAATTTTGTTGTAGGTAGCGTTATAAGAGTTTGTGTTCGTATTTACATTTTGAAATGAGCTCTCTAAAAAGGTGATTAATCCCTTTTTCTTCTCTAGTCAAAGGTTGCAACGTTTTCAGATGTTGGAAGATTGATATTCCCATTTCCATGTTATTTGTGGTGTCTTTCCATTTGTAAGTTTGAATTTCAATATATATTTTGATATAGTTGTACTGTTTATACAGCTTTTGTAGTTAAATAATGCAAATCGCTTCCTTGTTTCCAAGTATTTACTGTTATTGGTGTGGCCTTGTTAGGGCCAGAAAATAAGACAGGAGAGGAAATTGAGTTAAACAAATATATTAACAGAAAACAGTAATACAAACATGTACAAACGAGAGTGTTACAGCAAGAATGTTTGGTCCGACTGTCAGATCTGACTGCTGGAAACTTTCCTCTCCAAAAGGCAGTACCTGCTCCTATTTATAGCTTGGAGAGTCCATACGTGTGTGGGTAAATTGCCATAACAGTTATATATTTTTTTATCTGGATTTACTTTAAATTTTACTGTAGGTTGGTAACTTGCGTTATATAAATAGCTGATTCTATTATATAATATCTATCTATCTATATATATATATATATATATATATATATATATATATATATATATATATATATATATATATATAAGTGAACATTGAGGTCAACACTTAGAGGCGACAGGCTGTTTCATGCTAGACGCAATCATCAGACCATATCGATATATATGAAATATCATATATATATATATATATATATATATATATATATAAAGAAATATAGTTTTAAGGTGTGCTATATTTATAGGATAAAGTGCTCAATATCAGAGATAGAGCGTACGTAAATATAAATATAAAAGTGATCATTGAAGACAACACTCAGAGGCGACAGTCTGTTTCCCCTTGGACGTAATCGTCAGGCCTGACAATTGCGTCCTGCCTGAAACAGCATGTTGCCTCTGAGTGTTGACTTCAATGTTCACTTTATATATATATATATATATATATATATATATATAATGATAACAATTGTTCAGGTATACTATATTTAGGGGTAAAAGTGTATGAAAATATAAAAGTGGACACTGAGGTCATCACTGAGAGCCAAGATACTTGAACGAAAGCTTCAGGCTTGAAGATTATGTTCAAGCAAGAAACAGATTGTTTCTGCTAGATGTTGCTCTCAGAGTTATAATTCATTATTTTATATATATTTGTTTCACATATTTCCTTTAAGTTTTATTTTGTTATAATTTGGTTGTAGATAGCGTTATAAGAATTTGTGTTCGTATTTACATTTTAATTTATGTAATTTTGTATGCAGGCATTGAGAGATAGACAATGATGTAACGGAGACTGCACATCTTTACGAATGGAGTTCAGCATTTCAGGTTGGGAAATGAAAATGAGCCGTGAATAGACAGAAAAATAATAAAGCTGAACACTTTGAGAGATTTGTCTATTCGTCAATCCGCTGTAATCGCAAATTCAGCGATCCTTAGCAGAGATGCAAATAACAACAGTGATCCTAAACAGGATACACAAATGCGCTGATCCAAAGAAGTATCGATTATCTCATAATCTTGTCATTTTTACGGTTACTTAGCTAATCTCTGTTCTATGATATGAAAGACAATACTGCTTTGGACATTTATCGGTTACGCATCCTGATCTCACTTTCTTAATAATTAATTATTCCGATGTTATTGCAACATGAGATATGAATCGATACTAATATACGGACAATCTTGGGCGCCGTGGCGTAGCGTAATAGTTAGCAAGCTTGTCTCGCTAAAATAGTTATGACTGAATAGTGAGTCCAATCATCATTGGGTGCCCCATACTTCCGGCCTTGTGCCACATCTAAGTTACGCGTAGAGAATCAATACAGGGACCAGCTTTGTGTGACTATGAGATCAGATTGCTAATGCATTACATTTTTTTTTCTTACGTGATTTTAAAAATGGCATTCTTTTTTTACATACGACAGCAGTTACGAATTGTATAGCCCTGGCCGAATTGCTGGACACCGCGCTCACTGTTCACGTTGTTAACAACTAATATGCTCATATACGAGAAGATGGCGAGAGGTTAACGTCCCTTCCTAAGG
>OZ038508.1:18814682-18852182 GCA_964036315.1 Acanthosepion esculentum | reverse complement strand
TTTTTTTTCAAATATCACTTTTCTCTCTTCATCTCTTTTCTTTGTCTTTTTTCCCATCTATTCTCTCTTTTTTTATTCCAGCAACCTTATCATTATTATTACTTCTTTCTTTCATCTCGTCTCTATCTTTTCTTTCGCTTTCTTTTTTCTTTCTTTCTTTCTTTCTTATCACCTTTCCCTTTTACTGTTTTCTTTTTCTATCTCTCTTTTTATTCCAACCTTTTTAATTCCTTCTCCCCTTTTTCTTCCTCCCTCTCTATCTTTCCTTTCTCTCTCTCTCTCTCCCTCTCTCTCTCTCCTTTCTTTCACTCTCTCTGCATCTGCGTGCTTCAAAATGCACAAGAACGAAATATTGATTTGCACTGTAAGCGGATAATCCTTTTCCTTAAAAACAACAAAAATGCCTTCACTAAAAATCTGTCACTTCGGGAATATTCTGTCAAATGCTGACATGTCTGCCACTATTTTTCTTCCTTCCTTTTTTCCTTTTCTTTTATTCTTCATTTCATTTTTTTTTTCTTCTATTTCTTTTAGTTCCATTTGCTTAATTCACCATTCCAATGCTATTGTTTCTACCATCTTATGTCTAAAGTTTCAGGCTGACGTACCAATCTAACCTTTTCTTCCCTCTCCTCTCCCCTCCTTTCATCTCTCTCCTCTCTCTCTCTCTCTCTCTGTATATATATATATATATATATATATATATATATATATATATATATATATATATATATTCCTCTCATTTCCCAATTATCCATCTTCTCGATTTCTCTTCATCTTTTCCTTCCCTACCAACACTCTCCCTTCTCCTCTCTTTCTCTCTTACCATTCTCTCTCTCTCTCACTCTCACTCACACATACGCACCTTTCTCCTTCTCTTCTGTCCCTATCTCTTTCTTCTCTCTCTCCCTTTCTCTCTCTCTCTCTCTCTCTCTGTTACTCATTTTCTCCTTTCCCTTAACATGTCTACCTCTCCTTTTCTCTTCTTCTCTCTCTCTTTTGCTCTCCCATCCCCACCTCTCTCTCTCTCTCTCTTTCTCTGTCTGTTACTCACTTTCTCCTTTCCCTTAACATATTTACCTCCCATTCTCTCTTCTCTCTCTTGCTCTCCCCCTCTCTGTCTCTCTGTCTCTCTGTCTCTCTCTCTCTCTCTCTTACTTATCACCCTCTTCTCCTCTACTCTCTACATTGATTGCCTTGGGTCACAATGCCTCCATAAAGAAAGAATCGAAGAGGATTAGATCTTGGTTCTTGATCATGGCCAGCAGTCAGATATGACTCACATTCTTTAAATGGCAAACCATCAACCTTCGATGACGATGGTATTTTTTAAGTCGATGAATCAATAGGAAATAATCTCTTTTATGCAAAATAAATTCTTGAATGTGATCAAATCACATTCAACAGACATTTAGAGGTTCAAATCGAGATTGGAGTTACTCAAGTTATCATTTATTAGTTATATACAGTATATGTTCGACTATCGTTACTAAGTAGCGTTAAACCTTTTTGTAATATACGTTCATATATTTTGAGTAGAGGAGTGACAACCTTGTTTTCATTCTTTCTTTTATTTTTCTTCTTCACGTTCGATCGGTTCTTTTTCCGACCTTTCTCAAACTTGTTTTAGTCCATCATATTAAAAAAGAAAGAAAAACGCGAGCACCT
Source organism: Acanthosepion esculentum (assembly GCA_964036315.1). Lineage (NCBI taxonomy): Eukaryota > Metazoa > Mollusca > Cephalopoda > Sepiida > Sepiidae > Acanthosepion > Acanthosepion esculentum. Next base: position 18,850,514 of record OZ038508.1, on the reverse strand, counting down.
CGACGTGGTGCAATGGTTAGCAAACTTCTCTCGCTAGAACGATTACAACTGAGTGGTGAGTTCGATCACCACTGGATGCCCCATACTTTCGTCTTTGTGTCACGTCTAAGATCAGTAAGTTATGTGCCATGCTTAATAGGAGATATTTTTTCCCGCAGTAGGTTGACGTTTCTTCCTGCAGTAGACCAGTTGCCATACGGTCTGCCCTGCTATTTACCCCTAGCTGGGGGGAAAAGAAGAGCATTCATACCTTTCCCAACAGTATTAGCATGTAAATGAATGTAATTAACCCGACTGGAATTCGAACTCGGCTCTCCGATTCCTCAATCCGAGCCGTTATCCATTACTCCATCGTGCCTCCCTAAGATATGATTATAAAATCACCATAATAAAAAAATGCAACTGTTATTTCAAAAGGTAAGAAATCAATGTTCTTCAAAGATTCCTTTTCTTTATCCTCTGTGAATATTCTATGGATTCTTAGGGAAGATAGTCGGGAATGTTTTACTGGTACCTTCTCCATGCTTTGGTATATAGAGTTTCACTTCCCCGGAATCTGGTTGTTGTACAAGACGAGAAAATACAGTCTACCTTGCTAGTTAACTCATAGATGTGAAGACAGAAGAAACGGATTCCCGCCTTTATCAATGTAGCAGATATATGCCAGCTCTTTCCCTAAATTCTGATGTGAAGTGATACTTAACATTAACAGAGTTTATATATGCTTTGCATTGATAATACTCCCCTACAGAGATGAGAACTTCCACACAGTGCAATTATTTTCAATCTCTTTTTATCAGAAGCAGCTAGAGACCTTGCTATTGTTCTTTTCTATGCTTGTTTTGATTAAACCCAGTGTTCAAATTATTATGGGTATAACAGTATTTTCAAGGCGGCACATGATTTCATTTCAATCTAAAGATACTTACATTACTTCATTTTCTACTATTCTTTAACAGATATTTTAACGTATGACACAGCCATTTTCTCTTGTTGGTAATCTTTCATCACAAATCTTGGACTGCTGATATGAATGGTAAAATATCTGATAACTTATGATGAATTCCTTAATCTATTAGCTATTCTATATCTGTTTGAATGGTAAAATCACCAGCATAGTAGCTTTCCTATGCCTCTCATTATGAATAGTAAAATTCCTGAATCTAATAGCTTGTGACTGTCAGTGTGTGTAGTAAAATCACTTCATCGAATATATTTCTATGAGTCTCAGTATGAATGTTAAATTCAATAGACTAATATCTTTTCTATATCCGTCAGAATGATTGGTAAAATACCAGGTCTATTAACTTCTCTAAGTCTGTCAGTATAAATGGTAAAGTTCCTAGTGTAATCACTTTTCTATGTCTGTCCGTATGAATGGCAAAGTTATTTGTCTAATTGCTTTTCTGTCCGTATATATGGTAAAGTTACTGGTCTAATCGCGTTTCTGCGTCAGTCAGTATGAATGGTAAAGTTCCTGGTCTAATTGTTTTTTATGTCTGTCAGTATGAATGGTAAAGTTACTTGTCTAATTGCTTTTTTGTGTCTCTCCGTATATATGGTAAAGTTCTGGCCTAATCGCTTTTCTATGTCTGTCAGTACGAATGGTAAAGTTCCTGGTCGATTCGCTTTTCTATGTCTGTCCGTATGAATGGTAAAGTTCATGGACTATTCGCTTGCCTATGTCTATCCGTATGAATATTAAAGTTCCTGGTCTATTAGCTTTTCTATGTCTGTCCGTATGAAGGGTAACGTTCCTGGTCTATTCGCTTTTCTATATGTATCCGTATGAATTGTAAATTTTCTGGTCTATTAACTTTTCTGTGTGTGTCCGTATGAATGGTAAAGTTCCTTGTCTGTTAGGTTTTCTATGTCTATCCGTATGAATGGTAAAGTTCCTGGTCTAATTGCTCTTCTATGTCAGTCCATATGAATGGTAAAGTTCGTGGTCTGTAAGCTTTTCTATGTTTGTCTGTAGGAATGGTAAAGTTCCTGGCCTATTAGCTTTTCTATATCTGTCCATATGAATGGTAAAATTCCTGGTCTAATACCGTTTCTATGTCTGTCCGTATGAATGCTAAAGTTCCTGGTCTAATTGCATTTCTTTGTCTCTACATATGAATGGTAAACATCTTAGTCTATTCGCTTTTCTATGTCTCTCCATATGAATTGTAAAGTATTAGCTTTTCTATGTCTGTCCGTATGAAGTGTAAAGTTCCCGGTCTATTCGATTTTCTATATCTTTCCGTCTGAATTGTAACGTTCCTGATCTATAAGCTTTTGTATATCTATCCATATGAATGATATAGTTCCTAATCTATTAGCTTTTCTATCACTCCGTATGAATGGTAAAGTTCCTGGTTTAATTAATTTTCTATATCTGTCCATGTGCCTTCTAATGTTCCTGGTCTAATCACGTTTTTATGTCTGTCCGTATGCTAGGTAAAAGTTCCTGGTCTAAATGCTTTTCTATGTCTATCCTTATGAATGGTAAAGTTCCTGATCTATTAGCTTTTCTATACCTGTCTGAATGAATGGTAAAGTTCCTGGTCTATTAGCTTTTCTATACCTGTCTGAATGAATGGTAAAGTTCCTGGTCTATTAGCTTTTCTATACCTGTCTGAATGAATGGTAAAGTTCCTGGTCTATTAGCTTTTCTAGACCTGTCTGAATGAATGGTAAAGTTCCTGGTCTATTAGCTTTTCTATATCTGTCAGTATGAATGATAAATTTCCCTGTCTAATTGCATTTCTCTGAATTTTATTATGAAAGGTATAGTTCATGGTCTTTTCGCTTTTCTATATCTATCCGTATGAATGGTAAAGTTCTTGGTTTATCAGCTTTTCTATGTTCTCCGAATGAATGGTATAGTTCCTGGTCTTTTAACTCTTCTATGTCGCTCCGTGTGGATGATAAAGTTCCTTGTCAAATTGCTTTTCTATGTCTGTCCGTATGAATGCAAAAGTTCCTTGTCTATTAGGTTTTCTTTGTCTAACCGTATGTATGATAATGTTTCTGGTCTAATTGCTTTTCTATGTCTGTCCTGATGAAAGGTAAATTTCCTGGTCGATTCACTTTTCTCTGTCTGTCCATATGAATAGTAAGCTTCCTGGTCTATTAGCCTTTCTATGTCTGTCCATATGTAGCGTAAAATTACCGGTCTATTATATTTTCTCTGTTTGTCCATAAGAATGGTAAAGTTCCTGGTCTATTAGCTTTTCTATGTCCTTCCGTCTGAATGGTACAGTTCCTGGTGTATTAGTTTTTCTATATCTTTCCGTATGAATGGTAAAGTTCCTTGTCTAATTGCTTCTCTAGGAATGGTAAAATTCCCGGTCTATTTTATTTTCTATTCCTGTTCAAATGAATGGTAAAGTTTTTGGTCTAATCGAGTTTCTATAACTGTCCGTATGAACGGTAAAGTACCTGGTCTAATGGCATTTCCTTGTCTTTCCGTAGGAATCGCAATGTTCCTGGTCTGTTAGCTTTTGTATGTCTCTCCATATGAATTGTAAAGTTCCTGGTCTATTAGCTTTTCTATGTCAGTCCGTATGAAGTGTAAAGTTCCTGGTCTAATTGCTTTTCTATGCCTGTCATTATGAATCGTAAAGTCCTGGTCTATTAGCTTTTGTATGTCTGTCCGTATGAATTGTATATTTCCTGGTCTAATTGCTTTTCTATGACTCTCTATATGAATGGTAAAGTTCCTGGTCTATTCGCTTTCCTATGTCTATCCGTATGAATTGTAACCTGACTGGTCTATTAGCTTTTCTATGTCTATCCGTATGAATATCAAAGTCCTGGTCTAATTGCTTTTCTATGTCTGTCCGTATGAATGGTAAAGCTCCTTCTCTATTAGCTTTTCTCTGTCTGTCCATATGAATCGTATAGTTCCTCGTCTATAAGCTTCTGTATATCTGTTCATATGAATGTTAAGTTTCTGGTCTAATCGCGTTTCTATGTCTGTCCGTAAGAATGGTAAAGTTCCTGGTCTAATTGCTTTCTTTTTCTCTAGTTCCTTGTCTATTCGCTTTTCTATGTCTTTCCATATTAATTGTAATGACCCTGTTCTATTAGTTTTTTAACTTTCCGTCTGAATGGTTATGTTCCTAGTCTAATTGCTTTTCAATGTCTGTCCGTATGAATGGTGAAGTTCCGGATCTATTCGTTTTTCTATGTCTGTCCGTATGAATTGTAAAGTTCCTGGTCTATTTGCTTTTATATATCTGTCCATATAAATGGTAATGTCCCTGGTCTATCAGCTTTTCTTTATCTTTCCTTCTGAATGGTTAAGTTCCTGGTCTGTCAGCTTTTGTATATCTGTCCATATGAATGGTAAATTTCCTGGTCTGTTCGCTTTTCTATGTCTATCCGTATGAATGACAAAGTTCCTGGTCAAATTGCTTTTCTATGTTTGTCCATATGAATGGTAAAGTTCCTGGTCTAATCGTGTTTCTATGTCTGTCCGTATAAATAGTAAAGTTCTTGGTCTATTAGTTATTCTATGCCTATCCGTATGAATGCTAAAGTTCCTGGTCTAATTGCTTTTCTAACACTGTCCGTATGCATGGTAAAGTTCCTGGTCTATTCGCTTTTCTATGTCTATTCGTATGAATATGTAAAGTCCCTTGTCTATTAGCTTTTCTATGACTGTCCGTATGAATGGTAAAGTTCCTGGTCTATTTGCTTTTCAATGACTCTCCGTAAGAATGTTAAAGTTACTGGTCTATTAGCTTTTCTATATCTGTCCGTATGTATGGTAAAGTTCCTGGTCTAATTGCTTTTCTATATTTTTTCGTATGAATGGTAAAGTTCCTACTCTATTAGCTTTTCTGTGTCTATCCGTGTGAATGGTAATTTTCCTGCTCTTCTTGCTTTTCTATGTCAGTCCGTATAAATGGTAAAGTTCCCGGTCTATTAGCTTTCGTATCTCTGTCTGTATGAATCGTACAGTTTCTCTCTAATTGCTTTTCTATATCTGTCTGTATGAATGGTAAAGTTTCTGGTCTATTAGCTTTTCTGTCTGTAAGTGTGAATGCTAATATTCCCTTTGAATATTGACCTCATGGATTTTGATGACCCTGCTCTCGGTGATTGTATTATTTGAGCCTAGATTGCCTAATTTATTTCTTTTTTATACTGACACTTTGACCCCTCCTCCCACACACACATACACACTTGCCGACGTAATTTATCTGATAATATCAGTCTTTCTAGGATCCAACTCGAAACTTATTCACACCAACTTATTAAAAGAACCAACACCTTCCTTTCAATGACATTTATCCATTAACTGATATCTATTGACCCAAATGTCCCTTTTGGCACGTCTGTTTGCTTGTGTTGAGGTATATTTTGTGATAAGACAATGACCACATTGGGGTTTCTTCGAAGAGCAGAATAACGATAAATATATAAACAAATATTTACAGTTAACCACATATTTAATTACCTGACTATAGCTATCCACTCGTATTCGTGAATACCCGTCTACTCGGGCGGCGAGCCAATCCCTGTTGCAGACGCTTGCTCAGGCGCATTTGTCTTTATTCAACACCCACAGAGCCGACCTGTGGTTTATAAAGCAACTACACTTATCTAGCGTGATCAATAATTTGAACAAGGCGAGAACGCTCAAGCCCTCGGCCACGATGACTTGTGACTTCGTGCTAGCAGAGCTATCGACGAGCCCCATTTTCACTCACAAAATCAACCCTTGGTATTTTCAGGCACTTTCCAAAGTTGCCACACGCTGGGGTCGACTCCACCGGTCTGTTAACATCAGGAAGTCTTCCGTGGTGAGATTTGAACCCGGGTCTCATGGTCAGAATGCATACGTTCTAACCACTCGGCCACGTGCCAATAATTTTTTTTTTAAATCGTTTCACCCCAAGCAAGGCGGGAAGCCCCTAGTACTCTATGGGTTACAGAGAGGTGGAGCGACAGCAAAAAGGAGTGATAAAGGAAAGGATGAACTGGAGGATAGGAGATAGATCAAGACATCTGGAGACGTCGATTGACATTACATTTGAATAGTTGGAGAAACAAGAAAAGGGGTGGGAATTCCACAGGCAAGAGATGCGAGACATGAAGCTATTGGAGTAGTAGAGACGGCTACATTTAAAAGTTTTGATAGTGGGTGTGTGACAGCGATATGCCAGCCTAGTAGAACGATTAAATTCATGAAATCTGGGAACCAGCGAATGCAGCTCATCGGTGCAGTTACCATGAAAGTATTTGTAAAATTACCTGAGTAATCTAAATACAAATGATGTCAATATAAATATATTCTATTTTATGCGTACGCGTGTAGTTAAGTCCATATGAAGGATTATGAGTGACTTGCATTTGAGAAGAGTTCTTTCTTGCTTTCGTAAAATCTGTGTAGCTAAATATTCATACGGCATTGTATATGTGTACTATTTTGTATTGTGTTCAATGCGACATGATATTTGCTGGGGAACAAAAGTCCCACAGAATGAAATGAAACACGTCCTTTGGATAAATAAAAATAGCGTATAAGAATTTTGCGTCTTGTTTTTACCTACTGCTTTGGCAACGCCAATTAATGACCGTTAGCAAAAGTTCTTTGGCAAACTAGTGGGGGAAATTCTACGCTTGTTGTACGGAGAACAAAAATCGACATTTAATATGATTCTTGTACCGTCAAATAACATTTTATTGCTTTCAGGCAAAATCCAGACCTCAAACTACTAAAATATTTCTATGATGGTTTTCTCTGACAGAAGATACAATTAAAAAAAATTATTTATTGATAAAGATTACAGGGGTCGTTTTTGCATTTTATTTCACGCACATTTCAACAACAAAAGGTGCACCAGTCGCAATTTCACCTGAAATTGTCTAAAGAATGAATCAGACAAAATTTTGTGAATAAAAACAACGAATTTTTTTTTTTTTTCAATTATTAAACCTATCACAGAGTTTCGCTCTTTTAAAACCGTTACTTTTATTTCGCTGATGATATTAATTGATATGGATGTGATTGTGTCTTTGTAATATTAAACTGTCAATGACAGAAAGACGGGAAACTCAATGAGATTAGAAATGAATTACGACGTGACTAACATCAGAACTATGACGTCACGGGGACATTTGCATCTGCGTCTTCATTATATTAGACTTTCATTTTTATAGTGATATCTATATCTATAAAACAGAAGATGTCTGTCTGCGTGTGCGTGAATATGTCAAGACCAACTTTTCTATCTCCAGTCAAATGTTTAGCATAAAAATTGATAAAACTGAAGGTTGGTTACTTTTCGCAAAATCCCAGGCAAAGTTACACGCCAACCATTTCTTTACTGGGTGAGCTGATGTTCTTTTCACTTAATGCAAAACATCAGCTCATGTGACGAGGTTTATGTAGAGTGATTGATAGTTTTCCAGCGACATTGGCTTCACACAAAAAATTGCCAAAAAAAACTCTGAAAAAATCGGGATTTTTGTACTACTTAAAATAAAAACTTGAATAACTTCCAGATATTTTTCCGATTTTCTTCAAACATTTGCCATCATGCAAGCAATAAGATAGTTTTAGTCCTGTTCGCTCCCCCGCGTATAACGAAAAACTGTCCAAAAAAACGTTTATCAGCCATAACCTCTTAATTTTTCATCCGATGTTTACCAAATTTGCCATGTAAATTACATGACACACAAATTGTCTTGTGTGAATCTTTGGTTTAGATTATTTCAGTTAAGTGGACGAAATCTGCAACAAACTGGTTTCAAATTTGGCTTTTGCCATTTAGACAATAATTTCCTCATATGATTTGGTCTTAAATTGGCATTCGAACAACCTTTGATGCAGAGATTGTTTGAGAAGGATTATTGAAGCGTTAAAAGGGAAAAATTCCCGAAGAACCTTTTATTAACACCAGCTTTACAGTAAACGTACGAAAGGAGAGGACGTTCGTGGGTTTCCACTTTCACTTGACTCAAGCCCTCGTTCTTCTTCACTGTTTTTGTATGATTATTAGATTTTTGAACAATGCTATACTATTTGAAAGTTATTACGGCTTTAGGAAATTTACTGAATGTCTGAAATATTGAAACAAGTTAGCCCAGAGCAACGACCACACAAGAAGGTTTTATCGATGGAATTTATCTATTAAGAACAATCAAACAATTGCGAAGGACATACAGTAGAAAAAAGTGAGTGGAGAAGTAGCTTAGTATACCAATGGATGATGCATGCAAGCGGGGATGCAGGAAGATATTTCTAGACAGTGGGTGCGGTTATACAATTGCAGCCATGTACACCCGGGCAACGCCGGGTACCTCGGCTAGTATATATATATATATATATATATTATACTAATAGTAATATATATATATATTATACTAATAGTAATATTCGGTTGGTAAAAAACCTCGGATAGCACAACTATCAAAACAAATTGGTACACGAGGAAAAAATAGGAAAAAAAAGAAACTAGAAACATCCAAACAGGACGGAACAAATCGTCCACTGCCTTAAGTTTTTAGTCAAAAGAAAAAACCCAACCGAGTAATAAAGCTAAAACGTAGAGTGCTCAATACGCTGAGTAGAGCTGAGATAAATAAGTTATATATATATATATATATATATATATATATATATATATATATATATATATATATATATATATATATATATATATATATATATATATATATATATATATATATCACAGCAATAAACGTATGAAGCTTGATATTACTAGACATATTAAAAACGGGCGAAGCAACCGGTTTCGCTCCCGCTCATCAGGCTTACAACGGGAGATTTAATTTAAATTAAAAACACAGAAAATGTACAATAAAAGAAACTGTGGAGGAGGAGGAGGGAAAAAAGCTCCTTTTGCTCATTTTTTCCCTCCTCTTCCACATTTCCTTTCCATTGTACATTTTCTGTGTTTTTAATTTAAATTAAATCTCCCGTTGTAAGCCTGATGTGCGGGAGCGAAACCGGTTGCTTCGCCCGTTTTTAATATGTCTATTATTATCAAGCTTCATACGTTTATTGCTGTGATAAAATTTTGTACCTTCAAAAAATATCTTTAAATATATATATATATATATATATATATATATATATATATATATATATATATATATATATATATATATATATATGTATGTATGTATGTATATTGTGTATTTGGGCAGAAATCCTTCATTTATGCATGTTTCCTTAAAAAGGACAAACAAGGTACTACGATTAAGCTTTTTATTTAATTCTTTTTTCTTTGTGTTCGAACAAGGGTTTTCTTTTTGGGACACAGAGTGTGTAAAAACTGTCCAAATGTTCTATAGTTTCGAGCGCTTTCGGCTATACTGTTAGCCATTATCAAGGATGATTTTATTTTTTTCAATTTAATTGGGTGTGTGCATTGAGTGTATGTTTCTAGTGATATAGAGTTGATTTATTTTCCGAACACGGTTAGCAAGTTGTGGCCGTGTTCGTAGTTAATATTATTAAGTGTTGGCTTTTTCTTTTTTTATTATTAAGGCTTCCATTATTTTTAATCTTTTTCACATAATAGAAGCCTTAATAATAAAACTTAATAATATTAACTACGAAAACGGCCACAATGTGGTAACTGAAGCCTTAATAAAAATCAAAAGAAAACACTTCTTCGAACACAAGAAAAATTAAATAAAAAGCTTAATCGTAGTACCTTGTCTGTCGTTTTTAATGAAACATGCATAAATGAAGGATTACTGCCTAAATACACAATATATATATATATATATATACATACATACATACATATATATATATATATATATATATATATATATATATATATATATATAAGTTTTATATCACAGAGATTGTAAATAGTTTTAAACAAAAAAAAAACGGAATTTTTCCCTTTAAGCTTACATTTTCTGCCAACACCTCATCAGAAGAATTGTTGTGAACCTAAATTGAATATTAACGAAATTCGCAAAGTGACAAACAGCCTAGGAGAATACGAGGAACTATGACTAAAATAAGATTTATTATTAAAATGGAAGAAAAAAGTGGGGGAAGAAAAAATGGCAAACACCAGAATAAATAGTTTCAGTGAATGTAAAAAGGAAAAAACAAACTCATAAGCCGCCAAGTATATATATATATATATATATATATATATATATATATATATATATATATATATATATATATATATATATATATATAGATATATATATATATAAACTAGAAATATATAAAGAATATGAAATAGAATTAAGGAATGAAAATAGTAATATTAGCCGTTTCCCTATAAGGAAACATCCGACATTTATTGCCCAAGGCGTCCAATCACTGACACTTTCGTTTGAAATAGGTTTCCAGTAAATTCTATCGCTCTTTCCAATATTAACTGGAAGGGGTGCCCCGTTCATAACCTTTTCTCTAAAGTAACGTGAAATGACACTTTGGATAAGTAATTATTTTCTTTTCGAGTGACACGTGCTTTCCATTTTAGTTGCTGCTGTTTCTGAAAGTCCTCAAGTGATGAGGTTTCTGTTATTTGGTGCAGTTCTTTGTGATTCTGTAGTGCCAGTCCACAAGTTTCGAATACGCGTGGTCCTCTTTAAAAACTATAGGTTTCACTTGCTTGAAACCATGTTTAACCATTGAATTGAGAAAGCAGTTGTAAACAGCCGACAGTTTAGTCATATCTGAACGGGTTTGGCGCCATCTGTGGCATCCAGATATAATTCTCAATATGACGAGGCTATTTGAGAACATGATTCTTCTGTTTCGATTCGATAACGTTTTTGCGATTTTTTGCTTTCCTCCATATTTCAGCAACATTATCTTTTTCTGTTTGGCTTCATTAATTTGGTGTCCAATTTTCTCAGAGTTAGTATTTTTTTTCTTTGTTAGTTGTTTAGTAGTCTCCCTTCCATTTTTCTTCCTCTTCTTTTTCTTTTTTTCTTGTATGAAACTTTTTAATTCTGGATTGTCGTCTGACAGAGGTATTGCTTTTTTCCGTCCAGGTATTCTTGAAATTGTCGTGTTTCTTTTCTAAGAAAGGAGCTGTAAATTTGAAATAAATTTTAAAATATTTCATTACCCACAAAGCCACATAAATATTTTGGAACTTTGTCAAGGATGGAAAATGAGAATTGGTCAGCTTCAATCCAGATACGGCAGCAGTAATCCATTTTGGGTCTGATCTGACATAGATGTTGTATGGCAGAAGGAGTTTGGTACTTTCTGGAGCGATACAATGAACCCAATCTCTTTAGCGATGGATTGTAGATACGAATTCCATTTCAGGTCCCAGTAGAGTTTCAAAGCATGGAACCGCATTGAAAATACATTTCATCATGACTGGAGAAGAGTCGGGCTATGGTGTTGGTCCTTGTAGCGAAGAAAACGGCGAATTGCGTCGTCAAACCAAGCGACAGTGTGTCGCGTATATTTTACGACGGAAAATGTGACGGAAAGCGTTAACTAGAAAAAGGGCGTGTAGTCTGTATGAATTGCCGAAGACGGAATATCCAAAATAGAAACAAGTCACTCGCAGTTGTCGCTATAAAAGTATCTCCGATATGCTAATATTGTGTGTCCTCTCCCATATGTCGATAAAGGAAAAAAAAATTTCCGTGAATAATAGCAGTTGGTGTTCCAGTATTGGAGAAGAAATTCGTTTATTTTGCTAGCGCGTCCGTCGGTTAGTGTGTTATTTTTCTGACTGTTTTTGCGTATTGGGATTTGTGACATGGGACCTGCGATTCGAGATTTCGACCTTTCTTTCTGCCCCTGATATTCGAGTTTGAACTTGCGATTTGTTTTCTTTGTTATGTAAGTAATCTGTTACATCAATTTTTGAACAGGAATTTTAATTCAAGCACGACGAAATTGACTTTTCTAGTTTCAGTATTTTTTAAGCATTTCCCCCCAAGCAAAGCGAAAGAGCCACTATCACGCAACGATGTGCCACTATCACGCAACGATGTGCCACTTTCACGCAAAGATGTGCCACTATCACGTAACAACGTGCCACTTTCACGCAACGACGTGCCACTATCACGCAACGACGTGCCACTATCACGCAACGACGTGCCACTATCACGCAACGACGTGCCGCCATCACGCAAAGATGTGCCACTATCACGCAACGACGTGCCACTATCACGCAACGGCGTGCTTCAACTAATTAAGATGTGATACCATTATTTTTGTTCCTCTGGTCAAGAATTGCAATATTACACTTTCATTTTTAAGGGTTTCTGGGTGTCTTTCGTGGTTTATGTGAGCGGAAGAGTGGGTGCAAAACGAAATTAGAATATATACTTTTTGGGCCCTGATCTGGCATCTCATCTACAGTCGCTCTCTCACAGACGTGCCGTCGCTTCCCTCTGTCTTTTCAACAAATACTTTCACCGTAACTGCTCCGACGAGCAACTTTCGCTAGTTCCCAGACTGCATGAATTTAAACGTGCCACCAGGTCGGCATCTCAGTGCCACCCTTTCACTGTCGAAACGGTTAAATGTAGCCGTCTCTTCTACTCTAATAGCTTCATGTCTCGCACTTACCGTCTTACTTACTTCCCTGATAGCTATAATCTCCAACTATTCAAATCCAATGCCAATCGACATCTCCAGATGCCTTGATCTATTCCCCGTTCTTCTCTTCATCCTTTCCTCTATCACGCCTCTTTACTCTTGTTCACAGACTCTGTAACCGCTTGCGTGATAGTGGCTCCTCCACTTTGCTTGGGGTGAAATGCTTTAAAAAATACTGAAACTAGAAAAGAAATATGAAAATGGAAAAACAATACGATTTTATCAGCCATACAATAAAAATGGTGATACAAATATAGGGTCAAAAATTTAAACTTATCGACAATTTCATTAAATAACGCAGGAAAAAATGCAATAGAAACACAATAAAAATTAGTCACAGTTGTCTGAGTAGAATTTACCAAATAATAAAAAAGACCAATAGTCCTTTTTCACGTTTTATAAGTGGAATGTGTCAGCGTGCTGACAGTTTGAAAATTTCATTACATCTGTTTATTCATCTATTCACGTTCTTGATTTCTAGGATTTTTAGTTTCTCCTTCATACATAGATTACAATTTCTCCTTCTGTTTTTTCTTTATCTTTTTTATTTCATCCCATTCTACTGTTGGTGTTTTACATTTGTTTCTATGATTTATAATTAGAAATAAAACTGAGTAGAATTAGGTTATAGAATTGTAATTTTGTATTTTTGTTCATGATATGAATGTAAGTAGCGCTGAAGGAATTTGTTTTTATATCAGCGTTTAGACATTAGTTTTGGTCTTTTGTTTAGGAGTTTAACTTGTTCTGTAAAGTAATTATACCTATTTTCTCTTGGCAAATATTACACCGCTTTGAGCTGTTGGGGTTTTTCATATTCTCCATTTTAATTTTGGTATTTTTGTTTGTGTTTTTCCGTTTCCATAAATGCATTGACAGAATAGTATTGTTTACGTATTTTCTGTTGTTACATGATGTTTTTGTGACGAGCTTTTCTGTTTCCAGGCATCTTTTGTTATTCCATTTTTTTAGTTTCTTTTGGATTTTATTATAGCTTTGTATATTGCATCATTTTGTAGACAGTTGTCATTTAGTGGGCATTAGTACGTTGTTATGCAGTTTCAGGTATAGTGGATATTTGTTTTATACTGGAGATTTTCTTTGCTTTTTTAACATGTTTTCAATACAGCTATTTCTTTTAAATATTTTGTGCAGTTAAATACAGGGTATTTCTTCTAAATATGTTGTGCGGTTTGGTTGATTTGAGGACGTGCCTGTCAATACGTTTGGTGAGTATATTATTAGGTTGGTGCAAAAATAATGTCGTTTTTTGACGTTCAACTTCATGTGAGAAAACGATATTATTTTTGCACCAACCTAATACTTATATTTCTTTTTATATTTTCATTAAATGGTCGATTAAACCATATGATTTTTTTTTATTTGTCTGTGATTTTTTGTTCTCTAGAGCATAACTCTAAGAAACACCGAAAAATCACAGTCTTCTAGTATTATTTTTTTTTTCGTTGAAATGTTTTCGTTCCACATATTGCAGAGTAATCGGCATTTGATGGACAGTGTGACTCGTTTATATTAGGTGGATGAGTGGACTAAAGAAGTGCTTATGTTGGGTGGTCAGTCACTAGGTTTTCGGCTGGATTCATATACACGCACATACACACACACATACACATACACGCACAGAGAGACAGAAAGACAGAGCAACAGAGAGAGAGAGGGAGAGAGAGATGGAGAGTGTCATGAACATTAATAAACCTTGCCTATTTATATACAGTGGGGGGAAACAAATATTCGTACACATAAAAGTTTTAATTTATATATTTCCAACTAATGAATAAACATACTTTCCACATACTTAACTGTACACAGATGCATAATAACTAAATATGCATAGATAAAAAAAGAAAGGATTTTTATTTAATAGAAATAAATCCCATTTATCCATTTTAATGGATAATGCGTACAATGCAAATTTCAGATTTTAAACTTTTAAATTGCCTTAAATACTCTAGATTATTCAAGTGGAATATTCTAGAATCTTTCAGTAATGTTATTAGTATTTAGCCTAAAAAATACAAACAGAACATTTTGTAATTGATATACGTGCAAGAAGGTTTTCATCATGGCAAGAGGTAAAGAATGAACAAATTCGCGAAAAGAACTGATTGTTAAGCTCTGGAAAGAAGGTGAAAATTATAGGAAAATCTCAAACGACCTAAATATTCCATTCACTGCCATAAATTCATTCACTACAAGGTATAAAAACTCAAAACTGTTGAAAACCAAAGAAGAACAGGTGCTCCACAGAAGATTTCTTCAAGATCTTCGAGGAAATTAATGCATCAAATTAAATAAAATCCAATGGTTACTCGTCAGGAGTTGCAAGATAATTTGCTTTCATCAGGAATGTGTCACTAAACGGACAATAAGCAATGAAATTCATAGGAACAATCTAAAGTCACGCTCACCTCGGAAAACTCCACTGTTATTGAAAAGACACAGAGATTATAGGTTGAAATTCGTTCGTGAACATAAGGATATGTTAAAATCGTATTGGGAAAGAGTATTATGGACAGACGAAACCAAAATTGAGTTGTTTGGACGTAATTCTAGAAATCATGTATGGAGAAAAGATGGCGATGCCTTCAAACAAACGAACATAGCTCCAACAGTAAAATTTGGTGGCGGCAGTATCATGTTTTCGGGATGTTCTACAAAAGTTACTGGCAACATATCAATAATAAATGGTAGAAGGAATGCCGCAGAAGATCAAAATATTTTGGAAGCAAATTTAATGATTTCGATTGAAAATCTTGAACTTCCTCCTGATTGGACCTTCCGACAAGATAATGATCGTAAGCACAATGCAAAATCTACGAAGAAATGACTTGCTGAAAATAATGCAAATATCCTGAAATGGCCAAATCAGTTCCCAGATTGGGAATCTGTGGCGTTATTTGAAAATCCAAATCCAATCGAGAATCCCAACAAACATGCCGGATCTGAAGACCATATGCGAAGAAGTATGAAGCAAAATGCCTACAAATCATTAATTGAGAACTACAAGTATAAGTTTGTTGCTGTAGAAGTGAATAATGGCTATTCTATAAAGTATTAAATGAAGGTTATGTATTCTTTTTTTGTATTGTACGAATACTTTTTTCACCCATAAAAATGGCTAAATGGGACTTATTTCTATTAAGTCATTTTTTCTGTTTTCTGTACATATTTAGTTATTATGCATCTGTGTACAGTCAATTATATGAAAAGTATGTTTATTCATTCGTTGGAAATACAATAAATTCAAAATTTGTAGGTGTACGAATATTTTCCCCCCACTGTATATAATAAATAGGCTAGATTCGTGACACTCTCCATCTCTCTCTCTCTTTCTCTCTCTCTCCCCCCTCTCTCTCTCTCTCTCTCTCTCTCTCTCTCTTCATCTATTTATGTGTACAAATACTTGTCCCCCCTCATTGTATATGTGTGTGTGGGTGTGTAAGCGTGTTCATGTCTACGGCACAGAAACGAACGGAGTCGTCTCTGGCGTTACTGGTAGACAGCGTTCCTTAAATAAAGATTATTTGGACGAAATAAGCTGTTTTTTTTTTAGAGTTGTTCTGATTGGTCCATAAATGTAAAAAAGAAATCTTCCGTGGAGCACCTCTTTCTCTTTGGTTTTCAACAGTTTCAAGGTTTTTTATACCTTGAATAATCCAGAGCATTAAAACAATTTAAAAGTTTTAAAATCTGAAGTTTGCATTGGACGAATATATTTACCCAATTAAAATTGATAAATGGGATCTATTTCTATTAAGTCAAAATCTTTTCTGTTTTCTATGCATATTTAGTTATTATGCAACTATGTAGTTTTAATTATAAGAAAAGTAGGTTTATTCATTCGTTCGAAATCAATAAATTAAAAATTTGTATGTGTACGAATATTTGTTTCTCCGTACTGTATATATATATATATATATATATATATATATATATATATATATATATATATATATATATTTTCAAATCGGCCAAACAGAATACATAAGCAATCGAGAGGTCATAACTGTAAATAACCCTCAATGTCAGCCCTACACAAGAGAAACTATGAAAACCTGGTTTCCCCTCCCTCCGCTTTTCCTTAATCCCCTAGCGACCTAAATACCCAAAACTGCTAAATGTGTAATGCCAATTGCTGCATTACAAGGTGAAACTGATAGTCAACATGCATAGTTGATTCCTGTGTCCATTCCACGCATATTATATATATATATATATATATATATATATATATATATATATATATATATATATATATATATATGAGTGTGTGCGTGTGTGTCTGTGTGTGTATAAACGATTTATTTAAAGTCACTCATTTTCTTTCTCTTTTTAGTCTTGAGCAACACCAGCTTGGGAAAATTAATATAAGATTTAATTATTTTAATTACACAGAAATGCATACACACACAACACATTTGTCGTTATGCATCTAATGAAGCCATTAGAGGCTAAATGCATTATCGGATATTATTTTCGAAACATACGTTCATGAACGTTTTTCCATATGTCAATGACTCTGTCGGGATTACATACCCAAATTTATTACATATATATATATATATATATATATATATATATATATATATATATATATATATATTATTACTATTATTATTTAAACGTTATTTTTAGTGGATACCCATCTTTGAGTAGAAGCTCTGTTTATTTATGAAACAGTATATTTATTTATTTTCGTCTACTGTGACCGAAGCGGTTTAAAGACGACATCTCTCTCTCTGTCTTTCTCTCTCTCTCTCTCTCTCTCTCTCTCTCTCTCTCTCTCTCTCTCTCTCTCTCTTTCGATACATACACACACACACACACATATATATATATATATATATATATATATATATATATATATATATATATATAGGGAGAGAGACAGAATTTTGCTCATGACTCTGTATAGCTCCTAGTTATTCCTATATCGGAAGTTATCTGAACCTCTTTATGTATTTCTCGAAATATCTGAATATTTTTATCTATCTATCTATCTATCTATCTATCTATCTATCCATGATACACGCACCTCCCTGACACAAACACACACACATACTCACGTACTATGCTTGGATTCTGTGAAAAATACCTTTGAAGATATGTAGCCTGACCTCTGTAATCAAAATGGTAATAATATTTTGATAAAACTCAATCCTGGTAAATTTAAACGCAAACAAACAATCACGATTTGTTATCTTTTGAGCTTTGACTTTCATGACAAACACTCATTTTTTCCTTCTATTTTCGGTTGTATGACGAAATTAGAACTTAATTTTCTTTTAATTTGTCTGAGGCATTCGTGATTTCATGGAAAGAAATAGATTCTAATTGTTGTCGGCGTCCATTGAAAGAGCGGATTGACACCAGATTTGGCCATTTTTGTTCTTTAAAACTTTGTTTATTCCAAGTTAGAAAATAAAGCAACTTCATTGTTATTTTCTATAAATATCGAGACTCTTTTCTGCCTCATCCAATGTGGGCTGATTTGATTGGCTACTAATCAGTGTGGTGAATCGAATAAAGGTTTTGATTGGCCCATATATCAGTAATTTGTGGTACAATTTTAATGCGGTCTTTGCTTTCTAGCAAAAAAAGAACTGGAAATACGAAACGAAAAAGTTCCTGAATTGGCGCGTAAGACTCATTCTCAAGATCTTGTGGTCTTTTGCAATGTAGATAACATCGGCTTTTGTTTGGCACGACAATGTTGATCATTGATTCAACGGGCTGCTCATTCCCCCACCCTTACACCAGAAGACAAGAAAATTGGGATCTGATACAATCATATCCGAATTTTATTTGATGTGAATATCGATTTCAGTTCAAAGTCAATCAGATGATCAATCCGATTGTATTGATCACTAATATACGAAGATGGTTTCAGCCATTCAGATGTCTGCAGATAACAAGAAATATAAAAGGAATCGTAATGAAAATGAATATTAATATATACGATATATACTATAATCTATATAAGTTTAGATAGAGAGAGAGAGAGAAAGAGAGATGAGGACTGAGATTAGATAGATAGATAGATAGATAGATAGATAGATAGATAGATAGATAGATAGATAGATAGATATGAGTAAATTGAAATAGATAGATATGAACAGATCGTGATAGAGAGAGAGGGAGAGAGATTAGACTGAGATATATATGAACAGATCGAGATACATAGATATGAGTAGATTGAGATAGATATGAATAGCTCGAGATAGATAGATAGTGACTAGACTGAGATAGATAGATAGATAGATAGATAGATAGATAGATAGATAGATAGATAGATAGATAGATATGAGTAGATTGAGATAGATATGAATAGCTCGAGATAGATAGATAGTGACTAGACTGAGATAGATAGATAGATAGATAGATAGATAGATAGATATGAGTAGATTGAGATAGATATGAATAGCTCGAGATAGATAGATAGATAGATAGATATGAGTAGATTGAGATAGATATGAATAGCTCGAGATAGATAGATAGATAGATAGTGACTAGACTGAGATAGATAGATAGATAAATAGATAGATATGAGTAGATTGAGATAGATATGAATAGCTCGAGATAGAGAGATTGTGACTAGACTGAGATAGATAGATAGATAGATAGATAGATAGATATGAATAGATTGAGATAGATATGAATAGCTCGAGATAGATAGATAGATAGATAGTGACTAGACTGAGATAGATAGATAGATAGATAGATAGATAGATAGATAGATATGAGTAGATTGAGATAGATATGAATAGCTCGAGATAGATAGAGAGATAGTGACTAGACTGAGATAGATAGATAGATAGATAGATAGATAGATATGAGTAGATTGAGATAGATATGAATAGCTCGAGATAGATAGATAGATAGATAGTGACTAGACTGAGATAGATAGATAGATAAATAGATAGATATGAGTAGATTGAGATAGATATGAATAGCTCGAGATAGATAGATAGATAGATAGATAGAGAGAGAGAGAGAGAGAGAGGGAGAGAGATATGATTAGATTGAGATAGATAGATAGATATGAACAGATCGTGATAAATTGATGAGCGGGATGGTGAAAAGACAAACCTTGCTAAGAGCTACAAAGGATAGGAAGCTGTGGAAAGCCATGATCGCCCACGTCTTGAAGGAGCACGGTACAGAAGAAAAATAATTATCCGTCTCTGCAAAGAAAGAGACGCAACGGTGAGCCACACAATCAGCGAATGTAACAAGCTGACCTGAAAACGAATAACAAAAGGAAACATGACAGGGTAACAACAGCCATACACTGAGAACAGTGCAACTGAGTTGGGTCCGACCATGGAGACAAAATTGTATAAGCACAGACTTGAATTTGTCAACAAATACTTTTGTATTTCGACACCTAGACTGTAATCCCCATTCAAGCTAGAAAACTGGATCTGATAATCGTGAATAAGGAAAATAGGATTCTCCGTTTTTGTCGACGAACAACAGCGCGAATGGGAAAAGGGAGTGCGAATAAATACATAACAGGACCTCTCCTGAGAGTTAAGAAGAATACGGAATATGAAAGAAATGAGTTCAAGATAGTAGGTACGCCTGAAACTGTGTCTCAAACACTGGCGAATCTATATTGGATGAGTTGTAAATCTGAGGAAGACTTAATATTTTACAAATCACGTCTCTTCTAGAGCCTGTGGCGATACTGAGAAAGGTTCTGGAGACTTGTTCTCGCTCTCCTCAGCGATATCTATCATATATGTTCTTAGGTAGATTATATAAAGCAAAAAAAAGGTATGACCGAAGAGAGAGCCTTGCAGGACATGAGGCACGTGACTCTGAGGACTAATCATTAACGACGACTAAAAGGAACTAAAAGGACTCTCCCAGAGTTCCTATAGATGGCAAGTTTGTGTAGCAATCTCCTGTACCACACCTTGTCAAAGACCTTAGAGATGTCCAAGGTGATCACTCTTGTGATAATTTTTATTATCAAGCGCTTTATTGATTCTATAGGTGATAATATTTGGGGACATCAGCAGTGGACCCACAAGAACGAAAACGATACTGTTTGTCACACGGTAATTTTGTTTTTTAGGGGTTCAACAACTTTCTTGTTCAAAGAGTTCGCTAATGAATGAAGCTGATGGGGCGATACTGTGATGGGCACGAAGGATCACCTGCATTATTTTATACAGGAAACAGTAAACATTTACCATGGGCTTAGGAAACTAGGTGTGCCTCATATCCGGAATCCCGCATATCCAGACATGATTTTGATGTGTATATTTGAACTATTTGGGTGATATGCAACTAATTTGAAAATTCTGTTTTTTCTGGAAATTTACTTTGGATAATTGCTTATGTTTATTACACCCAAATGGCAATATTTTGGTGCAAAAGATGATGGGAATAAGAGGAAAGGATGAAAACGAGACACATCTGCAATAAAATAGCGACGAGATGCATGATTGTGATGAAACCTGGACTGAGATTGAAAAAGCTATTAAAAAGATTATCAGTTTTATGGAAAGAAAGCCAGCATTCACCTATGACGATTACATAAACGCACGCAGAGTTAAAAAGTGTCTCTCGTTTAAAACATTTCAAGAACAAAAGCAAAACGAAATGTGGAAAAAATTGAGAATAACATTTGAAGAGAAAGAATCATCATGCAACAGCGATTAAAAAATCCTCGTTACATTATTTGTTTTGTATGTGTGGCTGACTTAATTTAATGAATTTTCATTAACATTACATAATTTATTTCATTTTCCTTAAAATCAATTCCGTTACATTTCATTAACCATTAGCTTATTTTGTTGACTATAAAACATTGAAAATAATTTCAGTTCTTTTATTTTAATCTAAATATAACCCCTCATATCCGGACTTTGTAACCAATTCCTCATATCTGGAAAGCCTTCTTAGTCCGGACTTTGTAACCAATTCCTCATACCCGGAAGGCCATCTTTGTCCGGTTGTCAAGGATTCTACTGTATCTTCTATTATTATTAACCATGAGGGAATTTTTTTTTTCTCGGGACGATTTCATACATTGTAATGAGCTTCATCTGCTCGGCACATGGGATTAAAATTTCCGACCTCCAGACCTTCTGTGATCAGTGTTACCAGTGAGCCATAAGTGATGATACAAAACGAATAAAAATAACATCGAAGAATTGAATTTGCCTGTAGAATGGGGACTGATCTTTTTAGTTGCGTTTGGGTCGGGGTCGATAATTATTACGAATGACCTTTTGATCTTATCCGTTAAAGAGCAGAAACGGTCGTGTATTAAATGGTGTTATTGGAAGTCGAAGTATTGAATTTCGCGTTTGAGGGATGAACAATTCCCGAAATCCATTACGAATAGTTATATATATATATATATATATATATATATATATATATATATATATATATATATATATATAAAGATTCACCCACGCACATGAGCATACGAACACATGTTTTTAATGCGTCACTTCCGCCGACTTTTTCAGCCAATCACGAGCGTTCATTTTGCACCCACGCGAATATTTTTCCATTTAAACCGCAAGAAATTAATATTCATCTAGAATTTTTTGTTTTGTTTTTTTTTTGCTAGAATATACAGTTTTGCACACACAACGCACTTACTGAATGTATTCAATGAACACACAGGTAAAATCTTACAAACAGGTCTTATAAAATCTTCAAAATAGGCACACAATCCAGAATTACTCACGGTAGGGCAATGATTAGCACGTACTCTCTATCTATCTATCTATTTATTTATCTATCTTTCTTTCAGACATTTCTGTCCTTTCACGATTTTGGTTCTCCACATCTTCCTTTCGTTTCTTGTTTTCAATGAAATTGATACTAAGGGGCAACCGTCCTGGCTATGACGATAAACTACATCCGCGTCCTGGGTAAGACGATAAACTACGCCCAACAGCAAAGCCTCTGATCAGGAGGTCTTGAGGAGCGTGGAAACACCTCTTACTTGCTAGTGTTCCCAGGTCCACCCTGACCCGGGGTGGTGGCACCTGTTAGGGTCCCAGCTATGGGCAAATAGTTAACACCCAAACTTGTGTAAAAATAGGTTTTAATACCAGAAATACTTTGTAATAAAAAAAATATATTAGCAGCAGTAATTTTTGAAGGAAAAATTATTAACAGCAAAACTTTAAAAAAAAATACCAGCAATACAAACAGCTATACATTCTTTGAAAAAAATATGACCAGCTTTAGAGTTCTTCAAGGAAAAATATTCCCAGAAATAGAGTTTTGAAGAAAAACATAAAAATACAAATTTTGTCAGCATTAAATAACCCATTGAGGTTGATATGCCGTAAAATAAACCAAACCAAAACTAAAGCAAAGATTATGGTGGTGATGAAGAAGTGGAACTTGCTGTAAGGAACTGACTACATCAGCAGCCAGATGAGTTTTACGAAGGTGGCATACATAGCCTTATTCTTAGCGCGAAACACTGCCAGTGAAAGAGAACTGTGTGGAGAAGTAGGGATGTGAACCTATGATGTCTAGTTAGATCTTGATGTACGATATGTTTGATTGTGTTTCTTGTTTCTTATATAATAAAACAAATTGCATTATTTTTATTCACTCTCGTATATTTATTGATTTTAGTGTTTTCTTTCCTTTCCCAATTCGGTAAAATATTATTACCGTTCGATACCCTATCTAGAGAATTAGCTTTGTCATCATTTGTAAACGCTAATTGTCAATGAGCGTTGTTATTATTATTATTATTATTGGGGGAAACTGTATAACAAAGTGGGAAAAGTTTTCTTGTCACGCGTTTCGTCCTTTAGGACTTTATCGGATTAAATTTATTATGTTCGTGCGACTACGCATGCGTATCAACGAGGGATGCTGGGAATTTATTTATTTATTTTTTTTAAATCTAGATGATTCCATTTTTTTCTTTTTCTTTTTCTTTTTCTTTTTCTTTCCATCACTTTTGTTATTAGATATACCACACTGTGATAACAGAAATTCTGCCAGGAATGGTGAAATGTTTCGAGAACCCTGACGCAAATTTACTGTAGATGATTTTGCGATCAAAGCACTCTCGAAGCATTTTCGTCTTAGCGAATTGTTTGCTCCTTTGATCAGAGGTAGCAATTTTTTTATGTCAAAATTGTGGTCAGTCACGTGACGGTGGGAAACCAAAATTCCCAGCGTGCCTCGTTCTTGTGCATGTGTAGTCGCACCAACATAATAAACTTAGTCCGATGAAGTCCTAAAAAACAAAACGCGTCACAAGAAAACTTTTTCCACCTTGTCATAACATGTTTGCCCAATATTGTTATTGATATATAAAAAATATATGTCGTTATCTCATTATTATTACTATTTTATTATTGGGTGAATGATCTACACACCAAGAAAGTGACGCTGGGGTCCAAATATACAAATCCCAATGTACCTATCAGTGCATTCAATCTGATAAAAGTATACCAGGCATATACATTACAACTAAATGTGTGTGATATGGTATAAGCAATACATGACCTTGCAGATGGAGCACAGTTCAAACTACCTTCAGTTCAGGTAACTCAGTCGGCTTAGACGGCCTCCGATTAAAGACGTTCCTAAGTCTCCAGATATGACTCCCAAGTTGCCTTGGCTGCCTCATTGAAACGCTCACGCTACTCCCGTTCATAAACACACACTATGCGTCAACTCACAAGGGACAACGATTTTGGTTAATTAAACTGACAAACAAATTTATGTTAGTGAACGGGATATTTACTGTGTCTGATCTTAACTCACCAAGACAGTCCATCGTTTTTTTTTCCTTAGTTTTAGCTAGCTTCACTTTTTATATATATGATGTTAGAAATAATTGTATAAAAACAAGTCTTGTGGTGAGCACCTACATAATTCACAACCAGCCATTGACTCAGATAAATAACGGACCATTACGTTATGAGAACGAAAAAAGATGTATCAGAGACGCTATTTGGTTTTAGGGAGAAAAGAAAAAAAGCATACATAATAAGAAAGAAAGAAAACATAGAATATGAGATAATGTTCTCATGCGTTTAACGTCTGCTGCAGTGAAATGGAAAACCTTATGAATTTTAATCTTTTCATTTGTACCCCCTTACTTCTTTAAATAATGCCTGCATTCATTTTTATTGTTATTCCAATATTTTGTTAAAGTTGTTAAGCTGAAATATTTAGCAATATAATAGAAGTAATTCCAGGTGTATTTTATATTAAATTAATAATTATGATTCATCAGAAAATTTAAATAGGAAAACGGTGAAATTTTTACGATTACTACTTGTAATTATTATTATTATTAAAGTATCGACACCAGTATGCCACTATGGCTGATAAGTTGGAGTGCAGGTGGGTCAAGTATTCTTACTTATTTATTCCGCTTATTTTTCTTATTCAAGGTAACAGCTATGTAAGGATTAGTTGCTCGGTTGGGAATTTTCTACCCATGAACAGAATGTTTTACCAATGTATACTGTATTCAAAAAATAGTTACTTGAAAACTGGTGACCTGATTCGAACTGGTATTTAGTTAAACTTCCACAACGATATGACTTTAGTACGCACACACACAATCATTATAATATAAAGAACGTTGCATAACAGTTTTATATCAGTGACCTAATTCGTAACTTATTGGTAGGTATAATGCTTTGAATATTTCCACCTGGAAAATAAGTCAGATAGTATGCATGTCCCCATATAGATCTGTCTGTCTTTCTCAATCTCTCTCTCTCTCAATCACACTCTCTATCTCTCACTCTCTTTCTCTCACACTCTCTATCTCTCACTCTCTCTCTCTCACACTCTCTATCTCTTATTCTCTCTCTCACTCTCTCAATATCTCTCTCTCACTCAATATCTCTCTCACACTCTCTATCTCTTATTCTCTCTCTCACTCTCTCAATATCGCTCTCTCACTCAATATCTCTCTCACACTCTCTATTTCTCTTTCTCTCTCTCTCTCTCTCTCTCTCTCTCTCAATCTCTCTAACAGTGTACTTTTATATGCGTGCGTATGCGTGAGTAGCGGTGTACCTGGATATGTGTGTGCTTTTTCTGGCTCGTATGATGTTTGTATGTCTCTCTGTGTGGATGAATATGTTTATATGTCTCCATTTACCATAATATGTATGTTTGTCTGCCTGTGTGTCTGCCTGTGTGTCTGTCTGTGTGTCTGCCTGTGTGTCTGTCTGTGTTTGTCTATCCTGGCGAGTGTTTTTGCTTCTGTCTCTGTCTGACTCTCTTTGTGTGTGTGTGTGCGCGCGCGCACGCGCGTCTGTGTGCGTGCGTGCGTGTGTGTCTTTACACCGAAACATCACACGCATTTTCTCGGGTCTACATATGTATATATCTCTATAGATAGGTCCTTGTTTATCAGTCAAACAATTTATCTTCGTGTGCGTTCGTTCGTTTTGGCAGTTTCTACTTTTTCAATTTTTTTTTTTTCTTCATTCTGTTCTTTTCCGATTCTTTGTCTCTTTGTTCTGCTCGCTTAGTCCTGTTTATTTTTCCATTTCGTTTCGTCTTCCGACCTTGTTTTTTTTGTCTTTCTCCCATAAAAACTCCATGCCAGCTCCTGCCATTCAATTCCATGTTTTTAATGTCAGCCAGCGAAAGCGCCAGCATTTTATAATGTTTCAGCTCCATGGATTCTTACCAAACATACGCTGTCCCACTTCAAACGACATCTTTCTTAGTAAGAAAAAAGAAAACCAAATGAATATTTATTTACTTATTTATTCATTTTCAGTTATAGGAGTGAAAAGGCCATTATGTTTCCTGGTGTCAACGACTGTCTTCATTGTAAATTGAAATTTAGATTTTACTTCTTGTATAGCCTGATATTTTTTCGTTTATATCTGGCGTTTCTGATTTGCCATTTCTGATTTTGTTCCTGCGTTATTTTTTTCGTTGTCATGGCTTTTTTTTTGTGTTTGTTTGTTCTTACTTAAATTTATGTTTTATCTTCTGCTTTGCTTCTGTTCACCATTGTAGGCGCGTTCATAAAATGTACATTTTTTTTTCATCATTCTTTCGCCTTGTCAGTTGAAAGATCAGAAGAGGAGGGTCGATTCAACATATTTCGATCTTTTGCCGTCTTGTTGTTATTATTATCATTATTATTATTGATTTTCTCCGAGTTCTTCTAATTTATCTTTTCCTTTCTTGCTTTCATTTTTCCATTACCGACTTCCTATCCTGCTAGAATTAAATCGTTAGAATTTGGTGCATGAGAATTTTTTCTGTTCAAAATTCCGCTTTTCTGTGACGCCTAACAACCACCAGACCAAAAACCAGGCATTAACGTTCGCGGTATCTTAGCAAAAAAGGAATTGAAAATTCTTTTACAAGTCATCCAGCAGGAGAGACAAGATTATCTCGGCAAGATGTTTACCAGTAGAATTTTTGGTTCTTGGAGTTGGCTTATATTTCGAAGTAGATAGAAACTTTGGTACATATATTATATAAGTCAACATCTTTGTTCAGCATCTCTCTTTTGGCCATCTATCATTATGGACTTGTTATAGATAAGACTTCTGTTTAAATGAATGACGATGGGACGCTGCAGAGAATATTAAACATTGAGAAGCGGCCAACAAGATATCTGACTTTATCAGTGCGTCGAATAGGGATTCAAAACACTTTACACATGGCGATAAATGCAATGATTGGCCTGAAGCAGTCGGTGAGAAATCCCACAGACACACTGCTGGCCAAAATATTAAGGCCAATGAAAATAAAGAAAAAATATTCCTTTTGCGTTGTTAGACGCAACCATACATTTGAGTAGAGCTTCGAAAAATGAAAATAAGAAGAGGAAAAATAAAATTTAAAACTTTTCAGCATTTAATGACCTCCATCTTCTGGCTTTCTCTTTCTATATTTTGGACCAGAGTCATTTCCTTATTTAAATTTAATTTAAACCAAAGGGGGAAAGATTTCAGTGGTGGGTGTTGTGCCCCCGGAAAGCTCCTTTGATCAAAATGAAATATACTTATACAAGTACCCTAGGAGTCATTCACCTGTTCAAATTTAAAATTAATTTATATCAAAGGGAAAAAAATTCAGTGGACGGAGGTGGGCATTACTCTTTTTGATCAAAATGAAATATACTTATCCAAGTACCGTGGGTAATATAATTACAAAATATATATGATTACGGGGGTCTATTTCCAAAATCCTAAGATGAGTTCTATAACAGATATATATAGATATACTGCTGGCCAAAATCTTAGGGCCAATGAAAATAAAGAAAACATATATCTTTTGCTTATATTTTTGTCAGTCACTTATTTGAGTAAGGTCTAGAAAAATGAAAATGAGAAATTGAGGAAACATTTTTTTAAATTCTAGCATTTAATCGGGAAAATTTGAATACTGGGAAATTAGGCTAAATACTATCTGGTCAAAAAAGACCATACCTCAAAGAATTCCTAACAGAGTAGGAAATGCTCAACAGGATGTCTCAGGAGTGAGTTGCGCAGATACCATTGTGAACAACTTCGAAATTAGTTTTGGCATGGTCCATAGAAGTATCTATAGAAGGCTGACTGGCGAGAATGTTATTCCAAGTGGTGATGATGGCCTCACGAAAATCATGCATTGTTTGGAATTGACGTCAATTTCTGTAGACTTCCTTTGCCAATCACCTCCAAAACATTTTCAATGTTTTTTTGTTGTTTTTGTTTTTTGTGTGTATGCATTTTTACGATCAACAGACCACACAGACTTTCTTATCTATGGTCACTTCAAAATAATAATTAATTTTTTTCTTATCACTTGTATCCAAAGGAATCCAAATGAATGTTTGGATATAAAAAAATTTCTCTAGACGAATGCTTCAGGTCGGTTGCTATCTCTCTAGGGACACTTCTCTTCAGGGTAGCTAATTCAAAACAGATGTTTTTTCTTGGCAATTTTGTCCAGAGGAATCGTAAATGTTATTTGGCGACCACCCTAGTCTCTTTATCGACAACATATGTTTTTGATTTATCTGACATCTTTATGAATACCTTAATGGTATCTTTCTTATCGAAAGGAAATAGGGAAGGACGGGTAGTCTTGGTTTTGCTCAATGTTACTGAATTCTGTCTGGTTAAATTTAGGTTCCTTTCTCCTTTGAATTATTTCAAAACATGATTTTTCAACGCATTTCGTTTTTAATTTTCTTCTCAACTTTTCCATTAATCTTCCTGCGAACTTCAACAATTACCAAGATTTATTTTGTAAGAATACAAAATTGTGGCACAAGGCCGAAGAAGGGGAGGGTTTGAGGCTGGTCATCACTATATTATACCTAGCTAATCAGATTCACAACCCTTTCATACATTACAATTTCTACATTCACCAAAAGAACTCGTCCGTCAACATTCGATCCACCATACACCAAAATACCGCTTCCTCACAAGGGGGATCTACAAAACGCGCCCCAAGCCATAAAAATTTTGATGATAAATACTTTCTGTGGTGAAAGAAATGAGAGGGAAGGGAGATGAACCCAATAATCAACTAAAATATTAACGTAATTCAAATTAAACATAACAGGTGTTAGTAGGGCCCGTCCAACCCTCAAAACAGAAAGGCCACTGTATTCTGCCCGTCGGACAAAATCAAGAAGCTCTCTCGCTAAGGGAGTGGGAAAGGAGAAAATATAAACGGAAATGGGAAATTTGAAAGCTGACCAGTCTAGATGAAAAAGTGGGGTCAACAAAATGGGGAGGTTGGGAATCTCGACTTGAATCATAACAAAAGAGAAAGCCGGGAACAGGCCAGGAACAACATTTACTCACATTAACTAGGTACACTAAAGCTTGTCTAACCTAACCAAGGGGAGGGCTCCACAGGAAACCACCCCGATGTGACATAGGTTGACCTAGAAGAGAAAATCAAGGCTAGCCCCGTTCAAACGAACCAAGCTCGTGTCAGTCACCCACCTTTCGCTGAAGACAATTACCATCCAGTTAATAAACTCTTTTCTCTTCCTTCTTTCTTTCATACTCTTTTTATTTGATCAGCCTCCAGAAAGCTCAGTCGCGCTTAATACTCAGAGAGACATGGAAGGTGGGAGCTAGAGGTGTGAACTGGGAGCCAAGATATGGATGTAGTGGCTAAACATTTTGGGAACCTCTGCTCTAAATTATCCCTTTCCACACAACGGCATTCGTCTACTAATTACCTAATTTCACGATAGAAACTCTTTCCCCTGATCTTAACTTGATCCTTAAAATAAATAGTTGCTTTGCATGTTCTCTTTGCATTTTCGTGGCCTGTCGTTAATTCCTCAGGAGAAACCTCAACGCTGCCTCACAGACTGAATCAACGACACACTATCTTCTTCGTTTTTTTCTACTTACTTTATTACAGGGTGAATGTCAAAATACGAACGTAATTGAACAGTTGTAGGCATCATTTTTTGAGAAAGCGAGATGCAAAGGAATTTAGAGAACTGATGTCAGCAAGTCGGTCAGTTAACTATCCTCTTCCTGCTGAAACCATGGCAATACAATGGTATCTAGGAAGAAAAGGCTTCGACCAGCGCCAGAGCTCTATGGCCATTGTACTGACTGGTTTGCTGCCTCTTTCAGTTTTATATTAAAACTTAAACAGAGACAATCAATCGATGTCAGGATTACACACTCACGGGGTTCCAACCTCCACAACTTATTTCGGGTCATTAAATTCGAATGACAGAACTAATTTCAACTCGGAACTAATTTCAACTCGGAACTAATTTCAACTCGGAACTAATTTCAACTCGGAACTAATTTCAACTCCGAATTATTTCAACTCGGAACTAATTTCAACTTCGAATTAATTTCAACTCGGAACCACTTTCAACTTGATTTAAAAATCCTAACCCTAACCCTTAGTACTGAGTTGAAATTAGTTCCGAGTTGAAATTAATTCTGTACCCCTTAAATTCTGACCAATATGGTAGGATTTGCCAATTTTTATCGAGCCTGCGCATTCTGTCACTAAATCAGCAAAGTTTCATATTAAAAAAAAATACAAAAAAACATACGAAAAAAACAAGAAAACAAAAAACTTTCATTTGTGAAGCAAGAAAAATTAAAAGAAAAGATTAAAAATATCAAACAATCTGTCCAAGTTAGTTTGGAGAACGAAATTGCCAAATTTGTTTTTGTCTTCTGTTTTATTCCTTTACTAAATGTCAAAATACGAACGTAATTGAATTGCAATGACAAAAACACGGTCACTAACATCCTGAAACACGCGACCTAAAGAAACATTAATAGTCAGTGTTGTTTTCTTTTTTTGACTATTTGATTCTATTCATCAATTACAAGTCACTACTTTAGTTCATTAGTCAGTCTTGGTGTTATTATTACAAACCCAGTATTATTGACAGATTTACAATCTCGAAAAATAGTTTTCTTTTTTCTGTTTCTGTTTCCTTTCTTTCGTCTTTTTCTCTCGGTTGAACTCTACGAAAGGCTTGTAAATAAAAGACCTTTTCACAAGTCAGAATCTTTTTTATCAGCTGAAATCTAAAATAGTACTCTTTCTTGCCTGATTGTATCAGGTTGGTAATTGAATCAAGAACAATCAGATTGTAATAACCGTCCTTACAAAGAAAAAAGGACGCTTGATCAAGACTCTGATGAGAGAATCTTTTCTTACCTTCATTAACCCCAACTCGGCTTGGAATGAGAAGTCGGAGAGCCGAGTTCGAATTCTAGTCGAGTTCGTTAGATTCACTTGCGCACAAATACTCTTAGGAAAGGCATGAATCCATCCTTTCTCCCCCACAAGCCGGCTATGGTTTGAATAGCAGCACAGACTGGGTTCTTTAGCCTTGGTTGGCAACCAGGTTAAAGCAATGGCAACCTTTTGCTGGAAAAAATTTCTGTCTAATCGATCACATATCGAAAGATACATGATCACCCAAGCGTGTATCACGTATGACACTAAATTGACTGACTGAACCCCCATTTTTTTGCACTAGTTATGCTATCAACAAAAAATGACAGTGATATTTTTGTTAAATTTCCAATTTCATTTAGGTATTTTCTGCTAGTCCTGGGTATCACGATAAACTACATCCGGCAGCAAAGCCTCTGATAAAGAGATTGGAGATTTTGAGGAGCGTGGAAAAACCTCTTAATTGCTGTTGTTTCCAGGTCCACTCTGATCTGGGGTGGTAGCACCTGTTTGGGTCCCAGCTATGGGCAAATAGTGAACCCCAAACAAAAATTAACTGTACATTTTTTTATAATAAAATGAACAACAATACGTTTTTATAGCAATATGACAACCAGTGCAAAACTAAGAAATATAAAAATGCATTCTTATAGTAAAATTACCAAATATACATTTTATTATCTACAAAATATATATCTAAAAAAGTTTCCTTTACACTGAAACTATAAAATTATGCACAAAATATCTTTAGCTGAAAGCATAAAATTACGGACTAAATATTTAGATTTCGGTATTAAGTATCCAATAGAGGTGTTGATATGCCACTAAACAAAATCAACCAAATATTTCCTGCATGTATAATCGAGGATAATTATCGATAACATTTATTCGATTGTCGCATGTCGCAATTATTAGAAGTAACAACATTAAGAGAGAGCTAACGCAAAAATTCTTCTCCTTATTATTATTCTTTATGTGCCCTGTCTGGGCGTAGGCTCTCCACTATTTCCTGTCCTTTGTAGCTCTTAATATTTTTTTTGTTTTTGTTATTTCTCCTAAACCTTGTTCTGCCATCAAACTCACTAAGTAGGTTATACATCATTTTCCTCTGTCCCTCTTGCCTTCAATCTGTCCTGTGAGTATCAGATTTTCCAAACTCTCTTTCCTCATCATCTGCCCTAGAAATTTCAACTGTCGCTTCCTGGTGTTAAGTACAAGTTTCCTTTTTGTTTACATTTTCTCTAAAGCTTCGTTGTTTCTAAGCACCCTTCTGTAGAACCAAATAAAATAACTAAAAGCCAATATATTATCATCCTGTTTTAAATATTTTATAACCGATGGCGAGTTAACAAATAAGCAACGTATTTGATTTTTATGTATATTTGCATCATCTTCAGTGAAACTTTCCTTTCTTGTAAAATACATGCATATATATTAATAAGTAATTAATAAAACGAAATGGAATCTAGAAAGAGAAAATGGTAAATAGAAGAACAAAGTATATATTTTTAAAAAACTTATGTTGCTGTTATATATTTACGAGTCATTCATTTCCCTTTCTTTGTGATGAGGTAACCAGTTGTTATGGTAAGAGGAGGCTTTATACAATGCAAATAAGGAATATGCCTTGTGTTAATATAACAGTAGGTTATGTTTAGGGATGGGTACGGATGTATTTTTCAACAAATTCTGACATCTGCTAAATGCAGGTCGTCTGAGTTTTTTTATAAAGATTTTATTGTTAACGGCAAAATTCTTACGGCATTTTTTCTATTTGTATACTTAAAGATTTGGGGGGGCTGTTTAGGCTAGAATATGTTTAATTTAACTACAATTCTAAAAAAATTTCTTTTTAATTTTTTATTAGAATTACAGTATGTAAAATTATTTTTCATATCAAGTATAAGTATGTATATTACCAGGTTAAATTTTTTTTCTAAGTAAAATTTATGACAATGACGGCAAAGATAGGTAAATTATTTCACTGATTCAGTAAACTTTTATTTTTTTATAAACTTAGTAATATATATTTTTTCATGTATGTACAAAGGGCATGGGTCATTTAATGTCCTACATATTCTAACTTATCATATTAATTTCATTTAACTTTAGGTGTTTTATTGGATTCTTTTAAGTGTTTGAAGTGCTTTGAGAGAGGTGTTAAGGTTAGAATACGTTTTATTTAACTACAATTTTAAGACCAATTTTAAAATATTTTTACTTTTAAATTTAATCAACTATATTTTTTTATAAAACAGGTAAATGAAATAGAATTACTTACAGTATTTAAAATTATTTATTCACATCAAATATAAGTATGTATATTACCAGGTCTCATTTTTTAAAATTTAATTTTTAAACATTGTTTAAAGAAAATTTTTGACAATGACGGCAAAAAATAGCGATTTCATTTCTCTGATTCAGTAAATTTTTATTTTTTATAAACTTAGTAATATATAGTTTCTCATGTATGCACAAAGCATATGGGTCATTTAATGACCTACATATTCTAACTTTTCTTATTAACTTCCATTTTACTGTAGGTGTTTTATTGGATTCTTTTAGGTGCCAGAAGTACTTTGAAAGAGATGTTTGATTTTTATATTTATATATATATATATATATACATATATATATATATATATATATATATATCAGAGTCGCCTGACGATTGCACTAGCATGAAACAGACTGTCGCCTCTAAGTGCTGACTTCCATGTCCACTTTTATATTTACACACGCTCTATCTCTGATATTGAGCACTTTATCCCATAAATATAGCACACTTTAAGACTATATTTCTTCATATATATATATATATATATATATATATATATATATATATGTTATACTAATATTAATACTCGGTTGGTAAAAAAATTCGGATAGCACAACTTGTAAGTATATCAAAACAAATTGGTACCCGAGGAAAAAGCAAGCAATAAAGCTAAAACATAGAGTGCTCAATACGCTAAGTAGAGCTGGGGCCAGATTACCCTGAAGACCCATTTCGGTGAAACCTAGGTAGGTTTTTCCTGGCACTTTAGGATTTGTTTTATAGATAGATAGATAGATAGATAGATAGATAGATAGATAGATAGATAGATAATGAACAGACCGAGATAGATAGATAGATAGATAGATAGATAGATAGATAGATAGATAGATAGATAGATAGATAGATAGATAGATATGAACAGACTGAGATAGATAGATAGATAGATAGATAGATAGATAGATAGATAGATAGATAGATAGATAGATAGATATGAACAGACTGAGATAGATAGATAGATAGATAGATAATGAACAGACCGAGATAGATAGATAGATAGATAGATAGATAGATAGATAGATAGATAGATAGATAGATAGATAGATAGATGGGAACAGACTGAGATAGATAGATAGATAGATAGATAGATAGATAGATAGATAGATAGATAGATAGATAGATATGAACAGACTGAGATAGATAGATAGATAGATAGATAGATAGATAGATAGATAGATAGATAGATAGTGTATGTGGACATAGAACTTAATACTTGCACTGTGACTGGCAAGTTACATCTACCTATGCCTGATATTGAACATTCTTCTTCCATTAGCATTTGTGTGTGTGTGTGTGCGTGCGTGTGTGTGTGTGTGAGAGAGAGAGATATAACATAGGAGTTAATCTTAAAATCTTGATTTGAACATCGCATTGAAGTTTGAAATAGGCAGTCACTATAGCTATGCAGTGCTGATTCCTATGTCCCCGCTGTTGATATCTATAGATGCCCTCTCCCCCTTTCTTTCTCCTTCACTCTCTTTATTCCCGTCTCTCTTTCTCTTTCACCCTCTCTATTCCCCTTTCTTTCTCTTTCACCCTCCCTATTGTCCCCTTTCTTTCCCTTTCACCTGAAATTGAGCATGCTTTCCCTATATATATGTAGCAGATGTTAATATTTATTAGCCAAGTATAGAGAACCTAATCATCCCAGTATTTAACCTATATCCGCCAATCACAACTAATCTATATATATGTTTGTTTTTGTTTTTTTGTTTTTTTAAGCTTATCACCCCAAGCAAGGCTGGAAGCCACTAGCACGCAAGGGGTTACAGAAGGTTTGGAGGAAGAGCAGATAGGAGTGGTAAAGGAGAGGATGTGGAGAAAGATAGTGGATCGATCAAGGCAAGGGGGTTACAGAAGATTTGGAGCGAGAGCAGATAGGAATGAAAGGTGAAAGGATGTGGAGAAGGGAAGTGGATAGATCAAGGCAACTGGAGATGTCGATTGACGTTACACTTAAATAGTTAGAGATTGTATTTGTCAGGGAAACAGGAATAAGGAAGGGAGTTCCACAGGCGAGGTGTGTTTGTGTGTGTGTGTGTGTGTGTGTGTGTGTGTGTGTGTGTGTGTGTGTGTGTGTGTGTGTGTGTGTGTGTGTGTTCTCGTTATCTCTTTCTCCCTCTCGCTTTCTCTGAGAAATGATGCCTGCTAATATGTCATGTAATAACGTGTAGAAAAGAAATGCAGAAGATAGTGTGTCGTTGATTCAGTCTGTGATGCAGCTTTGGGT
>OZ038508.1:18419682-18812182 GCA_964036315.1 Acanthosepion esculentum | reverse complement strand
TCACCTGACAATCTAAATATATTTTCCTTAATTATTATTTATCTTTATTTTAGAGGATCGCGTTTCTTCACCTTCGAAAACATCTTGGAATAATCCACTACTGTCATAAAAATAAACTGCCACTTAGTGTCACCAATATATAGATCATCCTAGTTCAGAAAAACTTACACTAAAAATATGTAAGTATGAATTACTGCGATGACGATTTAGCACTATTTACATCCGGGGTACTATACTTATCTTACCCCAACATTTCGGCCGATGTAACCTACGGCCTTCACCAGGAGCTTCTTCATCCATGTTTTTGATAGATTTTTTCATTTTCCACGGCTTATCAACCAATATTTTTTAGATTGTAAGAATTCTTTTTCATAAGAATGGTTCAGTGATACAAGTCCTACTAATTAATCCATAGCTGGGGGAGAAGACTAGCTTTATAACTTTCCCAATGGTATCTGTCTATATTTATGAGATGAGGTATTATGTACATTATTTACCTTATTCGGACTATTGTCCTCATCTGTGTCGCCATATTTATTACAACATTTCGGCTGTTATACGCTCTGGCCTTCTTCAAGTGGTTGGAATGTCGAACTAAACCCTTTATTTCGCTCACTGGGGTAGACTGTTCTAGTTCCACGTCCCATGTTTTAATGGATGTCAGTTATCAGTTATCTCCTGTTAATTCCCCTCTCCAAGTTCTACACTGCCTTAACCGGGTATTGAACTCACACTCTTTGGGTTCTGTCACTTGATCTAACTAACGCCTTTATCCAATGGTATTTGCGAATATGAAGAACCCGACTTGAATTCGAAACTTGAATTTCCAATCCTGAGCTGTTATACATTACACCACCCACACATCCAAGCTTACAGCACGTGGTATTCCCAAGCGGCCATTCGTCTAGGTACTGACCTGGTTTGACGTTGCTTAACTTGACTGATCATACGAAAACCGGTGTTTTAATCTGATATGAACACAACACCCTTGTTAATAGAATGAGCGGGAAAATGAAACAAGTGAAATCAACATTGTTTAACTTTGGTGAACGTAAGGGAACTGGTTTTTCGACGTGACGAATATATATATATGTACAGAGAGTGGGGGGGGGAAGAATGCTGAACATTGAAGATGGAGTGTTTACAGATGTAGTCAATGGGTCCAAAAGAATTTAAAAGGATATGATGACTGACATTTGACACTTTAATGCGATTTTCAGACCAAGTTACAACCCGATCCGAAGATCCTATTGAAGCGTGAAAACGACAGTCACCATGCACCATTCATCCTGATGTATACGCACACACTATATATATGCATTTGTATGTGTGTACGCACACGCGTGCCAAAAATGGTCGCCCTTGCGATAGAAAACTGCGCATTTTGGCAGTTATTTTTTACACTTTATTTATTTTCATAATTTCCTCGGGATACTTTCAATGTGGAATCCTAAGCCTTACACTCCACCCCACGCCACCCACTCCACCCCACGCCACCCACCTTCTTTCTTTTCTTTTTATGTGCCATGTCCTTTCAGGACGTAGGCAATCGCGGCTCTCCACCCCGCCTCTATCCCTTGCAACTCTCAACAAGTTCCTTCCCTCTGCTTCCTCCCCCAGACCACGTTCTATCATCCACTTGCTTAAGCCCGCCAGGTATGCCACGTGTTGTTTTCCTTTGTCTCTCTTTCCCTCTATTTGATCCGTGAGTAGCAGATTCTCCAGGCCCTCCTACTTCATTATGTGTCCCAGAAACTTCAACTGTCTCTTCCTGATATTAAGTATAAGCCTCCTCCTTGTTTGCAACCTCTTTAAGATCTCATTGTTGCTCATACGCTCCGGTCATGATATCCTTAACATCCTTCTGTAGAATGACATCTCTGGTGCCTCGAGTCTCTTCTTCATCTTTGAGGAAATCGTCCAACATTCGCTGCCGTAGAGAAGGACAGATGCCACGTAACAGTTCAGTATTCTTTTCTTTGTTACTAAAGTTATCCTCCTATGTGGCACTACTCTGCCCAGCTTTTGGAATGGGTCCTTAGCCATCCCAATTCATTTACTGATCTCAGTGTCGCATTTACCGTCCGCTGTGAAGACGGTTCCCAGGTAAACTTCCGCGTCTGCTTAATTCTAGTGTTCCCGACCTTCAGATGGCATTTCGGGCTGATTCTCTTCCTGATGACCATGCATTCCGTCTTCTTGTAGTTTTTTCTTTCTTCTCACTCTCCGTCGCTACCTTCTGTAGGAGATTTTGTAATTTCATTAAAAATTAGCAAAAGAAAATATTTTCCACCTCTCCTTAAAGTTACAAAATATCTGATTCACTTTTCAAACATAGAACATCACTGACATACATAGATGCTTCCTGAAAAGATAATATTAACAGTACTCTTGATTTGTAAATGGCAAACACGCAAAGCCCTATCAGAAAATGACACTTGGCCACTTACATCCAGTCAAAAGGTTAATTTTGACTGTAACTTGAAGCTTAAAAATTAATACTTGAACTTCTTTCTTTTTATTTGTCGTGTTCCTTCAGGGTGTAGGCGATCATGGCTCTCCACTTCCCCCTATCCATTGTAGCTCTCAATAAGTTTCGAGTCTCTGCCACCTCCACCAGGCCATGTTCTGTCATCCACTTGCTTAAGCCCGTCAGGTATGTCATCCGTTGCTTTCTCTTGTCTCTCTTTCCCTCTGTCCCTGTGAGTATCAGATTCTCCAGGTCCTCCTTTCTCATTACTTTTCCCAGAAATTCCAGCTGCCTTTTCCTTATGTTAAGTATAAGGTTCCTCCTTCTTTGCATCCTCTTAAAAACCTCATCGTTGCTCTTACGCTTGGTCCATGATAACCTTAGCATCCTTCTGTAGAATCATACCTCCGTTGCCTCAAGTCTCTTCTTCATCTTTGAGGAGACCGTCCAACATTCGCTGTCGTAAAAGATTCTCGAATTTGGAAAAGTTATTAAACGAGTAAAATTTTCTATCGAAAAACTAGTTTCAATTGTATACTTAGGGCGGTTACAACTTTTATACGCGTTTATTTTTTGCTTTTTCCGAAAATGTATTTTCCAAACATTTAACGAAAAAATAAAGACAAAAAGTTAAAAATACTTCTGTAAGTTCATAGCTCTTGTATATTAAATTGTAGGCTCTCAATGGTTCATTATTGATCAGCAGTGGTACATTTTTCATTCTTTCTGTTTGTTTATATACACTCATTTTCTGGAAGTTTTGAAAACCGTGTATTGATTTTTAGCATCTTCAACCTACCAAGTACGTTATGCGGAATTATTTGCATCCTCTTGAAAATCCTACATTTACCTTCTACTTACTATATTTATTCAAAGAATTCTCCATATAATTTATAAAAAATATTCTTTCTTTTTTTTTCTTTTCTTTTTTGTTCGGAACGAAGCTGAGATCTTTGGAGAGTCTGTTTCTTAACATAGAT
Organism: Acanthosepion esculentum; assembly: GCA_964036315.1. Lineage (NCBI taxonomy): Eukaryota > Metazoa > Mollusca > Cephalopoda > Sepiida > Sepiidae > Acanthosepion > Acanthosepion esculentum. The sequence goes on along the minus strand of OZ038508.1, from coordinate 18,808,732 downwards.
TTAGCTCGAAATTCGTTGTATCGCAGTCTTTACCGAAAATATCCCAGCACAACAAATCCGACCGGATACAGACTTGTCGGGCGCCATGTTCGGAAAAATGGCGACCTCACTGAGAATAGAACTTTTGTGAAGCAGAGGCGATTCGCTTAAACTGAATCTTATAAAAAGGTTTAAATACGCGACTAATATACAGGAATTTAGACGTGTTTATAGATCAGTGTTTATCTCAGTGTGTGTGTGTGTGTGTGTGTGTGTGTGTGTGTGTGTGTGTGTGTGTGTGTGTGTGTGTGTGTGTGTGTGCCCGTGCTTTGTGTTTGCGGATCTGTACGTGTATCCGTCTTTATATCAAGTATTTGAAGTGGAGCCTCGCTATAAGTAGACAATTATAAAACTTTACAAACAAAATCTTTAAATAGCAAGTTAATTCTTTTTTTTCTTTTTTTTTTCAGGAAGAGGTCACGCCTTTTTATTAAATCACTAAAATGGAGATTTTGTTTTTTTTCTCAAAAACCGTTTCGGGATATAATCAATTATACAGTTTGATATCCACGCTTTTTTTTTTTGTCTTAGACACTTTCAGTCGATGTAAATGGCTATTTTATTGATTCACGTTTCAGTATTAAGTACAAACTCTATTTTTATTGCACTTGTTTGCATTCTATTTTATCACTATTGAACCATACAAATCCCGAGAGCCACTCAAAGTAGAGGGCTACTGAACGATGTTCTTACATGAATGTAGGAGGGAAAATTATGTACCGATTATGAAGATATATAAGATAGTTAAATGCTGACCCTAGAATTGAAGAGGTTACGGTTGTAGTGGTTGGAAAGCATCCTTTCAGGGGTCTGTCACACAAAAAAATAATGGTTCTTGGGAAGGAGTTGTCTGAATGCATACAGCACATTTTATATACGACATGCTTACATTAATTTTTCTTTTTAACTATTATTATTTAATACAATGCCCGAGAGTCACTCAAGGTAGAGGGTTAATGAATGCGATTACTATATGAACGTAAGAGGAGAAAGTAAGTTTAATTGATGAGAATAGGATAGATGACTGTCCTCGAGTTGAAGTGTTTATGGTTGTAGTTATTCACTCGGGAATCTGTTACACAAAGAAGCGTTTTTTAGAAAGAAGTTGTCTGAGTGGAAATTGCTTCTTACCAAAGAAATACGAAAAGGATGAGAACGATTTGGTCTTGTTTGTATGACATGGCAGGCCTTAGCTTGGAATTCCTGAACTGATAAAAAATAAGAATGGAGTTCGTCTGGATATTTGGGCTTGCGACTGTGAGCTTGAAAGAAAGAGGCTGCAAAGTCTTCCCCACAAGATAGATAGATAGATAGATAGATAGATAGATAGATAGATAGATAGATAGATAGATAGATGGGAACAGACTGAGATAGATAGATAGATAGATAGATAGATAGATAGATAGATAGATGGGAACAGACTGAGATAGATAGATAGATAGATAGATAGATAGATAGATAGATAGATAGATAGATAGATAGATAGGAACAAACTGAGATAGATAGATAGATAGATAGATAGATAGATAGATAGATAGATAGATAGATAGATAGATAGATGGGAACAGACTGAGATAGATAGATAGATAGATAGATAGATAGATAGATAGATAGATAGATAGATAGATAGATAGATAGATAGATAGATAGATAGATGGGAACAGACTGAGATAGATAGATAGATAGATAGATAGATAGATAGATAGATAGATAGATAGATAGATAGATAGATGGGAACAGACTGAGATAGATAGATAGATAGATAGATAGATAGATAGATAGATAGATAGATAGGAACAAACTGAGATAGATAGATAGATAGATAGATAGATAGATAGATAGATAGATAGATAGATAGATAAATGGGAACAGACTGAGATAGATAGATAGATAGATAGATAGATAGATAGATAGATAGATAGATAGATGGGAACAGACTGAGATAGATAGATAGATAGATAGATAGATAGATAGATAGATAGATAGATGGGAACAGACTGAGATAGATAGATAGATAGATAGATAGATAGATAGATAGATAGATAGATAGATAGATAGATGGGAACAGACTGAGATAGATAGATAGATAGATAGATAGATAGATAGATAGATAGATAGATAGATAGATAAATGGGAACAGACTGAGATAGATAGATAGATAGATAGATAGATAGATAGATAGATAGATAGATAGATAGATAGATAGATAGATGGGAACAGACTGAGATAGATAGATAGATAGATAGATAGATAGATAGATAGATAGATAGATAGATAGATAGATAGATAGATGGGAACAGACTGAGATAGATAGATAGATAGATAGATAGATAGATAGATAGATAGATAGATAGATAGATAGATAGATAGATAGATAGATGGGAACAGACTGAGATAGATAGATAGATAGATAGATAGATAGATAGATAGATAGATAGATAGATAGATGGGAACAGACTGAGATAGATAGATAGATAGATAGATAGATAGATAGATAGATAGATAGATAGATAGATAGATGGGAACAGACTGAGATAGATAGATAGATAGATAGATAGATAGATAGATAGATAGATAGATAGATAGATGGGAACAGACTGAGATAGATAGATAGATAGATAGATAGATAGATAGATAGATAGATAGATAGATAGGAACAAACTGAGATAGATAGATAGATAGATAGATAGATAGATAGATAGATAGATAGATGGGAACAGACTGAGATAGATAGATAGATAGATAGATAGATAGATAGATAGATAGATAGATAGATAGATAGATAGATAGATAGATGTGGGTAGAATAAAATTGTATCTATCCCATAAAGGAAAAAGCTTAGCTATTAAGATATTTTCGGTTATAGTCACCGTCTAAGACAGATGAATACTTCACGTGTACAACAACAACAAAAACAACAAAATAATAATAATAATAATAATAGTCGACAGATGTGTCAAAGCCACCTTCAAAGGTGGTAAACTAACAAGAAACTACAGATTTAGACGTTGATATTAACAGTAAGATTAAGGAACTAGACCAAGATGGTACATACAAATACTTAGGAATTAATGGAGACGGAATACAACATTCAACTATGAAGAAAAAGATCTGAAAAGAATATTATAGGAGGGTGTGTTTCATACTTGAAAGCGAACAAATGGGGCCAATAAAATGAAGGCTATCAACACCTTAGCTATACTCGTAGTAACATACAGCTTCCACATTATTAAATGGAAGTTGAATGACATTAAAAGATTGGACGCCAAGACCAGAAAAATGCTTACCTAAATGAGGATGCACCATCCAAAATCAAATGTTGAAACACTATACGTACTAAGAGCTTTAGGAGGCTGAGGTCTAATCTAACTTAAACTAACTCTAAAAAGTACAACAATTGGATTGGAAGCCTACTTCACAAAAGCCAATGACTCTCTCCTAGAAATAGTAAAACACCAAATCCACTTCATCAACAAAGAAGCTGCACTCTTCAAGAAATAGTTTAATGCACCTGAAACCCTACCAACAAAAAACGAAGCGAATACCATCTACGCCAAATGACTAAAACAGAAAGCAAATCAACTTGGCCAAATGAAATTACAAAAAATTGGGAGGACAAGGCGTTGCATGGTAAATATCTAAAAAGATCGAAAACAGCAGATGTGAACCATTAGAAAACACATCAGTGGCTGGGGATCACCTGGTTGAAAGCTGAAACAGAAGACCTAATTATTGCAGCTCAGCACCAAAGCCTTGCAACCAGATCCTATCGCTGTCACATAATCAAGGATGGAACTAACCCGAAATGTAGGATCTGCGGAAAATATGATGAAACTGTCGACCATATTATCTCAGGATGTCCGGAACTAGCAAAAGTGAATATACCCACAGACATAACAAGGTAATGACATAAATGTTCTGGAAGATGTGCAAGGAGCACAAAATCGAAACCACTGAGAGATGGTATGACCACCAACCAGACAGTTACCCAACATAACGATGTAACTATCCTCTGTAACATGCCAATTCAAACTCACAGGGAAATAAAAGCCAACAGACATTATATTCTCATAAAAGACATGAAATTCAGAAAGTGTATGCTTATTGACACAGCAGTACCATCTGAGAGAAACACCTCCATGAAAATTATCGAGGAATTGTCCAAATACAAGGACCTGGAGATCGAGATTAACAGGATGTAGGGAATTATGACTGAGCCTGTACCAATAGTAATTGGAGCCCTGGGCCGCGTGAGATAAGGAATGGATAATTTTACTAACAGTGACCGAGGAAACGTCAACATACAAGTTGCCCAGAAGATCGCCCTCCTAGGAACATCCCATATATTAAGAAAAATGCTATTAATTAAATGATTATTCTTCTATAGGGCCTAAGGACCATAATTTGGCTCCGACTCTACAGGATACAAAGCAGGAAACATAACATACACAAATAATAATAATAATAATAATAATAATAATAATAATAATAAATCAAAACCTGCAATCTTATGGTCAAAAGAACAAAGTTATTGCAAGATAGTGGCAATGGATATTCCAGTATGTCACTATTTAGCTATGGTAATTGGCTAACTAATTAACGATAGAAATTAAAAACGGGAAATACTTAAGGCGAGAAAGAGCTATATCGAAAGAAAGACTGAGCGACATTTTTTTTTAATGGGCAAAGATTTTATTTCATTTACGAAGATACGTTTCGCAAAAGGCAGAAAATCCGCAAGAGAAAGCGGGATTTAAGATTCTGTCAAAATTAATTAACGTCATGATAAGAGAGTGACGCGCCAAGGGAAACAGAATTCGGGAAAGAATGACAAAGCCAACCCCACATGGCCGCCATAAAAAAAATTCGCCTCCGGTCAACTGCTTACAGGCAGAGAAAATCAATATTAGTTATTTTTCAGAGATACCATTTAATTTTAATTCCTGGTCCCGACGAAGAAAGCCATCTGTTATATGTACGCACCTTGGCATGAGAAGGGAATCGCGTAAAAAAAAGTATTATTATTATTTATTCAAACTGTTGACGATAGACACAGCGTCGCCGAAAGTGAGCATCTGGTGATACGAGAATTTTAAGACATGAGAAAAATAAAGAATTTGATTCTCAGGTAAACACGACCACCCAGTTAAAAGTTGACTAGCGGAGAAACCAGGTGTCGAGTTTTCACAGTGATTAATGAGTCGGTAGAGATTCTGCTAAGTGGATGTTGGGCGGCTCAGGGAAAGGAGAAGATATGATAAAAAAAATGTAATTATGGCAATGTGGAATTCATAAACATTTTGGCCGATAAAGAGGATTCTGGATAATAATTTTAAGAGGGCCTGTCTAGCCGCACCCACACTGCCGAGCGATCATTGGCCAAGTGGTGGCGTGAGTGATAGACGAAGGTGAATGTATGAGAAAGGCGGGAAAGTTGTTAACACCCACTGAGAGGATTAGTATGAGATACCAATATGAGAAAGGAAGAGTCTAGGAGGATAATTCTCCTTTGACCTCTCCTCACGGACGAGGGAGACACCCCACCCCGAAATGGAAGGTGAATAATCTTCCAAAAATGGGAAGTAATTAATTTTCCTGCCCTGAGGACAAAGAGAAATCTTGTTGGAAATCGAGAATTATCGAGGAACCCAAACCACGTCCGGCCCCACACCGGGTTTTGGTCGGTGTCCATATAAACTAACGTCCCCGGGCGTTCCAGTCAGTTCCAGAGTGAGTTGAGTTCCAGAGGCAGTTGAGTACGAGAGCAGTTGGGCTCGGAGAATAGCGCCTCACAGGAGGTGAACAAGATTCCACGCCTTTTGACTTAATCTTCCCACCAAGAGCAAGTTTTATTGTAGAACGACTTAAGATACCAAAACTCGCTTAAGAAACGCAAAAAGTGTCACGAATGCATAGAAACGGGCTGGGAGAGAAACACACTCCTGTATTCAAGAGACAAATAAAGATAATTGTTATTTCGCAACATATTTGAACCTCTTAAGTTTGTTTTATTATTTCTTTTACTTACGTTTGTGCGGTATCACATTTTTCTCCGGATTCAGCTTGCACTACGGCCTGATTGATTTCGTCTACCTAAGATCAAAATCACAACGTGGGTAGGTCAGTCTGGAGATCAAAGCCGTTACTTCGGCAACCAGGCGTTGGAGGCGAGCTGGGAACGACAAAGCTGACATCGAACCGGAAACGACCAGATCGACCGTGACACAGGCTGGTGGCAGCGACAAAGAGTGGAAAACCCCTTACAGCTTCGCGCCGCAACTGGGAATTGACAACGGACCGACGGCACACTGTCACATATTGGCGCTGCGACCACCGCGACCAAACCAGTGGGCATCCCATATAGGTGCCGTGGTAAACCAGGATTCGACCGCCAGTGGGTGTCACATATTGCCGCTGCGACGATCGGTGTGAGGCACATATTGATGCTGCGACGAAGACATCGACCCTAAACCACGCCGGGTGTGTCACACCAGAGTGTGAAGTGAAACTGAAAGAAATTTAAAATGTGAAAGAAAATACGATCTTCGAAAATTGACCAGTTCGAAGTAATTACGAGTGGCCTTATAATATTCACGGAGATTATTTTTTTATAGATAAGTCCAGCAAACCTTACATTTGGAAGATGTAGCAAAGGAGAGTGATTCGACTCTGTGGAAATGTCGTGTTATCGCTGTAAGGCTCTGAACTGGTTGAACTTAAGAATGAAGCACGCCTGAAGATTTGCCATGGAAATAGATATAAAATATCGATTAACTTGAAACATTTCGTCTGTAAGAAAATAACTGTAAGATTTAAAGCAATTCATTGCCCACAAGGTAGTTTCTTCAGCGTATTTTTTTAAAACTTTAACATACTGGAGGTGATTTTGCTTGCAAAGCAAACATTTTGTCCTGCCACTGTAAGTTACTTATATAAACGAATAATCTCGTATTTTAATTTTGCAGTTGTGTTGTCATATCCTGCTATGGCAACAGAACATGGCCATTACTGAAATTAAGTAGTGCAATAGAAGAGCTTTAAAAAAAATAATGCAGTGGAAACGAAAGTATTGTATAATGCAGAGTGTTTATGCAAAGTTTAACTACATATATGCAAAGTTTAACTACATATATGCAAAGTTTAACTACATATATCTTCCAGGAACCAAATTATTGTTATGTAACAGTACCACTACAATATCTGTCTATATTTCTGAGATGAGATATTATGTACACTATTTACTTTTTTCGGACTATTGTCCTCATTTTGTCGCTATATTTATTACGACGTTTCGGCCGTTGTACGCTCCGGCGTTCTTCAGGTGGTTGGAATGTCGAACTGAACCCTTTATTTCATTCACTGGGGTAGACTGTTCTAGTTCCGCGTGCCATGTCTAATGGATGTCAGTTATCAGTTATCTCCTGCTAATTCCCCTCTCCAAGTTCTCCGCCGCCTTAACCGGGTATTGAACTCTCACTCTTTGGGTCCTGTCACTGACTTGAGGACACATGACACAGTAGATAAAGGCGTTGGTTAGATCCAGTAATAGGAACCAAAGAGTGTGAGTTCAATACCTGGTTAAGGCGGCGGAGAACTTGGAGAGGGGAATTAACATGAGATAAATGTAATATAACTCATCTCAGAAATATAAACAGATACTGAAAGGCCGAAACGTTGTGATAAATATAGCGACAAAGATGAGGACAATAGTTCGAATAATGTAAATAGTGTACATAATACCTCATCTCAGAAATATAAACAGATACTGAAAGGCCGAAACGTTGTGATAAATATAGCGACAAAGATGAGAACAATAGTCCGAATAATGTAAATAGTGTACATAATACCTCATCTCAGAAATATAAACAGATACTGAAAGACCGAAACGTTGTGATAAATATAGCGACAAAGATGAGGAAAATAGTCCGAATAATGTAAATAGTGTACATAATACCTCATCTCAGAAATATAGACAGATACTGAAAGGCCGAAACGTTCTAATAAATATGGCGACAAAGATGAGGACAATAGTCCGAATAATGTAAATAGTGTACCACTACAAGATATAGTTCTGTTAAAGTCAGCAGTCAGTGAAGAGTATCTGTAATTAGTTAAGAAAAAAAACATAATATACTATCAGGATAGCGTTAAATCTTTGCGTGTGTGCGAGTTTGTGTTTGTGTGCATGTGAGTGTGTGTGTGTGAATCTCTGTGTGCGCGCATCTGAGTTTTTGTGTATGCGTGTGTGAATTTGCGCATGCGTTTGCGCGCGCTTGTGTGTGTGTGACCACCAAAATCTCCCGACATTCATTCGTCTGCCATATGCAGCACATATGAATGATGTGAATTATCATTTATTCCGGTCTTACAAATTAGTCTGAATGGAAAATTATTCAATTTCCTGGAAGATTGCAAAAGGCGCCTAAAGCTAGAGCAATTCTTTTCAGGGAAGGATTTTTCAAAAAAAATCCTGGAAGGGTGAAATTAGGAAGTTGGCTAAAAGATGCAGGAATATAGTTCAATAAAATGGTAAATATGTTATTCAATAATGTTAATATCGAAAATTTGAAAATTGTCTTTTAATTCTTATTCAGTAAATAGAATTAACATTCTGGCCTTAAATCAGTGACCTCTTGGAAACATCGGACACTGTTATGTTCGGTTTGGGTTGCCAAACAAATTCGTTGTTTTTTTTCCGTTTTGTTTTTTTCAGTTATTTAACAGGGGAAATTATTTGCCACGGTTTTTATGCCTTTTCTAGCTCTTCCGTTGCAACTTTTTTTTTTTTAATTTGATTGAATTTTATCTCTTTTCAGACACAGATTGCGATAGGGAGCCAAGCAGACAATAACGTGCATTTTTGCCATCTACTTCTCTTCGCTTTTCAATCAACGTTCCAAAGCTACCAAAACTGCCCGAGACATGTGTACGGAGGAGGCGCTATTAAAGAAAGAACTGCACGGAAATGGTTTTCACACTTCAAGAAGGGGAACTTTGGCCTCACAATATCTCCGCGTTCCGCCTAACCTGTTCGGCTCAATGAGGACCGATTGAACGACCTCATTCACGAAGATCCGTGCCAATCAACTCAGGAATTGGCCCATGATACCGTTGGTCGTCACCTTCACTCGATTTGGTAAAACTTTTGCTGATTTAAAAAAAAAACGAACGAATTTATCTGACAACGCAATCCTAGCGACATCAGTTCTTTTCCTGGCGAGATGTTAGCCTGTTAGTGATCTTGGCTATGTGTCCCCTTTCTAAGAATAACATTAATGTGCGAGTGATGTAACGGATATTAACATGGAAGGTGGTATCGACTAACCAAGTTCAAATTCCTGGCTATCTATTTTATTCAGTTTCACAATAATTCCCTTCGGAAAGGCATGAATCCATCTTTTCTCTCTCATGTAAAAGTTAAATAGTAGAGTAGACTGGGTTCTCTAGCCTTGGTAGCAAAAAGTCTAAGAGTGTTGTTTACCCCACTTACTTTCCTAAAACACCGTCGCTAGGTGACGCTCCCTTATATTATAAGTAAGCAATGACATTCTGTCCTTCTATCTTTCCGTTCTTTTTTTCTCTAGATTTAAGTCGCACGTAAATAAGAACGCCGAAGCTGAGGTGCGTTCGCTTCCCTCGATCCTCTGTTGACTTTTGAACTCTTTCACACACATGCATATATATATATATATATATATATATATATATATATATATATATATAAGTGTGTCTATCACTTACACTTACTTCTCCACCAGCACCTTCACTAGTTTAATTGTTTTCTTCTTTCATACATCCAGATTGTCACGTCACCCGCAAAAGATCGGTGACATAGACATGATGTTTTTTTGCTGAATACAAGAACACACAAAACTGTATAAACAATTTCATGCCTGGTTTATATACTTTTTTAAACCGAGAGACAGTGAAGAAAACTCTTCGGCCAACTTCTGTCTACCATCCCAAACATGCGGGTACGAAAATCTGTCAACAAAAATAACTTAGTTTCAAAATTTGTGATTAAATCTCACCTAAAGATTAAAATCACAAATTTCGAGACTAAAAATTACATCTACCCAACATAACTATGTGGGAAAGATTTTCCCCAAGTCAACAAATATTTTCTTTGCAACACGTGTGACCCTCCCACAAAAAAATAATCCTTAATCGCTATTGCAGTCACTACTACGATGGCACGGTCAGCAGGCAAACAACACTCATCTCATCTCTACTGCTTTTCCTTGGTCCTTTTCTCACTCTCACTGAAATTACCTCAACCGGCAGACATCACTTCTTTTTTTTCACCAAAACGAAAAATACAATTTTCACCTTACTAGCTTGAAGCAAACAAAACACAGCTCATTTTATTCAAGACCACATGAGAACATACTATTTTTATGGTAATTTTCTCACGCTCGCATGGAGTCTCCCAACTATAAATAGGAGCAGGTACTGCCTTTTGGAGAGGTAGGTTTCCAGCAGTCAGCTCTGAGAGTCGGACCGAACATTCTTGCTGTAACATTCTCGTTTGTATTACTGTTTCTGTTAATATATTTGTTTAACTCAATTCCTCTCTTTGTGTCTTTATTTCTGGACATAACAAGACCACAACAACTATTCAAACACCATAGAAGCCAATTTCGTTTTCAACTTTAAACTACACGGTTTCTCCAAAGCTCAACAGATAAAGAGTGTTATAATTCCAGAGGCGACTCACTGACCTTTTTCACTCCTCAGAGATGTTAACGCTAACAAACTAAGAAATCTGCAAGTACGATTTAATATTACGCGGAGATAACTGCGTCTCCGATAAAAAAAAATCGACTGTAATATCTGATATCTTCAAAAGTTCTCGCAAACATGTATTCGACACTCAGTAGCAAATTCACCGACATCAGCTCAACAGCTTTACCAATCGAAGCTTCTATTAAAATTTTGTACACCGACATCATCCACGCACAGCAAACAAACAAGGCCTTCAAAGTGAAATCAATTCAACGAGGAGCAGTGGAAAACAAAATTTTAATACCAACCGCTAACCACTCTTTTTCTACACTATCGACATATCTTCCAGCGCGTGCTACCACTCTGACACACTAAAGAATTATATAGTACCCTCATGACACATGATTTCAAACAAAGTACATTTTCGTCGACATGCCTAAACGCATACATCGTAAACACACTGTTTGACTATTTTTCTTTTCAGCCTACAAGGGAAAAAACAAAAATACACAAACTTTATGCATATATGGGCAGAATTTTATACTGCCCATCTTGTAGGGAGTTTTGTTGAGTTGCCCCACTTACTTTCGCAAACATCGCCACTAGGGGACATCACTAACCGTATAAATAGGCAATGACATTCTGCCACTCTCTGTCTATCCGTTTTTCTCTAGATTTCAGATGTAGGTCACACGTAAATAAGAACGCTCTCTTGAAGCGCATTCGTTTGCATTGGTCCTCTGTTGACGTTTGAACTTTCTCACATACATACATATATACACATGTGCCTATCACACACGCTTGTTATACTTACTTCTACACAAGCACCTTCACTAATTTAAATGTTTTCTTCTTTCATGTTTATTGTTTTGTAACACGCAACAATATTCTATTGTCTATATATACCCTTGTTTTGTTAATACATACTTATCGTTTGTTTATATATATTTGTGTGTGTGTGTGTGTGTGTGTGTGTGTGTGTGTGTGTGTGTGTGTGTGTGTGTGTGTGTGTGTAGTTTTGTTGTTACATCGTTCATTTATTACCCGAACTAATATTCCAGTCCGCCATTTTTGTTGTAGGATAAATATAACAGGAGACGCGAGTTTTCCGAGTTAAAGAATCGACCAGCATACTCTCACAACAAGAGAAAGAGAAATATGAATTTTAAACCGTAGAGGTGGCAAAGGGTAACCCGCTCGCCATAATATTTCCAAAGTATCCATTGCTATTCTGTCATTAAAATTTCTGTTTATGATTTTTTAAATTGGATTGGATATTGCCTCTTTTATATGTATACAACAATGGTGTTCCAAGAAGATAAAAAAGGGCATTTCTGGCAACGGCTTCTCTTTACTTTTAGTCAAGCTATCAAAGCTTCGTGTGACATCAAGTCTCGGAGATTTCTACCATCAAGGCATTGACAACCTACGGTGATTTCTACAGTCAAGGCATTGACAACCTACGGTGATTTCTACCGTCAATGCATTGACAATCTACAGTGATTTCTACAGTCAAGGCATTGACAACCTACGGTGATTTCTACCGTCTAGTCATTGACAATCTACGGTGATTTCTACCGTCAAGGCATTGACAACCTACGGTGATTTCTACCGTCAAGGCACTGACAATCTACGGTGATTTCTACCGTCAAGGCATTGACAACCTACAGTGATTTCTACCGTCAATGCATTGACAATCTACAGGGATTTCTACCGTCAAAGCATTGACAATCGACGGTGATTTCTACAGTCAAGGCATTGACAATCTACGGTGATTTCTACCGTCAAGGCATTGACAACCTACGGTGATTTCTGCCGTCTAGTCATTGACAATCTACGGTGATTTCTACCGTCAAAGCATTGACAATCTGCGGTGATTTCTACCGTCAAAGCATTGACAATCTACGATGATTTCTACCGTGAAGGCATTGACAATCTACGGTGATTTCTATCGTCTAGTCATTGACAACCTACGGTGATTTCTACCGTCAAGGCATTGACAATCTACGGTGATTTCTACCGTCAAGGCATTGATTGACAGTCTAGTTCTGGACAATGAACGAGTGAATATTTTATTGACTGATTTGCTAAAACTGTTGATGCATAAAAGGATTAAAAAGAATAGAAAAAAACGAACGAATTTATCTAATAACCCATTAAAGAACCACACCCACCACATTTTGGGGCCCCAATTTATTGCCATTTGTTCGTATTTCTTCATTTGACTGTTTTTTAATCTTTGAGAGAATTTTTTTTTAAATATTTTTTTCTTTTATATATTTTAGTTTTACAATGCATTAAAATAATATTAGAAAAATTTGGGGTAGCTTTTTACATTATTTTTATGTGGTTAAAAATTAATCTTCATTGCCACATTTTTATGGTTTACCAAGAAGACTTTCAAACTGACGAGAAACAATTTGAAAAGTATTTTCCGTTATTTTTTTTTTAGAAAAAAAACATTTTATTCTTTTGGAAAAAACAAAAATTTAAAATATGGAAAAGATTTTTCCCGCATTTTTCTTCTTTTTTTTCTTTTTGTTAAGATTGTGAATGAAGATATCAATTATCAACCAATCAAAGTGTCTGGCTAGAATAAAAATCCTTTAAGTCAAGTATTAAAATAATTCTCTGACAACAGCCGAGATATGCCGGATATGCGTCACCTGTCAAAATTCACTGACGAAAATCGGTTTCTACAAACCCAGATTCCACGTATAATTTCCGGTTTCTACTTAAAAAAAAAGAAAGAAAGACAGAAAGAAGAAAAGAAAGAAAGAAAGAAAAAAAGAAAGAGTATGAGAAAGGAAAGAAAGAAAGAAAAGTAAGAAAAAAAGAAAGAAAGAAAGAAAGAGGGAAAGAAAAAAGAAAAAGTAAGAAAAACTAAAGAGAGAAGGAAAGAAAAAGAAAAAATAAGAAAAACAATTTTCACATACATATAAAAACCATTTATTTCAAATAAATCGTCCATTTCTGCAGAATATTAATCTAAGAATTTCGTATCATTGTTCATGTATTCTATATTCTTACTGAAATCACAGGGTCCTTCCTTGTTCGCATCGCTGTTGTATATTTATTCATTTCTTTCTTATTTTCTTTTTCTTTAACTTAGCCGTTTCAAGTCATTTATTTTGTGGAACGATAAATGTATGACGTCAGATATAAACATTTATCCCGCCTACAACAATAATAAAATACGTCCGTCTATCCATTCATTCATCCGCCTTCCTTGGGTCCAATCCTCATTGGGTGTCAACAGCATTCTGGATAATGTTTATTTTACATCATCCGTTTCTTTCTAAAGAAAACTCTACCTCCAAAAATAGTAAATGTTAATTTTGAACCAATCAGAAAGTCTGACTAAAATTTTAACTGTATCCACATTAAAGATGGTACCACCATGTCTCAACCAAACGTCCAAATTCACTTATCAAAAAGAGTCTAAAATTATCTGCATTAGCTCAAAGTTTTCACCCAAATATAAAAAATCTCTTATATCAAGTAATTCCTGTAATTCTACAGAACATTAAATAGAGAATTCTATATTTTATTAACATATTTTATATTTTTTCTTGGCGTCATATGGTTACTTTTTTCTTTTCTTTTTTCGCCAGTCTCTGATTTCTGCATTTATTTGTTCTTTTGCCGCTACTGCATGTTTGCTCATTACATTTCTCCGTGACATATCATATTTTATATTACATATAAATTCATGGAGCCGAGAAAAACATTTATCACATCTGTATCGTGTGTCAGATTTGATTTCTTTATTTCTTCTCCTTATTTTATGCAAAGAAAATTTAAAAAATGTGTCTTTTATGAATAAATGACTTTGCCTTATTTAAATTTTATTTAACTTAATCATTCTTCTGCACGACTAATTCGCATTGTTCATTTATGGCCAGCATTAGAAAGAAAGAAAAATGACCGTTAAGTAATTTTATTCAAACTTCCATCTTATAAATAATTAAAAATGAATGTGAAAATGTGATCAGGATCCGAATTTTCGAGGTTTCAAAACTTAGCTTTATTGGTATATAAACCCACACCTGATCTCACGTAAAATTCAAAAATATCAAAAAATAACAAAAAACGAATGTGAAAATGTGATCAGAATCCGAATTTTCGAGATTTCACAGCTTTATTGGTCTTTAAACCCACACCTGATCTCACCTGAAATTGGAAAATAACAAAAAATAAGAAAAAAATAAATGTGAAAATATGATCCGCATCCGAATTTTCGAGATTTCAAATCTTAGATTTAATGGTATTTAAACCCACACCTACCCTCACGAGAAATTCAAAAATATCAAAAAAATAAAAAAAGTGAATAAGAAAATATGATCAGGATCCGAATTTTCGAGATTTCAGAACTTGGCCTTATTGGTCATTAAATCCTAACCTGACCTAACGTGAAATTCAAAAATAACAAAATTGAATGTGAAAATGTGATCAGGATCCGAATTTTGGAGATTTCAAAACTTGGCTTTATTGGTCTTTAAATCCTAACCTGATCTCACGTGAAATTCAAAAATAAGAAAAAATGAATGTGAATATGTGATCAAGATCCGAATTTTCGAGATTTCCAAACTGGGGAGCCGCACTTGGTGAATCACAAATTCGCTTCGCTGTCTGACTAATCCGCCAAGCCCCATATGAAAGCCTTGTCATTTATTGATAGCCTATTCCGAACCATTCGCCAGGTATGCGAAACCTGTGTTTTGCTGAGGTAATCCGCCGCTAGCGCCCAGACCAAAACGAGCGAAACTCATCCGCCGACAAGCCGAGACAGTCGCGTAATGGATCCTTCGCGACCTCCTCCACTAGTTGACGATAGATGGATCACCTAGGCCGACAAATATCACTGGACCGAGGAATGACCCTCAAGGCCTATCGAGATCCAACGAGGAAACTCGATTGATCCCGGGGTGTCGCAACGGGAGGAGTGATAATAAGGTATCCCCACCAAAATCGAGTCCCCCGTCAATGCGCGGCGTAGGTAAGCCAGCCTAGAAGTGAATTTGTGATTCTCCAAGTGCGGCATCCCCAGCCCCCATGACACGGACATTGGGTACAGACTTCTCTGTCGACGTGATGCTTGCGTCTCGCACACAAGATGGACGAGAGCAAGCGCTCTATCGCATTCTTACGTTCCTTAGAGAGAGGAAGTGCAGACAAGCGGTAAAGGAGAAGAGAGAAGACGTAAGCGGCCCACACCTCAGCCCTGCCCTTCAAAGACAACCTCCTTCGGCTCCAACTCTCGACCGACGCGCCGACCTTCGCCTGTACTTCTGACCAATTTTTCTCCAGCTGGAGGTCAGGTTCAAACCACACTCCGAGAATGCGGACAGGACCCAAATGATCGACTCACCTCAATGTCGCTGCAGGACGACACGAAAGTAGATACGTCATCGGCGTACGCAGAAACCCTGATTCGAGCAGGAACAAAGATTCCACGAAGTGCCGGACTACACGCCCAGTCCCTTAGCCGGCGAAGGGGAGGCTCCAACGCCAAAGCGTAAAGTTGGGGCGACAGTGGACGATACTGACGAACCGACCGAGACAGCGCAAAAGCGCGCGTCCGCCTTCCGTTCACCTACACCAAAGCACTGGGGGAGCGATACAGGGGGCTAATCCACCTTCAGAAGTCGGGTTTAAATCCGGCGGCCTGCAGGTAAGCAGCTAAGTAGCGATGGGCGACACGGTCAAATGCCTTGGATTGATTCAGATTGATCAGCGCAGCTTGCTCGTCGTCTTTTACTCCCTCTAGG
Organism: Acanthosepion esculentum; assembly: GCA_964036315.1. NCBI lineage: Eukaryota > Metazoa > Mollusca > Cephalopoda > Sepiida > Sepiidae > Acanthosepion > Acanthosepion esculentum. The sequence goes on along the minus strand of OZ038508.1, from coordinate 18,792,197 downwards.
ATCGTGAGGATCAGATGCAAGTTGCTCTGAATTGTTCGCCCCTTCACAGCACAAGTCTGCTCGGGTCCCAACAGATTCTCGACAACTAGCTGCAAACGCTCCGTCAGGATCTTGGCCAAAATCTTTAACACTGTGTTTAGCAGAGTTATGGACCTATAGTCGTCTAAGTCCCGTCCACCACCCTTGTCATTTTTTGTAATGATCGAATAGTTAGGACACTATGTAGTCAAGTAGATTGTAAATGATTTTAGGCCGGGAACACTACTGTTACTCAATAGTAAAATCTATATGTGAGAGTTTCAAAACAATTACCTGTTATATAGATGTAAGAAAAAAGAATAGAAATTATATGAATAAATAAACATATTTTTGGGATCAAGTGCCACTCGTCCGGAAGGGAGTGAATTCTGGTTGTGGCCTTATAGTCATGTTGCGTTCTAAATAAGAGCCAGTCACGATCTTTCCGTCGCGTTGTACAGAAGGGTAGTGAGAATGACATTCGCGGTCAGAGGTGAGCAGGGACAAAGCGGAGTTCTTCCTGGCTGAAAAGAAAATCTGTATTATTGTGAGAAAAGACAGAAGAAGTAGCGAAGATGTTCTAAGTGTTACTTACCTACCTCCAGAAAGTGTTAAGTAAATGCATGAATAAAAAAAAATAGGAGATGAAAAAACACACTTCCTGTTTATCTTTTCTCACCCTGGCGATATTTCACTTTCCGTTACTATGTTGAACATTCACCGGTCATTTCCCAGTATTTGTTCACACTGGCGCAAACACTGAATCAAAATACGGTGTAAGACAGGCGCTAACCAGCCAGTGAAACCAGATTGACCGACGAGAACGGCTGTGTGTTTAGAATACACCTGATTTGATGAGCATCATTTATGCAACAATTAATGAATATTTTCATTTTCTGCTGCTCTTTCGAAGATGCTATGATTTTCTTTTTCAGCTCTAGTAGCAAAAGAGACAACAATCTGCTCATTATGATCAGTGCGAACAGACACATCTACATTATTGTTATTAATCTGAAAATTAAACTATTCTTACAATTGGAGTATTTGAACGGTATTACCCAAACAAAAATTCTGCTACGATGTGCTGTTTTTGCTGTGTTATCATCATAAACACACCCACAAAAGCATCGGATCATTTTATTATAGATATTTACCAAAGATCTATAGTAATTCTTTAAAATATATCGTTCGATGAGAAAATCACAAACGACAGGCGAGGCGGGAAACTGGAGAATTTTGCCAGAACAAAAAGATTTTAATTTGCTTCTATGACTGGAATCTTGCATTCCTTCACATGGTTTCGTTTTTGTTTTGCGCTTAACTGCTGCTGCTGCTTCATCTTCTTCCTCTTCTTCTTCTTCTTCTTCTTCTTCTTCTTCTTCTTCTTCTTCTTCTTCTTCTTCTTCTTCTTCTTCTTCTTCTTCTTATCCTCCTACTACTACTTCTCCCTCCTCCTCCTTCGTTTAATTATTGTTTTCCAAAGAAATTAAGAAAAATCGATTATTTATTGATCATTTTAATAAAATCTATATTAAAGAGGTCAATCATTACACATACCCAATAGATGAACACACACACACACACACGCACGCACACACGAACATACACACACACACACACAAACGCGCGCACACACACAAACGCGCACACACACACGCAAGTGCACACACACAAACAAACACGCACACACACACACACAAACACGCACACGCACACGCACACACACACACACACACACACACTAAACTTACCAGATTGAACTAATTTGGAAATTACAGCACAATGAAATTTTCAATTTAACGACTTGTTTGTTTTTTATTTATTTTCGATTGATTTGTTTTTTACGGCTTATCAACCTTTTTTAGGTTATTTAAAGCCAGAAAATTTGTTTTTTATGGCTTATCAACCTTTTGCAGGTTATTTAAAGCCAGAAAATAGTTTTAGATATTTTTGAAGATAATAATGACTTACTCATACAAGACCTAATATTTATCCCATAGCTAGGGGGGAAGAGGTGGATTCATGCCTTTCCCAATGGTATTTGTGCGTATGTGAATATAACGAACCTGGCTGGAAATGGAACTCTGAGACTTTTGCAATTTTATATTTTCTATGGCGCTCCTTAAATTGACTGTTCCGCTCGTAAAAAATAGGGAAACATTTTTAGGGGGAATAATTTTGATAGATTAGCATTCACTAGACATGATTCAAGCTACGACATTTTTTAGAAACGAAAAAAAAGGATTTTTTATAATTTTACGAGGTGAGGTCTTGTTCATAATATAAATACAGTGTCAAATTGATTCCGGACTTTTAAAGAATATTCTGTATTAATTTGTTTTATTTACAAGTGTCAAGTTTGAAACTGATGTCTTTGATAACTGCGTACTATAGATGTTCTATATACCAATTTCTAAAAGTCTGGGCTTTTTTCAGGAATTTAGTTACTGTTGAGAAATTTGGTAGGAAAGTCCTTAATATGTAAAAGGAGACATTTTGGCTTGTATTTCTTAAATGAGATTTAAAATAAGAATATGGTGTGGGATTTAGATCAATTTCCTATTATAAATTATTGTTTTGGAGAGTGAAAATAAGACATGTAATTAATAATACCTTGCCTTTCAGGTCTGTAGCATGAGTATTAGAGTACAGACCACTGACCCATAAATTCCTGTTATTTTGACGACCACCTGAAAGACATTTAAATACAAAATAAAAAAAATAGTTCAGTGTATGGAGATACAACAGTAACAATGCCAAAACAGAAACTTTCCGCTTTTCAAATAAGTTTTCTCATTTATATAAGCAATTAACGTTTATATTAAGCAGAAATTTCTGCTTGAGACATACACGAAAATATTCAATACTATAAAACTTTAAGACTGATTAAATGTTGGAAATAAACCATTAAAAGAAAACCATTAAAATAAACCATTAAAATAAAACCATTAAAAGAAAACCCTTAAAATAAACCATTAAAATAAAAACTGCTGCAACCACTGGTAATAATGACAGTTTTCTTTGTAAGATTTTCCGGAGGAAAGATTTTTTCATTCAAACTTCAAGTGATGGCATTTATCAAATAATAAAGGATTATTTTACCATTTTAGAAAGTGGGGTCCTGTTCATAATACAAATACGATGTCAAATTAATTCCGGATTTCTTAAAGAGTATTCTGTATTTTGTGTTTTATTTACAAATGTCAGGTTACATCATTGATAACCGCACACCATTAATGTTCTCCTTTTTCCCAATTTGTAAACGTACAGAATTATCTATAACTTGAATATACTTTCAAACTTGACATTTGTAAATAAAAGTAAAGCACAGTCAGTCAGCTATGTGCCATGCATGATATACGCTTAGGCGATCATGTATCTTTCGATACATGACTGACGAGGCAGATTTGTTCGCCGCAGTAGGTTGCCATTTCTTTCTACGGTAGACCATTTGCCATCCAGGGCTATAGAACCCGGTCTGTCCTGCTATTTATCCATAGCTAGGGGGAAATAGAAGTGGATTCATACCTTTCCCAAGGGTCAGTCAGTTATGTGCCATGCATGATACACGCTTAGGCGATCATGTATCTTTCGATACATGACTGACGAGGCAGATTTGTTCGCCGCAGTAGGTTGCCATTTCTTTCTACGGTAGACCAGTTGCCATCCAGGGCTATAGAACCCGGTCTGTCCTGCTATTTACCCATAGCTAAGGGGGAAAAGAAATGGATTCATACTTTTCCCAAGGGTCAGTCAGTTATGTGCCATGCATGATACACGCTTAGGCGATCATGTATCTTTCGATACATGACTGACGAGGCAGATTTGTTCGCCGCAGTAGGTTGCCATTTCTTTCTACGGTAAACCAGGGCTATAGAACCCGGCCTGTCAAGCTATTTTCCCATAGCTAGGGGGAGAAGATGACGATTCATGCAGTACAGATAATTCTTTGAGAAGTTGGTAATCGATTTGCAACTGTATTTATATGATGAACACGACCCCCTTCGAAACCGAAAAAATGTTCGATTTTGTCAGATGCTGTGATTTGGGGAAAATCGAATGCAAAAAATGTCCCAATGAAATCCTTTCTTTTTTTTTACGATCGGATCAATTTACTTTTTAAAATAATCCCGATTATTTTGTTCTACCCCTGAGAGCAAAGTTAATTTTAATTTTAAAAGAATTGGATTTTCAAATATTTTTCAATCCTTACTCGTAGTCCAATCTAACACCCCCCCTCCATCAAACACAACGATTTTTTCTCTCTTGTGTTTTATCTCTAAAACAATTTCCTTTGATTTATGGTTGACTGATTGATTCGTTTTTTATGGTCTATCAACCCTTTGAAGATTATTTAAATAATTTTAGATAGTAGGATGTTATTGTTGGAGATAATAATGATTTTGTGATACAAATCTTATTAATTAATCCATAGTTGGTTGCTCTTTCCCAAGAGTATTTGCGTGCAAATAAATTTAACGAATCGGACTGAAATTTGACCTCGGTTCTCCGATTAACAATTCCGAACCATTATCCAACACGAACATCTAAGCTAACAGATATTCCCAAGCGGTCACCCATCTATGCACTGACCAGGCTAGCTGTTGCTTAACTTGGGTGTTCGTACGGAACCAATGTCTCAACGAGATGCGACCGTAAGTATCTGATTTTGGAAATCCACGTAATAAAATGTTAAAAAGGTGACGATCGTCTACCGCGAATTCTCATACTTTCATTTAGTGATTTTCCAAGCATAGCTTAGATGTGGCGCAAGGACGAAAGTATGAGGCACCCAGTGAGGATCGAACTCATACTTTCATCTAATGATAAAAATGAATGTGATTCCGAGTATGATCCAATAACTTTAGATCAATCCCTCACCAATCCCCCCCCTAAAATATACAATTGAAGTCCTTCTTAGAAACAAGAGAAAACAAATTCATATTGAAAAAGAATTAAACCAAAACAATTGAGAGGCTTTATGCTTTCGGGTTGCCTAATGAGCATTCAAATGAAATAAATCATTTCGGGTGATTACACTAGTGTGTACGGGTTGCGCAACAGGTGGAATCGATGAAACGGGTTCAAATCCATATTTATGAAGTTGTGTTCACTTTCGCATAAATACCTGTTGGATAAAGCAGAAATCTGTCTATTCTCCCACCAGTTGTGTGTTAAATACCAGAGTAGACTGTGCTCTCTAGCCTTGGCTGCAAACCAGTCTAAGAGAATGAAATCGCTGAATTGTTCCCAGACTGCATGAATTTAAGCGAGCTCCTCGGCTGGCGTCTCGATCCCACCCTTTCACTGTCGAAACGGTTAAATGTAACCGTCTCTTCTACTCCAACAGATTCTTCTCTCGCACTTCCCGTCTGTGGAACTTCCTTCCTCTTGCTTACTTCCTTGATAACTATAATCTTCAAATATTCAAGTGTAATGTCAATCGACATCTTCTGATACCTTGATCTTGTTCCCCGTCATTCTCTGTTTCCTTTCCTCAAACCCGCCTCTTTACTTTTGTTCTCAGTCCTCTGTAACCCCTCGCGTGCTAATGGCACTCCTGCCTCGTTTGGAGTGAATTGCGTAAAAAAACAAAAGCAACATGAAACCGTTCCACTAACTTTCGCAACAATTCATGACAATAATAAATGAATAAAAAACAAAGTAATCTGTGGAGAGCCATGATCACCTGCGTCAGGAAGTGACATAGCATTTTAAAACATAACATTTTAAAAATACTTGAACGATTTTGAGCCAAATATGGCTTACTCTAAATTTTACCCGTCATTTCAGGAACTGTGATTTTCTTTGAGCGGTACTGAATAACTTTGCTGTAATCAATAAAAATATTTCAAATAGATGTGTCAGTTTTAGCAAATATTTTGCTGTTTTTCCATCCCAACTTTGAATGAATATTTAGTTATGTCTGCTACATAGCCAAGAGCAGATAACTGTGTAGTAATTTCACCTTTGTGCTATCAAACGGCGCCCGTGTGTTTGTAAAGATTCGCAGCGCTCATTTTGGAGTCAGACACAAAAGTCGCCTGCTTTCCCGCTGTATGTCTGTCAATCGGAATGTTCCGCATAACCTCAGATGTTCGACTGTCTTTTATACGACGGCTGTATGAAAAGAAAAAAGTGTAAAAGAAACAGACAGCCACAGAAAGAAAAGCTTTTTATGCTTTGACAGATCGCACTGTATATATATAAATCGATTTTGGTTATAAAATGTAAAAAGTAAAAAAAACAAGGAGTTATCAGTATTTACATTATTTTATTGTTACCACAACGTTTCTACCATTGTACCCACCTCTCTTCATCAGGTAATTGTCGATCAGGGAATTTCAGACTGAACCCTTTATTAAATCTAAGGAGATAGCTCTTTTCCGCTGTCCATATCCAGGAATATCTCGTTTAATTCTTATTTAATACTGCTCAGTTAGTGCCCCCCGTTTTACAAGCGACAATAGACTTGCGAATTAATGCGTTGCTTCGTGAATTTGGAGATATAATAATTGTGAGTGCCGTCCCTGGCTCGGGCAGTGTGCAGTTGAACTCGGTGGAAAATGGGAGAGTAATAACTGGGCAGTACTAAATACAAACTAGATGAGATATCCCTGGACAGGGGGAACGAAACAGAAACAATCTACCGTCGATTAAATAAAGAATTCAGTTTCAAAATTCAGTGAAGTTTGCCGAGATCGAGAGTCATCTGATGAAGACCGGTGGGCACAATGGCGAAACGTTATGATAACAACAACAACAACAATGGAGATAACAGTACACGTGTAAATAAGTCAAAACAATAGCCATTCAGTCACACAAGATGACTGGGGAGTCAAAAATTTTATTCGTTGATTTGTTTGACGGCTTAGCAACCCTTTGAAGGTTATTTAAAGCCGGATAATATTTTTAGATTGTAATATTTTTTATAATAATGAATGACTAATAGCAGTCCTACTAATTAATCCATAGATGGGGAGAATATGTAGATTCACACCCTCCCAAGGGTGAATATAAAGAAACCCAACTGGAATTGGAATTCGGCTCTCCGATGTCCAATTCCGAGCCGTGATACATTATACCACCTGCATATTCACTTTTACAGCACGCGTAATTCCAAGCGGTCACCCATCTAGGTACTAATCAGACTCGACGTTGCTTAATCGGTGATCGTACGAGAATCGACTAACACTTTCGATATACAAAGCAATAAACTAAATAATAACAAAAAAAATAGTTTAAAAAATGTCTACTTTTCGTTTGTGGAACACTTTAGCCCAGGGTAGAGATCGTGGCCCGTCTGATAAAGATTGCAGGTATTAAAAAAAAAAAAAGTTAAATCCACATAAAGCATATTGACTATTTTTGTGTAAATCTTAGACAAATTTCGCTAGGTTAGACAAGTTTTTCAATCCCTAAGCTCATTGTGACCAGTCTGCAATCTTCTTTCCAATTCTGCATGAGTATCCAAAGAAAACTTTCAGGTCACACTCGTTTATTTTGCTACGTTTAAAATAGAAAGAATATTTTTATTCTTTCTCTCTGGCAACAACTTGATCAACTGTGGGTCGTATCACGTATTGATCTCCAGGGAAACACAGACGGATATGCTTATGAGTTTGTCTGGAGAAAATGCAAACAACGGCCAGGGTAGACGGTATAAATAAAGCAGAAGGGACAACACATGATACGGAATGTAGCAGCATGTAGGAAGAATTATTTCTATAAAAGATGTCGGTGCTGAGGTGTATAGTTTGGTGGAACTATGAGATCGTCATGTTTTTGAGGGTGAAAAAAAATCGCCCGAGGAAAGCAAGAAAAAAAATGCACAAAATGGTATATTGTACTGAATGTACGAGACTGGGGTAAGAGAGTGGGGTGGGACCGATGGAAAGCGAAAAAGTTGAAAAGGAGGTTAAGATAGGTTATAAAAACGACACCTCACAGACGCACCGTCGCCTCTCTCTGTCTCTTTTATAAATACTTCCATGGTAATTGCTCCGATGAGTTGCTATCGCTGGTTCCCAGGCTCCATGAATTCAAGTGTCCTACGAGGCTGGCATCCCGTTACCACCATTTCACTGTTGAAACTGTTAAATGTAGACGTCTCTTCTACTCCAATAGCTTCATATCTCGCACCTCACGCTGCCTTCCTCATTCCTGTTTCCCTGATGACTATGATCTCCAACTATTCAAGTGTAACGTCAATCGACATCTCCAGTTGCCTTGATCTATCCTCTATCCTTCTCCACATCCTTTCCTCTATCTCTCCTATCTTCTCTCGCTCCAAATCCTCTGTAACCCCTTGAATGCTAGTGACTTCCAGCTTTGCCTGGGGTGAAAAGCTTAAAAAAAATTAAAAAAAACATTGCGGTCTATGATTTCGAAGGATTAACTGTCATCTGTTTTGTGACATTAGCAAAAAAGAAGCCAGTATCTCTCTCTCTCTCTCTCTCTCTCTCTCTATATATATATATATATATATATATATATATATATATATATATATATATATATATATATATATATATGTATGCGTATATTTCGGCAGCATGTTTTTCATTGAGACATGTATCGTTGAATAATTTAGACATGTTCTGCCTACTTATTTTCAATAGGATCCTTTCATATTCGCGGATAAGCTTTTTGGTGTCAGTATTGAAGGACGAGCGAAAATGATACATATTTCTTTTATTTCCGAGTACTTTCGACATAGCACAATGTCATCATCAGGGTATTGTTTATTACAAGATAAATATGTAGTGTTCATTATTGTCAAAGACAAAATTGTTATGTTCATCTGAAAGTTAAACTTCTTACATGTGGAGTACACACACACACACACACACTATATATATATATATATATATATATATATATATATAGTATTTACATTAGTCGGACTATTGTCCTCATCTTTGTCGCCATATTTGTGACAAATATGGCGACAAAGATGAGGACAATAGTCCGACTAATGTAAATACTGTACATAATACCTCATCTCAGAAATATAGACATATATATATATATATATATATATATATATATATATATATATATATATATATATATATATATATATATATATATACAAGTATAAAATTGGTATATCCGGAATAAATTCCAATAACCAAATATAGTATTCTTAAAAGAGTTCTCAAGAGTAGAGCAAATATAATTTATTCGAAAATTATAACATAAGCGTGTTATAAAATCACTACAAAAATAGCCATTTTGTTTCAACACTTCTGGTATCTTATCAAGTGATGGTGTTAAGGACATTCAACACCATCACTTGATAAGGCACTAAAGTATCCGTTAACAATAATACATTTAAAAAATAAATAAATAAATAAAATAAAAACATATTTCGATTCGCATCTAATTTTTTCGTCTCGGATGCTACCTGAATTTTACCAAATACAAAATAATTTCCATGCCTGAAGATGACTGAATGTACAGTTGAAAGTACTTGCGTATTAAAGAAAGCCCTTATAGAGCTTATAATTTTTAAAAACAAGGATCATAACATTCATCGTGTGATTTGTAGGTTAATGCACCTTTAAAATTTTGTTTGCGAAGGTATTTCGCCATTTTATATCATTAACTTTACTGAAAGTTCTCCACTGCCTTAACCGGGTATTGAACTCACACTCTTTGGGTCCTGTCACTGGATCTAACCAACGCCTTTATCCTTGAGGACACATGACACAGTGGACAAAGAGTGTGAGTTCAATATCGGTTAAGGCAGTGGAGAACTTGGAGAGGAGAATTAACAGGAAATAACTGATAACTGACATCCATTAAACATGGATTAAACGTGGAACTAGAACAGTCTAACCCAGTGAGCGAAATAAAGGGTTCAGTACGACATTCCAACCACCTGAAGACGGCCGGAGCGTACAACGGCCGAAACGTTGAAATAAATATGGATCTCAGAAATATAGACAGATACTGAAGGCCGAGGCGTTGTAATAAATATAGCAACAAAGATAAGGGCAATAGTCCGAATAATGTAAATAATATACATAATACCACATCTCAGAAATATAGACAGATACTAAAAGGCTGAAACGTTGTAATAAATATGGCGACAACGATGAGGACAATAGTCCGAATAATTTAAATAATGTACATAATACCTCATCACAGATATATAGACAGATACTGAAGGCAGAAACGTTGTAATAAATATGGCAACACAGATGAGGACAATAGTCCGAATAATATAAATAATGTACATAATGCCTCATCTCAGAAATATAGACAGGTTATATAGATCTTTGGTATATGGTTTTTCATAACCATTATTCAAATCTAAAGTTACATCGAGAAAGTTGATCATTTTAGTATTAGTGGTAGTGGTAATATTTAGCTCGTGGTCTTTGAAAGATTTCGTCAGTTCCTTTCTCAATCGGTCAATATTTTGGGACTTGTTTTACGGAACGTCCTGGGTACGACGTTAAACTGCATCCAACAGCAAGGCCTCTGATCAGGAGATTTTGAGGAACCGTGGAACCACCTCTTAATTGCTGGTGTTCCCAGGTCCACCCTGACCCGGGGTAGTCGCATCTTTTGGGGTCCCAGCTATGGGGAAATAGTGAACTTCCAGGTCTTTTCCAGCACATTGAAACAATGATGTTGCCAACTATACGTTTTTGAAACAATGATGTTGCCAGTTTTTGAAACAATGATGTTGCCAGTTTTTGAAACAATGATGTTGCCAGCTATACGTTTTTGATATATTTAGTAAATACTGGATCTGGCATTAAATAACCCATAGTGGTTGATATGCCATAAAACCCCAAACAACCAAACAAATTGTTTTATGGAGGAGAATTACACCGTCATCTCCATAGAGTCCAGTGTCCTTAATATCGAAAATAAATCTTAGTCGCCACAATAACAAGATTCCAGCTAATTCACATGCGTCTACTGAATCAAATGCTTCCATAGCAATATGAAACTCTGGGTTACTTCTTTTGTTCCACAGATAATCATTATGGATTAGTATAGGTTTTTGCGCCCGCTTTATGATATTTATTTCGCGATCGCTAATAGGAAAGCAATTTTTTGTTAAATTTATAGCAGACATTAGCAGATTCTCGGTGTGGATTGGGTAAAAGTCACAAATATCGAATTGGATGAATGTACATTCATTCTTCCTTTTTATATTTGTAAACCATTCTATGGATTCTGCTGTTTTATGCCACTGGTTAATTCCTAGAGCACTTTTCATGTATCTGAATGCTCTTTCAAGGATGTTTTTGCTGATTTTTTACCGATATTATTTTTACTTAGGTTAAGTAATCGGTATTGAGAGTTCTTTAACTTTGTTGTCTTTATATATATATATATATATATATATATATATATATGTGTGTGTGTGTGTGTGTGTGTGTGTGTGTGTGTGCGTGTGTGAGAGAGAGAGAAAGTAGAAAAAGTGTTCTTATGTCGCGTTTCGTCCTTTAGGACTTCATTGGACTAAATTTGTTATGTTGGTGCAACTACACATGCGCACGAACTAAGGATGCTGGGATTTCTTTTTTAATCTAATTGATTTTTATTTACATTCTTTTTCTTTTTCCATCACTTTTGTTATTAGATATTCCATAGAATATCTGCCAAGAATTGTGAAATGTTATTGCGATCAAGGCACTCACGTTGTAGTGAATTTTTTCTCAAGAGTAGCATTTTTATGTCAAAATTGTGGTCAGTCTAGTTATAAATTTGATGTATTATTTTGTAATATGACTCTTTTATGTTCATATAATATTTTATTTATATTACATGAGGTTTCTTCCGTGTATTTTTTACGACAATTATTACAGATCAAGTAAATTCCTCCGTGAAGTTTTAGCTTATTGTTTTGTCTAGTATTGACTAAGTATTTTATTGTTCTAAATATAGTAGTAACAAATTTTATGTTGAGTTTAGATAGATTCTTTCCAATTGTAGTTGTGATAGAGTTAGTTGGTAGGACAATATATTTTTTGATTCGTTGGTTTTATCAGGAGGGGCCTTTTATTCTATTTTGGAATATTTTATGAACATTTTGTTTCGCGTTAAATATAAAATAATTAGGGCACTAAAAAACTTGAAAGTGTTTTCAACGTATTTCTCCTCTTCATGTAAATATTGAGGGCTGCAAATTCTGAGTGCTTTTAAGTAGAATCCTATGATTATACCGGATTTTAGTCTGTTGTTATGATTGAACAGAAATTTATTAAGTGGTTTTTGTTGGCTGATTTCCGGTGGACACCAAGTTTTAAACTGTGGTTACCGCGGTATGGTGTGATATTTAGGAAAGGTAAGGAATTGTGTTCTTCCATTTTGTATGTAAATTCTACTGTATGTTCGACTTTTTTTAGTTGATCTACCAGATCAGGTAGATCAGTATCACGGGGATATATTACACTATTTATATTATAAACCTAATGCCTTCAGAATACAGTTTTTACTAGTGCTTATATTGCAATTTTTGAGCAATGGTAAGAAATGATTGCTGAAGACATTAGGTTTATAATACCCAGAAACTCATGCACAGATGTTCTCAAGGACACATGGCACAGTGGATAAAGGCGTTGGTTAGATACAGTGACAGGACCCAAACAGTGTGTGTTCAATACAAGAGAACTTGGAGAGGGGAATTAACAGGAGATAACTGACATCCATTAGACATGGCACGTGGGTCAGTTCGACAATATAGACAGATACTGAAAGGCCGAAACGTTGTAATAAATAAAGCGACAAAGATGAGGACAATAGTCTGAATAATTTAAATAGTGTACATAATACCTCATCTCAGAAATATAGACAGATACTGAAAGGCCGAAACGTTGTAATAAATATGGCAACAAAGATTAGGACAATAGTCCGAATAATGTAAATAGTGTACATAATACCTCATCTCAGAAATACAGACAGATACTGAAAGGCCGAAACGTTGTAATAAATAAAGCGACAAAGATGAGGACAATAGTCTGAATAATTTAAATAGTGTACATAATACCTCATCTCAGAAATATAGACAGATACTGAAGGGCCGAAACGTTGTAATAAATATGGCGACAAAGATGAGGACAATAGTCCGAATAATGTAAATAATGTACATAATACTTCATCTCAGAAATGCAGACAGATACTGAAAGGCCGAAACGTTGTAATATATATGGCGACAAAGATGAGGACAATAGTCCAAATAATGTACATAATACCTCATCTCAGAAATATCGATAGATACAGAAAGACCGAAACGTTGTAATAAATATGGCATCAAAGATGAAGACAATAGTTTGAATGATGTAAATAGTGTACATAATACCTCATCTCAGAAATATAGACAGATACTGAAAGGCCGAAACGTTGTAATAAATAAAGCGACAAAGATGAGGACAATAGTCTGAATAATTTAAATAGTGTACATAATACCTCATCTCAGAAATATAGACAGATACTGAAAGGCCGAAACGTTGTAATAAATAAAGCGACAAAGATGAGGACAATAGTCCGAATAATGTAAATAGTGTACATAATACCTCATCTAAGAAATATAGACAGATACTGAAAGGCCGAAACGTTGTAATATATATGGCGACAAAGATGAGGACAATAGTCCGAATAATGTAAATAGTGTACATAATACCTCATCTCAGAAATATAGACAGATACTGAAAGGCCGAAACGTTGTAATAAATATGGCGACAAAGATGAGGACAATAGTCTGAATAATTTAAATAGTGTACATAATACCTCATCTCAGAAATATAGACAGATACTGAAGGGCCGAAACGTTGTAATAAATATGGCGACAAAGATGAGAACAATAGTCCGAATAATGTAAATAATGTACATAATACTTCATCTCAGAAATGCAGACAGATACTGAAAGGCCGAAACGTTGTAATATATATGGCGACAAAGATGAGGACAATAGTCCAAATAATGTACATAATACCTCATCTCAGAAATATCGACAGATACAGAAAGACCGAAACGTTGTAATAAATATGGCATCAAAGATGAAGACAATAGTCTGAATAATGTAAATAGTGTACATAATACCTCATCTCAGAAATATAGACAGATACTGAAAGGCCGAAACGTTATGATAAATATGGCGACAAAGATGACGACAATAGTCCGAATAATGTAAATAGTGTACATAATACCTCATCTCAGAAATACAGACAGATACTGACAGGCCGAAACGTTGTAATAAATATGGCGACAACGATGAGGACAATAGTCTGAATAATGTAAATAATGTACATAATACCTCATATACAATGCATATAGACAGACACTGGCGGATATATTAATAGACAATTATCAATATATCGGAAGTATGTATATTGTTTGGGTCAAAAAAAAGATCAGATTAGAGAAATGCTAAAATATATTCCATCACTCCAATAGGCGATATTTGGAATAAGGATTGCATTTGGATTTTTGATAAATATTGGTTTATAAGACTCGTCATTAAATGTAAAACAGCATTGATTACTGAAAAGACGGTAGATTCTTATTATTATTATTGGTCGGAAGAGATTTTCCTTTGGCTGTATTAGATGTTTTTTTAAGAGATTTACGCATTTTTCAACTGGGACGTTAGTGTAAAGGGATTTTATATCTAGACTGGCCATGAGTTTGTCTGTCATGTTCATTTTCCTTGGGTTTTTTTCAGTTCTTTATGAGTTCCTTTGTTCTCTATGAGATAGACTGATTGTTCCAAGAAGAGAGATCAGAATTTTTGTTATTGTTTTTGCCAGTTTATGTAAGGGCGCAGCTGTCTATTCGCTGCATCGTAAAGTTTGGGTGTTCAAGCGTGATATTCTATTTGTTTGCTTTTTCCTTTAATTTTCTAATCTTCTTGTTTTTCAGTAATTATTTTCTTTATTTTATTTTCGCATGTTTCGGTGTCGATGGGTAGTGAATTCATTTTTGTTAATCAGGATATATATATATATATATATATATATATATATATATATATATATATATATATATACGCTACTGCCCCTGTCTGAATAATTGGATTTCTCTGTAACCTTGGAAACAGGAAATTATGAATTTATATGTGCGTTTAAAACTCAGTATATTTAAAAATAAGTTATTCCAAAATTCGCTTGAAGATGAAACAAAACTAATGGTAGTTTTTAGCTCCAGGTTTTGAATCATGGTTATTACTTTGTAGCGAAGAATCCTTATTTTAAATCCGTTAATTTATAATATTTAAGCTCTATAAATTTGCATTGAGCACTGTTTTGTAAAAATAAAAAATATCAATAAGAACACCGGATTATATATCTTACTGTTCTTTCTTTTTATTTATATATATATATATATATATATATATATATATATATATATATATATATATATATATATATATATAGGGAGAGAGAGAGAGAGAGAGATAGATAGATAGATAGATAGATAGATAGATAGATAGATAGATAGATAGATAGATAGAGTTTTAAGGTGTGCTATATTTATGGGATAAAGTGCTCAATATCAGATATAGACCGTATGTAAATATAAACATAAAAGTGAACATTGAAGTCAACACTCAGAGGCGACAGGCTGTTTCAAGCAAGACGCAATCGTCAGGCCGCCTTACGATTGTATACATCATGAAACAGCCTGTCGCCTCTGAGTTTTAACTTCAATGTTCACTTTTATATTTATAAATATATATATTCGACTCGCCCGTCGTATTCGACGTATGAGGGTCAAGCAGCTCAGTTCCTAGGCACCGACAGCCAGTCACCAGCAAATGTGATTTGATTATAATGATGAAGGTTTTGTGCAGAACCATGCACTCTTTTCGAAGGGCCGAATACAGAAACCTGGTGCCCTAAACGACCCTCCGCAGGTTTTGAATTCAGAGTTTTCCTTCTCCTAGAAGTTGCCATCCAAGGCTATAGAACCCAGTCTGTCCTGCTATTTACCCATAGCTGGGGAAAAAGAAGATTCATACCTCTACCAAGAGTATTAGCACGTAAGTGTATGTAATAAATTTGACTGGAATTCAAACTCGGCTCTCCGATTCCTCAATCCAAGCCTGTATCCCTTTCTCCACCGTGCCTCCTGCATATATATAAAAGAATAAGAATCAGGATATATATATATATATATATATAGTCAAACCTAATGAGCCAGACAAACTTACCAAGGTTTCACTTAGGCAGATCGTCAGGGTCGGCTGGCTAAAGAGGCAACAGTAAAACGGCGTATTTATAGACGACAACCAAGACAACACCACGTGACCAAGGAAGAGAATAATAATAAAAAAAATATTAAAAATAAAAAAATTTAAAAAAAAACGAAAGAAAAAGAAAGAGAAAAAGAAAAAGCGACAACGATGGGGGGTTTATAGATTGATTCAACTAACTAAAAGGAGAGGGGATAGTTAAGAAAACACAAACAATAATGATAACGCTACAATCGGGAGAGAGAGGCTTATTTCAGTAACCAAGCATTTCTGTGACTACATTTGCTAAGAATCTCGGTTTTGGAATATATATCCTGATTATTATATATATATATATATATATATATATATATATATATATATATATATATATATATATATATATATATATATATATATATATATATATATTCTGATTATATATATATATATATATTTTAAACATGTGTTGAATGTTAAAGACAACATCGTGCTGCATAATTTGTCGTTTTATAAGATATTGTCTTTAACATTCAACACAACATGTTTAAAAGAAAAGTTGCTGCCAAATTACACATATATATATATATATATATATATATATATATATATATATATATATATATATCCTGATTATTATTCTTATATATATATATATATATATATATATATATATATATATCCTGATTATTATTCTTATATATATATATATATATATATATATATATATATATATATATATATATATATCCTGATTCTTCTTCTTTATCCTTGATCCTTAGTAAAGATATTGTTTTCTAATTCTTCCACACCCAGTAACCCCTTGTGCCCAAGTGGCTTTGGGGCTTACGGCCACATGTCGTTGAAACACCGGTTCCCATACGATCACCGAAGTTAAGCAACGTCGAGCATGGCCATTGCAATAGTTTTTAGATGAAAGAAGGTTTATTAATTGCGAAGGAGTTAAAACTGATAGACTAGTGTTTCTCTGCATTTAAACCTGAAGGATTTTTACGCCTGAGGGTTTAAAAAGATTGCCAAAGTATATGAGCAAATTATGTTATCGATAATGAAAAACATGGAAAACATTATCTTGATAAATTATATCAATATATTTTTTTATCTTAAATTGTGACAGTACTTTCTTTCCAACCTAATAGGAACAGAGAGATATAAAAAAAAATAGATAAGAACTGAATGAGATAGATAGATAGATAGATAGATATGAACAGACTGAGATAGATAGATAGATAGATAGATAGATAGATAGATAGATAGATAGATAGATAGATAGATAGATAGATATAAACAGACTGAGATAGATAGATAGATAGATAGATAGATAGATAGATAGATATAAACAGACTGAGATAGATAGATAGATAGATAGATAGATAGATAGATAGATAGATAGATAGATAGATAGATAGATATGAACAGACTGAGATAGATAGATAGATAGATAGATAGATAGATAGATAGATAGATAGATAGATAGATTTGAACACAATTAGATAGATTTGAACACAATGAGGTAGATAGATAGATAGATAGATAGATAGATAGATAGATAGATAGATAGATAGATCGACAGACTCCGCCCTAATCAACGTTGTTGTTCATTTATTCTCTTCTCCTATTGTCCTCAGTGGAAATATCATTCGTTTCTTCGGCAAACACGCATTTCTTTTCTCTGCAACTGGCAGAGGCCAAACTTAGATGGACAATCCTCATCAATATTCCTATTTTTATAACAAAATTGTTTGAAAGGAGGAAAAATATATCTATTTCCGATCTCTCATCACCTTCTAAAAATAGGCATTCCGTTGATTAGACCAAATAAGAAAGAATCCATCACTTGTTACCATCATCATCATCATCATCATCATCATCATCATCATCAACTTTTCCCGCGTTCATATCACAACTGCTATTTCCCTCATTAGCAGTCGCTAATCTTTGGATAATCTTTGTGGTTATTTTTACCATTATTTCGCTTAATCTCATTTTTTTTCTTATTATTATTAATATTGTATTGGATAATGCCAAAAGTTCCTTCTGGTTATGCTATTATATGACATTAGGAGTGTTTAGTTTTAACTAATTTTTTAAATCACTGTGGGCTGTATTTTGAGGGTGCGCATTTTTTATTGATTTTAATATAGGAAGATGAAACAAAATAGTAATATTTTTGTATATGGTGTACTCATTTTATGGTTCAAAAAGGATTTGTGAAATTTATGAAGAAGTACTTTGAATGGTCGAACATATCAAAAGTTTCGTGCTGTCGATTTCTCTTTGAATGGTGTTCCATGGGCAGGTAAACTAGCTGAGTTTGAACACATGAAAAAATATTTGCAAATAAACGAGAGTATGCGATACGGTAAATGCTTCAAAACCAGGGGGTGAAAATCAGTTGCATAGGCTTCATTATGTTAGTCGCTTTCATGTGTGGCTTCGACATAAGCGAAAAATATACTAGGCCGTCTTCAACAACAAATCATTGATCATTAATGTTATGTTATTGAAACAATCTGTGACAGGTGATGAAAAGTGGATACTTTACAGCAATGTAGAAAGAAAGAGATCGTAAGACAAGAGCAATGAACCATCACTAGCCATACCAATGGATAGTGATGGTGTGTGCATGGTCTGGTTCTACTTTGAGTTCCTTCCAGAGAAGCCAATGGTTGATTCGAGTAAATATTGTTCATAATTCTACCAATTGAAACAGAAATGAATGATTAGTTAAATGAAAAGGTATAATATTCCGCACATGTTTCGTTAGTGACTGGATAAAATTTGTTACAGCTTTACAGCCGTATTGAGTAGATATTGCACCTTTTAATTATCATTTATTTTTATCTTCACAGATTTCTATCAATGAAAACAAAGTTCATTCCATGTTAATCACAAAGACCCCTTCGTTTGTAGCTAGACGGTTGACCATTTGGGAATACCAGATGCTGTTAGCTTAGTTGTGTCGGTTTGGTTTGGTTTGTTTTACGGTATATCAACCTCAATGGGTTATATAGTGTCGACAAGATTTTTAATGCCGGTAATATATTTTTCTTCAAAAATGTATTGCTGGTAATAATGCATTGCTGGTAATACTTTTTTCCTTCAAAAAATTTATTGCTGGTATTAAAACCTATTTTTTCACATTCATAGTGCTTTAACCCCATTTTTATTGATTTTAATATCTGAAGATGAAACAAAAAAGCAACATTTTTGTATATGGTACTCATTTTATTTTAAGAAATACAACTGGGGTTCAAAAAGGGATTTTGAATGGTTGAACATATCAAAAGTTTTACGCTGTCAATTTCTCATTGAATCTGTGACAGATGATGAAAAGTGGATACTCTACAGCAATGTGGAAAGAAAGTGATCGTAAGACAAGGGCAATGAACCATAGCTGAGACCCTAACAGGTGCTACTGGCTCGGGTCAGGGTGGACCTCGGAATACCAGTAATTAAGAGGTGGTTCCACGCTCCTCAAAGCCTCCTGATCAGAGGCCTTGCTGTCGGGCGTAGTTTATCGCCTTACCCAGGTCGCGGATGTAGTTTATCGTCATACACATGACGGTTGGGTGTGTCGTTAGTTTAATGTATAACAGCTCAGAATGAGAATTGGAGAGCCGAATTCTAATTCCAGTCGGCTTTGTTACATTCACTTACAGATAAATATCCTTGGGGAATATTTTCCCCTCCATCTATGGGTTAAATAGTAGGACTTGTATCTTAATAGTTATTATTATATCCATAAGTTATAAATGCTCACGCAATACAAAAATATGTTTTGGCTTTAAATAAGCTACAACAGGTTGATAAACCGTAAAAAAAGTAATCCCTCAATAAATGAAAAAGGCACCTAGTATGGCTGACAAAAATCAAAAGTTCTGAGACGGTCTAATAATGGAGTTGCCAGAAAGATGATAGAAGATAAACAAATAAAATGGAAAATATATTAACGATTAAAGTTAATTTTTAAAATGGTTAGCTTTTTTAATTTTTACTTTATAAATCGCTCAACCTTTTTAGATTTCTCAATATTTTGTTGTAGGTCTATATCTATAATTCTCAAAATATGTGTGTATGTATGTGTGTGTATGTGTATACATATATATATATATATATATATATATATATATATATATATATATATATATATATATATATATATATATTTGCGTGTATGTGAAAATATGTATGTGTATGTATGTGCGTGTATATATATATGTGTGTGTGTGTGTGTGTATATATATATACCTATATCTATAATTCTCAAAATGTGTCCGTATGAGTGTGTATGTATGTGTGTGTGTGTGTGTGTGTGTGTGATCGGATGTTGCTTAAGAGTTTCCACAGTTTTCATCGGATTTCGATGAAATTTTTTTGTTTGACAGATAATTCTTCAGTGCCGGTTTTGAGTCCAAATTGTCTGGAAGCAATTACAACCTTGAAGGTGTAAAATCGAAAAAACTGATTTTTTTACATTTTGTGCAAAAATCAAAGGCAAAATTTAATATCTATAAAAAAAAACAGCGTACAATCAATTTAAAGAGTTGAAATCTAACGCAAAAGATTATTGGAATTATATAAAAAAATTATATTATAAATGAAAATTATCGTAAATTATTATTTATGGAAGAGATTCCTTCCTTGCAAGATAGAGAACGCAAAAACAGTCCCCCCGCCCCCTTCAAATTTTACCCCCCTCCCATTTGGGGATATGCCTCAGTTGCACCCAATTGTTATTATTAATATTGATTTTCGGCTGGGCTGACTTCAAACGCAAATTGCTCCAACTGAACGGCAAAAATTCCCAGTAAAGTCGAAGACGGGTTATACTGCTAGTATTTACTGGGTTGAAAATATCTGTCTATATTTCTGAGATGAGGTATTATGTACATTATTTACATTATTCGGACTAGTGTCCTCATCTTTGTCGTCATATTTATTACAATGTTTCGGCCTTTCAGTATCTGTCTATATTTCTGAGATGAGGTATTATGTACACTATTTACATTATTCGGACAATTGTCCTCATCTTTGTCGCCATATTTATTACAACGTTTCGGCCTTTCAGTATCTGTCTATATTTCTGAGATGAGGTATTATGTACACAATTTACATTATTCTGATTATTGTCCTCATCTTTGTTGCTATATTTATTACAACTTTTCGGCCTTTCGGTATATGTCTATATTTCTGAGATGAGGTATTATGTACATTATTCAAATTATTCGGACTATTGTCCTCATCTTTGTTGCCATATTTATTACAACGTTTCGGCCTTTCAGTATCTGTCTATATTTCTGAGATGAAGTATTATGTACACTATTTACATTATTCGGACTATTGTCCTTATATTTGTTGCCATATTTATTACAACGTTTCGGCCTTTCAGTATCTGTCTATATTTCTGAGATGAGGTATTATGTACATTATTTACATTATTCGGACTATTGTCCTCATCTTTGTCGCCATATTTATTACGACGTTTCAGCCGAATGTGCAATATGAGCTCTGGTAAAAATAGATGTGGTAACAGCAAAAATTGCAATATGAGCACTGGTAAAATGGTTACGTTTATAATACCCAGAAATTCTTACACGGATGTCCTCAAAGACACATGGCATAGTGGATAAAGGCGTTGGTTAGATCTAATGACAGGACCCAAAGTGTGTGAGTTCAATACCCGGTTAAGGCAGTGGAGAACTTTCAGAACTTGACTATTGTCTGATAACTGACATACATTAAACATGGCACGTGGAACTAGAACAGTCTACCCCAGCGAGTGAATTAACGACATTCCAAACTGAAGAAGGCCGAAACGTTGTAATAAATATGACGACAAAGATGAGGTCAATAGTCCGAATAATGTAGGTTTATAATATTGAGACTTTTTTTTAGTCTGGCAGGATCCCCAGTAACTTACTTTACAAGCAAAATTTTGCAAGTTAAGCTTTCAAAACTAATTTTATAATCATGTTATTTGATATGCTTGTGGTTGCTATCATCGTGGGCTTACCTCAACTTGTCTGCCAAGGGCCTTTACACCTGTTAGGTGGGGGTTCTATAAAGCAGTATAAAAGAAAAGAGAACACACCCTCTGTATCTTCATTCACTCTTCTACCGCAAGATGCCGTAGGGACAAGATGTGTCTCAATTCCTTTAGTTTCCGTTTTTGTAATTTTTTTTTTTTTGTCTATTTTTATGGTCTCCTTCAATTACTTCCTGAGATCTGCAGGCATATTCTTCTCTATGATCTGAAAGACTTTCTTTTCTTTATTAACAAAATCAGATTAGGTCTCCTTGATTGGATGGTCCGTCTGAGTCTCACTGTCTCAAATTATTGACTTATTATTATTACAGCAATTAGTTTAATTCGATTGCGTTATTCTTATTAACAGAAATAGTTGGCATTCCTTCATTTCGTTTTGAGCTGGGGAATGAAGCTGTTTTCGTAATCTCGAGGTTCGGAACAAAATTAAATCGATTTGCAAAAATTCTTTGAAAATCAAGTAAAGGTTTGATTAAAACAAAAATAATTTCATCGTCTGCTTCGCCTGATTTCGGGATTTTTCATTTCTTTAGTGTTTTTTTTTTTTTTTTTTTTCGTTTAATTGCGTTGGTGCGGACAAAACATTGTTTTGAAGACAACGTCTTTCGTCATCTCAAATTAGATTTTTGAAAGAAAGAAAGAAAGAAAGAAAGAAAGAAAGAAAAAAGAAAGAAAGAAAACAGTGGCGTCGTGCAGATAGCGTTGTCCAACATCAGAAGTCGTATTGCGCATGCGTGTGAAACAAAGTCGATATTTTTACTTTTTCCATGTGTTGGATCTAACAAATCTGCTCTATTTTCGCCAACATTTTCAACTATCTTACACGCATATATACAGATAGATGTATGTAGGAAATCAATAGAAAACGCATGAATGTGTTTATGCAATGTGAGGATTAAAGACTGATAAAAGAAGAAAAAGAAATAAATAAATAATTTCTGAACATTATACATAGGAATAAACAATATATATTATATAAAAAGTAAACAAGTTAAATTACTTACAATATCAGGGTGATTATTTCAATAAGGTTTATGAGATAGATAGATAGATAGATAGATAGATAGATAGATAGATAGATATGAGTAGACTGAGATAGACAGATCTTCCTAGTTAAGTGGCATATTTATTCAGGACGCAGAAAAACAGTGCTCTCCACAATTTCATTTTCTTTTTATTATCTTTAAAATGTCTATTAACCTGACTATTCCTAGGAAAAAATAATAGTGTAGTTTTTTCGTTGCCTTTTCGACGGCATTAAATTCAGAATTGTCATTCACGTAGACTGGTAGCTAACCAAGGGTAGAGATCTCAGTCTTAACATAGCTAAAAGGAAAATAAACATGGTAAATGCCTTTTCCTGTCACATTAGTACAACATAAATGCAAACAACTATCTCAGCTGGAATTTGAACTCAGGTTGGCAATTTCACTTACGAATATATATATATATATATATATATATATATATATATATATATATATATATATATATATGTAAAAGGCTCAAACACTAATATTCCATCGTTATAATTTATTACATTGAAATCGTAATTGCGATCCAATTCATCAGACCTACAAATTCAAAACATATATATATATATATATATATATATATATATATATATATATATATATATATATATATATATATATACTATTACTCCAACGTGTGTTTTGTGGATAGCCATGTTTGAGTAGACGCTCTTGTTTTAAACAGTGTTAATTACATCTACAGGCCTTCCCATTCAATCGAGAGACTTAATAAAGAAAATGTGCTCTCTGGTAGGGTTCGAACCTTTGTCTCCCACGGTAGGAGAAATATAAGAGCGTTGTAGATATTACAAAAATAACAGCATAAAAAAGCCACTGATTGGGTTTTGGTAGTTTCATGCCTTAAGCATTCATCAGACCATGTCTACACGTGATTTGTATGTCTACACTGTTTCAAGAGATGTACATTCAAGCTAATTCATAATTATATATGCATATTCAATTCTGTAAGCATAGATTCATTTGATTAACTTAGATATGTCGTAATTCAGACTGTTAAAAAAATGGCGTCTACGTAAACATTTGCATCTACTAAAATAACATTCAGAGTAATAGCAAATACTGTCGGATTAAAATGAATTCTATTAATTTCAAATAAATAAATATATATATATATATATATATATATATATATATATATATATATGAAAAAAATTTTAAATATCAGTTTTTATCCCGACATCGATGTTTGTTAGTAAAATTTCCTAGGTGTAGTGATTTCGAACGGTATATTTTTTTGACTTTGTTCTTTTGAAAACTGAAAAAATTCGAAATACCGTTCAAAAGCCATTACCCCTGAAGACTGGAAATTTTACCAAGAAACATCGATGTCGGGATAAAAATTGATATTTAAAAAGTTAAGTAATCTTTTCATATAATGTCCTTAACGCTCTATTTTTAATATTATCTTAATATTTTTAATATTTAGCACTATATATAAAAAATATCTTAAAAATAAAAATATCTGATGTTTATTAAATCTTACATACACACACACACACACACACACACACACACACATATATATATATATATATATATATATATATATATATATATATATATATATATATATATATATGATGAAGATGTGGAAAAGACAAAGCAAAATCCGAATATGTGAGTTTACTGTTTTTATTTTGTTTTTGTTTTTGTTATTCTGTCGACGTCAGACGTTTCGGTCAAATAGACCTTCTTCAGGACATGGTTAATGGAAACATATTTATATTAGATTTAAGTTAGATGAAGAGACGATATATATATATGCATAACTAAATTTAAATCCTAAAGAGCCAGGAAAATCTACCTAGGTTTCACCTAAACGGATCTTCACGGTAATGTCAGCTTACCCTGAAGATCCGTTTAGGTGAAACATAGGTAGTTTTTCCTGGCTCTTTAGGATATATTTTAGTTATTCCCGCTCTACTTGGCGCATTGAGCACTCTACACTTTTATCTTACTACTAGCTTGGGTTATTTTTCTTTGGACTAAAGACTTAAGGCACTGGACGATTTGTTTCGCCCTGTTCGGATGTTTTTAGTTCTTTCTTTTTTTATTTCTAATTTTTCCTCAGGTACCAATTTGTTTTGACATATCTACAAGTTGAGCTATCCGAGGTTTTTTTCCAAACAGGTATTACTGTTAGTGTGTATATATATATATATATATTCGCTTGACGAGGAAATGGAACTA
Source organism: Acanthosepion esculentum (assembly GCA_964036315.1). Lineage (NCBI taxonomy): Eukaryota > Metazoa > Mollusca > Cephalopoda > Sepiida > Sepiidae > Acanthosepion > Acanthosepion esculentum. Next base: position 18,766,666 of record OZ038508.1, on the reverse strand, counting down.
ATGTCTTTGGTTTAATAACAAAATTAAATTCAGGGGCTTTAGCTTCCATTTCTGAAACATGGTTATCACTGTGTAGCGAAAAAACCATATTTTAAATCAATTAATTTATAATATTAATGCTCTGTAAAGTTACATTGAGCACTATTGTGTAAAAATAAAAATATCTATAAGAACACTGGATTTTATATCTTACTGTTCTTTCTTTTAATTTATATATATATATACATACATATATATATATATATATACATATATATATATATATATATATATATATATATATATATATATATATATATATATATGTATGTATGTATGTATGTATGTATATAGGCAGCATGTTTCATTCAAGCATGTATGGTCGAATAATCTAAACATATTATGTCTGTTTCTTTTTATTTTAATCCTCTCAAAATATTATTCCATAATGAACTTATTAGCATTAAACAAACCAAAATCAACAATATTTTCCCTAACGACGTCGTCGACGAAAAAATAAAATTAGCCTCAACGAAATTTAGAAGAAATGACGCCAGACCCCTACTTGACGCAAACAAAAATAAACACGCTATTAACTTATTCTATCGTAACTGTAGCGGGCCCCTAAACAACGAGGTTTCTTTTATTGTAGCGGTGAACGTCGGCGTCACCAAATATGTTGTGGACGTGCATGTTGCGGGTCCCGCCATAATTATTTTATTTTGTCTAGGAAAGGTGCCATTATGCTGGAGGTCGCTATCCAATGTGGTTGTCACAATGCAATTTATATTTGGCGTAAAATAGCACATGGTATAAAATACAAGACAGAACGTAATGATTCAAAAGTAACATAACAATTGAATTTATTAGTGTTTGATGTACACGCAATTAAGCTGAAAGGTTTGACAGAGTTATGTCTCTTAGATTTGGAAATATTTGTACTGGAGCTCATAAAGGTTAGATTAACTATTAAACTGCAGTTTATAAGAATGAGTATGTTGCATGTTAGAGATTGTCTATTGGACAAATTGATAAGAGTTCAGAATTGTACTTGCGTGATTGTTGTAAAGTTCTTTTACGTCAGACTTCATTAGTCAAGACGGGAGTTCTTTAAGGGTCACATTTTGGCAGCAGAGATGAGACGCACGAGTGAGTAAAGAGAAGAGAAAGAAAGAGGCAGAGAACCACTCGTGTCTGGTTTTTATAGTATGTTGTATCACGTGACAGGATCAACCTTAGAAAGCGCGAAAACAGACTTGTCGCGTGCAGGCAATTTGATTGGTCGGAACTGACCAATCAGCGAGCTAGATTGGCGGAGATTAACCAATGAATGCTCGTTGTATAATTTCTATGTATGATGGTGGTGGTGATACCATATAACCAAAAGCACCCGAATTATAAGTAGGATGAAAAAGCAATTAAAAATATAATTCCCCGCTACATATCAATCAATAATCTTAGCAAACGCCGAAAAATCATCTACAACAATAAGTTTTAAATAAGTTTTAAACATCCAACTTATTTATTACCAACAACACCGGGCCTTATAAAACCCCTTATCTAAAAATAAAGACTTGGGTATTTTAAATCTTTATAAATATACTTGGGTATTTTAAATCTTTATAAATATTTCAATAGTTAAACAAAAACAATTTGTTAGATATATTTTTAAAAAATTATTTAAACAACATCTAAAATATTACTACAGTTAGATTTACGTTAGAAATATTCAAACACAGTTGCATTCCATATCACGTGACGTCCGCGTCTCGCGACGGACGCTACTTAATGTAAACAAACTTCTGAAAACAGCCATTTCTGATGAAAGATCGGGGCCAATCTGAAATATCAAATATATATATATATAAAAATATAAATGAATACTTTCACAAAAAAAAACTTTCAATTTTTTTTAATTTGCAACTTTTCAGTTGTTTTTTCTATCTTATATATATATATATATATATATATATATATATATATATATATATATATATATATATATATATATATGTAATGATAATGTTAGTGATCAGTGTGGATATTCCAAAAGGATATAAATCCAAGGAGTGCTTTATGCTAGAAACAGCAAAAATAATTATTATAAAACAATATATTATTATGGAATATATTTGTGTACATATCTACTTACATATTTGTCGAGATTTATGCATGTAATGTCGAAAGTTGTTAGTATCTATAATTATTTGGAATCACACACATTTTCAGTTAGATATATAAAGATGCGTGTACATATATGTAAGCGTGTGGGCATATCTACACCACAACACACACGTAGATATATATATGTGTGTGTGTGTGTGTGTGTGTGTGTGTGTGTGTGGTATATGCATCTATGTATGTATGCATATATACATATACATATATATATATATATATATATATATATATATATATATATATATATACATATATATGGAATAGATGGAAGCAAAATTACAAAGAACGAACATTATCTATGAGTTCAAATGCCCCTTAAAGAACTGTGTTCCTGATCAAACCGGACTCATGAATAATTACATCGGTTACACAACTACATGCTTATCCAGATGTCTTACGTTACACCTATCTGATCACAGCTCCATTAGAACGCATTTAAACAGGCACACAAATTTACTAGACTCCATTAGAAACATATTAGTAGAAATACCTGTTTGGAAAAAACCCTCGGATAGCTCAACTTGTAGATATGTCAAAACAAATTGGTACCTGAGGAAAAATTAGAAATAAAAAAAGAAAGAACTAAAAACATCCGAACAGGGCGAAACAAATCGTCCAGTGCCTTAAGTCTTTAGTCCAAAGAAAAATAACCCAAGCTAGTAGTAAGATAAAAGTGTACAGTGCTCAATGCGCCAAGTAGAGCGGGAATAACTAAAATATATCCTAAAGAGCCAGGAAAACCTACCTATGTTTCACCTAAACGGATCTTCAGGGTAAGCTGACATTACCGTGAAGATCCGTTTAGGTGAAACCTAGGTAGATTTTCCTGGCTCTTTAGGATTTAAATTTAGTTATGCATATATATATATCGTCTCTTCATCTAACTTAAATCTAATATAAATATGTTTCCATTAACCATGTCCTGAAGAAGGTCTATTTGACCGAAACGTCTGACGTCGACAGAATAACAAAAACAAAAACAAAATAAAAACAGTAAACTCACATATTCGGATTTTGCTTTGTCTTTTCCACATCTTCATCATATATATATATATATATATATATATATATATATATATATATATATATATATATATATGTGTGTGTGTGTGTGTGTGTGTGTGTGTGTGTGTGTGTGGTATATGCATCTATGTATGTATGCATATATATATATATATATATATATATATATATATATATATATATATATATATACATATATATGGAATAGATGGAAGCAAAATTACAAAGAACGAACATTATCTATGAGTTCAAATGCCCCTTAAAGAACTGTGTTCCTGATCAAACCGGACTCATGAATAATTACATCGGTTACACAACTACATGCTTATCCAGATGTCTTACGTTACACCTATCTGACCACAGCTCCATTAGAATTTAAACATGCACACGAATTTACCAGAATCCATTAGAAACATATTAGTAGAAAACACAAATATATTAACTGCTTCCATCTGCAAAAAAAGATTAAAAATAATGGAGGCTTTAATAATAAAAAAGAAAAAGCCAACTCTTAACAATATTAACTACGAACAAAGCCACATTGTGCTAACCGTATTCGTAAATTAAAAACATCCCTACTACACACTAAAACATATACATAATTCACACACTCAATTAAGGTGAAAAATCGAATCATCCTTGATAATGGCTAAAGGTATAGCCGAAAGCGCTCGGAAACATAAAACATTTGGACAGTTCCAACACACCCTTTGTCCTGTAAAGAAAGCTCTTGTTCGAACACAAGAAAAATTAAATAAAAAGCTCAATCGTAGTACCTTGTCTGTCGTTTTTATTGAAACATGCATATATATATATATATATATATATATAGATATATACATGTTCATATATATATATATATAAGTTCATATATATATATATATAAGTTCATATATATATATATATATATATATATATATATATATATATATATATATATATATAACTTGTTGCGGTAAATAAATTAAAACAAAATAATCAAGATATTTTCCTTTCAAGGAATTAAAAGATTTCTCAGAAATAGATTTTTATTTCTCTCTTGGCTTTTTTTTCCTGTTTCAAATAGTTATTGAAATGTGTCGAACTGTGTTCAATTGGGTTTGGGGGATCGTCGTCTATAATTTGATGAACATCTTCGAATGATTTTAACCAAAACTTCAAATCCCACTACGCCTATTTCATCTTTTCACAAACAACCATTTTCGTTTTCTTCGGGTCATTTTAATAAAAGAAAAATGTTGCTTTGATTTTTATTCGATTATCTTTTCTTTTCTTTTCTTTTTTTTCATAAAAATACTCCATTCGTCTATCGCTCTTTGATATTTGAACAAAGAGACTATTTTTTTTTTTACGATGTTTTGTTTGGTAACCAAATAATATTGAAAAAATAAATGAATAAAACAGACTGAATTTGAAAAGCCAAAACCTTAGGGCAGATAGATTCATTTACAATGTTTGTTTTTAATAAATGTTTACCCAATACAAGGCTCGAGAGTCACTCATATAGTAGAGTTACAAAATGAGGTTGTTTTATGTAGAAATGGGAAGACGGTAAGTACAGATTATGGGGATAAATACAATAGACACGAAGAGGTTTAGCTTGGAGTGTTCAGTAATGGGGTCGTCCTCCCGAGAGTTTGTTCCATGAAGCAGCGGCTCTTGAGAAGAAGTTGTCCGAATGAAAATTTCTTTTTACCAATGCAATACGAGGGGATGATTCAACTCTGTATGTGTGGGTCTAAACCAGGGGTGGGCAAGCTTTTTAGTACAAGGGCCGCATTCTAAAAATTTATAGTTTTACTGGGCCGCATAGTATATATAAACCAAAATAACTGATATTTAAAATTGGCAAAATAAAGGGCTTTTAAAGGAAAAATATAGTTTTAATAAATAACATTTTAAAGCGGGCCGCACGAAATCGCTTGGCGGGGCGCATATGGCCCGCGGGCCGTAGTTTGCCCACCCCTGGTCTAAACAATTGGAACTAAGGGATGTAACTCTCCGAAACATTTTTTCATTGAAATATCGACAGAGCAGCGAGAGGCTTGCGATGTTTCATCTGTATGAGAAGAGTGGAAGGGTTGCAAGTAATAAATCACCCACAAGACCGCGTAAACTATTCTGAATTCTATCAGGTCAGGAAAGAGAAGATTGGGTAGCTTCAGCAATACTTCATTTTTGGTTTGATCTAACTCTTTTACAGATAGAGCATGGCAGGAGGAGTTGGGTATTTATCTGGAACGGTAAAAGAAGCCGACCATTTTTTCCAGCGTCATTAGCGACGGATCGCTTACGAGGTCCATTTAAGGACGGGAGTGGTGAACTTGAATCCCAAAAGATACTCAAAGCAAGGAGAGTGCAATTATTCATCATGAAGAGTAAGAATTTAGCTACGACCGTGCGGTATCCAAGCAGAATCGATCTAAACTGCCATGATAATGAATTGATCTACCACAGGCGCCCTTTAGAGTAATTAAGCTTACCTTACTTTGACATAAAAACGCAATGATGAGAAGCGACACCTACTGTAGTGCAATAGTTTTTAAATTTGCTTTGAAGACAAAGTGGAAGTCTAATAGCTTATTGTGGGTTTCACTAATGTAGCCTTATGCCAGATTAGAAGATGGTCACAGTAACGGAGCATCTAATAAGGCTCGAACTCAGTACCCAGGCGATGAAATATGCATGATTTCTACTTTGCTATCCCAGCACTACGACAAACACTCCGTATTTAATTACGAAAGAAAGAAAGAAAGAAAGAAAGAAAGAAAGAAAGACAAGTTTAGGAAAAGAAAGACAGTGCTTGTATAGAAACAAAAAAGAAAGAAAAAAGAAAGAAAGAAAAAAGACAAAAAGAAAAAAGACAAAAAGAAAGAAAGAAAAACGAAAGAAAGGATGAAAGAACGAAAGAAAGAAAAAGAATTGAAGATAAAAAGTTCATTCGTGAGTGAAAAAGGTGCATTGATCGATTGTGAAATTCAATTCAATGAAGAGACACTACCTTTTTGTTCATATTTTTTGATCGCAAATAGATAGATAGATAGATAGATAGATAGATAGATAGATAGATAGATAGATAGATAGATAGATAGATAGATAGAAACAGTCTGAGAGAGGCATAACGCTATCTACCTCAACACCCCTATACGCACTTAAGATATATCGGACCAAGGAAGTAAATGAACTTTGAGTAATTCGTCAAAGTAGGAAAATGGGAAATCAAATTATGTTAAGTGCGCTGATCTAAAAGGGCGTGTTTCAAATTGAGGTAGAGTTGAAAGCAGATGAAAATTCTGACTGCTACTCCTGTCACGTGACACGATTTATGAACGCCATGACCTGTTTGGGCTTCAATCGGGAAACAGCGACACGGCGAAAAAAAGAAAAGGCGAGTGTAGGAGCCAACAGCCAGGTACAATGAGTAATAAATGCAAACTGAGATAGATAGATAGATAGATAGATAGATAGATAGATAGATAGATAGATAGATAGATAGATAATGAGTAGACCGAGATAGAGATATATGGGTATGGGAAAATCAATTAAAAAATCTAAACTATGTTTGTTTTTTTTAATTCATACGTAATTAGACAATATCTACAAAATGCTTGGTTGAGACCTACCAAGATATCCAGGTAAAGACTATTATTACATAATGTTATAATAATTGTGCTTGTCCCTCCTTTCGTTAGTTCGCACGACCGTTAAGCACTGCCAAAATAATATTAATCATATTGCGTGGAAAGAGGGTAAAAGACAATACTTGGTTTCAATGAGAAAATAAGAAAGAAAGAAGGGAAGCTAGAAGTAGAGAAAGAGAAGTGAAGAGAGAGAATCAGATTAAGCGTATAAGAACAGATACTACACTTTTGATCTTAGACAAAAGGCCGAGAAGCAATTGTATTTTCTTGCCGCCCCACGCAGGCAGTATGTCAGACAAGGTCAATTTAATGTGAGGAGCACGAGCGCATGCACCTGAGCCAGGTCCCAAAACAGCCCAGCCCCCGCAACCGTCGGTCCCGCTGATATCAGTATTACTATCGATCACCACCTCTTTATTGCAATGAGGAAGGTACTGCCTCGACCGGCTGTTCCCCGAGACCGGGCGCCTCTAATTAATATTTTCAGTTGTGCTCTGTCCAAAGACAGAGAGAAATCTGAGCGGTGAAATGGACTTTATCCGCCCACTGGCAGAGACTACATTTTGATCCCAGTCAAAAGGCTGAAAAGTGAATGTATTTTTCAGCCCGTTGAATGTGATACAAGGTCGACGTTTAGAGTGAGTTTACAAGAAATACCGTGGAGAAATTCCCCAATCCCACTCGGCACTTCCCTTTTTGGGGACGTCTCAAGTTCCAGGAAATAAACCCAGCCCCCTCCATCAGAAAGAGAGGTATTGCCTAGGGGGGTAAGGCTCCCTGGGGCTTGGGCTGAAAATGTTTACCCTCCCCGAACCCCAAAAAGGCCGAGAAGCAATTTTATTTAATAATGATATACATTATTTGTGGCACAAGGCCGAAGGGAGAGTGGAGAGGCTGGTTATCAGTAACTATCCTACTTCTAGCTACTTATTACAAATTAAAGTACAACTTCATCATCTAAAGGGAAGTGAAACTTTCATTCGAATTTTGGCCAACCTTGACGTTGCTTAACTTTCATGATCACTCGAAAAGCATTACTAATAGTATGTCTGATTGTCACTCATCCAGTTTGTTATCCAATTTAACGTAGCTTAACTTAGCTTTAAATTCATACTATGTAAAAGTGATATATTTTACAACCTCGGGGCGTAGAGAAAATCGAGTTGAAATGAGTAGAGAACGAGACAATGTCGTTCATCTTTAATTAAAATTGCTGCAATTTTAAGACGTGTTTTCATCTGAAAGTGGCCGAACTGAACACAACTTTCTGCTTCATCTTTTTTTTTTTTTTTTTTTACAGCATTGACGATCCTCAGTTCTGACCAGACATAATGTTTCTTAACTTGGGTAATCTGGCATGAGGTGCTATTTGACATGCTGCGAAGTCAGGTCGAGAAAGACGGGTCACAAAGTGCATCACTCACACGTCACACTTAATAAGAATTGCTGCGAGAGAATGTCTCTATTATTGAGGGTTTTTTGTTTGTTTTTTTTGTTTTGTTTTTGTTGTTTTTTGGGTTTTTTTTTGCAAAAGAAAACCCCACTCGTTTACCGAGCTTCGTTTTTATCAGAACAAAGTATGTACATTATAAGAATTTCTCTGTCCAAGTGTCTCGAATTATCCTTATCTACTCGGAACAACTTCTTTATATAGACATACTAGATTTGTAGAAGCTACGGCAGACAAGCAGTCCTCACTACGTAAACAAAATTCTAATGTAATATTTCTTAAATGGAAAATATGAAGAAATAATTAAATACAATAAGAAGTTCTTAACCCAATAATTAAAACGATTTAACACTACAACTTAATTTTCTTCCATTTCAGTGCACTTAATTCGGTAGTGAATATTAATCACAGAAAATCTGTGAAAATTCATAAATCAATATTCTGCTAATAACTGTATATCATATTTCTGGTGTTGTTTCGTGCGTAAAATTGGAAACTTTATTATTAAAACTTCTTATAAAAGGGGTTGATCCACTGTCTTCATGACTAACCGTGCTTGGGGTAAGACGTACACTTTGACTTTGCAAGTAGCAGTTGAATTTTCTACACAACTCTTCACAACACATGAGCACATTTAGTTTCGGTTTTAATATATTCATCATTGGTTTTACTCCTCATAACACCTGTGAATTGACAGGACAAAATACTTTTAGAACCTTTTTCCCTCTAAATTTTTCGCAAAAAAATCAAATATATCTGAGATGAGAACACGTGGCACAGTGGATAAAGGCGTTAGATAGATCCAGTAACAGGACCCAAACAGTGTGAGTTCAATACCCGGTTAAGGCAGTGGAGAACTTGGAGAGGGGAATTAACAGCTGATAAAATACCCGGTTAAGGCAGTGGAGAACTTGGAGAGGGGAATTAACAGCTGATAAAATACCCGGTTAAGGCAGTGGAGAACTTGGAGAGGGGAATTAACAGCTGATAACTGACATCCATTAAACGTGGAACTAGAACAGTCTACCCCAGTGAGCGAAATAAAGGGTCCAGTTCGACATTCCAACCACCTGAAGAAGGCCGGAGCGTACAACGGCCGAAACGTTGTAATAAATATGAGGACAATAGTTCAAATAGTGTAAATCAAATATAGATTTACCTTTTTGCTTTATGAACCAGCGAACAGGCATCTACATAATTTAGTAAGACAGACATAAAAAGATACTTTTATATGTAATAAGTCAGCCTATCTCTTTCATTTAGTGCTAAATCCATCCATATGTTAAAAGAACGTAACTAAATTCCAGTTTTATTGCCCTTGAAACGAACATTTCCAACGTAAGACCAAATCCTCCAACATAAATATGAGAGCTATACATATCCCTGTCCTTATGGAGACACTGGCTGCTGGCTTGTTTGCAATTACTGAGGCCGAATTAAGTTTTCGAAAGATAATTACTTCAGAAACGTAATGCAACATGCTTTCAGTATCGCCACCAGAACAGCTTGCGAAACTTCAGGTTTCTGTTTAAGCAAACAAAAAATATAACGAACTCTAAGAAGCTTTTATTTCCATTCAAGAGACGAAAGAAAAACTTGAACATTTTGCTGAACCAGTCCAGAAAACAAGAACGACTGGCAGACGTTTTTAGTGATTGAAAGAGTTAATGGCGACAGCCGACACATTTGAAATAGGAGAGAACTTGGTCAAACGCTGGTTCGCACAAACCCAACTATAACAACTACTACTAACAACTATGACACCAACTTTTACAACGACTGGCTGAACTAACAACCTTATCCGACCGATACATTCTTGCACATTGAAGGAGTGAGGTATGTGAGCTTTTTTCACGGATCATAAACTATCATTTGCCTTCGATAAAACAACACGAATTAAATTAGACAAAGAACAAAGACATTCGAATTTGATTACTGATTATGTTGCAGATATTATGACCATTCGTAGAAAAGGCAACGTTTTTCTGACTGCCCTTCAAGGCCAGCATATGCAGTAACTAGAAAACCGTGGGATTTACCAACCCTCGTTGAGCAAAAAGAATGTGAAACTGAAGTAAAAGTTTATATAGACAGACTTAAAGCTTACACTGTTAATAACAATACCATACTATGTGGCATCTCAAAACTTTATCCAAGACCGTGTCTTCAACAACGATCACACCAGGCAATTTATCACACCTTCTACAATATGTCACACCCAGGGCCTACATCCACAGTGAAACTAATCTACTACTTTGGGTCAGACATAGACAAGAATATACGTTCACGGTTCAAGTTAATCCCCGTATTACGTTTGCATTGGTACTAGTCTTACTACATTCTACTAGATCTGAACAGTGCATATCGATATTGTAGGCCTCTTACAACCAGCTATCACTCACAACAGTACATAATTCCTCCCCAAAGAGACACATCCTAACATGTATTGATAGAGCTGACTTGAAAACTGTTTTTATTTCTTCATCATTGCTTTTACTTCTTCTACACAACACCTAAGAATTAACAGGACAAAATACTTTAATAACTTTAGTTCTTCAATTTTTTTTATACACATCGACTATGTACCGATATACACTACATCTATCAATTTTCATTATCTTTATTTTGTTGTGATGATAATAAACAACAAAAAAATGAAGATGCTAGTAAGAAACATTAAGAATAATGAAAACTTAGTAAAATGAAAGCTGAGAACTTCAGTCGACTTCAACTTAAATGTTTTCAACAGTGAGTGGAATGAGATAGATTGAAACGAAGTAGGATTTAATATAAGAACGCTGTCAGGTTCCCTTTGCCTTCGGCGACTGAGATGTTGGCATCGTCAAACGATGTAGCAAACTCCCGTTGCGTTCGTTTGAGACTCGTCGAAAGTCACGTCTTTGTCCTGAATTTATTTCAAACTTCCAAAGCATTACCGAGCGATAAAAATAATACATAAAAGACAACAACACTGACAAAAAAAATGGGGAATAAATAAAATAAAAACTTAAACTACCATGATTTCTAAAGTTCCTCTTCATTTTGTCTGCTTTGCGAGTTTTACATGCAGAAGCGCAGACGAAGAAAGAGAAAATCTGATTTAGCTGATAATTTTTTTTTTTTTTTGGTGGGGAGGGTAACAAACAACATAACAGGTCACGACTCAGAATACGTGACTGGGTTCTAAAAAAAGGTAACAATGAAAATCGTGGGAACTAAATTTCTGTATTAATTAGAACACATTCATTTCAGGAAATGGAGAAGAAACAAGTCGAAACGTTGCCGAAAAGAATAGAGTCGAAGATAATAGACCAATAATTATTGAGTTGTTTCAATTAAAAATAATGAAATAATGTTATCAAATCCGAATTACGTCGGGAATAAAACTCAGCGCCTCTTAATCTTGTCAGGGTGAATTATAAACTGTTATCGACTTCACAATAAAGAAGTGATCGTTAAAATGTTTATTCTATTTCTTTGTTCGCTTATGAAGACAAAACAGGCTCAGTCCTCGATGCTTCATTCATACTGAACTGCTGTACACCCCTACTTGGGATTGGTATAGACTCTTCCTGATATTACCGGTTATTCGCTGTATGTCTTGTTAAAGCTGATAAAGCCTTATTTAAGGTTCTTCGCTATTGTGTTCGTCCTTAGCGCATATGTCCACATGGAAACAAAAATGACCACACACTTATTATGTTTCAATTTATTTCAGATTAAAAGTGTATATAATAGAGCAAATAATCACATATGCAAATAAATAGGCGCTTATTCTCGTCAGAATTCATCTTGCACAAAAATCTACCGTTCGTCCATGCATTGCATACTGCAGCCATATCTGGTCTGGTTCTCCTGCTGTACATCTCGAGGTTCTTGACAAAATCCAAAGAAATATCTGTAACATAATCAATCCTGACCAGGCATCTTGACTTCAGTCACATTCTCACCGACGTGACTTTACTCTCCCCAGTCTTTTCTACAAATATTTTCATGGCAACTGCTCTGACGAGATTATTTTTCCCTTGTGGCCCAACTATATGAATTTAAGCGTGCTACTTGATTGGCTTCTAGGTCCCTCCATTTTGCTGTTGAAATAGTTAAATGCAATCACCACTTATACTCCAACAGTTTCTCTTCTCGCACTTCCCGCCTGTGAAACTCTCTTCCGTTTATTTGCTTCCCTGATAACGTCAATCACCATCTTCTATCTTCTTGAATCCCGTTCATCTTTTGTTCTTTCCCCAATCATCCCTATACTCAGTCTTTTCTCTCACTTTCACCTCATATAACCTCCTACGAATTAGTGGCATTTTCTGCATTTCTTAGGGAGAAATGGTGTAAAAAGGTTCCACTATAAGTAATGTATCATAAGAATTCGGATCTCGTATTAATTAATACACTGTATATAACGTTCAGGCCTAAACATGTGCCACCGTACTCTTGCATACGTACGGACGTGAAAATGGCGAATACTATTCTGTAATAGAATATGCCACACACACAACAAGGCAACAATCAACATAAAGATACGCCAGACTTCAGAAACAAAATAAAAGAACATCTAAAGAAAATAGTAAGCAATATGGGACGCAAAACCTAACTATACAATATTCAACCAACTATAGGAGAATAGCTCCGGGGTTTCAGATAAATAAGGTGGGAATAATAGTTTTATCCAGACTTCGAATAAGGACATATACGCATCTACTAGAACATACAATTATTCCATCACTCAACAGATGTCAAGTACCACGCACAGTCGAACATATAAGTTGCCATCATCTTAGTCAATACAAACAACTCAATACAAAGCAAACAATACAAAGAACTCAATACAAAGCAAACAATACAAAGCAAACGATACAAAGAACTCAATACAAAGCAAACAATACAAAGAACTCAATACAAAGAACTCAACACAAAGCAAACAATACAAAGAACTCAATACAAAGAACTCAATACAAAGGACTCAATACAAAGAACTCAATACAAAGGACTCAATACAAAGAAAACAATACAAAGAACCCAATACAAAGCAAACAATACAAAGCAAACAATACAAAGAACTCAATACAAAGAACTCAATACAAATAACTCCATACAAAGCAAACAATACAAAGAACTCAATACAAAGAACTCAATACAAAGCAAACAATACAAAGAACTCAATACAAAGAACTCAATACAAAGAACTCAATACAAAGCAAACAATACAAAGAACTCAATACAAAGAACTCAATACAAAGCAAACAATACAAAGAACTCAATACAAAGCAAACCATACAAAGAACTCAATACAAAGCAAACAATACAAAGAACTCAATACAAAGAACTCAATACAAAGCAAACAATACAAAGAACTCAATACAAAGAACTCAACACAAAGCAAACAATACAAAGAACTCAATACAAAGAACTCAATACAAAGGACTCAATACAAAGAACTCAATACAAAGGACTCAATACAAAGAAAACAATACAAAGAACTCAATACAAAGCAAACAATACAAAGCACTCAATACGAAGAATCCAATACAAAGCAAACAATACAAAGCAAACAATACAAAGAACTCAATACAAAGAACTCAATACAAATAACTCCATACAAAGCAAACAATACAAAGAACTCAATACAAAGAACTCAATACAAAGCAAACAATACAAAGAACTCAATACAAAGAACTCAATACAAAGAACTCAATACAAAGCAAACAATACAAAGAACTCAATACAAAGAACTCAATACAAAGAACTCAATACAAAGCAAACAATACAAAGAACTCAATACAAAGAACTCAATACAAAGCAAACAATACAAAGAACTCAATACAAAGCAAACCATACAAAGAACTCAATACAAAGCAAACAATACAAAGAACTCAATACAAAGAACTCAATACAAAGCAAACAATACAAAGAACTCAATACAAAGCAAACCATACAAAGAACTCAATACAAAGCAAACAATACAAAGAACTCAATACAAAGAACTCAATACAAAGAACTCAATACAAAGCAAACAATACAAAGAACTCAATACAAAGAACTCAATACAAAGAACTCAATACAAAGCAAACAATACAAAGAACTCAATACAAAGAACTCAATACAAAGCAAACAATACAAAGAACTCAATACAAAGCAAACCATACAAAGAACTCAATACAAAGCAAACAATACAAAGAACTCAATACAAAGAACTCAATACAAAGCAAACAATACAAAGAACTCAATACAAAGCAAACCATACAAAGAACTCAATACAAAGAATCCAATACAAAGCAAACAATACAAAGCAAACAATACAAAGAACTCAATACAAAGAACTCAATACAAAGAACTCAATACAAAGCAAACAATACAAAGAACTCAATACAAAGAACTCAATACAAAGCAAACCATACAAAGAACTCAATACAAAGCAAACAATACAAAGAACTCAATACAAAGCAAACCATACAAAGAACTCAATACAAAGAATCCAATACAAAGCAAACAATACAAAGAACTCAATACAAAGAACTCAATACAAAGAACTCAATACAAAGCAAACACTACAAAGAACTCAATACAAAGCAAACAATACAAAGAACTCCATACAAAGCAAACAATACAAAGAACTCAATACAAAGAACTCAATACAAAGCAAACAATACAAAGAACGCAATACAAAGAACTCAATACAAAGAACCCAATACAAAGCAAACAATACAAAGAACTCAATACAAAGAATCCAATACAAAGCAAACAATACAAAGCAAACAATACAAAGAACTCAATACAAAGCAAACAATACAAAGCAAACAATACAAAGAACTCAATACAAAGCAAGCAATACAAAGAACTCAATACAAAGCAAACAATACAAAGAACTCAATACAAAGCAAACAATAGAAAGAACTCAATACAAAGCAAACAATACAAAGCAAACAATACAAAGAACTCAATACAAAGCAAACAATACAAAGAACTCAATACAAAGCAAACAATACAAAGAACTCAATACAAAGAATCCAATACAAAGCAAAGAATACAAAGCAAACAATACAAAGCAAACAATACAAAGAACTCAATACAAAGCAAACAATACAAAGAACTCAATACAAAGCAAACAATACAAAGAACTCAATACACAGCAAACAATACAAAGAACTCAATACAAAGAATCCAATACAAAGCAAACAATACAAAGCAAACAATACAAAGAACTCAATACAAAGCAAACAATACAAAGCAAACAATACAAAGAACTCAATACAAAGCAAGCAATACAAAGAACTCAATACAAAGCAAACAATACAAAGAACTCAATACAAAGCAAACAATAGAAAGAACTCAATACAAAGCAAACAATACAAAGCAAACAATACAAAGAACTCAATACAAAGCAAACAATACAAAGAACTCAATACAAAGCAAACAATACAAAGAACTCAATACAAAGAATCCAATACAAAGCAAAGAATACAAAGCAAACAATACAAAGCAAACAATACAAAGAACTCAATACAAAGCAAACAATACAAAGAACTCAATACAAAGCAAACAATACAAAGAACTCAATACAAAGGACTCAATACAAAGCAAACAATACAAAGAACTCAATACAAAGGACTCAATACAAAAAACTCAATACAAAGTAAACAATACAAAGGACTCAATACAAAGGACTCAATACAAAGAACTCAATACAAAGCAAACAATACAAAGAACTCTTTCAAAACACAAACATCCTTAACATCTTAAAGGAAATGAAACTTTATACCAAAATATAAAAGCATAAAAACTAAAAAAAATCTACATAAAAAGCTGTTAATATATTTTGAAAAGTGAAAAGAAGAAAAAGAACGCCTCAGACTTCATAAAGATCCCACCTACATGGGGCCGACACTATTTTTCAGACACTTTATTTTTTCAAGTTTTAGGTAACACAGGCAGTCTGTACTGTTTTAGTGTAATGGCAATAACATTTAAAAACTGTTTCAATACTACAAATGGAAAAGCAGAATTCAAATTAGAAGTATTTTTATTTTTTTACAAATTTTCACATTACACAGGCGACAGTATTTTTCGGACATTGCAGAAACAATGCTAATAGTTTATGGCAGCACCCTTTTTTTCAATGACTTCTATCAGTCTATCTTCATAATGTTCATACATATTGATAATAACGTCTCTTCGTGTTTCTAGCAGTCTATTTTTAGCATCTTTTATGCGCTGCCACAGTTCAGCCTCTCTGGTTATTTCTGGCACGTCGTAAACAAGCTCTGCAAGCATTTCCCATATGTCTTCAATTACATTTAAGTCTGGACTTCTTGCAGGCCATTCCAGAGTAGTTATATTTGCTTCACACATCCAATTTTTCCCTGATTTGGCCACATAGATGCTGCAGTTATCTTGCTGCAAAATAAAATTACTTCCCATTTCTTTTTCTATGAGTGGTAGGGCTCTCTTTTCCAAAAGTTCTCTGTGGCTCAAGCTATTTTGACGTCCTTTTAACCACTCGAGCCACAAGTTTCCATTCGGAAATACCATACCCCAAACCATGACTCCTCCTCCTCCCATCTGTCTCTTGTTGAGAATAACAGGTTCACTTATTCTCGACCATGTACACCACCCGCCAGGTCCATCGAACTTAAAACGTTTTTCATCAGTAAATATCACTTTCTTGAAGTCGACATGGTTTGTTATCCATCTTTTGGCGCTTTCCAGCCTTGCCTCCTTATGTTTTCTCGTTAGTGTAATTCTTTTCTTGATTTTAGCATATTTAAGTCCAATTTCGTGTAGCTTTCTTTGTACCGTTCGAACACTGACGTCAAGTTCACACTTCTCCTTTACTTTCTTCACTGTCACCTTTTCTCCAGATGATAACAACCTCGTAACACTCCTCTTCATTCTTCTTTCTGTTCTCTTGGAAATTGTTTTTTTCCGTCCTCTCTTCTTCTTCTTCTTCTTCTTCCGCTCATAGTCTGTACTTAGCATGTATTCAACTGTTGACTTCGGTTTTGGAGTCCAAAAATTCGCTTGACGAGGAAATGGAACTAATGTCATTGCCAACAGTGAAGTACAAAAGACGCGTGACGTCTAACATGTGCAGCAATTTCCCTCGGCTACCCACAACTTGACATGTCCCAAATGAGAAAATAAATAAAGGAACACGTGTGCATCTTCATGGCAGCTTGTACTGGATTATTTCCCGCACTTCTCGACTGTAGAACTCCCTTCCGATTTCTTGCTTCTCTACTAACTACGGTCATCAAATGAGAAAAAAAAATAAAGGAACACGTGTGCATCTTCATGACAGCTTGTACTGGATTATTTCTCGCACTTCTCGACTGTAGAACTCCCTTCCGATTTCTTGCTTCTCTACTAACTACGATCATCAAATGAGAAAAAAAAATAAAGGAACACGTGTGCATCTTCATGACAGCTTGTACTGGATTATTTCCCGCACTTCTCGACTATAGAACTCCCTTCCGATTTCTTGCTTCTCTACTAACTACGATCATCAAATGAGAAAAAAATAAAGGAACACGTGTGCATCTTCATGACAGCTTGTACTGGATTATTTCTCGCACTTCTCGACTGTAGAACTCCCTTCCGATTTCTTGCTTCTCTACTAACTACGATCATCAAATGAGAGAAAAAATAAAGGAACACGTGTGCATCTTCATGGCAGCTTGTACTGGATTATTTCTTGCACTTCTCGACTGTAGAACTCCCTTCCGATTTCTTGCTTCTCTACTAACTACGATCATCAAATGAGAAAAAAATAAAGGAACACGTGTGCATCTTCATGACAGCTTGTACTGGATTATTTCTCGCACTTCTCGACTGTAGAACTCCCTTCCGATTTCTTGCTTCTCTACTAACTACGATCATCAAATGAGAAAAAATAAAGGAACACGTGTGCATCTTCATGACAGCTTGTACTGGATAATTTCTCGCACTTCTCGACTGTAGAACTCCCGATTTCTTGCTTCTCTACTAACTACGATCATCAAATGAGAAAAAAAATAAAGGAACACGTGTGCATCTCCATGACAGCTTGTACTGGATTATTTCTCGCATTTCTCCACTGTATAACTCCCTTCCGATTTCTTGCTTCTCTACTAACTACGATCATCAAATGAGAAAAAAAATAAAGGAACACGTGTGCATCTCCATGACAGCTTGTACTGGATTATTTCTCGCATTTCTCCACTGTAGAACTCCCTTCCGATTTCTTGCTTTTCTACTAACTACGATCATCAAATGAGAAAAAAAATAAAGGGACACGAATGCATCTTCATGACAGCTTGTACTGGATTATTTCCCGCACTTCTCGACTATAGAACTCCCTTCCGATTTCTTGCTTCTCTACTAACTACGATCATCAAAAATTTAAATACAACGCCCATTTTCTATCTTCTTTTTGAATCCTTTTATTTTTATTCCTCTTCACTAAAGTCCTACTTTTCTTTCATTCTCAGTAACCGATTGCGTCTCAGTTTGCATTATCGCCTTGCTTAGGATGAAATGATTAAAAAAAAATATACTGAAGCTTATCGTAACATTCCATCTAAAGCCCAGAGAACATGCAGTTGTTAGACACTTGCTTGGTTACAAGATGAAATATCTAAAATAATGTTAGCATGCACATACCAGAGGTCAAAATTATCATCGTCCTTTAGTGAAACTGGTCTTTCTTAATCGTCTTAGAGAAAGCGTTTAACCTTCGATCGGCATGGCTGATGCTAACCTCCAGGAGAGTGTCTCGTCGTGCCTTCTCCGACTAGCGTTTCCCACTGACATGAAGTTGAAATATTAAATTGAATCAATTGCTAAGGCTGCTAGGAAGGTTGGTTCCCTGTGTCATGCTAGATATTTTTTCTATCTTACATTTTTATGTCTACCATTCGTCCTTGCTTTACATATTGCTGCCACATCTGATCTGGTGCCCTTGTTATACATTTAGAGATTCTTGATAAAATCCAAAGAAGAATATGCAACGTTATTTGTCTTGACCTGGCATCGCGGTTTCAGTCGCTTTTCTACCACCATGATGTGGCTGCCCTGTGTCCTTTCTAGAAATACTGTCATGGTAATTGTTATGATTAACTTTTCTCTATGGTTTCTGGACTTTATGAATTTAAGGCCAGTACTAGATTGTTAGCAAGGCCTCATCAAGATTGAAATGAAATGGCAATATGCAACCGTAAGTTCTATGCTAACAGTTTCTTCTCTCGCACTTCTCGCTTGCGGAACTCTCTTCCGAGTTCATGCTTTCCAGCCAACTTTGATCTTCAAAGATTTAAATGCAATGTTTGTCGTTATCTTCTGTCTTCTTAATTCCTGTTCTTTTATTGTTCTCTCTCCTGAATAGTGTTTTCCCTTAGATTATCTCACACTCAGTAACCCGCTTGCGTCTTAGTGGCTTTATTGTCTTACTTGAGTTGAAATGATTAAAAAGAAAGTGTGTTGCAACTTTATTTTCCGTTAGTATATATAAATCGTATTTTTAACGGGCGTCGCGGAAACTCCGGCCTCAATAAGGAAGAATTAAATAGAAAATTAAGACCACGATATTTTCACTCACCAAGATCTTAACCGTTTATAGTCAGCAATTTTTTCTTTTTCTCTTAGAGACATGCTAAGTGTTGTAATCTAGGGAAGTTTATTGAATAAAATAATTACACGAAGGTTGGTAATGAACGATAATACTTAGGACACGCACAACACGTATAAGATTCGCCAGCAGCGCGTAGAAGAAGTAGTCAACTGCTAGAAGTGAGTCAAGTAAATTCCACAATGAATCTCCAACTGCAGGATAACTACCAACCGCCCCACGCGGTCAGATGTAGCACAAGGCCGAATTTAATGTGAGCTATCCGAACCTGTAGGCTCGGCCAAAAATTCCCCGTAGACCCCGTATAAAACGGGGTCGAGCAGCTGTTTCCCGAGACGAGACTCTACCCTTCGTCATAGCCTCGCTGGGGATCCTCTCTGACCGGAGGCTGAGATTTTGACCAGCACAGCTGGAGACGAATCTTCAACTGCAGACCAATATACAGTATTTACTACTGTATTTATGTGAATGGGGACATACCCATTATCGTCTCTATGTATGTTACAACACTAAGTTTATACTCAAAATAAAGGAACGTGCTGCACTGTCACTAAGATACTCCTGTTCCACAATTTAATGTTCGGACAAGCAGAAGTCCTTACCTTCCCTAGAAAATCTGTATCATGAATAATAATAATAATAATAAACCGCTCCATGGCCAATACTCTGCCCGTACCAAACAAGCAGACGTAGACAAAAACCGCACACATCAGTGGCTACGTAGTGCAGGGTTGAAAGGTGAAACTGAGTGTTTTATCATTGCTGCACAAGACCAATGCTTGTTAACTAGGAATTATCAAGCACATATACTAAAATACTGTGTTAGCCCAAGATGCAGATTCTGTGACAAATATCCAGAAACCATTGATCATCTTATATCAGGTTGCACGATATTTGCACCCACTGAATATAAAACCCGGCATGACAGAGTGGGCCAATATCTGCACTGGAAAATTTGCAACTCCTATGGGAAGGAAACTGGAAGAAATTGGTACGAACATCACCCTGACCCGGTTACGGAGATAGGACCTGTTACAACTCTATGGGACTACACAATACACACTGACAGAACAATCAAAGCCAACCGCCCAGACATTGTTATTAAAGACCACAAACAAAATAAGTGCCTCCTTATTGATATGACAGTCCCTGCAGACTGCAATGTGTCTTTGAAGATATTCGAAAAACTGTCAAAATACAAGGACCTTGAAATAGAAATCTCAAAAATGTGGCACATGGGAACATCAACAATTCCTGTTGTAGTTGGAGCCCTTGGACTGGTTGGAAAAGATTCCAGTAGGCTGATTGAAGGGATCCCTGGAAGTCCATGTCTCAAAGAGATACAAAAAATTGTTCTGACAAGTACAGCCCACACTTTACGAAGGGCTTTATCTATGTAATTATTTTTTTTTTTTTGCAGTGGAAAGTGTCATGATGCCATTTCTAACCTTAGGTCCCTGGGCGGGACCCGGAAAGAAATGCGTAAACGCCAGATATCAAAGGAAATAAAAATAATAATAATAATAATTGTGTCTGGAATTTTTAAAAACATGATATTTATACAGATCGTTCTTGTTAACGACACAGTACGAGTTGATGGATTTATTTTGTGATGCGTAATGCAACCTATCTCAAGGAATTGGCAGGTCTTCGTCTTGTACAGGATATATTGATTATTCCACTTGTTTCACTTCATTGATTTAAAAAAATAATTTGTATTGTATTTTTCAAGTTCATTGATTTTAATATTTAATAAGCTTTCCTGGAGTTGACATGCCGGCAAAATGAAAAATAAAACGATGAATGAGTTTGAATGCTATAGTCTATTTATTATAAGATTGAATTGTAAACCGATTTATTGCAGTTCACTTCGTCTGTCTGTAATTAGACAGTAATCTTAACCCCTTAAGATGACCTCTGAATAGGGTGTAAAAACTATTCTTAGTATAATTTAATAAACAAAAGTACATTAAATTATGTATGTAAGGTGGAGTAATGAACTAATACCCTTGGGAAAGGTATGAATCCTCTTCTTATCCCCCCCCAGCTATGGATAAATAGCAGGACAGACCAGGTTCTATAGCCTTGGATGACAACTGGTCTACCGCAGAAAGAAATAGCAAACTACTGGTCTACCGTAGAAAGAAGTGGCAACCTACTGCGGGGAAAAAAACTACCTCGTCAGTCATGTATCGAAAGTTACATGATCGCCTAAGCGTCTATCTCGCATGGCACATAACTGACTGACATTAAATTAATAAGAAAATATATACTTAATCATAACAATGTTTTCCGGAATATGGTTAATATGCAAGACAAGACACACACACACACACACACACACACACACACACACACACACACACACACACATACATACATATGTTGGGTATACGACAAATACACTAAGTAGAAGGCTTACACTCCACATGTCTGACAATTCGTCCATTGCAAGACATCTACAAAAACATTCCTGTCCACATTTACAATATAAAAAATTACTAATCGACAACACAACTATCCTACACCATGAAAACAACAAATCTAGATTACAAACACTTGAAGCAATTTATATTTTTTTTAAATCAAAGCTAGCACTGAACAGAATCAACTATGAATACTGCAGTAATGTTCTGAAATGCCTGTAAAGGAACAGTTTTTTATGCTTTAATGCGCGCGTGACCATGACATCATAACATAGAGAGAAAAAAATATTTGCTCTACTCTGTATTGAGCACTCTTTTAAGAATAGTATTTTTGGTTTATTCCGTCTACATCAATCCTATACTTTGGGTACATATATATATATATATATATATATATATATATATATATATATATATAGTGGGGGGATTACGTACACCATGAAATTTTTTAATTAACATAGTTTTAATTTATGAAAAACCTTAAATTCCATACAATATTTCTACACCATTGCATAATGCTACAATATGTAAAAAGAACAATTAGAAAACTTTCTTATAAATGAAATTATGTGATAATTTATAAAATTTCGAGGCGAAAAAGTATTCGTACAAACTATGTCTTTAATATCAAAAGGCTTAAATTACCTTTATTTCTATAATTCTTTGTAAGATTTTACTAGATTCTTCCAATTATCTTATTACCGGAACAATCTAGAACATTCTGCAGTTCATTTCTTATATAAGGTTATCTTCGTACACAAATCATACGCAACAATTATCCTCATATGGAAAGGCAAGGAACTATCAAATTCGCAAAAGGAAAACCTTGGAAGGCGGGCAAAGAAAATAGCAGATATCCTAAATATAGCATTTACTACTATTATTTTTGTTATTGTTAATTATAAAAATTATAAAATCGAGATCGGGTGCACCATGCATAATTTCTCACAAATCAATGAGATGAATTCAGCGCAAAATTCAAGAAAATCCAATGATTTCTCGGGTAGAAATACAGGAAGAATTAAAAGGTTACAAAGCGAAGAATAAGCAATGAAATTCGCGTTCTCCAGAAAATCTCCACCACTATTGAAGAATCATAGGATGCCCAGTTAAAATTTGTTCGTGAGCATTTGAATAAACCTGAGTCATTTTGGGAAAGTGTCTTATGGACAGACGCATCAAAAATTGAACTATTTGGGCGTAATTCAAGGAATCACATTTGGAGAGAAAAAAGGGCGGTACAGTTTTTGCACCGAAGAACACAATCCCAACAGTGATACTTGGTGGTGGCAATATCATGGCTTGGGGATGGGTTCTTTTCTGCTAATGGTACGGGTAATTTAGAGAGAATAGATGGTAGAATGAATTCAAAAATATACCAAAATGTTTTGGACTGTAATTTGTTTGGGTCAGTAGTAAAGTTTGGACCCCCAAATGAATGGGTTTTGCTACAAGATAATGACCCTGAACATACGGCTAAATCTACGAGGAAATGGCTTATTAAAAACAACGCCAGTACACTGAAATGGCCATCACAGTCTCCAGACTTGAATCCAATAAAGAATTTGTGGCGTTTATTAAAAATTCAAGTTCATAAGACTGACTGCTGTTGAATTGAGTAAGGGATATGCTACAAAGTATTAAATAGGTATTAGAGTTTTGTACGAATACTTTTTTCGCCTCCAAATTTTATTAATATAACAATGTTTTTTTTTGTTTTTTTTTGCATATTGCAGCGTTATGCCAGGGTATACAATTATTGTATGGATTATAAAAATCTTTTAAAAAATCTTACTATGTTAAATAAAAACTTCATGGTGTACGAATATTTCTCCCCCCCCACCAATGTACATGCATATATATATATATATATATATATATATATATATATATAGTAAAGGTAATAACTAACACACCAGACAACTCTTTCAAAGAAATTTGGGGAATTGAAGGAGAAAGGTTGGAGCCCATAGATAATTTGTAAGATTATAGATTCTGCACGTACTCCTAATAGTCTTAGAGATAGGTGTGACTTATGTTTAGAAGTAAAAAATACAATAATAAAATACAATAATTAAAGCCAACTATTAAATCAGAGGAATGAATAAGTTTTAAAATGTCGACATAAACACAAATTTAAGTTTCCATAATATAGATTTTACTTTATTAGCTACTATATTTCTGTAACTCTTCAAATGTCGAATGTATAACTGATTCTAATTTCTATATTTCCATTTTTACATCATATTAATTATATCTTATATTTGTCCCGTTCTAAGAAATCTCTTTCTCTTTATCACTTACACATCTTTATCTATATATTTTAAGGTTATTTTTAAATACAACTTTATATTTTTAAACATAACTTGTTTTTTATTTAACTTATCTTTAAAGATAAAATTTTTATTCATTTATTTTTATTTCTAAATGTATAATTTATTTTACCTTATATTTTTATTTCTAAATATTTTTATTCTTTAATATAACCTATTGATTTTATATTAAATATAATTTTTTTAATTTTTTTAAATTTTACTTAATAAAATTTCTCTGCCGTCTTTAATGAAACATGTATAAATGAAGTATTGCTGCCTAAATACACAATATATATATATATATATATATATATATATATATATATATGAGGAATGTTGAAAGGTTTCTTGGCCATGCTCAATCATTCAGTGATTGCTCGCGCTATGACACTGGATTACATTCTGTTGAATATATATATATATATATATATATATATATATATATATATATATATATATATATATATATGCCATCCCATGCAAGACAGTCAAGCAACTAAGACAGAAGGGGTTACTGAGTGTGGAAGAACAAGAAAAAAAAAGAGAGATTATGTTAAATAATAATTTCAGACTATTATTTTTTAGTGGAAGTGTATTTGGCTTAGAACTTCTGAGGCTGACCTTAAGGTCAGCTGATGGACAAAATAGGTATGTCGATTGGCTTTTTTTTTTTTTTTAAGCGTATCGCCCCAAGCAAGGCTGGAGGCCACTATCACACAAGGGGTTACAGAAGGGTTGGAGGAAGAGCACATAGGAGTGGTAAGGGAGAGGATGTGGAGAAAGAGAAAGACAATGGGTCGATCAAGGCAAGGGGGTTACAGAAGATTTGGAGCGAGAGCAGATAGGAATGAAAGATGAAAGGATGTGGAGAGGGGAAGTGGATAGATCAAGGCAACTGGAGATGTCGATTGACGCTACACTTAAACCATTGGAGATTGTATTTGTCAGGGAAACAGTAATAGGGAAGGGAGTTCCATAGGCGAGATGTGCGAGACATGGAGCTATTGGAGTAAAAGAGACGTCTACATCTAAGTTTCAACGGTGAAGGGGTGGGAACGGGATGCCAGCCTCGTAGGACGTTTAAATTCACGAGGCCCAGAGACAAGCAAAAGCAACTCCTCGGAGCAATTACCGTGAAAGTACTTGTAAAAAAGGCAGAGCGATGCAACATCGCGTCTGTGAGAGAGCGACTGCAGACGAGATGACAGATCAGGGCCAATCACATTGCATATCCGTCTCTGGATCTTATGAAGAACCCTGAGGCAAACAGCAGGGGCGCCAGACCATATATGGCAGCAATACTCCATGCAAGGGCGAATGGTCGATTTATAGACTTGGAGAATCGATTCCGGGGAGAAAAATGTCCTGGTTCGGCACAGGGAACCAACTTTTCTTGCGGTGGATGATGCAACTGACTCGATGTATTTGTTCCATCTCAGATCCTCGGACAGCGTGAGACCGAGCAGCCGCAGAGAGGAGCTCTCGAGAAGTTGGTCTTCAGACATTCTAATGGGATGCAGGGATGGATCCTTGTGGTGGTTAATAGAGAGAAGTTTTGTTTTAGAGGCGTTAAAGTTAACCATCCATTTCTCGTCCCAGTTCACAACCGATTGGAGGTCCTTTTCAATTTGAGCTGCCAGGTTAACTTTGTCAGCATCACTAGATTTGTGTTTGAGGCAGGAGTAAATTGTGGTGTCGTCAGCGTAGATGCCGACTTGGGAGTCTATGGCGTCAGGAAGGTCGTTTATAAATATGAGGAACAGAGTAGGGCCTAGGATGGAGCCTTGAGGAACACCTGCGTTAGTGGGATAGGAGCTGGAGATGAATCCACTGAGAACGACCTTCAATTCACGGTATGACAGGAATGATTGTATCAGGTCAAACAATCGACCTGTGATACCATAACCCTGGAGCTTGCGAAGAAGGCCGGCATGCCAAACTCTATCGAATGCTTTGGAGATGTCAAGGGCCACGGAACGAGCTTCACCGTTATTATGGATAGCTTGGTAGACAAATTCAGTGATGGCCGTAAGCACATCGGCAGTAGATCGGGCAAAGCGGAAACCTTACTGATTGTCTGAGAGCAGATCATGGGATATCAGATGATTAATCGCTTCGATGTTGATAATGGTCTCGAAGACTTTGCCGAAGAGGGGTAGGAGACTGATAGGGCGGTACATCATACAGATTAGACGTAGTTTTTTTCGTGTCTCGGAGAATTTGCTCCGCTGTTGGGTGGAATAGCCACCCCACTAGCTAATTAGAAGATGTACTCGTTGACGTGTTAAATAAAATAGATAAGTTTTAAATCCCTTTCGTTGAAGTTCTCATTTTACCTCCGAACTAAAAACCGACAAGCAATCACCGACCGGATGCAACAATTAACATTGCATTTCAATTTTTGAAGATCAAAGTTGGCGGGAAAGCATGGAACCGGAAGAGAGTTCCAGAAACAAGAAGTGCGAGAAAAGAAACTGTTAATAGTGATCTTATAGTTACATTAAGGCAATTAAACTGTGAAATTATGGGACCTTATCGCCAATCTAGTACTTCGCTTAAATTCATAAGATCTAGGTACCATCGCGAAGAGTTCATCCCAATAATTGCCAATAATTAAAAAAAGCACAAGGAAACTACATTATGACGGTAGGAATGTGAAGCCGAGATGCCAGGTCAGGGCCATTAATATTACTGATTCTTATTTAGATTTTATCAAGAATCTCTAAATATAAGGCGGGAGCACCAGACCAGATGTGGCAGCGATATTCAAAGCAAGGATGAATGGTAGACTTATAGATATGTAAGACAGATTCAGGGGAGAAAAATTGCCTAGCATGACACAGTGAAACAACTTTCTTAGCAGCAGAACTAGTAATGGATTCGATATAGACTTTTCACTTCATAACAGCCGGGGAGCTTAGCCCAAGAAAGCACAAGTCACTCTTCTGAAGGTTAGCATCAGCTATGCTGATGGGAGGCAGCAAAGTGTCTTTCAGGTGATTAATAGAGAGAATTTAAGTTTTGTATATATATATATGTGTGTGTGTGTGTGTGTGTCCAAATAAAGAGAAATAACAGTCAAGTTTAGAATCCACAGTTCTTTAGCATTTTTTTAAAGTGCTCGATACAACATAGAGCATAGTATTATAATATTTTTAGTTAAAAATATTTTACATCGCGACATAGAAATTTCTATGTTTCGAAACTTAAATCTGTTCCATTATCAAGCGATGTTGGTATAAAATTTTGCGGGGGATTTGCTTGGGTCGCTTATTTAATAGTTTAAGCTATTTATTCGTCCAATGTTTAGATTGCTTGTCGTATTCTATTCTGTTATTTTTGTGGGTGGACGGTTTTTAATTTATTTATTTGGATTGAGTATTTTTACTTGTTTTTGTTTATTTATGCTTATTTTTATTAGTTCTAACGGTTATTTTAGCGCGGGCGATTTGTTAATTTGTTCATTTATTTATTATTTTGTATATTTTTATTTATTCTATTTTAATACATTAATAAAACATGAAAAAACAAAAAGAATAAATAATACAAAATGAAAAACGAGTAAAATAATTTAACCCAAACAAATAAATAAATAAACAAACAAGTCACTCCCGCAAAAATAACTGCCAGAATAGATTACCCATAATGCCCCACTGACTCATATATATAAATAGCCGAAGAAAAATTCAGCATTCGCGGCCTGACGATTGGATCCAGCATGAAACAGCCTGTCGCCTCTGAGTGTTAACTTCAATGTTCACTTTTATATATATATATATATATATATATATATATATATATATATATATATAGTAAAGGTAATAAATCCCTTGACATATAATCCAAGTGGATTCTAGTAATATAAAATATCAAAGCTGATCGACAAACTCAATCTATACAGGTGTTGAATAAGACTGGCGTATTATATTTTCATGTCGAAATAAGCTTATTCCTCATATAAATTGATTTGGGATTTTATTATTAACACACACACACCCACACATACACACACACATATATATATATATATATATATATATATATATATATATATATATATATATATATATATATATATGGGAGAAGATGATATATGAATTTTTATATAAAACAGAACACTGTTAGGAAAATTAATCACGAAGTGTGAAAAATTATTGTGTGACGCGTTTCGTCTTTTTGAACTTTATCGGACTAAATGTTTTGGTTGGTGTAATTATATATTCGTATGGAGGAGAGGGGAATATAAAAACGCAAACGTTGTTTCTAATTCTGCACAGATAGAAAAGGCAGAAAATGTTGGGTCACTGAAATTTTCTTAGCAGATCTATTATCACAATGTGAGTCATTTAATAATAAAAGTTTGTTGTGTATTTTTAATTCATTATAGAATTGAAGAAGATATTAAATATGCTCTATTAAATTATTTACTATGGCTGCCTTATGCCCTTATGAAAATTTACTATTATCGGTAAGTAAACATGTGTTTGAGTTTCTTTTTTCTTTTTTAAAGCGCTCAAAATATGGACGTCTATAGTTGTGTATTTGGGCAGAAGTCCCTCTCTAAGTCATATTTCATTAAAATGACTTCCAAGTTATTTTTCTTGTTTTCCTTGTGGGACAATTGAGGAAGTTCTAAAGAGAATGTACAATAAAAATATTTAATAAACAGCTGAAATTTCTCGGACACATAATGCGAAAAAAAGCATGGCGAGCTTAACCATCACAGGGAGCATCAAAGGCAAAAACGGAGAGGAAATCAGTAAGGAACTTATTTGAAAACTGCAAATGGATGGTGGAGCCAGTGCCAAAAACTGGGAAAAAAAAGTATCATAAATGATCAAGTATTGGATGGGGGGGACAAAAGAAAGTTGTGGAGAGTTATTATCGCACTATAAGAACTGTAATTTTGATTTTTTTTCATAGAATAAATTAGATTTGCGCTAATTAAAAACAATGGATTTTAATCTCATTCGAAATGCGAGCGTTACAAAACTGACAGATATTAATTTTAAATAATTTATCAAAATAATCCGATTTTACGTGCCTGCGTGTTTTTATGTGTGTGTGTGTTTCCTGTGACTCATCCTTCTATATTGAGCTGTTGAGGAGAAAGTTGACTGAGGACGAGCGGGTCAGTGGATTCTTCGAAATAGTTAAACAGACAAATCTACTGCTAATTACGAAGAAGGCCTCTGTCCAAAATTAGATATAACAAAGAAAGCCAGATTCAATATCGCAAATGGTTCCCGCTGTGATGGAATTATTCATAAATTTAAAGAAAAAAATTCCGATAGAATGATGTCTGCGTTCAATTATTCCTTGGCGTGGGGAAATTGATCCGGAAGTAATTACCATTCATTTTGTAGACCGTGTCGTAATTGGCACCGAATAACACCGTGGGTTTTGGCATGATCAGTACGAGCGATTCTCTATTACTAAGATAAAGCAAAAATATTTATACGATATCGATCTATTGAAATCATTATTGATAAAATCATATCAAGTGAACAAATATAGTGGAAGAATAATATTTTAACATTTGTAGATGAGTATAAATCGAATGACCACTGTTTTATTCAAAATCAGTTAGTCCAGGGTATAACGATAAACTACATCCTGCAGGAAGGCCTCTGATTGGAAGATTGGAGATTTTGAGGAGCATGGTACCACCTCTTAATTGTTGTTGTTCGCAGGTCCATCCTGACTCGGGGTGGTAGTACCTGTTAGGGTCCTAGATATGAGTAAATATTGAAACGCCAAACAAAAAGAAAACACTATGAAAGTATAAAAATACATTTTTATAGTAAAAACACCAGCAATATATTTTTATATAAAAAGAAATAACCAACAATAAATTTTCTATAATTGAAGGAATACAATTTTGTTCAAAATATATTTAGTCGAAGCTATAAAATTATTCAAAATATTTAGATTTCAGCATTAAATAACCCATAGAGTTTGATATGCCGCTAAACAAAATCAACCGACCAACCAATCAAAACCAGTCTTATTAATTAGGTTTTGTTACTTCGAAACACACTATGTCTTCACTTTCATTGCAGTTGGAATATTTACACGCCAGACACTTGGTACATTTGACATCTATCAACTGTTCATTTTCCAAGGATCGGCTCTGAACGCCGCAAAAGTCGCCTAGGCGCCTGGACTTATTTTACTGGAGCAATACTATTGAAGCTTTTCTTTGTACGTTTACCTGTTCCAGGAAAATGTCTATGACTGCTTATCGATAAGAAGAATGGGCTCATAAGAGAGAAAAAATAATGTAAGTCTGAAAAGAGTCGGGAATAAAAATAAACACTTATCGATATGAAGAATGGAATTTATAAACGGGAAAATATCAAAATTAAGATGCATAAACAAAAAGACAAAAATCGATAAGAAGAATGGTCCTTTAGTATCTGTCTGTATTTCGGAGATGAAGTATTATGTACACTATTTACATCATTCGGACTATTGTCCTCATCTTAGTTGCCATATTTATTACAACGTTTCGGCCTTTCAGTATCTGTCTATATATCTGAGATGAGGTATTATATACACTATTTACATTATTCGGACTATTGTCCTCATCTTTGTCGCCATATATATCACAACATTTTGCCATTTCAGTATCTGTCTATATTTCTGAGATGAGGTATTATGTACACTATTTACATTATTTGGACTATTGTCCTCATCTTTGTCGCCATATTTATTACAACGTAACGGCCGTTGAGTATCTGTCTATATTTCTGAGATGAGGTATTATGTACACTATTTACATTATTCGGACTATTGTCCTCATCTTTGTCGCCATATTTATTACAACGTTACGGCCTTTCAGTATCTGTCTATAATTCTGAAATGAGGTATTATGTACACTATTTACATTATTCGGACTATTGTCCTCATCTTTGTCGCCATATTTATTACAACGTTCCGGACTCGCAGTATCTGTCTATATTTCTGAGATGAGGTATTATGTACACTATTTACATTATTCGGACTATTGTCCTCATCTTTGTCGCCATATTTATTACAACGTTTCGGCCTTGCAGTATCTGTCTATATTTCGGAGGTATTATGTACACTATTTACATTATTCGGACTATTGTCCTCATCTTTATCGCCATATTTATTACAACGTTTCGGCGGCTGTACGCTCCGGCCTTCTTCAGATGGTTGGAATGACGAACTGAACCCTTTATTTCGCTCACTGGGGTAGACTGTTCTAGTTCCACGTGCCATGTTTAATGGATGTCAGTTACCTGAGTTGCCGATTGAATGTCGTTTGTGATAAACTTGCAGAAGTTGGTACAACCTTGTATAGTTACAACTAGCTAGATATCTTGTATCATCGAGAAAAATTTGATGGGCTTGTTTTACATGACCAAAATTATCTGCTTTCAGTCTTCGTATGTTGTCCAGAATTGTTTGCTGGTCATGTGGTATCTAGAAGTTCAGCGTTCTCTTCTCAACTCACTGCTGAAAGTTTAATTGATCTGCTGACCCCATATGCCCTGACGAGTCACTCCGAGTTTTGTCATGATTGAATAGTGATTAAACAGTATGGGCGCCTCCTTTATATTCGTACCACCAGGCTCACCAAGCCACCTTTCAAAATTATCGCATGTTTCAAATTCCGTTTCTCTGACTTCTCAAGACT
Source organism: Acanthosepion esculentum (assembly GCA_964036315.1). Classification (NCBI taxonomy): domain Eukaryota; kingdom Metazoa; phylum Mollusca; class Cephalopoda; order Sepiida; family Sepiidae; genus Acanthosepion; species Acanthosepion esculentum. Next base: position 18,734,374 of record OZ038508.1, on the reverse strand, counting down.
TACTCTGAATCAGACAGTACGCCGCCATATTCAGAAACAAGGCCTATCAGAAAGCCCCGTCCGAACATCTCATTATTGGAAACAGAGAGGATCTTATTTTTTCACATATGTTTTAAAACAAACGAGACAAGTTATCTTAGTAAGTCGTTAGTTTAGTGCAATGAATATTTCATTTGAATACACGATATCTTGTCCATAATACTGCAAAAGAAATTTTCATATTTACTTGGTCATATAACCAGCATTGAATATTTGCACATCCTTACATATAGTATGTTGCTATGTTATAGAAGGTTGCTACTGATTGTCGCTGGCCTTGTTTTGACGCTGAAGATGTTTACTGATAATCGCCTTTAGCCTATGGGAAAGGTGATGTTGCAGCGGGGATCAAAAAGGGGAAATGTCCCAAAATTGGGATACAATTTAATAACAGCAATGGTAAGAATTAAGTGAATGACAAAATGTCTTCCTATAAGGGTTAAAGAGAGTTCATAAAAGGTATATATATATATATATATATATATATTTTTGTCATCCACAGACAGACTGTTTCGCTGTTTCACAGCTCATCAATGTGGCTAGACGTCCGGTTGCCTCTAGCTAGGATCGAAACCCGACTGAATTTGCGTCAGTCGGAACTTCTCCCACTAAGCCGTCAGCGCACGGTACGGGAAGAAGCGTGTTTATATATATATATATAGCTAGAGGCAAACGGACGTCTAGCCACACTGATGAGCTGTGAAACAGCGAAACAGTCTGCCTGTGGATGAGAAAAATATTGGCTCCTGAAAAATTAATTTCGGTTGAGCTCTTTGGTTTGAGGTCTGTGTTTGTAAACAGTGACTATTTAAGCTAATATTGCACGACTCTTCGGCAGAATTGAGTCACTGTTATATATATATATATATATATATATATATATATATATATATATATATATATATATATATATATATATATATATATATATATATATATATATATATATATATATATATATATATATATATATATATATATAATTGACACGTGGCCGAGTGGTTAGAACGTTCGCATTCTGACCATAAGAACTGGGTTCGAATCTCACCATGGTCGATTTGTCAGGAAGCTTCCCAGCGTTCGCCAAGTGTAAGTGAAAACCACACCACGGGTTGGCACAAGCCTTGAGACGGGACCCTTGCCGTCTCAAGGCTTGCACGAAGTCACAAGTCATTGTGGCCAAGGGCTTGAACGTGATAGCCTTGTTCAGATTGTTGGTCTCGCTAGATAACACGCTCTTCCCCAGAAAGAAGCTCAGAAACTGTAACTATGGTCTGGTCAGTATAAACAACAGTTGGGCTCTGCGGGTGTTAAGTAAACACGAAGGCATCAGCCTAGTAATGGCCAGCTATACATACATACATACATACATATATTGTATGTGTAAAAACTTCAGGTAGAGAATATCTGTAAAAGGACATGAATAATTAGCCGACGCCTTTATTCCTCTGGGGGACTTTATGAAGGCAAATATGAGGATTTTATATTGCAACAAGTATTTATATACTAGAGCAATCCCCAATAATTAAAATACTAATTCGTATATATATATATATATATATATATATATATATATATATATATATATATATATATATATATATATATATATCTCAAACCAGACATAAAAAAATTGTTTAAGGAACCCGGCCTTCTAGCATATCGTACACCTAAGAACCTAAAAGAAATCATAGGTAGAAACCACATTTTAGGTGACAAGGTAATCCGTGATAAACTAACAACAAAAACAACAGGATTTTCCCAACCATGTAACAACAAAAGTTTATGCTGCAACCACGTTAGACACACGAATTCATTCACTAGCTCAGTCACTAAATCTACTTTCAAAATCTACCATGACTCTAACTGTAGAAGTCGTAACATAATTTACCTCCTAGAATGCACACTATGCCGGAAACAATATGTAGGAAAATCTGAATGGCCCTTTCACTACAGAATCAATAATTATCGCAATCGAATTAAGTCGACTCCCCATGAAAAATTATTACCTGTAGAACAACATTTCCGCATAGAAAAACACGACTTCAAAACCCATGCCAAATTCACTATAATTGAGAGAATAGAAAAGTCCAGAGCAGATAACATTAGAAAGATTTTAGAGTTCCATGAAAATAAGTGAATACGACGTTTACAAACGCACTATCCAGCCGGGCTAAACCATAAATTTAACAATATAGATAGTAGTAACACATAACCCTACAAATCAAAACCTACCCACATTTCACACCCACACAAAACAGACATGCTTACGGAAGTGTTGAGGCCTCACACTTATATACACACCCACACGAATATACACACTTACACACATCATACTCACTCATTTCCTAATGAGCCAAATGATAACACACACCCACAGCAATATACAAGCTTACACATAACATACTCACTCACTCCCTCCCTAAAAACTAAATAACACACACACACACACACACACACACACACTTAACAGAGACTCTCCAGGTACCAATAAAACTGCCAAACTGACCAAGAGAATTCAAAGCAGCATGAATCCATCCAGCTCTTATCTCAAATAACAACTTAAAAGAGACTGTTTGACCAACACAAGGAATGTTAATAAACTCATGTTAAAAAGATAAAAAAAACAAATAAAAATACAAATGGAAACTACAAACAAAAGTTCATTTTCTCCATCAAGACATTCAGTTTACTGCTACCAGCAAGCAGAAACATTTTTTTCTCCTGATGATGGCCATGTTGGCCGAAACTGGTCGAGGAATCTAAATGAAATAATAATAAAAACGAAAGAATATTAATCTACAACCCAGTGTGTCTGAAGATTTTAATTTTTTTAATAATTTTTATCGTTCAAAATATATGTATATATATATATATATATATTGTACCCAATTTCGTTTATTAGATATTGAATTGTATCACTTTATGTCCATAAACTTGGCTGACTTTTCCATTAACCTGATGAATGATCGTGCGCACTCCGACATCTAAAGATTTTGCAAAACCAATAACATTTTTGCTCCTGTATATAAACACTTGTTACAATATAAAATCCTTATATTTGCCTTAAAAAGTTCCTCAGAGGACAAAACGTGTCAGCTAAGATAAGTTTCCTTTTGTCTCTTCATTGCTATTGTATGCCTGTGAGTGGTATGCGTATGCATTTAAGGATAGTAGTAATTCACTCAGGAGGTTTCCTGATACGGTCGACGTAATTGGTGTTTGGGGAAAAAAATTTATCGCGCTTCAAGTGATGATTGCTATTGATACTCTTATGTGCCGTTCCTGTGTGTGAGTACTTCCGTGTGTTCACCCTGTGAGTCCCTCAAGTGACTTTGGGAGCGTTCTTACATAGCCTGGAGATAGTTTCTAAATAAAAGACAAAATCTATGTCGTTTTTTTTTTGTTCGTGTTCGCATTGGTTAGGAAGGGTTACGTGGTATGCACACTGCTACGTCAGCACGGTGATGACAACAAGTCTGCTTTTGGTATCTGTCTATATATCGGAGATGAGGTATTATGTACGCTATTTACATTATTCGGACACATGGCACACTGAGTATAGGCGTTAGTTAGATCCAGTGACAGGACCCAAAGAGTGTGAGTTAAGGCAGTGGAGAACTTTGAGGGCGGAATTAACAGGAGATCACTGACATCCATTAAACATGGCACGTGGAACTAGAACAGTCTACCCCAGTGAGCGAAATAAAGGGTTCGGTTCGACATTCCAACCACCTGAAGAAGGCCGGAGCGTACAACCGCCGAAAAGTTGTGATAAACATGGCGACAAAGATGAGGACAACAGTCCGAATAATGTAAATAGTGTAAGTCTGCTTTTACGTTTCTATTTTTAGACTTGATGAAATTTGGTATTTGAATATATTTTTATTTATTTTTCTTTATTTTCGAAGTCCCAAACAATACTATGTCTTCGAATGTTTTATATTCATTCAAATTATTCAAATATTGTAACACATTTATGTAGATATCGCATTTAATATTCTGTGTATATATTAGTTGATTTTTAATGACAATAAAACAGTTTTATGTCCGCAATGAAGACTTTACATTTTCATCATTTTTTACGAGAAAACCTCTACTTGAATTACACTAAAATATATTTGACAGCGAACAAAATTATGCCCAGAAATAAACAAAAAATAAAGAGATTTTCCACCATTTTCCAATGACCGGAAGATCTGTTCCAAGGTCCAATCCAATTTTTAATCCAATTTCTTTTACTTGTCCAATTCGGAACATCCTAGTGTCGGAAGTACAGAATACATGAATAAAAGACAGTTATAAAAACATGTATCGTCTATCCTAGAGAATGATAAGAAAACAAAATTCTGCAAAGATTGGACCTTTTGTAAGGTTAATTTTGACAATCTCTATTATCTGAAGGATCAAAAGGATTCCTTTGATCCAGAAAATCTAATTTGGGATTTGATTATTTATCCTTTTTTTTTCTCACTCTCCTCCCACCCGAAATTTCACTGTTGTCTTTTTCTGATAATAAAAATATCAAAGGAAAATAAATTCTTCATCAAATACTGACAGAATAGCAATGTACGTTCAAGTCTGACATGAGGAAAAAAGAATTAAAAACTTGTTGGTTACTCCTTTCCTTCTGACTCTGTAGTGAAAGAGTCACTGCGGCATTAGATTTTCTGAGCTTGGTGGACGAACACGCGATTTTGCTGGTGAGAAGTGAAGGTTGGATGTGTGACCCCATTTTGTAGTTTCTACGTTGCTTGTTGGACTGTTACGACGGACTATCGCTTGAACTGTGATTTGGCTACAAGTGTTGCGGTCGAGAGACAGAAGAAATCTATTGCAGACGCTTGTTGCTACTATAAATTGACAGTTTTTTTTTTCTTCTTTTACTTTTCTTTACAACTACAGACTCTGTGAAGAACAGGGAAGATTGCTAAGTAACCCCTTTGGCACTGGTTATTTGAACAATATCAAATATTTCAGAACGTAGACGATTAGGGCCCTTCACGACTTCCTGTCATTTGCAGCTCTTACTTAAGTTTATCTTTTTGTTATCCTCCAATCCCTGTTCTACCAACCATTTACAGAAGCCCGTTAGGTATGTTATTCGCTGCTTTTCTCTATCCCTCTTGCCTTCAATATCTCATGTGAGTGTCAAATTTTCCAATCCGTCTTTCCTCATTATGCACCCTAGGAATTTCAGACGTCTTTTTCTGATTCTAAGCATAGGCATCTTTTCAGTTTCTATTTTTTATGTTCTTTGTTACTTAAATGTTCAGACCATAGTATTCTCAGCATCCTTCTGTAGAACCAAGTTTCTTCGCCTGTGAGGAGATTGTTTAGCGAACCGATATTACATAACAGTTGAGAACTCTTTTCTTTGTTTCTAATGGAATCTTTCTGTTTCTTAATACTTTGCTTAGCTTTTGAAAGGCATCTTTCGCTATACCAATGTGCCTTCAAATTCCGGTGTCACGTTTTCCACCTTCTTTTAAAACATTTCTTAGATATTCAAATTCTTGTACGTATTTGATTTCATATTTTGGGTTGCTTCTTTTGATAACAACAATACGTTCTGTCTTGGTACAATTGATGTTTAGTCCTTTCTTCTCACTTTCCTTTACTACATTCTGTAGGAGTTTTTGTATTTTACTTTCTGCATCTGCTATCAACATTGTGCCATATGCATATCTTATGTTTTTAAAATTGTGACAACTACCAATGAATCCTGATAGGAATTCTTTAAACTTTGTTTCACTGTAAAGGTTGTATAAGTCGTAGGAGAAGACATATCCTTGTCTTATGCCCCTTTCTATTTTTGTGTATTTATTGAATTCATTTTCTGTCTGTATACAGGTAATTTGCTCCCAGTATAAGTTGCGTGTTATTCTAATATCGTTCCCAAATAAATCAAGCTTACCTAACTGTTCTTTATTATGTATTTTATCAAACGCTTTTGTATGATCTATGACACATAGGTTTACACCTTTTTGCATTTGTATTGCCCGTCCTGGTGTTTTTCTGAACATAAATATTACATTCCTTGTTCCAGTGTCTTTAACGAAACTGCTTTTTTTACCTATTTCCGGTCTAATCCTGCTACGGGCTCTATCCATCACAATTCGGGTGATACGTTTCGTGGCTCGTTAAGGTGATTGCACGATTGAACTAGAATTCATTTACACCTGGCTTCTTAGGCAGCGCTATGAAAATGGATCTACTAAGGTCTTCCGGTATATCACCACTGTCGTAGATTTTATTTATTATTTCTGTAATTTTGTCAATGCCGTAACTACATAAGGCTACCAGCATCTCCATTACAACCGCATCTGGTCTTTACTGGGATTTTCTCTTGTTCAACATCGCCAGTGCTGATTTCAGTTCAGACTTTAATATTTCTGACCGTCCATATTTTTGTGTATTACGGGTTTTCTTCTTTCTTCGTGAAAGATTTCTCCGATGTATTCATTCTATTATTTACATTATTCGGACTATTGTCCTCATCTTTGTCGCCATGTTTATCACAACGTTTCTACATGCAATGATAACAGCAAAAAATTGGTAGAAACATGCAATGATAACAGCAAAAAATTGGTAGAAACATGCAATGATAACAGCAAAAAATTGCAATATGAGAGCACTGTTAAAAATGGTTGATGAAGACATTAGGTTTATAATACGCAGAAATTCATACACAGATATCCTCAAGATGGCACAGTGGATAAAGGTTAGATCCAGTGACAGGACCCAAAGAGTGTGAGTTCAATACCCGGTTAAGGCAGTGGAGAACTTTCAGAGGGAGATTAACAGGAGATAACTGATAACTGACATCCATTAAAACATGGCACGTGGAACTAGAACAGTCTACCCCAGTGAGCGAAATAAAGGGTTCAGTTCGACATTCCAACCACCTGAAGAAGGCCGGAGCGTACAACGGCCGAAACGTTGTAATAAATATGGTGACAAAGATGAGGGCAATAGTCCGAATAATGTAAATAATGTACATAATACCTCATCTCAGAAATATAGATATTCATTTCATCTTTGAAGTAGTTTTCTTTTTCTGTTATCAGCGTTCTCTCTTTTGATTGCATGTCTCCTGATGATGAACATGTCTTTTGTCTTCTTATTTCTCTTAAACTTTTCCGTATATCTATCTTATCTATGATACTTATTCTTTCTATCTCTACATACTTCTCATTGTGTCATTCGTCAACTTTCTAATTTCTTTGTGTAATCTATATTTTGTACCATTTTTTTAAACCAATTCACCTCAAGCAAGGCGGGAGTGCCACTAGCACGCAAGGGTTACAGAGGATTGAGAACAAGTGTAAAGAGGAGTGTTTGGGGGGAAGGATACAGAGAAGGATGGGGAACAAGTTCAGGGTGTCAGATGTCGATTGACATTACACTTGGATATTTGAAGATTATAATCATCGGGGAAGCAAGTAATGGGAAGGGAGTTCCACAGACGGTAAGTGCGGGAGAAAAAACTGTTTGAGTAGAATAGACGGTTACATTTAACCGTTTTGACAGTGAAAGGGTGAGACCGAGATGCCAGCCTATTAGCTCGCTTAAATTCATGCAGTCTGGGAACCAGCGAAAGTAGCTCATCGGAACAATTGCCGTGAAAATACTTGTAGAAGAGACAAGAGAGAAGCTACGGCACGTCTGTGGCGTAGCGATTGTAGACTAGATGCCAAATCAGGACCTATCACATAGCATATTCGTCTCTGGATTTTGTCAAGAACCTGGAAACGCACAGCGGGAACACCAGTCCATATATATTCCATGCAAGGACGGATGGTTGATTTATAGATTTGAAGGATGGACTCAGACGAAAAAAAAACTTACTATTTTACACTCTACTTTTCATCATATCGAGAATTTCATCTGTCATCCAGTCCTTTGTTTTTCTTTGTTTGGGGAATCTTCTTTACTGATATAACTAAAGCTTCGCTTAATGCGTCCTACTTTGACATTCAGTTCTCATTTAGTTCCCTGTATTTGCTTTTAACACTTTCAGTATACACATCTCTTTGACATTCGAGGTCTATCGTATTGCAATTTGGATTTTTCTTTGGTTTTCTTTAATTTCTGTAGTTTTAATCTATGATTACAGGTGGTCGCTCCCACAGTCGGAACTTAGATATGTTTTGCAGGAATCTCTTATTTGTTATGTGGTCGATTTGGTTTTTCGTTACTGAGCTTTCCCCATTAGCGTCATGGGTGCTTTTGAAACCAGGCATTGGCTACTACGTGGTTGCCATGTACATTTTTCACCACGTTCATTACGGGTTTCTAATCCGAATTTTACAACTATTTCACCATCTCGTTCCGTCCCTACTTTGGCATTCTGATCTACCATGACGAATATAATTCCCTGTGATTTGAAATAAGACTTGGCGTTGTCCAGTGTGCATAAAACCTTTCATTTTTTTTCCTTCGTGATTCGTGCTCTCGGTGCATATACAATTATAATGGCTATATTAAAAGGCTTCCCTTAATTGACAATATCACAGAACACATTTTTTCATGTCTTTATCTAATATCAGTCCTACTCCTCTTTCATTTTCTCTCTGTCTGCATATTTGATCTTGTGTTTGTAAGTGCGAAATCATTATTTGCCACCTAGTTTCGCATACGTCTAACATTAACTTTTAACCTATTCATTTCCGGCTTTATATTTTCTAACTGGCCACACTGATTAGTGACGTTCCATAGGTGACAGCATTAGTGTCCATTTTCCAGTGGGTTCTATATTATTCTGAAACTTAAAGAATGAGCCAAATATAAATTTATCCAAATGATTACATTTCAGGATTGAATATTCGAAGTGGAAATCTGATTCAGTTCTTTGAAGTAATGATTAACCCATTGAATACTTAGTACCCTCTTTTACTGGTATAATGCTCCAACATCTAATCATCAAACAGAATGACACAGCCTCATACTTAAGTCAAATAAGGCTGCTTATATCAGCAAATTTGTATTGACATTTTGCTGCTCTTTGCTGCGAATTGATTCCACTTTGCAGACAGGCCTGAAATAATGAAATTTATCCATGTTCAGGGGCAATGTAACGGCAAGTGGTCAGGACTCAGGAATGGGCATGATATAAAAGAAATCAGCTCCAACTTAATATAATAATAAAAAAAAACATTTCCTATTTTTTTCTTGCATTAAAAGTATTTCTAAAAGCTGAAAGTTAATATTTATGTAGATTAACTGTGAGTATACAAAACATAAGAGTTGAAATAGTTTATCACGTCGATACAGTCTGTCAAAATGCTAACACAAAGAAAATGAGAACAGGGTAATAAAACGAACACTCTAGAAGTATTTGCTTACTAATTCGAGACAGGAGTTACCAGTTTGTTCAGCCCTTATTTGAAGAATATTTTCTTGCGTTAGAAGAGGGTTTTTGAATCATTTCCCGCCAAACAAGCTGGTAATGCCTCTAGTACGCAAGGGGTTACAGGAGGGTGAAAATGAGAGAAAAAAACTGAGTATAAGGAGGATTGAGGAAAGGACAAAAGATGGACGGGATTGAAGGAGACAGAAGATGGCGATTGACGCTGCATTTAAATTTTTGAAGATTGTAGTTATCAGGGAAGCAAATAAACGGAAGGGAGTTCCACAGACAGGAAGTGCAAGAAAAGAAACTGCTGGAATAGAAGTGACAGTTGCATTTACAGTAAAAGGGTGGGACCTAGATGCCAATCTAGCAGCACGCTTAAATTCATGCAGTCGGGCCACCAATGAAAAAAGCTCATCATAACAGATGCCACGAAAATATTTGTAGAAAAGACAAAGGGAAGCCATGTCATGTTGGTGATAAATTGACTGAAGTCGAGATGCCAGGTCAGGATTCATTATATTGCAGATCCTTCTTTGTATTTTGTCAAGAACCTCGAGATGCACATCAGGAGCACCAGACCAAATACGGTAACAGTATTCAATGCATGGACGAACGGTAGATTTGTAAATGTGAAAGATAGATTCTGATGAGTCTATAGTTATATAATAATAACCATCATCAGTCCCTTGACGGAGTCAATTGTCGGGGGTGGGGGTTGGAATTAAGGGCAGAAGAAAAAGACAACCACCTACCTCCAAGATGATCTGTCGGCGGTAGCTCTCAGGAGATCCGGCATTGTCAAGTCCGTCCACTCTTTGTGGGTGCCTGACCAGTTCTTGCGTTGCCGTCCCTGCTTTCGTTCACCTTCAACGTTGCCTTGTGCGACGGATTTGCGGAGGCTCTTATGGCGTGCGATGTGGCCAAAACATGACCCTCTTCCGACGCTTAATAGTGGAGATTCCTGTCGGCCCACGAGACTTCCGATCTTGCTCCTTACATAGTCATGGGTTTTAATGAGATGAGGAGGTTTTATATAATAGGTTTTGTGGAAATAGTATTGTGGTTGTATGCGGGTTTTGTTTTGTTATTTTCGAATAGGAGATATAGTCATAATAGTATTGTGTTGTAAGCGATGCAACATGTGGTTTGGGGATTAAGAAATCCGCTGGAGAGGAAAAGAGACAAGTCTTGTCCCTACGGCATCCGTAGTTTGAAGAGAGTAAGAAACAAACAGAGTTTGCGTCCCTTTCATTTTATATGACTTTATACAACTCCACCTGGAGGGTGTTAATAAAAGATCGCTGGGTAACAAATTGTTATCTACCTGATATACAAAGTTTATATATAGTGTTAAAAAAAAAACTGACATCCTGTCGTAGCCACTTCTCGATCAAATGATCTCAAATTCTAACAAAATGCGTAAAAGCTAAGTTGATTTTTTTTTCAGTGTTAAGAATGACGTCCATTAAAAATGAAAAGGCATTTTGTGTGTTAGAATATGGTTGACCACAGTCAAACAAGAGTGTGCAGCGTGCATATTCGAGAAAATTCAAGAAGAATGCACCAACTCAAAAGCAGATTTGGACATGGCACCAAAAAGTGAAAGAGGAAGGCAGTCTGTGCAGGGCAAAGGGATCTGGACGACCACCAGTATCGGAAGATATGTTAGAATTAATGAAATCACCAAAAATAGTGAAGATAATGTTTGTATACTGAACAGACTTGCTATCACTTGATCTCTAGGGTAAACCCCCATTTATTACAGAATATTAATAATCAGGATCAGGAAACATTTGTGCGAAGACCTAGAAACTGTGTAAGAAGAGCATCTATGGAAACCCAGATTACTCGTACGACACTTTGGCTCTGAAGAATGTTACGCAAGACATGCTACAGCGTGTTTTGCAGGAGCTGGACTACCGACTTCACGTGTGTTGGGTCAAAAGCTGGTGCGCATATTGAACAATTGTGAATCTTTGTGAAATTCGTTATAAAATCTACGTCTCTATGAATATCTTGTTCGAATGTTGATAAATAAATATTTTTTTTGTTCAACATGAAGCCTGTTTAATTTCGTTTTCCTGTGACATGGAGTTACTCAGATAATTCACATTTTAAATGAAGTCATTTTTGGATACTGTATTTATCCCATATTAGCTTAATGTGTATCAGTTCAAATTAACAGCAAGAAAAGGTAATTTTATTTGTCTCTCTTTCATATTTGCTATCAATTGTTGCCTCGAGTCTGTTTCATTATTTATGAGATCTGCTAATTTAATATGGTAATGCTATCATTGCACTGACTAATAAAGAAGACGTAACAAAACCGCTCATGCGTAAAGTTATTGTCTATTCAGTTGATGTCTTTGGGGATTCCTAGGTAGGAAAACGTTTTGTTAGTTAACAATGTTTTTTTTTTTCACGTTCAATAATCAGTCAGTCAAGTGCCATACGACAAACACGCTTGGGTGATCATGTCTGTTTCGATTCATGACTGACTAAGCAGAAGATTTTCTTGTAGTAAATTGCCGTTTCTTTCTGCGGTAGATTTATTGCCAACCAAGGCTATATGACCCATTCTGTCCTGCTATGGAACCCATAGCTGGGTGTAGAAGAGATGGATTCATACCTCAACCAATATTTGCGTGGAATTCGAACTCGGCTCTCCGACTTCTCGTTATCCATCATACCACCGGCACATCCTCATTCAATAACAATCAAAATTCAGCTGACCGTAATATTTTTTCAACGTTTTTATAGAATCTTTTATTTGTAGCATCATTAATCATCCCTTCGTGGATTCCTAAGACCTTACACCATTTTTCAGCTGAAATATATTTTATGATAAAACTGAGATTCTAGATTTTATATCTGTCTAAAAGGTGCAATGGATAAACTGTCGTCTAAATTACGCAAAAATGAAAATAACACTGACATCTCATTTTAACAGATATATTTACCAAAATTACACAAAAATATCTTGAAATACCAAAGAGTAAATTTATTCAATAAAATCGCCATTGGCTTCAACCATGGCATCCATATGTCTTCGGAATCCCATGAAACTCTTCTGGATGGTCTCATTGTTTAATATGATGAATGCTACCATAATTGTTGCCTTCAGTTCATCTTTGGTGTTACAAGGAGTTTTGTTGATCTCTCGTTCAACTGCGCCCCACACAAGGGGGTTGCAGTCTGGGGAGTTAGGTGACCAGATGTAAGGGGTGATGGGGTCGCAGCAATTCTCTGACAGCCATAACTGGATTCTCCTGATTGTGTGGCATGGTGCAGAGTCCTGTTGCCAGAAATAGCACTTCCAGCAGCCACCCTCTTGACCTAGAGCAACACAAGGCAATTGATGTAGGCTTCCGTGTTGAATCTGAGGCTCTCACAAAGAAATTCAGGAGTTCTTTTCAGATCAGAACAATCAGAGTTGGTTTTCCGAGTTTCCGTACCTTCGTAATCACCATTAGACTCATCCAACTCTTTCTGAATCCTTTGCACTGTCAATCTGAACACTCTTAAAGGTTCGTATTCGAGCTTCTGGTGCGAATGCCAAGCAGTACAGCATTAGAAACTTCATTAGAAACAAAGAAAAAAGTACTGAACTGTTATGTGACATTTGTCCTCTTATATGGCTGTGAATGCTCGACAATTTCCTCAAAAATGAGGAAGAGACTTGAAGCAACAGAAATGTGGTTCTACTGAAAGATACTGAGGATACCATGGACCGAACATGTGAGCAACGATGATGTTTTAGAGAAAATGGAAACAAAAAGGGAACTTATATTTAATATCAGGAAGAGACAGTAAGTGTTTCTGGGTCACATAATGAGGAAGGAGGGCTTGGAAAATCTGATACACACAGGACAGGTTGAGGGAAAGTGGGACAGAAGAAAACAGCTCATAACATACTTGAAGAGCTTGAGTAAATAACAGGATTTAAGAGAAGTAATGAAAAGACAGAATTTATTTACAGCTACAAAGGACAGGAAGTTGTAGAGAGCCATGATCGTTTGCACCATGAGGTTGACACAGCATATAAAGAAGAGGTTTTAGAAGATGTATTTGATAGACTTGATGTCATTTTCTTGTATGGCTGACCAAACATTTCTGAGTACACCTGTCTACTACGGTGGCTAGCTAATCCCTGTTGCAGATGCATACTCAGGAATATTTGTGCTTCTTCAACACCCACAGAGGCAACATGTGGCTTTTACTGCAACCACACTGAGCAGACCTTGGTGAGAACACATCATTTGGTATGATCACCAGTTTGAACAAGACCAGTACACTCAAACCTTCAGTCATGATGACTTGGAACTTTGTGCTACCGTCACTAGCAATGACTTTCAAACAGTTCAGTCTCCCTAATTTTTCTAACAAGGCTTGTGTCAACACATGGTGAGGTTTTCAGGAACTTCCCAAATGTACCACATGTCGAGGTTTTCAGTGATTTCCAATATGTACCACATGGTGAGGTTTTCAGGGATTTCCAAAATGTACCACATGGTGTGATCATTTATCCAAAGCCAATATTATCAAGAAGTTAACTCCTTGACAAATCAACTCTGGTGAGAATTGAACCCATATCTTCGAGTCAGAACAATGCCATTCTAACCACCTGTTCATGCCCCCACTAAACTTATAAAAAACCTGTATCAGAATTAGCAAATCAATTTTTTTATGAAGCCAGTTAAACAAGTATTTGTTTGAGACACACTCGCAATGATACGTGTTCAAAAATTGGCTGAGATCAGTTAAAACCAATTCCCAGAGGAGATAGATAAAAAGGTCAATCTTCTTATCCACTGCCAATGTAGCTTGTAATCATCATAAGAGGCAACAGAAAGAGATGCTCATCAATTCTTTGTTATTGTCTGGGCAAGACAAGACCAGATGAATTGGTCATCAATTTATTTACACATAAGAGATGGCAATAAGAAATCTCAAGTGTTACACTTAGACATTTCCATAAAAAGAAATTGGCAAATATAAATCTCTCTATATATATGTGTGTGTGTATATATATATATATATATATATATATATATATATATATATATATATATATAGGTACCTCCAAAGTTTGCTAAAAAAAAATAAAATAAAATAAAAAATGAGCATATATGATGAAAAATACTTCAATCAAAATAAAAACAATGTTTTATCAGATTCCTTATATTATTAAGAGGAAAGACTAAAGGATTTTTAATTATTAAATTATATTTTAGATCCTTTTTAGAATGGTAAAAACTTTGTTTTTTTGGCATCAGCAGGAACAAAAATTAATCAGTGAAAAGCAGTGATTTGGAAATTCTTGCAAAAGTCAAATAACTGTTGGATTTTAATTAAATTTTCAGGACCTATTCAAAAATGAATTAAATTATTTTAGAAATGCTTCTTTTTTAGAAAAGCTTTTTTAGAAAAGCTTCATAAAAACATTTTTTTTTTAATATCTGTTACTTTCACCATTACGATCACTTTTTTAATTTCATGAAATTTCAAGAAATTCATTTTTGTATGGCTTTTTGTTTTTATTAGTTCTATCCTGAACTTCTTGAAGAATTTAAATTAATTTTTTTTTGTAAAACAGGACCCCACATTACCAAAAATCTGCAACAAATAATAAAATAAAAACTGCAATCAAACTTAGACATTATTTAATTAGAAAAGCTTTTAACTGTTTTTATGAATAATATATATTATGGAAACTATTGACTTAAGAAAAAAAAAATTGTAAGAAAAATTAATTTTAGAAGAATTGTTTTCCCTATTTTTAATTTTAATTAGAATAACTTATAAAGTATTAAATCTTTTAAAATTCTGTATTAATTTGTATAGGTAAGGTGGTATTGTTATTAAGTAAAAACTATATTTACTAATCATAAATGGAAAAGATTACAATTCAGTGACCCCCAGTATTTTAAAAAGAATTTTGAATTTTTTTATATTGGCGTGTATAAACATGACAATATTTTGAATAAGGATGTCCATTCACAACATTATCAGAAAATAAGAACAGTTGCTATAGCAAATTTAAACCCAAAATACCTAAAAGTCAATAAAACATTAGATTACAGAAAATATTTTCCTAAATTTTTAAGATTACTAGGTAGTTAAAACTTACACAAAAAAGGTACTCGTGTTATATTCCTCAAGGAATTTTTACAGATAATGACCCCTGTAGAAAAAATTAGTTAAATTTCCAGTTGTCAATAAAGCTGTCAACACCTTAAATAAACACTAACTTCTGTGTTAAAAAATGCATTTTCACAATATTTTAAACTAAGAGTATGTAATAGTTGTTTCAAATCACATTAATTACACTTTAAACCATCTAATATTTCTCAAATAATGTTCCAGAAATTTATATTTTATTTTTGTAAGATTTTTTTTAATAAAGAGAATTTCGCATGATGTGCCTTAACGGTTACGTATAGGATACAGGTTCGATTCCTGTCGGAGAACGAAAATTTTCAATGAAAATTTCTCGGACATTCAGGACGGTAAATGTTATTTAATACTGTTTATTATAAAACAGAGCATTTGCTTAAATACTTGTATCTATAAAAAGAACGTTAAACATATCATAAATGTCTTTAAATAAATTGTTGGACTTTGTCCAATTCAAAAATATATATATATATATATATATATATATATATATATATATATATATGTATGTATGTATGTATATGTATTGTGTTTATTATATCATGTTATATTATTATTTATGTTATATTTATATTTAATTTGCAAAGTAAATATTTATTAAAATGTCTGCATAAAACAGACATGAATTCATGTCTTCACATAGCAATGAATTCATTCCTCTTCTTTAATAATTTAATTTGATTATTGAAATTTATTGTATAAAACTTTTCTTCTAAAACGTCTACATTTTCTATTATTAATATTATGGAAAAAAAACTAAACAAAAACAGATTCATTACAATTGAAAATATTTAATATCCTGATTAACCACTTGAAAAGTGGACACAGTGCCATAAAACTGTGCAGTCATGCACATAAGGCTTGATATGAACAAATCACAGTTGGGTAATTCTTCTGTGTCTATTATATACATTATATAATAAAAATATCATCAATGCTCTATTTCTTTTTGGTGTTGTACACTATATGAAAATATCTGCATCACTTTTAAATCTTAAAAATTTATATATATATATATATATATATATATATATATATATATATTAGTTGTGTTTCAATCCTGGCTTGAGGCATTTGAAAGTCTAGTCGCACTGAGGAGCTGTGATACAGCGAAACAGTACTGTCTGTGAATGACATAATTTAGCTCTTGAAAATACATTTCAATTGAGCACTGTTGAGTGATAAGCTAATTCTATAAACAACAGCCACCTGCACTAATGCAAAGCTCTTCAGTAAAATGAATGGAGCACTTTGGCTGATTGGCATTTGTTTACATTTGTAAAAACAATACGCTGGATTTAGTTGTGTAACTCTACCGAGTGAAGATAGCTCTGGCTTGACACCAAATTAGTTGTTTCAATCCTGGCTTGAGGCATTCGGAAGTCTAGTTGCACTGAGGAGCTGTGATACAGCGAAACACTACTGTCTGTGAATGACATACACATATATATATATATATATATATATATATATATATACATACACACACACACTCGACTCTCCAGTCGGATTCAACGTATGAGGGTCGAACAGATCAATTCCTAGGAAACCGACAGCAGCACATGAGATTGATTATAATTGATTATAGAGGTGATGGTTTCGTGCAGGACCATCCACACTTTTTTTTTTTTTTTATTTATATATATATATATATATATATATATATATATATATATATATATATATATATACAATTGTTGGCTGTTAGCATTTGTTTACATTCATATACAATACTCTAGAATATCTCATCCTCTCTACCGTATGCCGATAGCTTAGGGCTAGAATGTCTCACTAATGCCAAATCGGTAGGGTTTCAATCCCAGCTTGAAGCCACAGGATATCTAGCCACACTGATTTCCCTGTGATACAGCGAAACAAGCCTATATGTGGATGACCATATATATATATATATATATATATATATATATATATATATATATATATATATTATGAAATGGATTAATCTGTCACTTATTTTAATATATTTTTTTGTTTATATGTTTATTTTTATCAATACAAATATTTAAGTAAATGGTCTGTTTATAATAACAGTATTAACAACATTTATTGTCCTGATTGTTGGAGAAATCTCAAAGAAAATATGTGTTCTTCGACAGGAAGTGAACTTGTATCCTACTTGGAAACGCCATATAGCCTGACATGCCATACCGTTAACTACAGAGGAAGCATCTTGTTAGCAAGGTTAAATTACTGTTTTTGAACTACAAACTTCCCATGATTTCTCTCAAATGCTCATATCTGCTCAAAGCATATCTTAACAGAAATAAATGACAGAATATATTATGAAAGGGACTAAGTCCATCAATTATTTTAATATATTTTTTGTTTATACATTATTTTTGTAGATACAAATATTTGAGTAAATGCTCTGTTTATAATAAACAGTATTAACAACATTTACCAGCCTGATTTGAGATTTCTCAGCCATGTATTTTCGGCAATTTTGAAGATGACAATTTGAAATTGTCAAAAGTACTTGGCTCATCAATTCCATCTAACAACAACTCAAACATACAACAACTCAAATATAAGGTTCAGATTATTCCTAAAGACAGTAAACTCAGTACAATTTTTAATAAAAATACCCTAAAATTAAGTTCAAGTTGTAATGAAAACTCAGAAATGATTAAGAAATATAATGCTAATATCTTGAGTAAACACTTAGACCAAAATCTAAGAAATTTAGACAGTATAATAAAGAGAGATGAAGATAAACAAAAATTATGTAACTGCAGAAATCCTCAAAACTATCCTCTTAATAATAAATGTCGCACTGAATCATTAGTGTACCTATGCAATAATCTCACCTATTGAGGATCCAGACAAGGTAAAAGTCTACATTGGATGCACAAGACATGAATTCAAAAAGCATTTTAACCAACATCAAAGTTCTTTTAGAATAAATAAATACCGAAATCAGACATCTCTATCTAAATATTTCTGGCACTTAAAAGAAACCAATAAAACACCTACTGTAAAATGGAAATTAATAAAAAAAAAATTTATAATTTCATCAGAAAATAATTTTTTGATAAGACAATAGTGTCCTTAATAAGTCTTATTTATAAAAGCAATTAAAAGCTTTTCTAATTAAATAATGTCATAATTTTATTACATTTTTTATTTCATCATTCAAAACAGATTTTTGGGAAATGGGTAAAAGAAGAAAAAGTAACAAAATATGTTTAATTGAAAGTTTATTTCTTGATGAATAAAATCGGTTGACCAAAGTAGCAAAAAAAAAAAAAAAAAGGAAAGGGCGGGACATTATCTGTGGACAATCAACCTGCTGTGTGGTAAGCAGAATGGACAGTGCAGCTGTTGATGAGGGCCAATTTCGGCATTGGGTTCTGCAAGTGACAATTTCAATAAAGGCTAAACAAAAGACACTGCCAAAGACTGCAGGTGAGTTGCCTCCCAGACTGCAGGAAATAATCAGGGTTACACCCATGGAAATTACAATTGCTAATCAATATCAAATGGCACATACCACAACAGGCTACAGGACAACAGAAATGCGTGTGTGTGTGTTTCACCATAGGGAGACATTATGCACTGAAAACTAAACCGTTTCATAAAAAGACTAAATGTTATTATGAACATTAAAATATCACTTGTAAATGTTTGGATTGTTGTCTAATTTAAAAACTGCAACAATGAAAAAAAAATGTCTCTATGATTTAATGGCTTTTTATGGGCCTTTTTTTCTGAGTATTTTCTAAAATTCAAAATAAAGTGACATTTGAATATCAATGTCAAAAATTTGTTTTATTTTATTTTTCTCTCCACTCCCCCAATTGCCTACTTTAGTTGGTAATTCGTTCTTAGTTTCAGTTGTTAATAAAAAGTTTTCTTATCAAGGGCTTTGTTTTATAGTCCCAACAATTTAGTTTCTGAAGAAGTGTCGGCTAAAAGGCACCTAAAATTTTAATCTTAATTGTGCTCATTTTGTATTTATTTTAACAATAAAATTATGATCCTTGTCCTTAAAAATATATATATAACATTTCATCATAAAAGTCAAACCGTTATTGTAAATAACAATTTTTCTTGTAAATCTGAAGGCAAATTAGAAATTGTCCATCAACAACTTCTGAATATTTAGAGTTACAAGGTTGGTATCATGGTTCCCTTCAATAAAGACATTTGCCTCAAGTCATGCTAACTTAAACAAAATCAAGTTGTGTGTTCATCTTGACACAACCCTCAAGCTATCTGGATTATTATTACCCACACACTTCTACTGACCAATCAATCATTTGTGAATGTCAATCGTCCTAGCATGTTATAATGCATGAGGGAGAGTTTCACAAACTCTCACTTTCCCTCCCTCTTATTACCATTATGATATACCAATGACAAAAGCAATATTAAAGACAATGAGACTAAGTACAGGGAGAATTAGGTTTATGACTTTCTGAAGGTCATGTGTATAAAAAATGAAATAAAATCTGCAAAACACAAAATATAGGTGCAAAGATGAACCCGTTGAACCTTAGAAAAGACTTTTCGGTTACAAAAGCAAAATTGGAATTGAATACAGATGAATAACCTTGTAACTTTTTGAATCTATTGCACGTGAAATATAGAACACGTACTTAACTGACCAATCAGTCATGGTCATAATTATTTTTTTTATTTGAAAATTACACCAATATTTATTAACAGGTTTTGAAATTAGACAATGGATATTCTTTAACAAATTTTACAAATTTAGTTGGATGTTACTCTGGTTTACAAACTCAGTTTAAAATGTTGACATTCTAATGAGCCTCACCAACCAGACAATTTAACTGTACATTATATAATTTGATTTCATTTATTAATCTGCTGTCTAATAAATATTGACAAAAAATAAAATAAAAAAACATTGTAAATCAAAGCTTAGATGTTCAATGTGTTTTTGTATGCTTCAAAAATCAGAATTGATTAAGGAAAATTGCAATTAAAGAAACAGAGTGTAAAACCGACTGATTTCTTTCCAAACCAAAGAAAAGAAAAAATATTAATTATTTCTGATGTTAAACATTTTATCAATTTTTTTACATACATTTTAATCAAATCAAAATTACTAATGTTCAGCATGACAAAAACATTATGACAATTATTTTTGATAAAATAATAAAGACTTAAAAAATAAATTATTCTTAAAAATCATGAGAAAGCAATTATCGTCTGACATTTACCAATTCAACTCAATTTCCTGTTTATGCTGAGTTATCTGCTCTTAGCAAAATGTTGTTCTTTTTAATAAAATTGTTATGGTTTGTTTTTTTTTCTCATTGTCAATGAAAGTTACAACATTAATATTTTTTGGAGCATTGGTCTTTCTCAGCTTGTTTTCCCCACTTACACAAATGGACTAAAAGTTCAAATTGAAACCAAAAGTCAGTCATATTTTTTACTCATCAATTCTAAAATTGTCAAGTTGTGCAAATTGGCAATTTTAGTCATTTTCTGCCAATTAACAAACTGGAAAGAACGAGGTGGGAAGGAAAGCCATGAAATTTGGGCTAAGGGATAAAACTGAGAAATTAATGGCAAAAACATTGGACTCCAACTAAAGTATCTGGTTGGTGTTGCTCAGTACATGTAAAAATTCACAATAATTATTTGATACATCAAGTGATATTAGATTAAGCCAATCAATTTATCACAAAAAAAAAAAAAAAAAAAAAAAAAAAAACTGAAATATCAATTGGTCAAGTCCCACTGACCTTGTATTTTCCCATTATTCATTTTATAACCAACTCTTATATAAAACATCTGCAATGTTTCTTCTGGAGACAACATTTTGGATGCAGACAAAGACTCCGGTTCAGCAAACCCAACAAAAGAATTGCAAAAATCCAAGAAATTTATGAATGTAGAGGCAAGTTAATGGTTATTCAGCTAGCAATGAAGTCACTTGCCAAAGATTATTTTATCAGGATTCTTGAATACAAGCAGAATTCATTCCCAGAGAAATACAATGTGTTCAATTTGCAATTAACTCTAAGAAATCTGTAAATATGTTTTGAAAGATTCTTGAAAGCTGGATATGTTTAAGACAAATTCTTTTTTAAATGATGTTTATGAGGAGTTAGGAGGATGTCATTTTGAGTTTGTCAGAATCAATCTTTGCTAATTCATTCACATCAGCCATAAGCAAACAGTAAAATTGAGAATTCCCTCACAAAAAAAAAAATTCACTTCAGATAAATGATGTTCTTCAAGAGAAACTAAAAAGAAAATATCTTAGCACAAAGATTTTTAATTTTACATATGAGGTCAAATAAAAGCATGATTAAGTCAATGAGGATCTAAAACATCTTGATGTGTCATTACAAGAACTTTCTTATTAAAATATTCTTTAATATCTAGAAAAAGGTAAGGAGCAATTGAAAAATATTATCAAAACGTCTAAATTTATTAAAAGCCATTCAAGTGAATGAAAGTCATGGAATACTTTAAAGGCTTTGTGGCAGATTCATTGATTTTACAAGACAAAACAAAGCACACCATTTAATAAGAATCTTTGAGTTTTCGAATAAAATAAACAATTTGATTTACTTTCCTTGGATTTGATTTAAATGTTATTTCAAACTGTATCTTCTACTTTTTCACATAATTCGAGTCCCTATGTAGAAAGAGCTGGGGAAAACAATTGCAACACTTAACATTGTACCGGAAGTCCTAGTCTTTGACTGAATTTGTTTAATTAATAGGAGAGCAGGTTATAAAGTTTTCTTAATACATTAAATCATTTTTTAAAAATAATGATTTTTGTCACTTTTTGGTTTCATATGCTTGCAAAAGTAGAATTGTTTTTATTTACTTTTCCAGACCTCAAAATTTAGTTTAAATTTCACAACATAAAAGCTAATAACACCAGAAAATTTTCCAAAGAAAAAATTGATTCAAGCTGATTAATAAAAAAAGGTGTCTTCAGTTTAAAGAACAGAAATTAAAAATGATTAACAAGACAGAAAAATCTAAAGCAGAAACTCAATAACAAGTCTAATCAAAAATAAATAAAATCATTTATGGTGAAATTCTATTGAGGTCTTAATGATTGGATGGTCAAAACACAACAATTCATTATAAATATAATTCCAATGTATACACACACACACACACATATACACACACAACAGTCAAAAGCATTCTTTCTAAATGGAACAGAATTTAGAGTAGTCATCAGAGTTCATTCCAAACCAATGCCATTTATTTTTAGTCCATGATTTCTCTTTGATTGAAATTAATTTTTCCCCCCAGTCTCTTCATGTCTGCTTGTGTTGGGGAGGTGGGGGTCAAACTGTTGCCCCCACATGACACTGTGTCAATCAAGCAAGAATCCAGAAAGAGTTTTTGTTTTGTTTTATCACAGTTGTAAAGATACCAGGAAAAAAACTGCAAAGAAAAAACAAGACAAGTAACGTAAATGAATCCAGACAATTAGTCGCCATTTAAAAAACAAACAATTGAAGGTCAGAAGAAGATCTTTCAAGTTACAATTATATTTTCTTTATCAATTCCTTATTCTGGTCTTGTTCTGAATGTAGAAATTTATATAATAAGAGTGTCCAAGATTTTACAAATACATAAATGTACTAACAACAGACTGTTTGGCTTGTGAACAATTTACTGAAACCAAAATAACCACCATATTAGTTTAAATTTTTATGAAACTTATTTTGCATATTATAGTTTGATCCGAAGCAATTACTTTCTTTCTTCAGTATCAGTTGGGAAAACCAGGGTTTGGCAGTATTTCCAAATTTCCCTCTTGTTCAAATGAAATGTACTAATGAAGGGGAACAGTGGGGATCTGTCCTTCCATTTACTTCCACTCATTGACACATCCCAATAAGCATTTCAAACCACATCATTTCATTCTCTGTTGTGTGTCAAAACATTGAAAATATCAACCTAAATTTCCTAATGAAATTATAAGCTTGGGGAAACTTCAAAATAAATACGTCCAGATTCACAATTAAAAAAGTTTTACCCAGTAAACATGATCATTCATTACACGTGCCCATTGCTACAAAATTATATTTTATTTTAAGCATTAATCACAAACATCTGTCTGTTCATACAGCATTTCCTCTCCTGATATTAAAACATTTTGGCTCATTTCTCTTGTATTCAAAAGTTAAGGATTTGGCAATGAAAAGCCATGCATTTTTTATATGCCCTTGATTGTAAAAAGAAAGCAAACGTTTTCTTCCTTTGTTACAAGAAATGAATTTGAACCAATAATTTTTCAAAGAGAACATTGTCTCTTTTTTTAATATTGTTTGTTCAATATATTTTTGTTTCTTTCTATTCTGTTTCTTTAGAGTTTTTAACTCTTTTTTTTTTTTAACTTCTCTTCTAATTTATTGAAAAGTTTATATTTCCCAATTTCACCCAATGGCAGTTGAATAGTGTTGTTGTTGTCATCGTTGTCAAAGAAACAAAGTCAAACTTACCTTTGTTACTTGTTTTTTCTTTTGGATGCCATGTGAAAGATACAGTGAACAATAATTGGCCACAATGCAAAGAAGAAAAATGTCTTCATGGAAACTTCAGGAAATGGCCACCAAGAATATGACTGCAAATGGGAAAAAATATTTCATGACATAAAATGAACAACTTATACCAAAAGTTTCAAACGAATTCTTATAATATGAAAGGATTGATTACTGTAAATAGCTTCAGCATAAGAAAACTCAATCTTTGTCAAAACAATTTTAATTGATTAAGTGAAATAAATCGTTTCTTTTCAAATATTTTACAGTACTGATTGAGTTACTTCCCTTGGGATCATTGAACCATTCCTTGTTATTGATGCTAAATATAAATACAGATGATCAATAAAAGTTTTCACGGTAATATATTTTTAATACGCAAAGTGCAAAAGAGAATGAGAAGTCAAAGAAAGATATCTGATACAAGCTTGAAAGCAAAAAGGGAAATTCTTTAAGGAGAGTTCCTCACTTCTAGTCTGAATGACAAGATCAGGTAGGCTTTTCATATAGGAACAATAAAAAGTTCCTTATTATCATAAAAAAAATATTTTTAATTTCAATTTTTGCCTTTCCAGTCTCTTTACTAAATATACAAGATGTCTATGAAATCTGAATCTCTTAAAAGATGAAAACATTAACAAGCAGAAGACTTTTTCCAATCCCTAGGAATAACTGAATTTTTGACAAATGTTCATACCCACTTGTGGCTGTGTGGTCAAAGTTCAATTTTCTTTTCTGCAACATTTGCTCAGAAACAGAAATGGAAGAACCTTTAAATAGTTTAGAGGGGGAAATTTAACAGGAAATGTTATCTACACTTAACATATGAAATTATTTATATTCTCAAATATTTACCACAAACAATCTGCAGATGATCTGTTTTCATTATATTTTCCTATTTGCTAGAAAACAAGCCACAAATATTTTCCTATTTACTAGAAAACAAGCCACAAATATTTTCTTAGTTGTCAGAAAACAAGCCACAAATATTTTCTTAGTTTCCAGAAAACAAGCAACAAATATTTTCTTAGTTGCCAGAAAACAAGCTACAAATATTTTCTTATTTGCCAGAAAAGAAACCACAAATATTTGTTGTAATCAAAATTATCAACTGAAACTGATTTTTAAAAAAATGATAATCAGTTGCAGCAATACATCAAAGAATTTCAATCATAAAAACTTATTGATCATCACAATTCTGATAGCAAATGTCATCAAAACTGAAGGGAACTTTTTGCTGTTTGTTGTCATAACAAAGGCAACTAATAAGGTTTTTTGCAGCATTTAAACCAAAATATTTTCCAATGATATTTGTAGAAGTGACAGCAATATCCACCCCCACACATAATGGCAGCTCTTCCAGAAATGACCTTCCCAAAGAATAAATGAAGAATATTAAGAAATTGTTGCAAAAATATTCCCAAAACCTGTCTGTCACATTTAATATGAAAAGTGACTAAAATGAACAATTCTCTTACCACTTTGTCTTTTTGGCTATTTTTTTCCAAAGTGTCCAATCGCTGAGCAACAATCTCAAGATCCGACTGCAACCGTACAAGAGCAATGGCAATTTGTTCGGTGAAGTTCGATGGAGGTCGTAATGGTTCAGGAGCTTCCCCTCCTGGCCTTCCAGCTCTACCAGTGTTACTTACTTGATAACGGATATGCTGATCACCAGGGCAATAACTCATTTCACTCTGGCCTGTCAAACAAAACCCAACAAAGAAAGAAACCATTCATGAATAAAAGAAACAATGACAATGCAAATCACTTAAAATTTAAATAAAACAATTAAGAGACATTTTACAAAGAAGCACAGAAAAGTTTTCATCCAGTTTTTCTAAAATCTTACCTAAATGACAAAACATTGGATGGGGGGGGGGCAGGAGAGGGGGGAACCCCCTCTTGGCCAGGTTAAAAACTTTTCAGCAGCTTTTTTAAATATGCAAATATGCATTTCAATAAAGCGGAAATACCCAGATTTGTTTTGTAAATTCTTCAAACCGTATTTATTTAATTTCTTTCAAGTGAAATTTCTCACTGTAGTGAAAGTGCAAGAATAATTAGAATGTTGCCACGAGCAAATAAGCCAGCAATTATGTCAATGATGCAGAAAGTTAAGTAAATCAAAAAAAAAATCATTGTTTATATAATTGGGAAATGCTACAATCAGCCAGTTGATGTGTTCAAAAATGAAAATATTTCACAAGTACATCAAATATGGTTGTCAATGTTCCTAGAATAAAGGAAATTCACAGTTCTTAAGAGAATTTGCTGATCAATAACTCTATAAAAAAGAGTTGTATAATGAACATTTTCAGATATCAAAAGGTTCAACAAATATAAATCAATTTATTTTATAATATTCACAATGTGCTCTTTAAACATTTTAAAATTATTTAAAAAATATATACAGTGAGATACCACCTATTCGCGTTTCAGTATTCACAGCTTTACACATTCATGGATTTTTCTTTAGAACATATGTACCTGTTATTCATGGAAAACCCAAATATTCGAGTGTTTTTCTGAAGAACATATGTACAATTTTGTTATATACCGTACCTATGAACACTAATGGGTATGTCCCAATCCTTATAAATACGTTGGACACTATTGTAAGTGGTGGGGTAATATGCTGTCTATGTAGTCCATCACTAGCAGTGGTTTACCTACTTCACGCTACTGGCAAGTATTGTATTTTGTTCATGTTATTAAGATTACCATTTCATTTCCAACCTCCGTTTTGGTTATTCCTCATTCAGTAACCCTTCCTAGGTTACAACAAAATTATTCATTGAGAACTCCCTCAATTCACATATTTTTTTGATAGAACATATTTAGAATATTCTTGTATTATTTTCCTGTTATTTAAGTGACTTAAAACATATAACCGTCCATTTTTATGGTAAAAGTTGGCAGAACGCAAAAATATGTGTAGTGATTGGGCTTTGTTCTTTGTTAGGGGCTGCGGCTGGCGTCTTAAAAGTGGCTTATGCTAAGTCTAGAGCATCATCACAATTTAGTTTTTAAAAAATGTTTTAAACTTTATATTTTATGTCATGTTACACATATTTTATACAGTATTTTCAATGATTGTATCGATCTATACGTAATTAAAAACAGTCATTGTACGTATGAAAGAAAATTTACACTAAGTGTATGGTCACCAATACTATTTTTCAAGAATGTTTTAAAAAGGGTCTGAAATAAAGTGTTTATGGTGAAAGTTTAAGACATATGGGGTTTTAACAATCAAAATAGGTACTTGTAACCCCCCCCCTAAAAGTGCGTATAAGTATTTGCGGATTCTAACTATTCACAGCCGTTTCTGGTTTGTGACCCCCATGAATACAGGGGACTCCCTGTACACCTATTCATCTATTTATATTTATACCCCTGCTTATTTATCTTTTACCATCTCTCCTCTCTTTCTCATTCTTTTCATAAAACAATACATTGCCATTAAGCATTTTCCAAAAATTGGATGATTTCAGTTCATAGCTTATGGTAGCCAAATACTTGAGCTAATCATCTGCAAATAATAAAAACCTGCCCATCCCTTCCATTTCTCTGCATGTCAATAGATCTCAAAGACAACAGAATTTTGTAATCAGTATACAACAGGAGTGTTGAAAAGTTCTTGTCTCCAGTTCAATTCCCAAAAAACCAGTATTCAGATGTTTAGCCATTAAGATAGCAATTTTGGAAAGTGGGCTCGGCTGAGAAATTTTCAGCAGCCCCCACTCCCCCTTGTAAAGATTAATCAGACTGTTTCTTTCATAAAATTCAGGGAATCCTTTCTTTTTCGGTTTTTGTTAAGCAAACCTGGTATTCACTCAGAATCGGATTAGAGTTTGTTTTTTGTTTTTTTGTGTGAAGAGAAGACTATATATCAAATGAAGGAGAGTAGCATTGTAATTTACAGGATCAGACAATGAACAAAAAAAAAGAATTTATTCCTTACTCCGTGGTATATTCCTGGATGTTGCTCCATATCCACTGCTTGAAACCCTTCTCGATGTTTTATGGCTAGGTTTCTCCTCTTCTTCTTCTCCACCCCCATGAGTAGTAACATTCATCATTGCATTTGAGGGTACAATCTCTGCTACCGGACATTTGGGGTCATCTTGCAGGACTCCAGTAACAGCATATTCATGATCCACATCGCTGACCGACTGGCGTGATGGTACATTGACTAGCATGCTATCTGTTGAGCACTTGCGGTTCGGAATATAAACAAAAGGATGGGTAGACGAGACAAGAACTTGTTCACAAGGGGTGGCAGAATTAATCAGAGTCGCATTGTTTTGGGGTGGAATTCTTGCTAACGCTTGACCGGCAGATTTACGTAACTTGGTCAACATTTTGGGGTTGTGCTTTACAGGAGATGATAAAAAAACTTGGTCCGTGTCACTGCCATTTGTAACACTGTTGCCATCATCAACATTCTGCAGGAGGAGGAGATAAACAAACAGCTATATCATTTAAAAACAAACAAAAAGAAAGCTATATTGAACATTCTGCTTATACTTTTACTCTCAAATAGTAAATGCTAGAAACATTACACTTTCGAAATGTCAGTGATATATATATATATATATATATATATATACACAAACTATACTTTTATTTCATTGTGATATTTTTGAGTAATTTGGAACAGAGTTAAAAGCAATCAATATTGAAAAAACAAAACAAAAAATGCTGTTATTATTTCCATTTAAAAGACAAAACATGTCTAAAAGAACATCATTTGCCTTCTTGGAAATTACCAAAAAAAAAAAAAAAAAAAATCGAAAATAAAAACAAAAAAGAAGAAAAAGGTGCTTTAAGAGATTGGACAAAATATTTCCATCGGAATAATCAATGTAAAGTTTTTAATTCCCGCTATTTTTGAGTAATTATACCGAGATGATTGAAAACTCCACTTCCACTTGAATTTGCTTTTATGCAAAACTGATCCTGTCACTCAATCAGTGCAGTTATCAGAAAACATCATTCAAGAGTAAAAAGGTTAAAAAGAGAAGAGAGCGCCTCTCAAAAATGAACAGAATTTAAACATACAATTATTTACTTCCCCTTACTTGCCACTCCATGAAAGTAGATTTATCAAAAACATTTTTTTGAAAAAGGACTCCTTCGATTCGATAAAAAATTGTAAGTTTCTTTTATTAACGTATATCTGTATATGAAGGAAAAGCAAAGAAATCTTCTTAAACACAATCTTGTATCATCAAGTTTACATTTTTGCAAACAATCTTCTCTCCAACAGCAAATACAAATGAAACGTTCTTCTCCGATTACATCATCAAGTAAGAAAAATTGTCTAACCTCTTGTGACTTGTGGAGGTCATCTGTGGTGTCACAGTATTCCACATCGCTGTCTGTATCACTGGTGACCTGAGAGCCATGAAGAGGAAAAGCAGAGGCATCTGACTTGACAGCATTCAAATTCAATTTATCCTCAATACTTTTGTCAGTTGCTTCTTCCTTTCCAATTCTTTCGTCTTCCTCATCGTCATCATCATCATCATCATTGTTGTCATCATCATCTTCATTATTGCCAGGACCATTCACAAGAGGAGCCAAAGAATCTAAAAGTACCGGAGACCAAAGCAGCAATGATTACAAAATATCAGAGCCGAAAAAAAAAGGTTACGATTCAAAGGGAGGTAATTCGCAAACAATTTGATGTAAAATTCCAATAACTTAGGCCACAATTGCCACATAACAAGTAGAAGAAAGTTTTACTCAATTTAACCTCTATCACTCTAGATAGGACTTCATTTACTGTACAAAAAGTTTATCCTGAAGGTGACTAATACCTGAAAAACAGCGTTTGAATTTCATGGTGGTGTTGTCATATCCTGCTATGTCAACAGAAAACAACTTTGAGTGAAATTATCAATAAGGATACTGCAATTGAGGCCTTGAAAAAGAATGCAGTGGAAAAAGAAGTAATATTAATAATGCAAATTGCTACATTGATATACATGTTTATTAACATTTTGACCAAGAACAGGCAATCGCAAGTAATGATATTTACTTTACACCTACCAAACAAGGTGATAAGAAAACAAAGATTCAATTTGCAGTTTGTGTGACAGTCATTTATAAAGGTTTTGAAAAAGAGGAAGTGTTTACATTAATACATGTGTTTTTTGGACTATTCTTTTTTCTGTTGGTTGTTTTAAAGATGGTGTTTTAGCTGATATATTCTTCAGACTTCTGTGTCTTTAGAAAAAGAAAGTAAAATAATCAAAATAATATATGAAATATCAGTCGTACACACAGCACTGTAATTGCTTTCATCTCTTCCAATTATTGTTTCTTGAGAACCACTTCAAATTCTTGTCTTTCCAGTTACAATGAAAATTGAAGTAAAACAGAGATTTATAGCCAATACAATAAATCTGCTAGAAAGCCATTGAATATTAGCAATCCTCACAAATTAACAAGAGTTTAATTACTGGTTTGTTAACAAAAGCCTCAAAACAACTACTATACAAATGTACCCCCCCCCCCCCACACACACACACACACACATACCATAATTAGGGAAGAACAAGAATTTTCTTTTTTTCTCTTCTCAATGTTATCTAGTGGAGGTTTAAATTAGTCAATACATATTATTTAAAATAACAAAAATCTAATCTCCATGAAACTCAGAATAAATATAAAATAAGCAAACATTTAAGATTTAAAAGCACTTGATAGTAATTCTGTTAACAGAGTAATTGTCTTAGTTATTTCAAAGGCTTTTGACACAGTGTGGCCTAGAGAACTGCTGCAAAAACTCCCCAGTTATAATGAACTTACACAATAATCAAGTTCTTTCTCTCGGGTAGATCCATACAGATGTCATGAATGGCGGTCTTCAAATGCTCATGAGATCAATGTAGGTGCATCCCTGAAGGTTCTTTCCTTGGTCCTATTCTGTTTTTTTTTATTTTATTAATGGAGAACATTCTCAGATCACTAGTAAACATCTACATAAAGGATACAATTGTTTATGGATACATTTCTAAAAACCAAGAGGATGAGAGCCTTGCAGTCGACCTCTCCTCTGACCTTCGGTTGAACATTTCAATGAAGAAATAATTGGCCTGTAACTTAAAATAGCTAAAAAAGAAAAGAAAAAGGCTAATATTACCACCACTATTCAGACAACCATGAGTTTTCTCCAGTCACAATGAATGGTTCCACACTGAATAGTACTCCATGCTTTAAATATTTGATTGAGTTCACTTCAGAATTCAATGATAACTCAATATATAGGATTCATTACTAAAGAAGCTGGAAAAAATGATCAACTCACAATCACCTCTAAGAAACATATGAAATCTTCTGTCATGTTGGATCTTTACAAGCATTAGATTAGGCTACAAATGGAGTATTGCTGCCCTATTTGGTTGGAGCTACTCAATCTTTACATTCTAGTCTTGATAGAGTCTGAAATTGGTTATACAGTCTTATTTTCCACTCTGCAATCTCTTTCCCCACAGGCCTAAAACGTTGCAAGCCTGTCACTACTCTATTGCTACTTCATTGACAAATGTCCAAAAGAGATCCATTCTTTAGTTCCACCAGTTTTTTTCTCCCAAGAACAACCACATCATCAAATAGACCCCACCGCATGAATTCTTCTTTGAACACATTAATCTTGATTTCTTCCAGAGGTAATCGTTATGTATCCTCATTATTACCACTTCCTATCATCCTTACTCTCTTACATTCTTATCATACACTTCATTCACCATTATCATTTTGACAGTTACTCTCTGCCTTGAGTGGCTCTCTAAGTATTGGGTATTTAATAAAAATAAACTAAAAAAAAATGAACTCTTGATATCAAGCACTATAATTATATAAATGTCTTGTATCTCTAAAATAAGAAATACTACAGTAACTTGTTCAAACTTAATCATTTTCCATAAATGACATTTGAAGCTGTTTTTCCACAAACTCAACTTTCTCTTTTGGCCTAGTTTAATAAGAAAACCCAAGGTAAAAACAATGAAAGTTAAGGAAAATGTCTGTAATTTTGGGAGAATCTTTTTTTCTTTGTTTCCTCATGCTTGTGACTAGTGTTCTCATATTATGTACTTTCAGGCTTGACTTAATTCCTTTATTTAATTGCAGTAAATATATTGCAGGTCTTGTTTGTAAGGAACCATTAGACATGCAATTTCAATTTAAAAATTTAAATTTTTCTAATAGAAGGCAGAATTTGTCAACAGAATGGTAATATTAGCCATTTCCTTATTAGGAAATAAACCTGTATAAATACAAATTACTTAGGCACAAACCAAATTCATAATATAGACAACAACACGCAATACTCTCGCTTCATTATTTGTGGGTTTTTTTTTTAAATAAAAACTGCATCAAATATGTCAATACGTTAATACTTTAGTAAGTTTATATTTTTTTTATTATGAAACAGATAAAAAACGTTTCTGCTTCTCTGTCCCGAAGCAAACGAGTTATAAATAAAAGGGAGAGCACTCTCACCTGACTTTCTGACAGCCATTTCATCCACATCAAGCCTTGCACAATTACTATTCACATCAATCAGCGGATCGCCGGCAGAGATGGCATTGGTTGAATGGCCCATGTTTCCATTGACTAAAAAAATATCAAAAGACATCAGGGGACAAAGGTTGTTCTGAAGATATCCGACTAGAGTCTATGAGCCACAAGTTTTCCCCTTCATTTCCTTAGACTATAAAATCAAGACAGCAGTGTTTTTAACAGTTGTTATATTTGCTCTTAGTCTCATGAGGAAAACAAAAAATAACAGAACTGTGTTGATTTCTTTCAGAAAATATTGGAAGATAAAGAAACCAAAGAATTAAAAAAGCGAAGAAGTATAATAATTTAGCTTTCATTGAATATTTTATATTAAATCCCAAGAGAAGAGGCAAGAATTCTTCAGAGGCATTTACTGTATTTGACAGCATATAAGGCGCACTTTTTTTTATTATTAAAAATATCTTGCATCTTATATGCCATATGTAGGTTTAAAATTCACGATAGTCGGCCGAAATTAGCTACCTGGCAACTCCTATTAACTTAGACTTTAGAGTAACTTTCATATACCTATTGTCATTATTTAAAAGGCTATTATGCAGATTAAAAGTGTTATCATTGATAATATTCATCATATTAATTTCATCACATTTAATATTAGTACTTTGTTTCACTAAAATTATATGCAATAAATTCAAATTATATATTTATAAAATATATTTGTTCCATTAATATTTTTCTTGCGATAACTTTTGGTTTCATTAGTATAAATACAATCAGAATTTTTATATCCTAATTATTCGAATAAGACTTTTACAAGACGCAGGTTGTACAGATCATATAAAGGATATAATAAAGGTTTTATAGGCTCGTGTTCTTTTTTCCTATTATTTTTCATTTAATTGTAATCATGACTTGTTTACCCAAAATAATACCTCATAAATATAGCATAGGCTGTACCAGTTACTACTAATTTTACTAATTACTAATTTTTTCTTGATTTGCCCTGCTGAAATAGAGGTGTGTCACATACACCCATGTGTCTTGTATGCCATCAAATACAATACATTGCACTCCTGTAAACCAAACTTATACATTCTCTAATTACAAACACCCAATAGGATTTACATTGTTCAAGCTGTTGTCCTCATCTTTATTGCCATATTCATGATGATTCAAACTTCTTCAAGTGACACACCTTGGAATTTTGAACCAAACCCTTTATTTAGTCCATGGGAGTAGATTTTTCTAATTCCATGTGTCATGACATTTTTTGAATATTTCAGTATCAATTAATTCCCTTTAGTAACTCAACTCCCCAAGTTTGTGTTCCCTCTGCTGTTGCCAGGTATTGAACTCACAATTCTTTGGGTCAAGTTACTTTTGGGTTACTTCAATCAACACTTTTATCCACTAGACCATGTGCCCTTGGACCAGTGAGTGAATTTTCTGGACATAAACTCTGGCCCGACCAGGAAGAGGTCCAGCTACTACTGGACCATGTGAACTCAATAAGACCATTGATACAGTTCACAGTGGAGAGAGAAAGCAACAACAGACTAGCATTCTTGGATGTACTAATATCTCAAACAGATCATGGGCTCAAGACATCCGTATTCCATAAGCCAACAATACCTCAACTTTGACTCCCACCACCCATTCAGTGTAAAGAAAGGGATTGTCTGCTGCCTACAATATCGAGCAAAAGTCATAAGTGGCGACCCAGAAACATATGAATAAGAAATGGCTAGTATAAGCTGTATCTTATAATGTAACAACTACTCTGACAACACTACAACTACTAGATGACAACATCCCCCACAAACTGGGATAGAAGGCTACAAGATGATAACAACACTCAGAAAATAGCCTTGGTCTGCCTTCCCATGTGAAGCGCTTATTGGAAAAGATACAAAAGATCTGTGGTCCATATAACATCAGGACAACCTTCAGGAGTGGCTCAACATTGCAGACATCTTTTCCAAGACCACATGATTAAGGACTGGGTGTACACCATCCCATGCAGCTGTGGCAAGAAATATATAAGAGAAACAGGTTGCCCATTTAATATAAGACTGCAAGAACACTGTAAAGCTGTTACATGAGGGAAAAGAGAAAAATCAGGCATGGCTGACCATATATATGGAGAGAAAAGGGAGATTACTGACCCCTGTGGGATGAGGTGAAATTATACAGAGAACATTACTGGAAAATAAAAAAACTTAAGGAATCAGCACATATGCAGGCCACAAAAATATCCTAAGTTGGCCAAGCATAGACATGAATAGAATATGGGAACCAGTAATACAGAAATCTAGAAAAAAACAATAACAGAAATTGCTATATGAGATCCAGTAAAAAAAAATTAACTACCAAGACATTAAGTTTATAAGTCCCAAAAATTTGCTCACATAGTAATCCAAAAAGTGACTTGACCTAGAGAATTGTGAGTTCAGTAGATGGCCACAGCAGAAAGAACAAAAACTTGGAGAGATGAGTTACTAAAGAGAATTAACTGATACTGAGATATCCAAAAAAAAGTATGGCTCATGAAATTAGAACAATCTACAATTTGAAATTCCAATGTATATCACCTGAATAATGTCTGGGCATTCAATGGCCAGAACATTATGAATATGGCAATAAAGACATGGACAACAGTCAGAACAATGTAAATAGTGTACATAATACCTCATCTCAGAAATATAGACATATACCCAATATGATGTCTCTTTTTTTTCAGAATGATTTCATCAAGAAGAATTACGCCTTCCATATAAAGTTTTACTTGCATCTTATATGAATTCCTCATTAGCTAATACCAAACAGGAATGATGTCAATATTCTGAGAAGGACATGATGGTGATTATGATAATAAAGAAAAAAGAGGAGGAAATTATTATAACTCTTTCAACCAACAAGTTCATATCCTGTTGCTGTATAAGTAAATATATTTAATATATGAAGAAAAGAAGAATCCAATAAGTGAGTCCCAGAACTATATGAAGACATATATGTTACCATGAAAAACAGAATCACAGCCTTTCCCCATCCCCCAAATAATCCAAATCAAAGTTTCACATCCATTAAATATTTCCATCATAAAACACCTGCCCACTACAATGCAATAACAAAGACTATTTCTTTCAATCTGTTCATTAAAGCTTGGTTATACTTTTCAATGTAAAAGTTACAAACACAATGCTGTCTGATCCAACTGTAGATTCACAGTCCTTGGAGTGTCAATTCATTTCTTGGCACATTTCATATTACATTATTAGACAAAAACCAAAAATTACACAACCACCCTGTGATTCAAATGACAGAAAGCAGTCACATATAAATATAGAACCAAGCCTCATGTTGTGCAACCAATCTTCTATAGCAATGATTCCCAACATGGAGTGCATGCCCCACCGGTGGGGCATGGTAATATTTTGGTGGGGTAAGCGTAGGATGTGCACCCTTCGGCTTACTATACCATTGTGAGCTCAAATTTAATTTTGAATTATTATTTCATGATTAAAATAGTCAACATATATTACAGAATAAGCTTTCATTCAAATATTTTATATTTCTGCCTTTCAGTTCTCTATTATGTTTTGAAACTATATATATTTAACTGTCTTTTTGTTTTTGTTTTTTTAATTTTTCTCTTTCATGGACGCCATATTCTTTGGAGGCTTGTTTACAGACCAAGTTAATAGCCTTTTAAGATTCCTTTACATGATTTACAGTAAAATTTCAAATATGTAAGAATTAAATATTACAAGGGGGCACCAGAATTTTAGGAATACGAAGTGGTGCATCGCCCAAAATCGATTGGAAACCACTGTTTTTATGGAACACATTTTCGTGTTTGTTTAAGGATGCATATGTTTAAACAGTAGTAATACAAGAAGACATTCATGTCATTGTTAGTCAAGCATTTCAGTGCATTAAATTCCAAATAAAAATCCAGAGGCAGCCACAGCCAGATTAAACAAAAACCTGTTTAATAGTAAAATGTCATTTGTAGCAGATAAATGCAAGTGCATGTACAACTATCAGTTAATTTCTAAACAAGTGATTACTGTGCTCTTTTAGCAAAGAATAATTTTGCAACAAGCATTTTAACTGTTTCATAGGATATTACCAAATTACTTGGCTGGTCACTAACCTAGTAACTATTAGTTTTGTAGTAGATCCAGATTGAAGCCTAGACTTATACAGTTTGCTAAAATAGAATATTTACAGAAAAGCAAAAAAACTAAGCAAAAGAAAAAATTCTAAATATCTAATTTTAATTCTTAAGAAAAAATGTCATAAACAAATGGATGAAATAAAGCATTAAGTAAAAATAAAGAGATATTTTTAATTTCTGACTTTTACTGAACGACATACTTAGCATTTTGTTTTACTTATGTCATCTCTCAAGGCGATTTTAAATTTGCATCCCCCCAAAATGTTTTGTCTTTTTTAGCAAAGAACAACACATGGTGCTTTTTTTAGTCTTATAGGAAACTGAAAGGTTTTCTTTGAAAAAATTCTGACTTGAATTAATAAGTATCTGAAGGTAGAATAACTGGTGAATATGGCAAATGAGTAGAAACTTTTCCCGCCAGTCAGGAAGAATATTTGTTTGATGATGTGTGATCTATGGACTAGATTATAACATATGATTATGTCACTTGGTGGAAGATGAATCTTGGGGAAAATGGAGTGAAACAAACTGACTTGCCTGTCAGTGTCAAAAGAGGCTGGGCATGATTAGGCAATAAAAAATGGGAAAAAAAAAATAAATCCTCCTCCTTTTATCGCAGGAATATATTTGAATACCGAGAGCATCATTCAGTATAAAAGAGAATTCTGGCCTGTGAGGAGGAGGAATTTTACCTGCAATGAAAGGGAATCAAGCCTTGAAGTTGAGATATTAGGCCTGTAGCACCACCCGCTTTTTCTACAAGCTACTTTGGCCCCCTAAAAGAATAGCAGAGAAACAGTTCAACCACAGACTAATTCCTGAATTTGATGGTTCAGCAACAGATTGAAAAGGTCAAACTTGTGTGCACTCTGTGAAAAAGGTCAGGCAAGTTCTTCCATTATATTCAATAAGTGAAGCATTCGCCATTTATCAACGGGTCAGTGAGGAAGGCAAGTGCAATGACAAAAGAAAATGTCCCTATGGATGGCTTTTGTGATGAACCTGTTCATAGTCTCTGAATAGCTCATATGAAATTAGCAACCAGATACGTCGATATATCCTCGCAGACCTGCAGAAACTGGCAGCATTATTTTCTGGGGGTATCCACATGTGGCCTGGCATGCACATTCATGGCAAGATTGCTGAACAGTATTAGGCAGCTCATTCTCACCTCATCCAGGATGAATTCAACGAGTGTGAATCAATTATTAACTAAAAGCCCAAGTAATAAATTGAAAGATGGAACTGTACCGAGGGTTTGATAGCCATGCCGTGTCCATTAAAGTAAAAACATTCTCTACCAGGAATCAGTACAGCAACATTACCTGCTATAGATAATTTGGTACCAATAACTTTGCAAGAAACTGCTTGCACCAACATAATGGCTACACACAAGCAGCAGACAAGGAAATGTTGATAATTCTAATACAATAAAGTGAGACACATTTAATCATAGCCAGAAAAAGTGATTCCTGTGGGCTATAGCAGCTGAACAGGCAGGTGTGAACCAAGGAGAAGATTGTGGTTTCACTTATTATTTCCAAGAAGATAAAAAATTCATCAATGCCAGCTTTCACTCAAGAAGAAACGCAATTCTCAATAGGAAGGTTAAGAATATCAATACAAGAAAGTCATGAAATGAATCCCAATCAGTACATTGATAACAGAATTCTTGTGAATAGGAGGTTCCTGTCTAATAGTCGACTCAAAAGAAATATCAGCAGATACTACAGTGTGATCCAAATTGCTAAGTGGACAGAGTTGTGATGCTCGACAAGCTAGAAGAGGAGATAAGGAACAAAACAGGTAAAGAAGCTTGTTGATTAGAATTATTAATGAAACAAGTAGGTAGATCCACTATTTAACTGGAAAAACAATGGAAAAATTGAATATCTGAATACCAGCAATATAAGTAACATTAGAAATTTAGAATGTTTAAGCTACTTGATGTGATGAGCATTAAAATCAACAAAAAAAGTTTGCAGATGAATGTAAAGAGGAAGCCATATCTATATTGTCAGATATTTTGACTAATATATAACAGTCCTGAGAAGAAGGGGATAGCAAAGGAAAAAGAGATAGCTAACAGAGTGCAATAACAAAAGTCAAAAGCACATAAAAGAATCATCTGGAAACTCAAGTGACAATTCCCTTGCAATTGGAAGATTTGGCAAGGGAAATGTCTCATGAATTAAACTTGATGTTAAAGTCTTAATCACTGATGGAAGTTTATCAGGATTTAACTTTTTTCCTTGTATTCATTAAAGAATGAAGTGGGGTTCAAATAACAATATCTGACAAGGTGCCTGTATGCTAGTCAATTAATATCAAGGAAACTAATTTCTGTGCAGAATTCAATTAAAAAGATCTGGATTGCACCATAAAAGTGGTTAGATGAATAAAAAACAGGGATTGTAAAACAATGTCCATATAACCTGCATCTAAGTAGGTTAGGGAGTTTATTTGGTAAACATAGAACATGTCTAAAATCAGAGTGTCACAATTCTCTTCCCATCTTATTTGGTAAGCATAGAACATGCCTAAACTCATTGGATGTCTTTTTAGAGAACAATTAGTACCAGCTTTACATTCATATAAACTCTGTTGAAAAAGTGAAAGCTAAACATTATTATTCCTTACATTCTGTTAGACTTTCTTTTCAAGTCATGCTTACTACAGTAGAATACTTACCTTTTCTGCTAAGTGCACTGTTTTCAGATAAGTCAAACATATTTCCATTGGGAATGTCTCCATTTTGGCAGCTGATATCATGGCAGGAAAATTTCTCTGAGAATGTTCGGTCATCAACCAGTTCATAGAAACTGCCTAATTTCTCCACAAATTCAGCCACCAATTGAGTCTGTGGCATTGCTTCTACAATCTTTAACAAAAAATTAAAAATCAATAAAGTAAGTGTTACTGAAGCACGAAATCAACTTTTCTTTGAATGTTTTGGAAATGGCATAACAGTTTCTATGGAATTAATAAATTTAATGATGATTGCATTTATCCAAAGAGAACGGTTTCTGTGAATTCAAACTAAACTTTTTTCCCTTTCAAACCAAATACCTATTTTTTTCTGCTTGGTGTCACCTAACCTCAACAACATTTCAGGTCCTTCAACTTAGCAACAGCAGCCATTTTATCCTCATCAATCACTGTATCATTTCAAGCCATTGAACATTTAGGATTTCAAATGATTTAGAATCATTTAGAAAGAAAAAAAAAATCTACTTAGCCAAGAATAATCTTTGTCTAGTATCAAAGATTTTCATAGAAAGTTCTGAATTAAAAGAAATTGGTCATTTTTTTTTCTTTGTGTTGAATATATATATTAAATTTTATTATGCAAGTCAATGTTTTCACAATTACTTATCAAAATGATGTTCATAAAATTTTCAGTCTCTAGTACAATTTGTGGGATAAATGTAAATTTCAGCTTACTTTATTTTTAGAAATATTTACAATAATTTATTTGATGGTGTGAAAATTCCACTATTCAATTCAAGGGCTGCTCATCATATTGTGTGTGTGTGTATATATATATATATATATATATATATGGCTTTGAAAATGACAGAACGTGTTCTTTTAAAAGGGACGTTTTTGTCCAATACTTCTTCAGAAAGATTTGTTGGAACAGCAATAATCCAAATAAGTAGCCACAACTAAAATATATGTATTATTAAAAGCAAACTGGTGAGTGAGTATAAAACATAAAAAACCTTTACTCACAACCCAGCCAAGAGACACAGAGGACAAAGAAAGTTCTCTTTCTGTCTGCACAAAGTTGGTCAATGAAGCTTGATGTAAACAGCTTCTAAAAACCATAAATGTTTAACTAACCAAGCCCTGTGCAGCACCCTGGATGCTCCATCAACATATTCAAAAGTACAACCTGGTTTGTTAATCAAATTAAAAAGAATTTATATATATATATATATATATATAATAGTATAGTTATCAATATCAGTTTTTTTAATTTCAGATAACAATGAAGTTATCACAAAACAATTAGTTATCATTATTTTTAATGAGGATAGATATTAAAAAACTGAAACTAACACAATCTATATTGCACACACATAAATATATCCTGAATATTTAACTAAAAACTGGTTAACTAATACCAACTATATTGCAAAAACATTGTCTTACATAATACAATACTATGCCCTATATAAGTAAAGACAATCCTTAAAAATCCATTTTGGTTAGAGTTTATCTCATGAATATATTTATTTAAATATTCATCTCTTCAGACAGAAGGTTTTCCTTTTTTCTAAAGAACCTAGATGAATATTTAAATAAATATATTCATGAAATAAACTCTAACCAAAATGGATTTTTAAGAATTGTCTTTGCTTATTACTATTATATTGTTCTGTTACTTACATTAAGTTCTCTTTGGATTAATGTCCTCCTTGGAATTATCCCTATCAATTCATATTATATATATATATATATATATATATATATTTATAGGTTACATTGAAGACAACTGACAAGGCATTGTGATTAAGCTTTTTATTATATTTTTCTTATATTCCTACAAATGATTTCTTTTTCGACCATAGTGTGTAAGAACTGACCAAATGTTCTGTGGGCTGGAGGGCTTTTGGCAAATCTATTTAATGTTTTTGTTTGCCTGAATATGTAGATTTTTTTTATAACAGAAATTTTTTGATTTCTGAATACAATCAGTACATTGTTCCTAATTGATATTACTGAGAATTGGTTTCTTCTATTTATTATTAATGCTTTCATCATTTTTAACTATTTCCTGTATTTAAATGAATGTATTATGTTTATATTTTCTACAAGTATGTTGCAGATAAAGGTTGGTAGGTAGCCATGTGTATTAAGCTGAAAGTACACAGTTCCACAAATCATTTGGACAGTTCTTACACATTCTTTGTCAAAAAAAAAAAAGAAAATCATCTGTACAAATGCAAGAAAAATATAATAAAAAAGCTTAATTGCTTAACAATTACCTTCAATGAAACCTATATAAAAGAGTGATTGATGCCCATATATATATATATATATATATATATATATATATATATATATATATATATATATATAAGACATACATAAAACTATATATACAAGTGTCCAATGCAAAGAATAATATATCACATATATCTGCATGGCAAACCAGAGTGTAAGAAACAAAAAGAAGTGTCTTACATGTAATATGGAGATACTCCTGTGTCTGGAGAGGCCATGTTTAAGATTACAGATTCAAATAGGCTGGATTCATCTATGTCCCAGGTAAGGACATATTCCACAAATAGAAAACAGCAAATCTTGGGTTTTCCCAAATTGAGGACTGCAAGCTGAAGTTTCTTTCTATATCTAGGAAAGATAAATTCCTAAAGGGAAACAGCACCATGTGCTTGTAAGCTGCTGGGGAGACAGATTTAGCCTCAGCTTGGGCTCCTTGTGGTGGCTGCTGTAAATAAACTGAATTAGACTGATGCTTTCTTCACTGTATTAAGTGACGTCACTAAGCAGTCTGTCACGTGACCTATGTGACTTATCTCCACCAAAGGGAGATAATCACATTCTGCATTCCTACAACACACACACACACACACAAAGGAAGAAAGAAAGTAACAATCTTACTATTCATAGCAGTGATTCTCAACTGATATGCAAATCTGACATGTTACTAAAGTGTCAGATTTTCATATCAGAGTCACTGCTATGAATAGTAAGATTTTCTTATATGCTACCAACTAAACTGTGTGATATCATACCGTTTTCAGCTGATCTACATAGCAACACATGGCTTCTTCCTTTGACATTCCACCAAGTTTGTGCCAGGCTTCCCTAGAAATGAAAAATAAAAAAACAAAACAGTACTTTCAACAAGATCAAAAAGTTTCAATACACCAAAGTAAAAATGGATTTAACAATTCTAATGATTAAAAACGGGAGTTTCTTTTTTTTTGTTTTTTTTGTTGTTCAGTTCCAAACTTAATGAATTTTTTTTTAATTAAAACACTCATGAAACAAATTTTACATAAAAACACCACAATTAAAAATATCAGGGTCTACTATAAAGGAAAATAAATTATTGATTTTCTATTG
The DNA here is from genome assembly GCA_964036315.1 of Acanthosepion esculentum. Taxonomy (NCBI): domain Eukaryota; kingdom Metazoa; phylum Mollusca; class Cephalopoda; order Sepiida; family Sepiidae; genus Acanthosepion; species Acanthosepion esculentum. The sequence continues at coordinate 18,691,467 of OZ038508.1, read as the reverse complement.
TCATTATATTTTATTTTTGTTTCAAATCAAGTTAGATTTCTGGATTCTGTTAAATGTTGAATTTAAATGCATAAACAAAAATGTTTGTGCAAAAAGTATTGTCCAAAATAGGTATTAAAAAGAGAAAATAAAGTGTACAGCCCTTCATAGCAATCTACCGTTTCATATTCCTTTTATCTCAGTAAATCATAAACCCATATAAATATATGCATGAAATTGTGTGATTTGAATATTAATAATATTGTGTCCAGTTGATCCTATCTGTTGCCCACAAACAGTCTAACACTGAGAAAGAATGTTCTTTATTATCAACAATGACAAAGCACTAAGCAACAAAGGTGATAAGTAATCTAAACTTGATAGAAAATGATAAAATCTTCCATGTCTTTTGTCATCAACTCTACACATGGCCAAAAAGGTTTTCAGTTTCAGAAATTCTCAGACATTTTTCACTACTTCTTAGAGACAGGAATAGTGGCAGAGAGACTGAAATCATGTCTTCTCCATTGCACTTTGAAAGTGATTACAATAGAATAACTCCCTAATTTTCTGCTTGGATAGCAACAAGAATTGTTATTGACAGTCTGTTGGAAGTCCTCATCTGTTGTACCTGTCTTTAAGAACTCTTGAGACCCTTCTGACCCATCTAACTACCATCCTATCAGTCTCCTACCACTCTTCAGCAAAGTCTTTGAAGCTTTAACCAATGTTGAAGTGGTTAATCTCCTTAAATCCCATGATCTGCTCTCTGACAAGCAATATGGTTTCTGCTTTACCCAATCTACCGCTGATGTGCTCATAGCCATAACTTCCCAATAACTGAGAAGCTCGAGCTGTGGCTCTAGATATCTCTAAAGCATTTGATAAGGTTTCGCATGCCAGCCTTCTTTGTAAGCTTCAGGGATACGGAATTTCAGGATGATTATTTGACTTAATACAATCATTCCTGTCAAACTGTGTAATGAAGGTCATCCGAAACGGATTCGCCCCCAGTTCCTTTCTCACGAATGCAGGTGTTCCCCAAGGCTCTATCCTGGGTCCTACACTGTTTCTGATCTTCACTGACAATCTTCCTGATGTCATCAGTTCCCAAGTAGGCATCTATGCAGATTACACCGCAGTTTACTCTTGCCTGAATAGCAAATCTGGTATCACTGACAAACAAAACTAACTTGGCTGTTGGTCTTGAAAAGAACCTCAAATCTGTGGTTGACTGGGGCAGGAAATGGCTGGTAAACCTTAGTGCCTCAAAAACAAAACTGCTCTCTTTTACCCACCACAGAGAACCCTCCCTGCCTCCCATTAGAATGTCTGATGCCCAACTCCACGAGAGCGCCTCTCTGTGCCTGCTTGGTCTCACACTGTCTGCTGACCTGAGATGGAACAAATACATTGAATCTATAGCTTCATCAACTGCAAGGATAGTTGGTTCTACTTGTCACACCAGAAAGTTTTTCTCATCTGAGTCCATCCTTCAAATCTATAAATCATCCATTCGCCCTTGCATGGAATACTGCTGCTATATATGGTCTGGAGCCCCCACTGTTCATCTCCATGAGGTCCTCAACGAAATCCAGAGACGGATATGCAGTATGATTGGTCCTGATTTGGTATCTCGTCTACAGTCACTTTCTCACAGACATACAGTCGCTTCCCTCTGTCTTTTCTACAAATTCTTTCACGGTAACTCTGATCCGACAAGCTACTTTTGCTGCTTCCCAAACTGCATGAATTTAAGCATGCTACTAGGTTGACATCTCAGTCCCACCTTTTCACTGTCAAAACTGTTAAATGTAGCCATCTCTTCTACTCCAATAGCTTCATGTCTCGCACTTTCCATGTGCGGAACTCCGTTCCTCTTACTTACTTCCCTGATAGCCATTATCTTCAATTATTCAAATGGAATGTCAATCGACATCTTCAGATGCTTTGATCTAATTCCTCATCCTTCTCTTCATCCTTTCCTCTATCACTCCTCTTTACTCTTGCTCCCACTCTCTGTAACCCCTTGCGTGTTCGTGGTACTCCCACCTTACTTGGGGTGAAATGCTTAGGATAAAATATATATATATATTATTCATTTTACTGAAAGTTCTTCTGGGTATCTGAACAAGACAAAGCTCATAAACAAGGCATAACTGAAATAAATCTAGCTACAAAAACAGAAATCCACATCTAACAGTTTTTATAGCAAATACTTATAAAATCATCTGAAATGTTCTAGTGTCACTTAAGTGACAAGGGATACATAAGTCACAGAGTTTTTCCAGTTGCATTCAAAAATGAAAGTACAAAATTATGCTAACCACTTGGCTTTCTTGACAACATCCCAAAAATTGGGTTTAGGTGCAGTACATTGTCCTTCAGTGGCTTGCTTGTAGAAGGCATAGAACTTCAACATCATTTCATTTGATGGTTGGAAGGAACCTGAAAAGATTTAAAAAATTGTGGATGAAATTGAATGACAAAGATTTGTCAATGAAAAAGAGTTCTTATGAAATTCTTCTGTCATTATTTGTTTTGTGGATGACCAAGCATTTTATTCTATAATAATAAGAAAACAGTGCTTAAAATTGTAATGAAAAGTTGGACTTATGCTCTTCTGACTCCATGTTTGAAGAAACTCAGGAGGTAATTTAAGTGGACTCTATCCAAGTGAAAACACAGAAGAGCTAGAATGGGGATGGGAATAAAAACATGGCCGAGCTGGGGAAACTTGTTCTTTTTTATGATTGTTAACAATTTTGAGCCTTGCAATTTGTCAGTATGTGCACATATACAAAAAAAGCTTCTTGTATTGTTCATTTTAGTAGGATCAGCTTTAACAGTGAATTGTCGGAACAATTTGGACTCTTCTTTGCCCAACAACAGCAACGTCTTCCTTCCATTCGGCCACTAAAGCACAAAAATAAACCCCAACGATTTAAGATACCTCAAGTGAGTAATCAGGTCAAAAGTACAAAAACACTATTATTTTGACTGCAATCAGCAGCAAATCGAGGAACATTAGGATAAAGAAAGAAAGGAATTCAATACAGATTTTAATGGGTCAGAAACAATTAACAATGAGCAAGAGTGGATGTTGCTGTCATTGCAAAAGGAAAATTACTTATGACCAATTATTACAGGCGCATGTACTATATCATAACTACTTACAGTCTCTTCAACTTGTAATCATGAAAACACCAAATGTCATATCAGTAAATAAAGATAGAAAGTGATTGCAGAACAGATTGCTTTTCCAAAGATACCTGAAAAGCAATTAGCAATCTTTAATCCCAGGTAAATAAAATTAATAAAAAGAATTCTACAATTGTTCATAAATATTTCAGATACCAAATTCCTATTGCCTATGTAACTGATCCTTGAAGATGTAGTAACATTAAATCTGAATATTTCTCTTCCTTTTTCTATAAAACAAATTCTTTATATTTGTAGGCATCATCCAAAAAGATTATCTTATTCCTGTTGGTTCTAATCCCAATGGAAAATGGCTGCAAAACACTTTGCCCCTCCCTAATTTAGAGGCAGAACCACACAAAATCAATTTCATCTGACTCAGTCCCAGTCTGTCTTTTCTTGAATCAGAACACTTCATTCATTTATCCGAATTCACTCGTGTGTTAACACCAATTCTTTGTTTGTAAACTTTTTGCCACATTACTGTTAATTTGCCTTGCATATATTGTTTGCTTACTTTATACTATTTTTTCCCTCTTCTTTTCTTGTTCTTGTTTATTGCAAACTTTGTCAATTCTGTTTGTTGGACAGTTCTACCATTTATTTACATCTAACCATGGCCACTCACTCTACAATTATCAGGTACATTATGCAAATACAGAGTCTGATGTAAATAAGTGTGTGTGTGTGTGTGTTTGTATTAGTGAATATACACAACGTTTATAGCACAACTCAGAGTTTCATGCAAACCTGCAATCTTTAGGTGCTGAATACATTCTAACCGTTATGAGATTCGCATTCTCATGGTGATGATTTAAAAATTGTGTGTTAAAACTTGTTTATTTAATTATTGTTGCCTAAAATATTATAATTATTTATAGAATTAAAAGATTAAAATTTATTTTAAATGAAAAAATTTGAAATTAAGTAAACACGGTAAATGTCAAGGGGGGATAACTCTCCATTCCCTTGAGACTTAACATGTTTACTTAATTTCAAATTTTTTCATTTAAAATAATTTTTAATTTTAATTTTTTTTTTTAATTTTTTGTCTTTGAACTTAAGAATTTGAATGATATGAATTACAAACAATTAATTATAATATTTTAGGCAACAATAACCATCTAACCATGATCTAACCATTACATTTAACTATGGTCACTCATTCTACAATTACAAGTTACATTATACAAATAAAGAGTCTGATGTAAATAAGTGTGTACATGTGTGTGTGTATATGTGTATGTATATATATATATATATATATATGTGTATGTATATATATATATATATATATATATATATATATATATATATATATATATATGTATATATATATATATATATATATGTATATATATATATATATATATATATATATATATGTATATATATATATATATATATATATATATATATGTGTATGTATATATATATATATATATATATATATATATGTGTATGTATATATATATATATATATATATATATATATATGTGTATGTATATGTGTATGTATATATATATATATATATATATATGTGTATGTATATATATATATATATATATGTATATATATATATATATATATATATGTGTATGTATATATATATATATATATATATATGTGTATGTATATATATATATATATATATATATATATATATATATGTGTATGTATATATATATATATATATATATATATATATATATATATATGTGTATGTATATATATATATATGTATATATATATATATATATATATATATATATATATATATATATATATAATGTACATGTAATGTGTTTGGTGTGTAGAATGTTGGGAGGAAAGAGGTTACATAGTAGGGAAACATTAGAGGAACAGAAGCAAACCACAGTGGGTTTCTGCCAGAATTGTTTTTTCTCTTCCACATGAGGATTGTTCAACTTCGGTACATTGGCATATTGTGCATTTCTTGTTTGCTTTGAAAAGCAACAACAAATAAGGTGAGTGATTCTATCTTTGGCTGCTTAAACCTTCAAATTAATTTGGCTATCGACATGATATGACAATATCAACTGGTCAACTATAAAGGAAAAACATACAGAATCTGACTAGTCTTGACTTGGCAGAAAAAAAAAACAAGCCAAGGAAGATTTGGGTTAGGATGCTGCATGTGGGGTTTCAAACTAAAGAAAGACAGTACAGAAAAATTAGTGTTTTGGAGGGGGAATAAGATAATTCTACAAATGATCAATTAGTAGAATAGATTTATTTTCAGTGTACATTACATTGGTAGGGTACTACTTTATTGCTGGATGTCTCTGGATTGCATGGGTTACTCGAGAATAGTTCACACCTTTTTTCACCAAAATTTCAATAAAAATCAAGGGTGCAACCTATCCACTTGACATCATAATGAATCTTAAGTAGACTGTGGTTTATCAGTAGTCCAGGTGAGTACCCTAGGCTCGAGCATAAGTGAGAGCAAAGGATAAAATAAATTTTTCCTAATATTTTGATTTTACGCAGTCGTGCCTCTTCCAACAGTACCACATCATGCATTGAATAAAAGTGCTTGATCTGTACTGCTCATATTTATCATTTATTATCAGATTTCCAGAAAAAGATTTTAGGACCGAAGTGATTAGTGGTATCCACATTTTCTATCTAAATGAAGCAGCCCTGTACTCAACAGTATCTCTGAGGAACTAATTATCGAAAAGGCCTTCAAAAAATGTGGTCATCTCCAATGCCATGGATGGCACTGAAAACGATGTGATGCATGAGGAGTTGGTTGATTCAAGCATGAAAAAGACAGAGAATGAGGATGAAGCTGAACATGCCATAACTGATGATGAACTGACAAATGAAAAGAATGTTTGACAATGGTGATGAAGAAGTATTTGGGGGTTTCAGTTCTGAAGAATTTAATAACTATATCTAAATGAATAAACAATTTTCTTATGTTTTAATATATGTAAACAAAGTTTTGAAATAAAGGTGAATATTTGAAAATATTTAGGAAATATTAGTTATATTTACATTAAAAACAAGGCCCACGTAACTTGCAAGTCAACTGCCAATACACACTTTGACAACCCCAAACTACGGGTACAACCTATCTACTGGTGTGACCGACCCACAAGTATATGTGGCAACTATGTTAAGAGAAAAGCCGAAAGAGTAAACTGAAAAGGTAAGGCAGATGAAGGGTTGATTGCCATGATGAGGAATGTTTGTGGAAGAAATGGAATAGGAAAACCTAGTGTGAGGAAAAGGGTACATACCTGTGAGTTGGGGGGTCATATGGTGTGATGCTAGTAGCATGGCAAGAGGCATTGTTTTTGGAAGTGAATGTTGTCAATTCAGAAGATGCAACAACCTTCTTTAGGTAAAACAAATTATGCCTGTCCTATCAACATAGCCTAAATGGATGCCAGAATGAAAGGACTTCATTTGGTATTGAGGTGGAGGTTATGGGATACTGAAATAAAAACTGATTTCACTACGACGTTCACATGGGTGAAGTCCATAATTACTGGTGAAAAAAAGAGTGTGAGCAAAACAAAACATAGAAATGCTCGTCAAGCAGCATCTGAAGATTATATATTTGATTGTGGAATATCCAACCAAGCTACATTAAAAACATAAGGCAAATTTTTTATAGAAGGTTTTCTAGACAATCCAAAAATGACCTGAATATGTTGAATTGGATTCATACCAGAACACTAAATTCTAACCATGAGAGTCACTTAATTTTGGGACTTGCCATTCTTCAGAATGAACAAACACAGGACTCCATACTTCATAAAATGCATTGTTATGGCACAAACAAGTATCAGTAAATATTATTAAAAATCTTTTGCATGTATTTTTTCCAAATATTGCAAATTCTTCGAACAACCAATGTTCCAAACTGTTGCCAACACTTTTAATAAAAGCCCACTGGGTTTAATCATAAGCTGCAGGCAGTTCAAACAGAATGTATGACTAGGAAATTTGAATCATTCTCAACTAGGTTTTAAAAATTAAACTAAACAACAAAAGGTCTGTCCAGTACCTCAATTGCTTAATGCTTTCTCTGATGAGTGGTGACTTTCCTCTGGTTGCTCTCTAACATAATAATCTAAATGATGTAGTTACCTTACTGATATTGTTAGACACATGATGTAATAGCTTCCAGTCTTGTAGCTGAAGAGTTCTAGAAGTAAAAATAAAAACTAGTCAAAAGCCGCAGAGCTGTATGTTGCAAAACTGTCCTTTACATACTGCAGTGAACAAGAAAAAGCAACTGAACCGTCATTCGGGGCACTCAGCTTAGATAGAAGTCGGAAAGTCAATTATCTGTTCAGTTAGAACAGAAAGTTGCATGACATTCTCTGTATAAACTGAGAAGTCACACAAGCATTCCTTTTTTCACAGTAGATAACATACACAACATGCTGTCACTTGTTTTGACAAGGTAAGTCGCCATTTTCTTCACCCCACAGTCAGTAGGGAATTGTACAAACATAAGTTCACAACTGAAATGAAATTTCCAATTTGATGTTGGTTGATATCACCTTCAAATGGACCAGCACTACCACCTCACCCCTTCAAAATCTGCTGTATGAGGCATTATGAAGTGATTTCATGCTTCTCTTATGTTTTTATAATAAACTGAGAAATTGCAATAGAAACAAATGAGTTTAGCTAAGAGTTTGTTAATCAATACAGGACCAAACTCTTCCACAGTTCTTTCATTGGTCTTTGTGCTACATGCTGTACATTTTCATGACTAACGGTCATTTGCAGAAGATTTCTTCTTTTTTTTTTTAACACATGGGGAAACAAGATACAATAAGAAGATATATTTGTCACAATTCAATTCTCTCAGGACTGCGGGATACTCGATGTCATTTCTGACAGCATAGATAAGGCCCTCTCTGTCCATCCGTCCGCTCACATATTTGTGTTTGGTGATTTCAACGCCCATCACAACCAGTGGCTACAGAACGCTACCACTGACCTCGCTGGCGTTCATACTCTTAACTTTTCAATCTCTCAATCCCTCACCCAGATAATCGATTTCCCCACGCGTTTTTCCTACAATCGTGACTGTAAGCCCTCACTCCTCGACCTGTGTTTTACCTCCATCCCTGAGTCGTGTAGTGCCACGCAGCTCTGTCCTATCGGTAACTCCGATCATGTTGTTGTGTCTGTTAGTATCTCCTTCAGCCCCACCCCCTGCAAAGAACCTCCTACCACCGGGCTGACTGGGACTCGTTTCGGGACTTCCTCCGCGATGTCCCCTGGGATGCTGTATTTAAGCTCCCCACTCATGAGTGTGCTTCTGAGTTCTCCTCCTGGATCAAAGCCGGTATCGAAGCTTTCATCCCCTCCAGGAAATTCAAGGTCAAACCGCGCTCCTCCCCTTGGTTCACAGCTGCTTGCTCAGCCGCCATTGCCCATAGGAACCACTTCTTCCACCGTTTTCGTAGTGACATGTCCGACTCCAACAGACGTCTATTTACTTCTGCACGCAATGAGTGGTAAGCATACCCTCGACAATGCCAAGGCACTATTTGCAGCTCGGATGAAGGAACGTATTGCATCCCGCAAATTTGGCTCCAAGGACTATTGGCGCCTCTGCAAGAGCGTTCTGAATAGTAACAAACCCTCCATTCCTCCACTGTTCAATCAGTTTGAGGTCCTGACCACCTCTGCCGACAAGGCCGAATGCTTCACTCGAAAGTTTTCTTCCAATTCTATGCTTGACTCCTCTGGGGTACCCTTGCCCGACTTCCCTCCCAGAACTGAGGCCCTACTGGACGGCTTGCACATAACCCCGTCGTCGGTACTGGGCATTATTTCTAACTTAGATCTCCACAAGGCTACCGGCGGTGACGGAATACCAGCCATTGTCCTGAAGAAATGCGCACCTGAACTGGCACCTGCCCTCTCTAAATTGTACAACCGCTGCCTCAAGGACTCCTGTTTTCCAGACTGCTGGAAGTCCTCTACCATTGTTCCTGTCTTTAAGAACTCTGGCGACCCCTCCAACCCTTCTAATTACCGTCCTATCAGTCTCCTTCCCATCTTCGGCAAAGTCTTCGAGGCCATTATCAACGCCGAAGTGATTACTCACCTGATATCCCACGATCTGCTCTCAGACAAGCAGTATGGTTTCCGCTTTGCCCGGTCTACTGCCGATGTGCTTACGGCCATCACTGAATTTGTCTACCAAGCTATCCATAGTAACGGCGAAGCCCGTGCCGTGGCCCTTGACATCTCCAAAGCATTCGATAGGGTTTGGCATGCCGGCCTCCTTCGCAATCTCCGGGGTTATGGTATCACAGGTCGATTGTTTGACCTAATTCAATCGTTCCTATCAAACCGGGATTTGAAGGTTGTTCTCAGTGGATTCTTCTCCAACTCCTATCCCACTACCGCTGGTGTTCCTCAAGGCTCCATCCTTGGCCCTACTCTGTTCCTCATATTTATAAATGACCTTCCAGACGCCATAGACTCCCAAGTCGGTATCTACGCTGACGACACTACTATTTACTCCTGCCTCAAGCACAAATCTACTGAGGCGGACAAAATTAACCTGGCAGCTCAAATTGAAAAGGACCTCCAATCGGTTGTGGACTGGGGAGAGAAATGGATGGTCAACTTTAATGCCTCTAAAACAAAACTGCTCTCCATTAACCACCACAAGGACCCATCCCTGTATCCCATCAGAATGTCTGAGGACCAACTTCTCGAGAGTTCCTCTCTGCGGCTGCTCGGTCTCACGCTGTCCGCTGATCTGAGATGGAACAAATACATAGAGTCAATTGCATCATCCACCGCAAGAAAAGTTGGTTCCCTGTGCCGAGCCAGGAAATTCTTCTCCCCGGAATCGATCCTCCAAGTCTATAAGTCTACCATTCGACCTTGCATGGAGTATTGCTGCCATTTATGGTCTGGGGCCCCTGCGTGTTGCCTCAGGGTTCTTGATAAGATCCAGAGACGGATATGCAATGTGATTGGCCCTGATCTGTCATCTCGTCTGCAGTCGCTCTCTCACAGACGCGATGTTGCATCGCTCTGCCTTTTCTACAAGTACTTCCACGGTAATTGCTCTGAGGAGTTGCTTTCGCTTGTCCCTAAGCCTCGTGAATTTAAGCGTCCTACGAGGCTGGCATCCCGTTCCCACCCCTTCACCGTTGAAACTGTTAGATGTAGACGTCTTTTCTACTCCAATAGCTTCATGTCTCGCACATCTCGCCTATAGAACTCCCTTCCCTATTACTGTTTCCCTGACAAATACAATCTCCAAAGGTTTAAGTGTAGCGTCAATCGTCATCTCCAGTTGCCTTGATCTATCCACTTCCTGACATCTTTCATTCCTATCTGCCCTCGCTCTATATCTCCCGTAACCCCCCTGCCTCGATCGACCCTCCGTCCTTCTCTTTCTCCACATCCCTTCCTTTACCACTCCTATCTGCTCTTCCTCCAACCCTTCTGTAACCCCATGCGTGATAGTGGCCACCGGCCTTGCTTGGGGTGATATGCTTAAAAAAAAAAAAAAAAAAAAAAAACTAACTTGACCTTTCTAAAGACCAGTGTCTATGATATGCAAAAGTCATGTGATGTTTAATGAATTGAGAAAAGATAATAATGCTGCAGTGAAGCAACCTAAAATAACAGATTCAGGGAATAGATTATTTAAATAAAATAAATCGCCAAAGATCCTTTGAAATGTTTAGAAAAAGGTTAAGACATGCACCACAAACAAGATGTTCTGTTGAATTTAACAAAAACTGAAGTCAAGAGAAATAGGGATGTTATCATTTTAAAAAATTCAGTTATCAAGAAGAATAGAGAAATTCTAATTAAACATTCAATTTTAATTCATATTTTTTTCAGCTGAAATATCATGAATATGGAAACAAAGATGAGAACAACAGACTAAATAGTGTAAATATTTTTTTAAATTCAAATTCAGATATAAAATGGCTGGCTACTCTTTTAGAAGTTTCCTCGTCTGCTAGACTGGATAGCTAATCCCTGTTGCAGACATCTACTTGGACACATTTTGTTAAACACCCACAGATCCTACCTGTGCTTTATACTCCAGCTATCCTGCGTGGACCTTAGCTACAGTTTTTAGGAGTGAGCACATAATTTAGTGTGGTCAATAATTGAACACCGCCAATAAATTTAAACTCACAGTCACAATGACTTATGACTTTGTGCTAGCACAACCACTGACAGCTTACAGTTTTTTTCTAACTACAATTTAACTTATAAGGCATGAGTCAACCTGTGGCACAATTTTCAGGCATTTTCTAATGGTGCTACATGTAAGTATCATATCAAGGTTACCACCATGATATTCTTACGATTGGAATGCTAGTACTTTAACTACTCAGTCATGTGCTCATTTTATTTTTTTATATATATATATATATATATATATATATATATATATATGCATGCATGCACAAATTGGATGACAAAAATGTTTTTGCATATTTTTTAGTTGACATTCAAGCTTAAAATAAAGTTTTTGAAAGTTTCACAAAATTTTCAGTTGCACTTGCACCCTTATATTTCACATTGATTCTTTCAAAAATTTTATTTTTAAATTACAATTTCAAAAGGAGAGAAACTCGTACAAATATATGCAAAAATTTTGTTTATAAAATGTAAGCAAAGAATCACACAATTTCTTGCTACAAAGTCAGTGGCTTAACTTTTATATATGTTTCTTGCGTTGAAAATATTGTTTTTTTAACTGTATAAGTGAGTGGACCAAGTTCTCAACTCAGTACACGCAGTATATATACCAACGTATGTACCATAACAACAATGGTAAATAGCTTTGGCTAAGCCACTAAAAACAATTGCTAATTAATTGTATTGCTAATTATTTCAACATCACTGGAAAGTAATTGACTGACTCCAAGGACTGAACTCTTCCAGTTTATCATCCAAAATAATTTTTGCATCCCTAACATTGAATTAACTTCTTCAGATTTCTTTATCTAGCTTCATATTCTGAATACACATTTTAGAATTTGGAAATAAAGCAAGGCCATACTTTGGAGAACAAATATAAAATAATAAATATATCTAGAAATTGGATGGGCATTAAAAATGATATTTTGGGCACTATTTTTTTTTTTTTTCTATTGGTAGATTTTATATCCAACAGAGATAAATCAAAAAGTTGTTTTAATTATTTTGGTTTTACAAATTCTAATTATTGATTCTAGCAGAGAAATTGAATTATATTTCGTTATCTGAGGGGTGGGGATTCTCAGAATATGAGGCTAGATGAATTAGTAATCTAAGAGAGAGAATTTAAAAACTCAATATTTGGTGTGCAAAAATCATTTCAGAAGCTAAACTGAAATATAATCGAATGTTCTGCTAACATTTATTATGTCTGTCACCAATGAAAACAATAATATATGTTTGAGAGAAACGAGTCTAATCTTAAGCACAAGATAAAGATCTTTTGTTATGAAAAGGTCGTGTGTAAACAACAGGCGCAGCTGCTAACAAGTTAGCAAGACAAAAAGATTTGATTCAAATTGATTTTGTTTCGTGCTTGTAGTAAACAGTTTATTTACACACAGGATCTGAAACAACTACCAATAATGAATTTTAGAGACGAACTGTCAAAGATAAAAAAAAAAATAGACAACGTAAGGTAGTACTGCCTGAATGAATTTCTGGGATGAGGAGTTTTGTTTATATTATTTTTATTTATATCTGGACTGCTGTCCTCATCTTTGTTGTTAATCACAACGTTTCGGCCGTTGTACTCTTCGGTCTTCTTCAGTCGATCCGGGTAACCTTCAGGGTTCAAGATGAAATTCCCTGAGAGTTACCCAAATCAACAGTCACCCGAAAAAAGCCGGGGGCACAACGGTTGGAAACGCTCTGATAAAAAATAACAAAACAAAAAAAAAGGGTGAGGTGAGTCATAATTGTGTGTAGTTACTCAGACTGGTATTTCAAAACAGGAAACAAAATCAAGTCTATTTTCAGATTTAAATCCTCCCACCAAAAAAAAATAAAAATAAAAAAAGATATAACCAATTATAATAAAAAAATTTGCTTGTTTTGCATAAGAAGACTAAAAAAAGCATTCATTTTCTTTTTCAGTTAGTTATTTGAAGATAATATTTAAAATGCAGACAAAAGATTTGACTCAAATGAAAACTTTCAAATTTCATTAAGTCGTTAATAAATTCTGTATTATCTAAAAAAGGCGAAAAGAATCCATTGAAACAAAAGGTGGGAGGAGCTGCTGGCACTGCTGTACCAAAATCGTACCTGCACGCTTACGTACAGGTGAACGATGGTTTGGAATATATTTCACCTCATCTTTTCTTTCACAATGATAGTTTTAGGTAGAATGAAATATTGTTATTTTAAATTTAAAAATATTCCTTCTGTTTGTTTTGTTTTATAAAAAGGTAAAGTTTAAAAATTAAGGATTTATTACGTTTTGTTAAATTTTTATCAGCTCGCGGATCCACTTTTGTACCGAAATGTCTTTTAGTCATTAATTTTACTAAACTCAATTCTTAAAAAAAAAAATTAAATTGGTGATAGCGCTTGATAGTTATTTTTACGAAGCTACATTCAAATCCAGTGTAAAAGACACGTACCAATTTATTTATTATTGATATGAAATTCGCTAATTTTAACTAGATCACTGATTAGATAATTTAATTAACTGAGTTTATCACCTGTCACAGGTAAAAATGAAAATTGGAACAGAATATGCAAAAAGAAAAAAAATGGTTCTTTGCTACGCCACAATTTAAAAAGCAGCGATAGTCATAATTAGAAATAAATTATTAGTCTTTTTATTTTATTAAAGAGCATTGGCATTGTCCATTGCAGTGTTTATGTGTGTAAATAAAAACAAACTGAAAAAAAATAGAATAAAAAAAATAAAAGGAATTGACATTTACAATAAAAGACTGCCAGATATTTGATCAGATGTTCATTTTGTCAGAAATCGTACTTACGAAAAACTGAAAACAAAATGACTTGTACGAGTGATTACTAACAATTTTTCCAACCTTCAAAATTGAAATTTTGTTAGTAAATTAAATTTAATTTACGTTTTGGTTTTTCCAAGAGTTTTTTTTTATTTATTTATTTAACCTGGAACATTTTATGATCAATTCAATAATTGACCAATAATGGAAGTAAAAAAAAGTGTGTTTAAATTTAAAAATAATCTTCGAAATTATTTTTTAAGTTTTTTTTTTCGTTTTATTTTTCCAGCCTTGCGAAAGTTTATTTTGAAATCATTCACCACACAACTGTTGTCCACTTGAGTTTCAGATGTGTTTTGGTTAAAAAAAAATATATAACCATTTTAATTACGCTTTCAATATTTAAGATATCTATAATCCAACTCAAAGAGAATTAAATCAAAAAAAAAAAAAAAAACCAAAAACAATTTTAAAAACTTATCAAAACAAAATAAAAAGAAGGCGTGTTTCTTTTTTTCTTTTTTTTTTTCACGCCACTTGTTTGGGAGTATTAATTACCAGTTATTCGTTTTAAAAAGCCCATAATTTTCGACCTAGATTTCTAAAATACAGAAATACATTAGACTATCAATGCAACAGTTTTCTCACAAAAACAAAATATATTTAATTTTTTTTTTACCTCGTTACTTAAACTAACAAAAAAAAGAAAAAAAAGCACATTAAAAAATATTTTTGTGTACATGCAGACGCCAAGAAAATGGATTTGCCTTTTCACACATAAAAAAAGATATTAAAGATCATTAAACAAATTTACCATTTTTGGGTAAACTCCTGATGACCTTAACAGCAGCATCGAATTTATCGCTAGGTGTTGTGGTCGACATAATATCGCTTGTACTGCTTCTACCCCGTGCATTCATGTCGGCTTCTTGTTTAACGAGCAGCCATTATGTCATCTAGAGGGAGCCACTATCTCTTGGGGAAACAAAGGGACATAACTGCTGCTAAACCGATTATCTAAGGGAGATAATTGAGTTTTAGAATGCAGGGGAAACAATTCAGTTTCACTGCATCTAATGTCGTTGATGAGACTAATTACTGTTGTGAAGTGCAAGAGGTTTTAATAATATTTCTGGAAACCGGAATAAACGAACAGAATCAAAGGTATAAACAAATAATATATGTTTATTTATTTGATTTCGAATAGAGCGAGTCCTTTGTAATTCGGGCTGACCAAAGTTTGTTTGACTGGTAGCTGATAATCAGACTTTTGTTTGGTGTAGTCATTTTGTTGGCAAGCTGTCGGGAGTGTGGCTACTTTGGAAATAGGTGGGGCGCCAAACTGGTGTGTTAACATGTTTTGGTTGTTTCTCTGGCAGTCCCTTCTCCATCTTTTGCCTATCAGCTATCTCTTTATATCCACTCAAAAATGGGCTTCAGACTTGGTTTCAGCTAATATCAAAAGTCTATTTGTGCTTTAGAATGTCGCTACCACTTTCTTATCAATGTTGAATTTTGTACAATTTTATCAAAAGCTTACCCAACTTCATAGAGATTTTTAGGAAATATCAGCTTCTAATTGGTCAATAAACACACAAGTGGGCGTTGCAATCCACCCATGCACAAATATTTTTCCAGCACGTGACCAAGTCAAGTTTTCCCGGCATTTTACATGAGCCTGTCACGTGATTACATTAATTATAAATAGCAGACACAAGCTCTCTCTCTCTCTCTCTCTCTCTCTCTCTCTCTCTCTCTCTCTCTCTCTCTCTCTCTCTCTCTCTCTCTCTCTCTCTCTCTCTCTCTCTCTCTTCTTCCTTGATTTCTCTCGCTTCAAGATGTAGTTGTAAAAAGGATCCCATCTGGGAACGCACTAAGAACAATACACGTACGTACGAACACTTACAACACACACACATAATTTCTCCATACAAACTCTATGTAACAGTCCATGTCTTTGTTTAACTTGTTTTGTTATTAATATATATTTGTTTACCCATGTATATCAGTCTTGTTTGTTTTCTTTGTCTTCTTTGGACTTAATTAAAGTCCAACATTCCCATGTAGCTGGACCAGCCAGCAGGAAAGTTTAACCTTCTGATATCTCTTCACATCTTCATCCCACACGGTCCGCTACACTTCTTATTCCTTCTTGTTGTTTCATATTTTGTGGTATTTTGCATCAAATATAATTTGTATGGTCATGTTAATAAACAGACATCTACAAACGGTCATATATATTAACATACCACAACAGTGTTTTCAATTTTGATTGGCCAAAAATCTTTTATTTTCTGGCATTTGTTTCTTTTTCTTTTTATAGCGGCTGTTCTACATGGAGCCTCTCTTATTTTGGTAGATTTCTGAAAGGGATAGTAAAAGAAGCTAACCTTTTACCAGTCAAAGATCAACATTGAATTTGAAACCCTTTACTAATCTGGGATTCTTATTGGCTAAGTGCTGTCCAATCAGGATCTCTTTTTAGCAGCTATAGGCTAACCTCAATCCTGAAATCTTTTTTTTGCAACTAACAGCTGTAGTGACCAAACGTTTATTGGAGCCATCCTTTTTAATGGAATACAGAAGTTATAAAGCCCAGTTGTTCCTTGGACACTCTACTAACAGTTAAATATGCAAATATAAATTATATTTGTAAGCCTTTTTTTACCTATTAGGTTTACACCCTTTTCTGTATATTAAAGACATTGAACCTAATACAGTCATTGAGTTGGTTCTCTTCTTCAAGTGTGTCCATCTTTGTGAAATTTAATTGTTACTGAGAAAATCTTTGTAAATAACTAGACCCTGGGCCAGCAAATTTCCACCTTTTCTTCTTCTTCCTCTTTTTATTTGAGGGTTGCCTTCTCATTGGTTGAGAGGGAAGTAGAAAGAGGTAATGGTTTTAAAGGAGAGCACAAATGCCTTATTTTAATTTTTTTTTATTTATATATTTTATTTTCATATTTTACTTTTTTTATATTTGGGCTCACCACAACTAAAAATAACTGAAAACTTTGAAGTCACCATATATGAAGAGAAATAGTAACAATGATGAGTACACACATATACAACAGTCTTATATTTTATAAACAGAAAAATAACATCAACTCCTTGTTAACAATGGAATTGACAACTGGTAACACTTAATTATGGATCATGCATAAAGATTTAGATCTATAAGCAGTTTACTTTAAATTGAAGAACATTTTTATTTTTACTGAAACTAATAAAAATGCGATGCAAAACTTAAGAAGAAAAATAATGAATTTTAACCCTTTGAGACCTGACCACCTCCTTAACAGTGGTAGAGAAAAATGACTTAATGTCCAGCTACTGGTTAAAAAGTTTTTATATCTACCATGAAACATCACATATCAATTATTTGTGAATTTTAAATCAGGAGCTCAGGCAGAAGGGTTAAAATTGTTCAGGAATGCAGGGCTCAAAGAAAAAACAAATGTTTTGAAAAAAATTTCAGTAATTTTACAAGATGACAAAATTAAGTACATATTATTTGAATTTATTAGATGATAGATTGTCATTTCTTATTAATTTTGATGAAGGATTATTCTTTATTTTTGATTTGTGCTGCTTGCTAACATAGAATGATTGTTGCAATAAAAATCAAGAGAAATAAGATGAAAAACAAAATGCTAGTTAAAAATTATTAATAATCAATAAGTATAATAATGTATTTCAAATTAAATTATTTTCCCAGGATGTTATTAGTGTCTTATAGTTCAGTCATCATATAGAGTTTAAAGTCTGCTGCTTAAAGCATTGAGTTTACAATCTATTAAAAATTGACAGCTAGTTTTTTTTAACCAGAAACTTTTTCAAATTTTGAGATCATAAACATCCATTATAACATTATCATAGTAAAACTATATTTATGAATAAAAAGTAATTAGATTTTAATTCAATAAGGTTCTCTGCTTCAAAGTAAAGGAAAATTTAATTTTCTGTTAGCTTGCTATAATATGTTTAGCACAACAAAAGCTGGAGAGTTTCGTACTTTTAAAACTTTTTCAGTATTAGTATGTCATTGAATAAGTTGGAACTCTGTCACAGATAAATATATATACAGAAGTATATATATATATATATATATATATATATATATATATATATATATATATATATATACAGAAGTAAGCTATTTCTATAAACAACAGCCACCTGCACTAATGCAAAGCTCTTCAGTAAAATGAATGGAGCACTTTGGCTGATTGGCATTTGTTTACATTTGTAAAAAACAATACGCTAGATTTAGTTGTGTAACTCTACCGAGTGAAGATAGCTCTGGCTGACACCAAATTAGTTGTGTTTCAATCCTGGCTTGAGGCATTCGGAAGTCTAGTCACACTGAGGAGCTGTGATACAGCAAAACAGTACTGTCTGTGAATGACATATATATATGTATATATATATATATATATATATATATATATACTTCTGTATATATATTTATATATATATATCTACAGGAGTGAAAGAGTTCCAACTTATATATATATTAGTGAATATACATAATATCAAACATTGAGGGCATGACTCAGAGAGGAGCAACTGCATGAAACTCTGAGTCGTGCTATCGACATTGGATATTATGTATATTCACTAATATATACTTATAGCTCTGTCTCATATCATTGAGCACTGTAGAGCAGAGAAGGAAAATTTTAAAATTTTCTCTATACAAAATATGCCAGTAGTCCAGAGAACTCAATTCATTCTTGAAGAGTAATGCATTAACAGCAGTAGGAGCCACTGTTTTTAAAATCTCCTTTCTCTCAAGAGCTCAACCGGATTTCCTGGGAGCATATATATAGTGTCATCCACAAACAGACTTTTTTGCTGTTTCACAGCTCTTCAGTGTGGGTAGATGTCCAATTGCTTCAAGCCGGGTATATATATATATATATATATATATATATATATATATATATATTTTTGTCATCCACAGACAGACTGTTTCGCTGTTTCACAGCTCATCAGTGTGGCTAGACGTCCAGTTGCCTCTAGCTAGGATCGAAACCCAACTGAATTTGTGTCAATTGGAACTTCTCCCACTAAGCCGTCAGCGCACGACAGGGATGAAGGTGAATTTTAGCGTGTTTATTTTTAGATTTAGATAAACACACAGTGACTGACAGTGACTCAATTCTGCTGAAGAGTCGTGCAATATTAGCTTAAATAGTCACTGTTTACAAACTCACACCTCAAACCAAAGAGCTCAACCGAAATTAATTTTTCAGGAGCCAATATTATATATATAATATCAATGATATATTAATAATTAATATTAATGAAAAGTATGGTGAGGACCCCTTGATTGAAGAGGAGGTGATAAAAAGGACAATGAGTTATATTGTCACAATAGATCTGCTAGTGAATATGTAATAAATGGTTAGTTACCACCCTACATATTAAACACAATCATATATATAAGTGTGAAACTATCCCAAGTAATCTCTTTCCAACTGACAAAATCTCTCCATACAGGCATATACATGCTTGATTTGCCACACAACGTAAGTCATCTTCTCTTCTACACTCCTCCCTGATCTTCTGATTATGTAAATGACACAGAGATAGCGGTCACCATCGTCAAGTCCTTTCAGAGGAAAGTCGTCTTGTCTTCTACAATATATTTAGAAAAATATGACAAGCTAGAAAATTTCTTGTGACATGTTTCCTCCATTAGGATTTCATCAGATGAAATCCAAATGGACGAAATGCAGAGCCTCTCGATTCACAGTGTCAAAGGCCTTCGTCAAGTCCACAAACACCATGTACAACTCCTGGTTTTTCTCGCGAACCTTCCCTGCAACTTGACGAAGAGAAAATATCATGTAAATGGTGCCACGAACCAACCAAAAACCACACTGCGATTCAGGATAGCTGTCGTCAACAAGGTGTATAATGATTCTGTTTAGAATCAGTCTCGCTAGGACTTTGCCTGCAATTGAAAGTAGTGATATCCCCCAATGATTATCACAGTTACACCTGGAACCCTTGTTTTTGTAGAGGTGTTTGATAGAGGCGTCTTTATAATCCTGTGGGACACAGCCTGCCTTCCATATCTCCACGAAAAGATATATATATATAAATATATATATATATATATATATATATATATATACATATATATATATATAAATATAAAAGTGAACATAGAAATCAACACTTAGAGGCGACAGTCTGTTTCATGCTAGATGCAATCATGGCCTGACGATTGCATCTAGCATGAAACAGACTGTCGCCTCTAAGTGTTGACTTCTATGTTCACTTTTATATTTACACACGCTCAATCTCTGATACTGAGCACTTTATCCCATAAATATAGCACATCTTAAGACAATATTTCTTCATATATATATATATATATATATATATATATATATATACCTACATTTTGGTGTGTTTTAGTCGCAAACCAAAACATAGGTATATGTATATGTATATTTATTAATATATATCTTTGAGCTGTCTAACCACATCAAGCACTATTATGTTTACATCACATGACTAAATTTGATGATTATTATGCGAGTATGCGGTTGCTTATATCTGGTCATATACATATATATATATATATATATATATATATATATATATGGATTGATAATATTAGTGGTAAATATATGCATACATATGCAATCATATATCTAAAATATATAAATAAATATACATACATACACATACATATGTGTATAAAAAAATAATTCCAAGAGGATAGAATCCAGGTAGAACTCAATGCCTAGGACAGAGTAAGGATATAATAAAAAGACTTAAACACTAATATATATATATATATATATATATATATATATATATATATATATATATATATATATATATATGTATATGTATATAAATATATATATATATCCAGATATATATATCCAGATATATATATATATATATATATATATATAATATTCAATAGAAAAAAAATCAAGAGAAATACAGCAGAAAATCAAAGAAATTCTGAACTGGACCTGTACAAGGGAAAACGCCTTAGCACCCAGAACAAAATGCACTCATACTTGATTGGGATACAAGATACTCGGAAGGTTGATCCAAAGGCTACAATTTACAAAAAACCTAATCATGTAGCCTTGAGGAAAATTTCCGGTTCTCAGCCACTCGATAAAATGAGCATGAATGAGAGAACAGGGACTGGGGTCAACAGAGCCCAACGAGTTAGGTGGTCATGCTTTGTGTGTGGAGGTTTGCAATAGTTTCATCACTTGGGATAAAAAAAAGACAGGGTACAACTGGTACTCCAAACAGATGTAGCTTTTTGCAACAGAACCCTTTATTTAATTTACAAGAGTAGATTGTTCTTGTTCCACTGATCATATTTAGAGATATCACATCTAGTTCTTATTTTTAGTACTGTTCAGTTATTGCTCGCCCTGATTCCATTGAGTCCAAGTACACACTGCCTGACCCAGGGATTGAACTCCCAGTCACTATGTCACCAAATTCACAAACTAATGATTTAATCTACTAGGCCATTGTCTACCATTACATTATGTATCTTGAAAATTAATTAAAATACCATTACCACCTTCACATTATGACTCCTGCCATCCTATAGAACAGCCTAAATGAAATCATACATTGTTTTTCTCTCCCTGTTGCCATCAATCTGTCATGTTAGTATCAAATTCTCCAAGCCCTCTTTCCTCATGTACCCTGGAAATTTCAACTGTTTCTCCCTGATGTTGTGTATTTGTCCTTTTTGTTAGCATTGTTTTTAGAACTATATTGTTACTCACATGTTCAGTCCGTGGTAATCTCAGCATCCTTCTGTAGAACCACATTTCTGTTGCTTCAAGTCTCTTCTTCATCAGTGAGAAGAATGTCCAGCATTCATGGCCATATAGGACCAATACTACATAACAGTTCAGTACTCTTTTTTATTGTTATCTACACTATTTACATTCAGACTGTTGTCCTCATCTTTGTTGTTGTTAACACAACATTTCAGCCGTTGTGCTCTCCGGCCTTCCTCCGGTGTATATCAATCTGGATAACATACAGGGAATTCTGAACTGAACCCTTTATCTAATCTACGGGGATAGAAGTGTTCTCGTTCCATGAACCATGTCTAGGGTTATCTTGTCTAGTTCTTATTTTTAGTACTGCTCAGTTATTGCTTGCCCCATCTCCAGTAGGTTATACAGATTAATATACACCTGATGAAGCCCAGACGGTACAACGGCTGAAATGTTGTGGTAACAACAACAAAGATAAAGACAATAGTTCAAATGTAAATAGTGTAAATAATAAAAATAAGAATGTTAAAATGTGGTGCTTGTTATATCCACCTCAACTGACCAGACTGCTGATGGCCAATTCAGCTTTGCTGGACACAAAATTTTTCTGTTTTAACCATTAAATACTAATCCCCCGCTGGTTGGGCAGACAGGCTACTTTGAGCACTAACATATGTTTTGAATTCAGAGTTATCCTTCTTCTAGACTGGCTGCTAACCAAGGCTAAAGACCTCTATCATCCTTGCATGTCACTTATTACATTAGGTTGTCTTCATTTATCATTTATGGCTCACAAAAGGTGTGTCCTCAAATACCTGGTGTACTATCTATCTATCTAAATAAGAAATTAGTTATCAGTTATCTCCTGTTAGTAATAAGGAGTGCCAGAGAAAAGCGATAATAACAACAAAAATTGCAATATGAGCTCCGGTAAAAACATTAAATGATAACAGCAAAAAATTGCAATATGAGCACTGGCAAAAATGGTTGCTTAGACATTAGGTTTATAATACCCAGAAATTCATACACAGACGTCCTCAAGGACACATGGCACAGTGGATAAAGGGTTGGTTAGATCCAGAATTTAGATTAGATGAAGTGTCAGGACCCAAAGAGTGTGAGTTCAATACCCGGTTAAGGCAGTAGAGAACTTGGGGAATTAACAGGAGATAACTGATAACTGACATCCATTAAACATGGCACGTGGAACTAGAACAGTCTACCCCAGTGAAATAAAGGGTTCAGTTCGACATTCCAACCATCTGAAGAAGACTGGAGCATACAACAGCCGAAACATTGTAATATGGCGACAAAGATGAGGACAATAGTCCGAATAATGTAAATAGTATATAATATATAATTTCTTGTATGACGTAGCAGTTATATAAATATATTTATATATAAAGCAGCATATAAATTCCCTGAGATTTCTTTCTTACTGAATATACTGTTCTGTCTGTATACTATTATTATCCTGAATATAACAATATTGAGAATGGGGAAATATAAACTATTCTTTCTTGTTGAGCACTCCCATTAGTGTAATGTTTACAAAACTAGCTAAATAAGCTATTACTGTTGCAATGAGTTTGATCTTCATAGGCTGCCTCACTTTAGATGGTCTTGTGCAAATACTATTCCTATGCCTCTCAGTGAAAAATAATAGTGATTAAAGTAGCAGAATAGACCATTACTACTGTAATCCTCTCTGTCTTGCTTTAATACTAAAATTCTCTTCCCCATTTTCTACCAAGAGTTGGATTTTTTTAAGTTGGGTACAAATTGTAATTGTCTGCCATTTAATTTTGTACTTATTCTTGCTCGCCTCCTCACCCACAGAAAAATAAACTCTCTTATTCCCCTATCTCTGTTTCAGTCCTGGGTATGACGATAAACTACATCTGGCAGCAAGGCTTCTGATTGGAAAGTTGGAAGTTTTGAGGAGTATAGAACCATCTCTTAATTACTGTTATTCCCAGGCCCACCCTGACCTGGGGTAGTAGCACCTGTTATGGTCCCAGCTATGGGCAAATATTGAACCCCCAAACAAAAACAAAACACTATGACAGTATAAAATATTTTTTATGGTAAAAATAAAGCAATACATTTTTATATAAAAGAACTACCAACAATACATTTTTAAAGCAAAATGACCAATAATACATTTTATAGAATTACTAATAATACATTTTATAGAATTACTAATAATACATTTTATCTGTACTTGAAGACATACAATAGGATTCAAAATATATTTAGTTGAAGCGATAAAATTGTGTGCAAAATATTTAGATTTTGGCATTAAATAATCCATAGATGTTGATATACCACAAAATCAATCAACCAATATGAAAGAATTCTTTCATGACATTAATCCATATAATATTCTACAATTTCTTAAATCAAACTGTATTCGAAAACTCAAAAACTTCAACAAAACTACAATATAAAACACACATATGAAGTAAATAAGTCCACACAAACATGTATATATGCACAAAAGCTGAGTATCATCTACCATGTATTCAATTGTGAAAGCAGAATAACATATATTTGTATTACTTCAAAGCTCCCCGAAAAATTCAATTTTAGCATTAAATGACCCATAAGGAGTTGATATGCCATTAAACAAAGAATAAAAGAACAGGAAATAAGGAAACAGAAGATGGTGATCAATGTTGATTGGAAAACAAGAAGCCAAAAATAGTAAACATTAGAAATTTCCTTATAGTTGGTTCAAATATGTCTGATCAAGTGATTGGAGGTCCACCCCGATCTGGACCTGTTAGGGTCCCAGCTATGGATAAATAGTGAACACTCCAAATAAAAACAAAACTATATAAATGTATAAAAATATATTTTGATAGTAAAAACACCAGCATTACATTTTTATCTGAAAAAATTAGCAGCAATACATATTTACAGTAAAATTATCAACAATATATTTTTGAAGCAAAATGACCAATAATAAATTTTATAGAATTACTAATAATATATTTTATAGAATTACTAATAATACATTTTATAGAATTACTAATAATACATTTTATCTGTACTTGAAGACATACAATAACATTCAAAATATAATTAGTTGAAGCCATAAAATTGTGTTCAAAATATTTAGATTTTGGCATTAAATAATTCATAGAGGTTGATATGCCACTAAACAAAATCAACCAACCAACCAATCTCTGTTTACAATTAGGACACACCCATGAAACCATGTCCAAAAGGATGAGCAGTAGACTAAAAACAGAGAGGAAAGCCTTTAAAATTGAATTTATTTTTTCACCATTGCTATAACATTATGTCTGAGCATATTTTTCCTATGTTTAATGTCATGGATGAGATAATTTATCTTAACAAGTCCTCAGTTTCGTGCCATGGATGCAATAACTTGTCTTCAGATAATGAGTCTATTTCCCACAAGAGGGCAGCATCTATTTGTGTAAAGGCAACGTACACATTTACTTTGGTTACATGAAAACTAGTATAATTTTGCACAATTTTATACCTTATGTGTAGATGCATGTTTTAAGAAGTTTCATATTTGTTTCAATAATTCAAATATTTTCACACATTTATATAACCAGTAGCAAAATGTCCATATGTGTAGAAGAGAAGATGATTTCCCTCGTGTGGCAAAGTGAGCACATATATACCAGGCATGCAAAATAAGTGAAGGAAAGGAAAGGAAAAAGAAATATGGCCGCCCTGACACCTTAAGTTAAGAAAGACAAAGTCTTGGAGCTAGCAGAATTGTCAAGAGTGGTTGGGCGTATGCAAATCTTTTGCAAGATCGGCTCGGCATAAAAACATGACACAAGAGAGAATAAACAGTTTGCTCATGAACGTGGTGCTGCTTGTAGAGAGAGATTGGAGATTACTTGGATTAATTTCACAGAATATATGTCACACATGGACTGCTTGCCTTGCGTTTTATCTGGATGTATAATTTTTGTTTAATAAAAAATTAACTATAGATAATTTTTACTATTCTCCTTGTATTCAGGATAATTTATTTTTAATTTCCCATTTCTTCATATTTTAGGATAAATTGCAGACACATGTTTATTTAGTAGAGCAGTGGATATTTAACACAAATTAAGACTGGCATGTCACACTTATTTCTGTGGCAAGAAAATAAACATTACATAGTCACTCTTGGAGCCAGTCAGTGTTACTTATGGGAGTGTATAAAAAGAAGCAGTAAGCCCCTTTCTTGCTCTTTTTTCTCCCTCCAGAAACTGACTACAAGGCTCATCTCTTTTCTCATCCATTCATCATTATAGATAGACGCACATGTTGGCATCTCTCAAAATGAAGCTCTCACAACCAGAATCATTTTAATTGTCCAAAAAAGGACATTTTTCAGGTACGGACATTTTATATACAAGCAACTTGTGTACATGTCTTCCATATTATTTGCTTGCTAGAAGTTGTTTTCTATGTATGTCACACTAAATGGTTCAGTTTAATTTACTGGTTGCATCCAGTTTTGCATGATTTGCCTTTTTCTCTTTCTCTTCAAATCTGCTTTTTACAACTACTGGATTAATGAAAGTGGCTAACAATAACATCACTCGTTATTCCCCTGAACATGTGTCTTTGTTGGAATGTTGCTTTCTTTTTTTCCTTTTTGATCAGTATCACCCTATGCATGACAGTAAAGCTACTAAGACACAAGGCGTTACAGGGTGTGAAAGAATTAAGAACAGAAACATTAATGAGCAGGAATAGAAAAGAGTATTCAGGAGGACATTAGATAGCGATTGACATTGCATTTAAATTTTTGCAGATTAAAGTATGCTGGAAAGCATGGAGCCATAAGTGAGTTCCACAAGCGAGAAGTGCAAGGAAAGAAACTGTTAGCATAGAATTTAGGGTTACATCTTAGGGATTTACCATTAAAAGCTTTAGCTAAGAAAAATATAATACTCACAACAGAGCAATTGTAAGCAGAGAAGGCCCCTGCTTCTATATAACATACCCCCACTGCTTCTATGAATAGGCAGAGAGAATGTGGAAGAACTGAGTGAACAAAGGTTGAGCAAGCTTGAAAAGAACTTTTTAAAAATAAAAAAAGCAATGGAGCCAGCTGCTTCTTTCTTTTGGAAAAAAATGAAAAGGTAGCGTGTGGAACAGATATTTTATATAACAAAGTAATCAATGAATTTGCCAAAAATAAATGAAAAATTGAATTAATTTACAAACTTTTAAATACATTATAGTATAAAAAGAAATTGTAAGTTCAATCTAAGGGAAACAATAATTGAAACAAAGCAAGTTCAGTCGGCCAATGATGACAATTCCAGAACAACGTAACTATGAACAAATTTTTTTTTTCTATCCTCTGCCAGCCGCTATGATGGAGAAAGCATTACCTCGAACCGTCGCCAGTGAGACACGCTGAAAGAGACACTCCGTTTCGCGAGGCTCGTTCCTTAATCGAGACGAAATCGCGCCAATCCTCCGAAGGAACACCATCGAACGAGGACCAATAACCCCTGAGGTCTCCACTGCCACAGGAGTAAAAAAAAAAATCTATCAGCAAGAGAAGAATATTTAACTATTTTTTTTATCTCTGCGTCTCGGGCGACGAACCCCGGCTCAACCGCGGACCTGATCAAATTACCGGCCGAGAATGTATCAGCACAGGTCGCATCCCAAATCAACGACTTACCCATTTTAAAAGGGGAAGATGGTAATGTCATCCGGCCGCTTTCCATCACCACGGTCGAGGCCTACGGGTTCGATTTGGGAAGGGAACCCAGCTGCATCCAAACCTATTTTGATGATGTCGTTAATTGCTGCATGCCGTGGAAAGTGGCCGACACTACGACGACAGGAGAGAGGATACAAACTTTTAAATATGTCATTATTTGTTGATTTTATTGGGTGTCTCTTACAGCCATTAACAGCCATAAACTTCAGTTTCACACTCACTGTTTGCCACTTTAACAACTATTGATGTATTCTATCATACATATTGGTTGATTATTTTCACTATTTACATTCTTCAGACTGTTGTCCTTATCTTTTTTGCCATATTCACTTAATATTTAAACTTAATGTCACATAACCTTTTTTACCAGAGCTGATATTGCAATTTTTTGTTGTTGTTATTATTGCTTTTCTCTAGCACTCCATATTACTGGTTCCCATATTCATTTCTATGCTTGGCCGGCTTAGAAAATTTTTGTGGTCTAGCATATGTGCTGATTCCTTAAGTTTTCATTATTTTTCAGTGATGTTCTCTGTCTATTATTTCAACCTTTTTTGAAGAGTTGAGTTAAAGGGAGATAACTGAGGCATCCGAAAGACGCATGGCACATGGAACTAGGACAATGTACTCTGGTGGACAAAATAAAGGGTTCAATTCGAAATTCCAATCACCCAATGAAGGCTGGGGTATACAACAGTCAAAATGTCATGAATATGGCAAAAAGATGAGGACAACACTCCAAAGAATGTAAATAGTGGAAATGATTACAATACCTCATCTCAGAAATATAGAGGTATCCTGAAGAAGGTTTGAACGTACAACAGCTGAAAAGTTGTGAATATGGCAATAAAGATGAGGACAACAGTTTGAACAATGAAAATAATGGAAATGATTACAATACTTCATCTCAGAAATATAGACAAATCCTGAAGAAGGCTGAGGTGTACAACAGCTGAAAAGTTGTGAATATGGCAATAAAGATGAGGACAACAGCCTGAACAATGTAAATAATGGAAATAATTACAATACCTCATCTCAGAAATATAGACAGATATATTGCTTGATTTGTATTAAAATAAAACTGTTTCAGACATGTAAAGAAAACTTTCTATTTTCATCAATTTTTATGAGAAAACCCCAGCACAGGAGTTGCATCAAAACAAACATTCTTGGAAACAGAGAGGTTAAAGAGTTTTATTCACAAACATTTCACCCCATTAACCCAAAGGTCAGTGCAGTGGCATGCAGAGATTTGGTGATTCCCAGGGCTAATTCCTTCATTGTATGCACCTAAGACTCAAGTTTGCGCTAGTACTGAGAAATGTCAGAAAAGAAGACATTTTAAAGATGTAAAAACAGATGAAACATGAAATAAACACTTTATTCAAATTAAATATAAATCAGCTCTAGAGTACCTCAAATGAGCTCTCCCATCATAAAACACTTTCACATTTAACTAATTTACATTTTTCACAACATTTTGGCCGTTGTACGCTCTGGCCTTCTTCTTGATTGGAATTTCGAACCGAACCCTTTATTTTGTCCACTGGGATAGGTTGTTCTAGTTCTACATGCCATGCCTCCCCGGATATCTCAGTTTCAGTTATTTCCCTTAACAACTCAACTCTTCAAGTTTTTCTTCACCTCTGCTGTGGCCATGTATTGAACTCTTTGGGTCAAGTCATTGCTCGGTAATTGCTCCGAGGAGCTGCTTTCGCTTGTCCCTAGGCCTCGTGAATTTAAACGTCCTACGAGGCTGGCATCCCGTTCCCACCCCTACACCGTTGAAACTGTTAGATGTAGACGTCTCTTCTACTCCAATAGCTTCATGTCTCGCACATCTCGCCTATGGAACTCCCTTTCCTATAACTGTTTCCCTGACAAATACAATCTCCAACGGTTTAAGTGTAGCGTCAATCAACATCTCCAATTGATCTATCCACTTCCCTTCTACACATCCTTTCATCCTTCATTCCTATTTGCTCTCGCTCCAAATCTTCTGTAACCCCCTTGCCTTGATCGACCCACTGTCTTTCTCTTTCTCCACATCCTCTCCTTTACCACTCCTATCTGCTCTTCCTCCAACCCTTCTATAACCCCTTGCATGATAGTGGCCTCCAGCCTTGCTTAGGGTGATACGCTTAAAAAAAAAAGTCATTGGATTACTTCAATCAATGCTTTTATTCACCAGGACATATGTCCTTGAGTGTATAACAGCTGAAATGTTGTGAATATAACAACAAAGATGAGGACAACAGTCGGAACAATGTGAATAGTGTAAATAGTTGCAATACTTCAACTCAGAAATATAGACAAACACTTTTATATTTAAAAATTACTTATTATATTCACCAATGAAAAGGGAAGGGAAGATTTGTATGTACGAGTTGGCAAAAATGAATTAAGAAAATATTTACAAATATACTGATGGCAAAAAGTCACTTCGTAAACTTAAAGCAAATATTGCAATGTTATTTTATATTATCTTAATCGACATAGTATTCAGCTGTAACAGATTTTCTACTCCGGCCTTGCTTATCAAAACACTGATCCGCATTCACACCAGCCTATGGGGCTGTAGGGTGCTTTGTGCAACAAGTTAACGGAGACAATTTAAAATTTGAAAAACTAAATTTTGATTTCATTTTGATTGGATGCTCTCCTGATATGGATGCCCCCGGAGGCCATTGAACTCTCTGCCCACTGCTGTGTAGCGGTATCCTTGAACGGTGAGGTTTCCAAAAGTCTTGTGGACGTGCATGCCACGGGTTCCGCCACAATTATTTTATTTTGCTTAGGAAAGTTATGGAAAGGATCATGCCATTATGCTGGAGGTCGCTATCCAATATGGTTGTCACAATGCAATTTATATTTGACGTAAAATAGCACATGGTATAAAATACAAAACAGAATGTAGGTTTGAAAACATAACAACTGAATTTATTAAGTATTTGATGTACATGCATGTCAACTGAAAGGGTTAGACAGAGTTGTGTCTCTTAGACTAGGTAATATTTGTACCGAAGCTCATAACGAATAAATTGATCATTAAACTGTAGAAGAATAGGTTGTTGCATGTTTGGAATTGTGTATTGTACAAGTTGGTAAAAGTTCAGAATTATACTTGCATGAAATGTTGTAAAGTTCTTTTACGTCTGACTGCATTAGTCAAGACGGGAGTTCTTTAAGAGTCACATTTTGCCAGCGGAGTTAGACGCATGAGTGAGTAAAGGGAACGATAATTAGTCGTGTTTGGTTTTATACTATGTTGTACCACGTGACTGGATCAGTTGGTGCGAAAATAGATCTGTTACGTGGGGGTGATTTGATTGGTCGAAACTGACCAATCAGCAAGCTAGATTGAAGGTGATTAACCAATGAATGCTTGTTATATATTTTGTAAGGTGGTGGTGGTGAAAGTTACAACAGGAATAGTGCATTTCCTAGCAGGGGTTAACTGGCTGTTGTGGAAGATTCTACAACTGCACACTACTGGCTCAGTGGGTACCATACCAGAATTTTGCTGTTCAGAAAGCTGTAGCGATGCCTCTTCTTTTTAAGTCTCATATGATTGGAAAACTTGAATCTCTGACCTGGCTATCATTTTTTCTATGAATGCAGTAACATTTTTTGCCAAGATATCTACCAGTTAGACAGAGCAAAGGGAAATGTAGATTCATGCCTTTTCTAAAAGTAGTATTATAAATTGAATACAAGCAGCTTCAGCTGGAATTTAATCTTGTGAGTTGGGGTCAATTGATTTCTTGTGCTTTTACGCAATATGACAGTTTTTACTTTCAGCCAATGAATATATGAAGAAAAAGAAATGTAAATAAAATTTATGGCCAGTTTATTTTGTGTTTATAAAAAAAAATGGTAATTCAGACGTTTACCAAAATGACCAACAAGATAAGATTTTTTAAATAGTCACATTACAAGACAAATTATGATTGAATATGTTACAAGTCTTTAAAAAGATAATTTGAAAATTTTATTCAAGATAGGAAAAGATAGATAGTAACAGACTAGTATACTAGGTGCAATGGGTAAATTGTCGCCATTTTATATTTTTAATTTGTGCATGTACATTGTTTTTGTCAACAGTATAGTAGGGTCAGTTGGGCACCATCTGTGAGAAGAAGAGCACCAGGATGCAATTCACCCTACCAGAAATTTGGAAACAGCTTCCTGTTCTGCTTGGCATTCATGCTGGAAACTCCAATACGAATATTTCAGAGTGTTCCGGTGTCAATCTGAGTACAGTGCAGAGGATTCAGAAAGAGTTGGATGAGTCTAATGGTGATTACGAAGGTGTTTGGAGTGATCACTAGTAATGGTGGCATTCATTCCTCCTCCACTCATCTTCCCACAGGGCCTCAGACTCAACATGGAGGCCTACATCAAATGCCTTGAGAAGGTAGTGCTAGCTTGGTTCAAGAGAGTGGCTGCTGGTAGACCCTATGTCAGGCAAGAGGACTCTGCACCATGCCACACGAACAGGAGAATCAAGTCATGGCTGTCAGACAATATCTGCAACCATATCACCCCTTACATCTGGCCACCTAAATCCTCAGACTGCAACACCCTTGATTATTATGCATGGGATGCAGTTGAGCGAGAGAACAACAAAGGTTCTTGTAACACCAAAGATGAACTGAAGGCAATTTTTATGGCAGTATTCATCAACTTAAATGAGGAGAGTGTCCAGAAGAGTTGCAAGAGATTCCAAAATCATCTGGCGATTTTATGGAATAAATTTGCTCTTTAGTATTTCAAGACATTTTTTGTGTAATGTTTGTAAATATACCTGCTAAAATGAGATGTCAGTGCCATGTAATTTCGATGACAATTTATCCATCGCACCCCGTATATGGTGGCGGACAGCAGATTCGGGTGGGGAATGAAATACAATGAACAACAATTAGCTTTATAAGGAAATTCTTCAAACCTATAATGGTTTTATCAATGGAGTCAGACTTACATACAGGGTGCAATGGGTAAATTGTCGCCCTTTTATATTTTTAATTTTGTGCACGTGCGTTGTTTGTTTTTGTCAACTGCACAATATAATAGGATGAGTCAGGCACCAGTCATGAGAAAAAGAGCACCATGGCACATTTCACTGAGCCAGAAATTTGGAAATGGCATGCTGAACTACATGGCCTTCCCACTGGAAGCTCCAATACGAACATTTCAGAATGTTTGGGTGTCAATCTGAGAACAGTGCAAAGGATTTGGAAAGAATTTGATGATATATCCATTCAACATCATGGTGTTTAGAGTGATCACTAGTGATGGCGACATTATGCCTCCATTCATCTTCCCACAGGGCTTCAGACTCAACACAGAGGTCTACATCAAGTGCCTTGAGGAGGTAGTGCTGCCCTGGGTGAAGAGGGTGACTGCTAGAAGATCCTATGTCTGGCAACAGGACGCTGCACCATGCCACACAAGCAGAAGAACCCAATCATGGCCATCAGACAATTTCTGTGACCACATCACCTCTTACATCCGGCCACCTAACCAGATTGCAACCCCCTTGATTATTTTGTGCAGGGTGCAGGTGAGTGACAGACTCACAAAATTCATTGTAACACCAAAAATGAAGGAGAGAATTCAAAAGAGTTGCAGGAGATTCCAAAGTCATCTGGAGGCCATGGTTGAAGCCAATGGCACTTTTAGTATTTCAAGATATTTTTGTGTAATTTTGGTAAATATTTCTGTAAAAATAAGATATCTGTGTTATTTTCATTTTTGCGTAATTTAGAAAATTTATCCATTGCAACCTGTAGATAGATATATAGGAACAGAGATAGATAGATAGATAGATAGATAGATAGATAGATAGATAGATAGATAGATAGATAGATAGATAGATGGCTGGCTGGCTAGGAACAGAGATAGATAGGAACAAAGATGGATAGATAGCTGAGTAGGAACAAACATAGATAGATAGGAACAGAGATAAATACATACATAGGAACATCGATAGATGGATAGGAACAAACACAGATAGATAGATACATAGGAACAGAGATATATAGATAGATAGATAGATAGATAGATAGATAGATAGATAGATAGATAGATAGATGGATAGGAGCAAACATAGATAGATAGATAGATGGATAGGAGCAAACATAGATAGATAGATAGATAGATAGATAGATAGATAGATAGATAGGAACAGAGATAGATTGATAGGAGCAAACATAGATAGATAGATAGATAGATAGATAGATAGATAGATAGGAGCAAACATAGATAGATAGATAGATAGATAGATAGATAGATAGAAGCAAACCTAGATAGACAGATAGATAGATAGATAGATAGATAGATAGATAGATAGATAGATAGATAGATAGATGGGAACATAGATGGATAGGAGCAAACCTAGATAGATAGATAGATAGATAGATAGATAGATAGATAGATAGATAGATAGATAGGAGCAAACATAGATAGATAGATAGATAGATAGATAGATAGATAGATAGATAGATGGATAGGAGCAAACATAGATAGATAGATAGATAGATAGATAGATAGATAGATAGATAGATAGATAGATAGGAACAGAGAGAGATGGATAGGAACAAACTTAGATAGATAGGAACGGAGGCAGATAAATATAAAGGCAACTGGTTTCTCCGCCAGTCTCGTAATAATTCTTTTGTCTTTTGGTATTTATAGCCTGAAAAGAAAATAAATTTAATGTTCAACTCAGACATTTGTACACAGATCAGTAATTTAATCTGCTGATCATGACTTAAACTAAAAAGAAAGCAGATATCTCCCGTGAAGCGAATGTTTTCACTTGGTGCTTTCTTAATTGCGATATCTTGAGACTCAATCCATTTAGTAATGATACTAATCCTTTGAGATGACACCTTGATGAAAAGCAAACAAAACATGAAGGCAGTAACTAAACACCTAATTACTCAGTCGGTATCAACATCGTTTCCACCTGTATCATCATCATCATCATCATCATCATCATCATCATCACTATTCCCATTATAAATTACCCAGCAGATCATATCTGTAACCATTTGAAGGTGATACATCCCAAGTATAAAGAAGACTTGGGAGGAAAATCAACATAGACAGGGTTGTTTTATTTTGTTTGTCTTCAAGGGAAAGAATTACTTCTGGATGACTGGACAAACAAAAGGTGAGTTATGATTTAGATTAAATGCGAATGTTATTTTTGGAATGTTCAAGTGGAAACATAAGAACTGCCATTGATGATGACATATAAGTCCCACCTCTTCTTACATTTAATATTTCAGTATTCAAGAGTTAGATTAGATCCAAGTATTCATGGTCTGTAGTGTCTAAGTAAACATTAGTCTAGCAGTTACGTCCTCTTCAAGGCAATTTGTGATGAAAAAGAAAAGGAATCTTATCAAATAGGAATGTGTATAGCGTGTCATACAAGCAAAAGTCTTCCTCACAAGGCTTTATTCAACTGTTATTCTCTGTTAGGAAAAGTCAATTTAACACCCTCACCCAGCATATACATTTATACAACATAATCTTCATTGTTCCATGGAACTCTACTAAAAGAATCTGGAAAGCCTTTGAAAAGAAGTCAACATCAAATACTGCCTGTAAAATATGATATCCATTTGAAAAAAGCTTCTTTTTTTTTTTTTTTGCCTTTTTCAATATCACATCTACTAAATGGATTAAAAGCAAGGATGGTTGTTTACACCAGAGGAGAAATTACTTCATAACAGATGGAACTTAATTCATATCTAAATTTGTACCCACCCAGCTACCAAAAACCCAGAATGAACAATCGAGATATAATCAACCAATTTTGATAAAAGTGTAGAAGAGTGAAAAACCAAAACAGTGCAAGACTTTTGCTGT
Organism: Acanthosepion esculentum; assembly: GCA_964036315.1. Taxonomy (NCBI): domain Eukaryota; kingdom Metazoa; phylum Mollusca; class Cephalopoda; order Sepiida; family Sepiidae; genus Acanthosepion; species Acanthosepion esculentum. Next base: position 18,655,914 of record OZ038508.1, on the reverse strand, counting down.
TGTATTCCTAAAACTTCATTCCTCTTAAAAATAAATGATGAGGAAGGCTTATATTCTATAACTCTGACTGACTTCTACCCAATCCCATTGAACCATACTTGAAATGGGGAAAAATGTGAAGACAACAGGATGATGAGTACAAGGGTATTTGATTTTTGTTTTTTTTGGTATCTTTTGTTTATAGATTCTTGATAAAGTACAAAGAAGAATCTGCAATTGGTCCTGACTTGGCATTTTGGTTCAGTCCCTTTCCAACTTCTGTAACATAGCTTCCTTGTAACTTTTCTATAAATATTTTCATGGTAATTGTTCTAATGAACTTTCCTCTTTGGTACCTAGAATTTATGAATTTAAGTTCAGTACTAGATTGGCGGCAAGGTCTCATCATTTTACAATTGAAATAGCAACATGTAACCATAAGTTCTATGCTAACAGTTTCTTCTCTTACACTTTTTCCTTACAGAACTCTCTTCAAGTCACTTGCTTTTTAATCAACTTTGATCATCAAAATTTAAATGCAATGCAAATCGTTATCTTTTCAGTAATTTTGTTGTTCTCTTTCCTTAATTATGTCTTTTATTTGCAGTTATTCTTTCACACACAGTAACTCCTTGTATCTTAGCGACTCTATTGCCTTGATTATGGGGAGATGATAAAAAAACACACGTACAAAATTCTAAAGAATGGCAAAATCTGCAATGTTGGTTTCAGTTCATTTCTTACTACCATAACATAGCTTCCTTGTGACTTTTCTATAAATATTTTCATGGTAATTGTTCTAATGAATATTCCTCTTTGTTAACTTGAGATTATGAATTTAAGTTCAGTACTAGATTGGCGGTATGGTCTCATCAATTTATAGTTGAAATTATAATAAATAAATAATAAATGCATCTGACTCATTTCGCCCTCACTAAACAGAGCTGAAATCAAGGGATTATATATCGCAATAAAAAAATAAAAAACTCTAAATAATAAAGACAGTTCAGACAGCCCTCTCTCTGTAAACAAAGGGAGTATCTGTTAGGACTTGATATAATTTCAATCTAGATTATATTAAGCCTTCAATATTGCATATTATTTGGTGTTTTATATGATGTATTGCAATATATAATCCCACGATTCCAGCTCTGTTGAGTAAGGGCAAAACTGGTTGGCTGTGTTTGTTTTATTATTTATTTATTATAATTTTGTTTTTAATAATAAGTAAAATTGGTCTTACCTTTTTTTATTTCTATAATATAGAATAATATTGATGATATCATATCTTTATTCTATAATATATATATATATATATATATATATATATATATATATATATATATATATATATATATATATATCATATCTCCTGGTTTTGAAGCTGCTATTTCTAACTAATGACAAGATTGACATTCATTTTATATGTTAAAGAAACTCTCAATAATCTGATTATTTTTCTTACTATCCTGACAAGATGACTAACTTTAGACCCTATCTGGGCTGATTAGTTTTCTTACTATTCTGGCTATGTGATTAAATTTGCACACTATCTTGACTGATTATTTTTCTTACGATGCTGGCTATATGATTAACTATACATCATATCATAACTGATTATTTTTCTTACTATGCTGACTATATGATTAACTTTACACCATATATTAACTGATTATTTTTCTTAATATGCTGACTATATGATTCACTTTACACCCTATCTTGGCTGATTATTTTTCTTACGATGCTGGCTATATGATTAACTTTACATCCTATCATAACTGATTATTTTTCATACTATGCTGACTATATGATTATCTTTACTCCCTATCTTGACTGATTATTTTTCATAGTATGCTGACTATATGATTCACTTTACACCCTATCTTGACGGATTATTTTTCTGACAATGCTGGCTATATGATTAACTTTACACCCTATCTTGACTGATTAGTTTTCTTACTATGCTGTCTTTATGATTAACTTTACACCCTATCATACCTGATTATTTTTCTTAGTATGCCGACTATATGATTAACTTTACACCCTATCTTGACTGATTAGTTTTCTTACTATTCTGGCTATATGATTAAATTTGCACACTATCTTAACTGAATATTTTTCTTACTGTGCTGACTATATGATTCACTTTACACCATATATTAACTGATTATTTGTATTACTATGATGGCTGTATGATTAACTTTACACCCTATCTGAAGTGATTATTTTTCTTACTATGCTGGCTATACGATTGACTTTACACCCTATCTTGACTGATTAGTTTTCTTACGATGCTGTCTTTATGATTAACTTTACATCATATCATAACTGATTATTTTTCTTAATATGCTGACTATATGATTCACTTTACACCATATATTAACTGATTATTTTTCATACTATGCTGGCTATATGATTAACTTTACACACTATCTTAACTGATTATTTTACTTACTATGCTGGCTATATGATTCACTTTACACCCTATCTTGACTGATTATTTTTCTTACTATGCTGACTATATGATTAACTTTACATTATATCTTAACTGATTATTTTTCGTACTATGCTGGCTATATGATTCACTTTACACCCTATCTTGACTGATTATTTTTCTTACTATGCTTACTATATGATCAACTTTACACCCTATTTTGACCAATTCCTAGATCCAATTTTTAGATAGCTCTCACTCCAACAAAGACAAACACTAGTTTTTTTTCATTCATGGCTCTTCTATCAAGAAAATAATTCCAGCAAGAAATCGCATCTGTCATCCTCACAGGATGTTTGACGTTATTATTATTATTACTCACTCAGATTAGACAGGTAAGTATGACATCAATATTTCCATGCATTTCTGCTTTTCACCCTGTGTATCTGAAGTGTGTTTTCATAATTAAATTTTTGGTTTTAAAACTATTAGATTAAAAAATGTCCGCAAATCAGATGATTATGCATATTATTATGATAAACATAGTTTACTTCAGCAAAGGTAAAAACTGTAAGGAAAATGAGGGGGTGAAAGATTTTATTGCGCTAACCTTCCAGTTGAGGAGACCCTTCTTGCATCTGGTCTCTTTGTTTAAGTATGAGAGTGTGTGTGTGAAAGAGATAGAGGTGTGTGTGTGGGAGAGAGAAAGAGAGAAAGAATTTTGTTGGTAAACCTTTATTGAATGCAGGGGTGAATATTGATGGTGTTGTGTGAGAGAAAAAACATTGTGTCATCTTGAAATAACTGGTTTGGAAAGGATTTTATGCTTTTGAAAATTATTTATTAGTCCATCTCAAGTTAAGGTGCATCCTGGGTATGACTATAAACTGCATCCATGTCCTGGGTAAGACGATAAACTACGTCCAGCAGCAAGGACTCTGATCAGGAAGTTTTGGGGAGCATGGAACCACCTCTTAATTGCTGGTGTTCCCAGGTCCATCCTGACCCAGGGTGGTAGCACTTGTTAGGGTCCCAACAATGGGCAAATAGTTAACCCCAAAACTGGGGTAAAAACACTATAAAAGTGTAAAAATAGGTTTTAATACCAGAAATACTTTGTAAAAAGTCTATTACCAGCAATACATTTTTGAAGGAAAAATATTACCAGAAATAGATTTTTGATAAAACAAAATATTACCAGCAATAAAAATTTTGTCGGCATTACATAACTGTTATGGTCCAGAGTCCTTGTACCACGTTCATGGTTCAAGGTAGAACCAATGAAGAATAACTCAAACACAGGTATGGGATAACACAGATATATATTACAAATAGAATATATGTACAAAAGAGTAGAAGTGTTAGTAGTAATAATCAGGTTAGGTTAGAGAGAACTATGTTGTCTCGAAGTATCACTATTCCAATGTCTTACAGTAATCATCTAGCTGACTCACTCTCTCTGACTGACTGCCTCACTGTCTCCTCTTGAGGCGCAGTATTTATGAGGTACGGACTAGTCCATTACTATTATGGGTAGGTTCCCATAACAATATCCCATTGAGGTTGATATGCTGTAAAACAAAACAAACCAAACCAAACCAAATCAAGTTATGGTATTTTCCCGAAATGTCTTTTCACCTGGTTAAACATTTATTCTACTACATTAGATTTTGGTAGAGAAAGTCATACTAGTTAGCACAGTATTTATAAATATATTTAATTTGGTAATTCATGTGGAAAGTGTTTAACTTAATCTACTAAAAATGGGTTGATTGATATAGAAAGTAGTTGTAGAAGTTGGCAACTATTCAAGTGTGTATAACAAGACACCTGCCTGCAGCAGCCACGACACCCGATTTGGCCAGATATGTATGTGTATCAAAACCCACATTAGCATTAGCTTATCTTTTCCAACATGATAAGCATGCTTAAAAAAGAGTATTTCTTTTTGAGCATGTAGCTTAAATGAGTCTCTGTTACTAAGACGTCGCTTGTACATTTCAAGATGCCACTGGTCTTGCTTTCCAAACTCTTCAAAACATAAAATCTCTCCTTTCTTCTCACTGCTTCAGCCCTCTTTTATCAGGCCAACACTGCGGTCAACCAACTAATCAGCGTTCTTTGCTTTTATTCTCAGTTACCCAGGTAAATAGCCTCCTCCAGTTCAACCAATCAGCACATGACTTGCTATTGGTCAAAGTGTGCCAAACTGTAGAAAAACCCACATTACCACACATACTGCTGGAATCTCTAGACAGGAGAGTAATGCCATTTCCAAGGAGCAAACTTGCCGATGTCATGTGCCACACGTTGAGGTAAGACCCTTATTTTCCTATGCACCAGATGCAAGCCACTCTGGCTCGCTTGCTTCTACGGGACTGTTCACCACAGAGCAACACCACAAAAGGCTATGGGTGCAAATTTCCATCTGCCCAGAAAACAGTGCCTGGCATAGAGACCACCCTTACTCAATGAAATCATTCACTCAACACCAAAGTAAGTTCAGCTATTTATTTTTCAACAGAGACTCCCATAAGAGCATTCCTAGCTCTACCCACTCTATCAGAAATTATTTTGAACACTCCCTGACACTATAAAATTTCTATCTTGTTTTATGTTCCTGTGAGTGGGCCAATTCTGCAACACAAGAACAGAGAAAGACTTCAAAATGGGTTCACCATCAAAGAAAGAAGAGTAACTCACTCCGATAATGTAAACTGCGTAATGCATAGTTTACCATAGATCAAAGCCACATCCAAGATGGCAGTAAGACTACCTCTTCAAGTGAGTCTTTAAATATACATTAAACTCATCACTATTCATCAGCTGATGTTATTATAAGGCTTGCATTCATGCATGTGCACTTTCCACATTGCAAATGGCTGTTTACACACAAAGCATCGTTCTTGTTTAACTTGAGGTAATTCATCACATTTTACTTATTCTTTGTCTAATTTCTTCTAGTCAACTCAACACAAGAGACTTCTAGTTCATCAACACATGACATCTTCTCAACTTCAACTAAGACTACAAAAAACAACAATGGTGACCCCTGTGTGACCCCATGCAACTCAACTAAATATCATTCTATACACACTCTACACTTCCTCTGAAATTGAAAATAATGGTTTAGTTTAAGTTTTCATACAGCATGTGATCCCTTGGAGAGAGTAAGAAGATAAATTTCAGACTAAATGTGATCTTATGGTGAAAGAAACAATGATATTTTTTTGGTTTTAATGAAGTTGGGTCAAGAAATACAACTAGGCTTCGACTAGGGAAAACCGACTTCTTCCCTTTTTTTAAATATTTTAGCCTTGTGCCATAATTTTTGTATTATTTACAAAAATAAATAATCTATGAGTTAGAAGTTTCCTTTATTTTTATGAATTACACTTGAAGAAATTTGAAAATGGGTTATCCAAAACTTTGTGATGTCAACAGAAAAATATACAAAGAAGAGATTTGAGTGCCCAAATAATCGTGAATGTCACTCTCATATTTTACAATTCATAATTCATCAACCAAGTTCTAGGTACTTTTTAAATCTGTGACTGAAAGATCTTTTTTATTATTGTTGTTTTCTTACATGGGTTGAGGAAGATGTCATGGAAATATTGAATGTCAGATTTTAATATGTATCAGAAATTAATATTAGCACAGAGAAAAATATAAAAAACACAAATGTTTTTAATTAACAATTTATTTAACAATGAAACATTATAAATATAAGCCTTATATTTGTAAATGCTGTTAAAAATTAATTCCTTAATATGCACTGAAAAGAATATATATGGCATATAATTTTTGTCATATAGGAATAAAGTTTCGCCGCCAACATTTGGTTTTGAACACACATCACCGGAGAGCAAGCACAGTTGACTTCATCTTGAAATAATTAGATCACATGACAGGTAAAGGAAAAATATATATATATATATGAGAATTAGAGGCATCTGACTGAGTATTGTTCAAATGCGTTACTCTTGTTGTATCTGTGATTTACAAAGTCTCTGTTACAAAAAGCCATTACAAAAAGTTTTAAATTATGTTATTTACGTGCTTCTGCATGTAAATAACATAAATAATTTGAATTATAATTATCCTTGTCTTTTTTAATGCTATCACAGCGTTTCAGCCATTGTACCCACCAGCCTTTATCAGATGTATGTCGATGTTGATAACCTACAGTGAATTTTGAACTCAAACCGCTTTTGTTGTGGATTTGAATTAACCCACAACAAAGAAAAAGACAAAAAAAGGTGTTTACAGATAAAATATCTTCAGGTTTGTTATAGCTATTTTTATTTATCCTGTATGAGTGTTAAAGTTCTTACAGTCCTTGATTATAGTTGTTTAAGTTGAAAGGAAATGTGATTTCTTCATGTGTATATTTGAAAAAAAGAGGCAAGGGAAAAAGTGAGTAGGAATGTGTAAGTGTTAAGTAGCTTGGTGAGGAAAATGGGTGAATGACTAACAGAATTTCTTTAAGCCAATGTGTTGTGAAACTGTTGCCATTCCTTACTGGTCTGTCTTGTCTAGAAACTTTGCTTATATACCCTTCACAGGGATCATGAAGCATGCTTTTTATTGTTGGTGGAAACATGACCCGTTAGTTGAAAAATGTTAAATATTTATTTTCAAATCATTAATTAATTTATGCACCATCCACTAAGCCAGAAAGTATTTTTCTGTCATTTGATGTTTGGCTGTCTTTGTGTTTATCTCCATCTTATTTTAGCACTGATTAATTATTCCTCACCCTGTTTCCACAGTAATACTAGCTGTACTAAAAATAAGAACTAGATGAGATATCACTACACATAATGGAACAAGAGCAATCTACCCCCATAGATTAAATAAAGGATTCAGTTCAAAATTAGGTTACTTGACTCAATATACACCTGATGAAGCAGTGTGATAACAACAACAAAGATGAGGACAATAATCAAAATGTAAATAGTGTAAATAATTGATAATTCCTCATCCCAGAAATTCAGACAGTTTCAAATAATTTCATGTTTTCTCTCAAATGATTGCATTTATTACTATTTTTTTAACACATTTTGCATATGTTTCCCCTTCTTCAGGTGTATATTGCACCCAGTAACTTTTGGTATTCCTTTCTCATCTACTTAATGAGAACACCAGAGTCTAAAAGAATCATATGACCGAGTGTTAAGGTCTTGTATTATTGGAAACCTTCGTCTATTCTTATCATGGAGTCAATCTTTAGTTGGTCCTTGTTATTAAATGCAGTAATGAATTCATTGTAGTAAAGGTTGTTTTTGTTTTCTAATAGCCGTGTATTGCATTCCATTCCATGTCATCTTGGCCTTCATTTCTTCAGACCACAACACTACTTCTTCAACGAAGAACAATTTCTTTTTCTTATCTTGTTTTATAACACAAAGGATAGTCATGGTAGCATCATTTCTAAGAGGAAGCAAGAAGGAAATGATCAGGAGAATACATGCCTCTCTTTGGTTAGAAATTTACCATGAGCTGGCTAACCACACCAAAGAATCTTGATGCAGAAAACACATTGACACTTCAAAATTCTTGCAGCTGTCTCTCGTACTTCACACTGTTTTGCTCTTATATCCAAAACTTAAACAAAGGCAACCCATCACTGTCAGAATTCCACTATTTCTGACCAGTAGTTTGCCATTCTGGTCCAACCTCTGCATTCTGTAAAAATTGGCCCCTGATAGAGAAGCCTGTAGCTGTTAAAATAGTTCTCTCCCTATTACAAGCTTCCATAAGGTTTTAAAATAACACCAAGACCAAGAAAAGATTGCTTCTTTGATGAAAATAGATGAAGTTCTTGCCCTTTTATCATGACTAACTTACAGTCATTCTTGTAAATTTGTTTGATTGTGGCATTTTGTTGAGAAGATGAAAATGAAGAAAAAAAATAACTCACTTAACACGGCCAACTGTTGTAATATATATCTAAAGAAGGCCAAAAAACATAGCAGCCAAAATGTTGTGCTCAAAACACTCACATCTGAAGGCAAATCTGAATGTGATATAGAATAATAAAAATACTTTGTCTCTGAATTTCAGAAGATCTTTGATATCTTGAAATCCTTTTTCTTTCAAGTGAGATTTGATTTTTGAAAAGAGAAAAATCACAAAAGGGCAATATCTGGGGAATGTGGTGGTGGTTGTTGGACCTGGGGAATTTTGTTCTTAGTCAAAAACTGCTGTTCAAACCATGGTCACCATTGGAACTTCCATAGAATGGTGAGATGACCACACTCTACACACTTTTCTTCCAAGCACTGCTATAAACAACAGAAGTGAATGAGAAGGTTATAACTTAGTGTGTATGCGTGACAGAGTTCAAAGTTAATCTGTGCCCAATGGATTCACTCTGCATACTTTAGTTCCTTTGCAGTCCCAATACTTTTTGATCAGACCTCATAAATCACTCTATTATAGTATAAATTCATCAACTCAGAAATTCAGGGAGAAATTAACATAGTTTAATTGACCATCTGATATAAGCTGAAAAAATATGGAAAATATCTTGAAAAATACATTTAGATATTTACTAGTTCCGTATACTGCTAATTTTAGAACTGCAAAAATGAATATTAGGAAAAGATTCTTTTGATCTGTGCAAGAAGTTAAGCAATCAATTAAATTTCAGAGATCCATCATCATTGATCAGACCCTGAAGTACCACCAGTCATGGTGATATGTCCTCTCAGATAGGCACCATGCTTTGAGAGATTATCAAGTGGAACTCGTGTATACGAACCATCTCTAAAGATGCAGGTAAAATGGTCAGCACCCTGTACCACTCCAATAAGTACCCGACACCACTTTCCAGCCTCAACAGAGTCCAAAACATCTCTGACTCTTTGTGGGTGACAAATTATTTTCCATCTGCCAACCTCTCTCTCAAAGGTGGGATATGACTCTTGCTGCTCTATCACTACTTCCATGGAAAGTGCTTGGATGAACTACATTCTTTGGTTCTGCCAAGCCTAACCTTCATAGCAAGGATCCGCCATGCCAATTACATTGTAGCAAACCACCCACATTCCCTCCATATTCCATTAGTGAGAGGTAAGTTCTACTTGAAGAGCTTCTTCCCACAAACCACTGCTCTGTGAAACCAACTCCCAAGAGAATGTTTCCCTGATCACTACAATCTTAACCTGTACAAGACTAGGGTTAACTGTTACCTTCCTCTCATATCCATACAAACTGCCTCCTAATGTAACCCTCTACTTTGAGTAGCCCCTAGGCCTTGTACAGAGTGAACCTTACTGTAAAAAAAGAAAAATATATGGAGACAATTCAGTCATGTAATAATTGCAATCAAAATGGACAGAGTAAAGTCGGACATCAGAAAAGAATAAGAAAGGATTTTATAAATGCCATAAAAAGGTAAACTAAATAATAAAAAAGAAGATAAAAATGACAAGCTTAACTAGTTTTCATTCCTCTCTCATTGGAGCTCTTTGAAGGACTGAAAAAATATGTACACTAAATAAAATAGTAAAAAAAAATAGGATGTTGCATATATCAAATCATCAATGACTGATAACATTCAAACCTAAAAACTACTCCTTCTACTACTTACAGGGGTTGACTGGAAGGACTTAATATATATAGTCTCTAAGAGCTTTAGGTGGAATTCCACTAAGCCTTCCTTAGTACCAAGAATGTATGGGCATATTGATGGTTATTTAACAAATGCTCAGCTGTTGATGACCTGTTGATTATTCTTTCTTTCAACTTCTAACCTTTTCTATTTCCACTTTCCTATAAATATTTGTTATTCTTTCCTGTTAATTGATTTTAATGTCCATTTTTATTGCAATTATTAAATTTTGTATCCCTCATAAAACATTTCTCTCACCTCACTCAGAAATCTTTTTATTTTTTTCATCAAAATGTAAAGCTACAGTTCACCTCTGCTGACCAAATTTGATCTTTCCTTTTCATCCTGTCATTCTTCAAAGCATCTTATTGATTAATATTTTTATACCTGCAGTGTTATTTACAATGCTTCCTTGAACATTCTTGAGAAATTATTTATTCCATAGCTACATGTGAGATTACATTGGAATTCTTCAATAAGGTGGTACCTGAGTATTTTGCGGTCTGGGTAAAAGAATTTTGTAAATAATATTTAGTGATTGCAGATTTGACAATTTGTAATAATTTGTTGCTATGATTAGTTAACTTGAGAGCCTTATAACTTTATCTAAAAGGCGATTAAGAGATTGTTTCTGTAACATGAAATAAGCTTTCCCAAAGAAAATAGAAAAAATGAAATTCTTTACATGGACTTTGAACTATGCTCTATGTATTTATTTTAGGTTATAGGCAATCATGGCTCTCCACTAGTTCCTTTGCATTATTACATGCAAAGTGACATGCCTTTTGGAAAAGATAGTGAAACAGTTTCCTCATTACCTTTCCACAGGTTTTAATTCTATGCTGGTCTTCTCATTACCTGGCCACAAACCAAGACTATTTAGCCCATAACTAGTGGAAGAAATAAATTCATGCCTTTCCTATGGTTATTTGTGCAAACTGAAGAGATTTAACCAGATAGACAAGTGTGGTGATTCTCCTGTTTCAGAGTTATGCTCCCTACACATCCTCTGATCTATATTAATCAAGTGGATTTTATTAACTGCAAAATACAATTCATCTGAAGATATTTGTTGGCTTTTAAAATTCATTTAATTTCTCAAATTATTATTTGCTTTTCAGTGATTACATCCTTTAAAATTCAATATATCTTTCTTTTTAGACAAATTTGAGATTGTTTTTCAAGTGATATATAAACTAGTCAGTAAAAATAGCTACCATATTTCCTCTTGCATAAGGCATAAAAACTTTAAACTTCACCCAGTACCTGATGGTTAGTGTTGGATTAGAGATTCCTAGTATGTGACTAGCATCAGAACAAATCTGGATCACACACTAATCCTGTAATGACTCCAAAATGATTATAAATTATTAAATTATCATCACAAATCAGAAAATAGAAAAGAAAAGAAAATTAAAATATAAAACATCAATTAGGCACAAGTTTCATAATTAGTTTTATTTTTTTATTAAATATTCGTTGCCAAATTATAGGTGTGTAAATATACCAGGAAATATGGAAAATGAATTACCATGCATAACCACTTATAGAATAATTTAAAATTTCCAACTCATGGCAAATAGCTTTATAATAAATACTATTATATATTTAAATTGGATTATTCTGTCAAGACAAGAATTAAAACAACTTAAAACTCAACATTTACAGAAGGTAATTAATGAAAAACAAAATTAAAGAAGCATTTTAATGCTCACAAAGCAAAACAACTTTGGGTATATGCGCTTAATTTAATGGATTAACTTAGATTCAAATTTGAGCTTGTGTCCTCTTGGAAGAATTTGTACCAAGTATCAACACCAGTGACTGATTTTTAACCTTTCTCTTATCGGTGATATCCTCTAACCCTGAATTAAAACAGAAAGTGACAAAATATATAAATTTCATCTTTCAAATAAGGGTGACAGTAATACTGAGTGGGTATTTCCAATTGATTTCTGAAGTAACCTAACTAAAATATGTCTTATCATTAATATCACTAATGAGACACAATAGACAGAACCTCTTTATTCAAAATTCTGTCCACTAACAATTGACCTGCATTCCAAATTGTAAGCCTCGGTCCAGTTAATCCTTATGCAGGATAGCCAAGATTAATATTCCTAAAAACAATTGATATATATGCCCTGCACATGAAACAAATTTGCATCTTTGTTGTGAGTACTTGCTTATAACAACTTATAATAAATAATTATTGCTCTACTCTTGGTATTGAGCCCTCATTTAAATTAATGTTATGAACGTTTGAATTTATATTCTTTTCATTCTCATTATGTGTGTGTGTGTGTGTGTGTGTGTGTGTGTGTGTGTGTGTGTGTGTGTGTGTGTCTGTGTGTGTGTGTGTGTGTGTGTCTTAATTTCTGGGATGAGAAGTTATCATTATTTACACTATTTATATTCAGACTATTCTGCTCATCTTAGTTGTTGTTATCATGTTTCGGCTGTTGTGATCCCCCCAGGCCTTCCTCAGGTGTAAATTGATCCCAGATCAATATACATTGTGATGACATCAACAAAGATGAGGACAAATATAAATAGTGTAAATTATATATATATATATATATATATATATATATATATATATATATATATATATATATAGGTAGTAATCCGTTGGTATAATCCAGGTGAGTCCTATTAACATAACAGAATTTGAAATATGTTAAAACTGACTCACAAGAGTGCTCAATGTTTATTTTCATTAAACAGAGCAAAATTTCTTTACAGTTGGAATTAAGATACCTTTAGTTAATGACCATTTTCACCTAAGAATTTTAATTTAAAAATTTGCAGGATTTTTTAAACTGTTTATATGAAAATAAATTTCTTTCCCCGAATTAACCAGTATCCCATTATAAACTGATACCATAAACAGTTTGAAAAATCCTGCAAATTTTTAAATTAAAATTCATAGGTAAAAATGGTCATTAACTAAAGGTATCTTAATTCCAATTGTAAAGTATACATATATATATATATATATATATATATATATATATATATATATATATATTTGTGTGTGTTTGTGTGCATGTGTATGCAATGAATGTGGTCGCGTCTAGTTATCATATATATATATATATATATATATATATATATATATATATATAAATTGTATTAGTGTAGACATTTGCCTACTGTAATATTACAGTGTAACTATGCATTTACTTGGCCTGTGCATTTGAGTGTTAATAAAGAAATTATGCCTTCTTGAAAGCACACTTTCTTCATTAAGACTTTTCAAACCAACAAACATGCAAGTAGACATATATTTATACAGCTTATAAAAACAAAGATATCTACTCAAACATGTATATACACTCAATATAATGTTTAAGTAATTAAAAAAATATCAGATTATAAATAAAATACATTCACTCCTTAGAAATTTTGGTAAATATATCTGTTAAAATGAGATGTCAGAATTATTTTCCTTTTTTTTTTTTTGCATAATTTAGACGACAATTTATCCATCGCACCCTGTATTGTTTGCTTGCTTTATTTTTGCCCTCTTCTTTTCTTTTCTTGTTCTTGTTTATTGCAAACTTTGTCAATTCTGTTTGTTGGACAGTTCTACCATTTATTTGCATCTAACCATGGCCACTGACTCTACAATTATCAGGTACATTATGCAAATACAGTCTGATGTAAATAAGTATATATATATATAATGTACACACACACACACACACACACACACACAGAAGTACAGGGTTGATACAGATGGAATAAAATTCCAATAACCAAAAACACTATTCTTAAAAGAGTGCTCAATACTGAATAGAGTAAATAATATTTATTTAAACTTATAATATATGCATGTTATAACATCACTACACACACACACATACATTATATATACACACAGACACACACATATATATATATATATATATATATATATATATACTCATTTCCTATCCCTAAACTAAAACTTGCTTGAGCCCACAGATAATTTGGAAGATTATAGATTCTGCACGTACTCCTAATAGTCTTAGAGATAGGTGTGACTTATGTTTAGAAGAAAAAAATACAATAATAAAATACAATAATTAAAGCCAACTATTAAATCAGAGGAATGAATAAGTATTAAAATGTCAACATAAAAACAGATTCAAATTTCCATAATATAGGTTTAACTTAATAAATTACTATATTTCCATAATATTCACTCCCCTCTAACTCTTCAAATATTGAATGTATAACTAATTCTAATTTCTATATTCCCCATCTCTATAACCTCTTTACCGATATTAATTATAATTTATAAACCTTCTCCTACTCTCCCCCAACTCTCTTTCCATTAATCCCTTACATCCTTTTATCTATAGATTTTAAAGTTATTTTTTAAATCCACTTTTTATTCCTCTTTTAATTTTAAATTAATATTTCACTCTCCATATAACCCCAAATTAATATCATACGGTTAATATTTGGGTTTAACTTTATAAAACTTCTTCCCTTTAAGACAAATAACTTCCACCCTCTCCTGACCCCTGTCTCATGCCTTTTCGTCTGACAGAAACTCTGAAATGCATGAATTCTGTATTAGTTTTTCGACTGTTTTTCTTTTTTTAGCTTTCACAATTAAGTTTCTATTTCTTTGTATTTCTGGCACAAACTCAGTCCACACCAGCGTTGATAAGACAGACGACCGATATCTTTGTCTGCTGGAATAGGCTATTCCCCATATGAGGTAATTTTGGATTTTATTGTTTATTAATTATTTGCTCTGGAATAATAAATACATTGAGATCTTTTGTGCATCAGTTTCAATATTTTATCTTACTAGGATCCACTTGGATTATATACCAACAGTTTTGTTACCTTTACTATATATATATATATATATATATATATATATATATATATATATATTTTCTAAAGAAGTAATAGATTTTTTATTTATTAATCCAGCATATTGTTACCATTTTAACTCTTATTTTTAGTGGATACCTATATTTGAGTAGATGCTTTACTTACTTATTACACAATATATTTATTTTTGTCTACTGACCTGAATATTCAAGAAATCTTATTTTTAAAAATATGCACTCTCCAGCAGGATGCAAACCTGCATTGAGTAGACACTCCGTTTATTTATTAAAGAGTATATTTATTTTTGTCTATTGGTCTGAATATTCAAGAAATCTTATTTTTAAAAATATGCACTCTCCAGCAGGATGCAAACCTGCATTGAGTAGACACTCCGTTTATTTATTAAAGAGTATATTTATTTTTGTCTATTGGTCTGAATATTCAAGAAATCTTATTTTAAAAAATATGCACTCTCCAGCAGGATGCAAACCTGCATTGAGTAGACACTCCGTTTATTTATTAAAGAGTATATTTATTTTTGTCTATTGGTCTGAATATTCAAGAAATCTTATTTTTAAAAATATGCACTCTCCAGCAGGATGCAAACCTGCATTGAGTAGACACTCCGTTTATTTATTAAAGAGTATATTTATTTTTGTCTATTGGTCTGAATATTCAAGAAATCTTATTTTTAAAAATATGCACTCTCCAGCAGGATGCAAACCTGCATTGAGTAGACACTCTGTTTATTTATTAAAGAGTATATTTATTTTTGTCTATTGGTCTGAATATTCAAGAAATCTTATTTTTAAAAATATGCACTCTCCAGCAGGATGCAAACCTGCATTGAGTAGACACTCCGTTTATTTATTAAAGAGTATATTTATTTTTGTCTATTGGTCTGAATATTCAAGAAATCTTATTTTTAAAAATATGCACTCTCCAGCAGGATGCAAACCTGCATTGAGTAGACACTCCGTTTATTTATTAAAGAGTATATTTATTTTTGTCTATTGGTCTGAATATTCAAGAAATCTTATTTTTAAAAATATGCACTCTCCAGCAGGATGCAAACCTGCATTGAGTAGACACTCCGTTTATTTATTAAAGAGTATATTTATTTTTGTCTATTGGTCTGAATATTCAAGAAATCTTATTTTTAAAAATATGCACTCTCCAGCAGGATGCAAACCTGCATTGAGTAGACACTCCGTTTATTTATTAAAGAGTATATTTATTTTTGTCTATTGGTCTGAATATTCAAGAAATCTTATTTTTAAAAATATGCACTCTCCAGCAGGATGCAAACCTGCATTGAGTAGATACTCCGTTTATTTATTAAAGAGTATATTTATTTTTGTCTATTGGTCTGAATATTCAAGAAATCTTATTTTTAAAAATATGCACTCTCCAGCAGGATGCAAACCTGCATTGAGTAGACACTCCGTTTATTTATTAAAGAGTATATTTATTTTTGTCTATTGGTCTGAATATTCAAGAAATCTTATTTTTAAAAATATGCACTCTCCAGCAGGATGCAAACCTGCATTGAGTAGACACTCCGTTTATTTATTAAAGAGTATATTTATTTTTGTCTATTGGTCTGAATATTCAAGAAATCTTATTTTTAAAAATATGCACTCTCCAGCAGGATGCAAACCTGCATTGAGTAGACACTCCGTTTATTTATTAAAGAGTATATTTATTTTTGTCTATTGGTCTGAATATTCAAGAAATCTTATTTTTAAAAATATGCACTCTCCAGCAGGATGCAAACCTGCATTGAGTAGACACTCCGTTTATTTATTAAAGAGTATATTTATTTTTGTCTATTGGTCTGAATATTCAAGAAATCTTATTTTTAAAAATATGCACTCTCCAGCAGGATGCAAACCTGCATTGAGTAGACACTCCGTTTATTTATTAAAGAGTATATTTATTTTTGTCTATTGGTCTGAATATTCAAGAAATCTTATTTTTAAAAATATGTTCCCTCAGGCAGGATTTGAATCTGCATCCCCCTGTGAAGAGGGAAAACGTCATTAAATCGTAGATGCCTTAACTGATCACAAAGAAGCTTTGCTGATGGCTTGAATAGTGCCATTGAGCAAGATCCTTCTCATCATAGATTCCCTCAAAATTATCATATCTGTTCAGTTTCATATCCAAACAAAAACAAAGTAATTTTCTAAAGAAATAATCTATATTTTATTGTTATTCAGGAGGGTAGACGAAAATAAATAAATATACTGTTTAATAAATAAACAGAGTGTCTACTCAAACATGAATATCCACTAAAAATAACATTTAAGTAATATGGGCATATATATATATATATATATATATATATATATATATATATATATATATATATATATACATACATATATATATAGACATATATACATACATATATATACACACACACACACACACACACATATATATACACACATATGTATACACATATATATATATATATATATATATATATAATGATAATAATCCATTGGTATATAAGTGAATCCTAATAATATAAAATATTAAAACTGATTCACAAAGAGAGCTCATTGTATTTATTCTAACAGAGTGTATAAATTACATACAATAGAAATTTAAAATAGTTATGATCATTTCACGTTACAAATTAAGATTTACTTGCAAAGATTTTCAAACTGGTCATGGTAACAAGATAAAATAAAATGAAAAGAAACCAGACCTAAAGTAAATTTTAAAACAAGGTAGAAGAAAAGAAGGGAAGAAAAATGGAAAAAAGGAAAAAGTAAAGAAATAGTGAAAAGACAGAATAGGAAGAGGGAATATTAATAATATAATGATAGTCCTTGCTAGTAATTGCATGTAATATATATATATATATATAGAGAGAGAGAGAGAGAGAGAGAGAGAGTGAGAAAGATGATAATCTTATCCTTTATGTATAAACTCTGTCCAATCTTTAACCTCTGACCCATGATAAATAAATCCCAAAGTATTTATGTCTATACCATGAGACAAGGATATGAGAATTATTGTTCTGTTTCTTTTTTTTTTTTAATAATGGAGATACAAAATAATTTCCTTCAAGTGTGCGGAAATATTGCATCATTTAATATCAGATGAATTCATTTTGCTATCCAAATTCTAACTCTTTTTTTTGCCTTCTGGATCTTTTGAATCGTTTGAGGCTTTCTTCCACAATGGATACATCCACTTAGACTTCCATGTTAGCCATCTGCAATGCAAAACAAAAGACAATCATTAATATTCATAATAAACATGAGTATATAATAACATGGATTCCTATAACAACATGGGCTTGGCAGCTGCAGTAGGCACACATTTCACTCCCAATGGTCAGTATTCAAGCCAGATTTTCAAAACAGGTCATCTTTTCTCATGTGGAAGGGTGGCATAACAAAATCTTTCTCCTGCTATGTGATCCAATAAAAGAGAAAATGAAATATATACATAGTTCCTGTCCTGGGAAACATATGACCACTCAAATTATTGCTTTTTTAGTCTCTTACTTCATTTTGGCAAAGTACTAGAGGATCTAATCAACACTACAATCCCCTTTCAAATAAACAATACAGCTTCTGTTTCTGCGGGTCTCCTGCCATCACTAAATTCGACTATCAAGCTTTAGATAAGAACAGTGTAGCTCGAACTGTGGCCCTAGATATCCCAAAGGCATTTGATAGGGTTTGGTATGTTATCCTTCTCCACAAGCTCAAGGGTTATGGTTTCTTTCTTTTTTCTCTCTCTTTTTTTTTTTTACAGTAAGCCACTCAAAGTAGAGGATTACAGGATAAGAAGCAGTTTATGCAGACAGGCAAGAAAGATGATGGTTAACTCTAAATTTCAACCGGTTAAGATTGTCAATGGGAAAACATCCTCTTCAGAGTCAGTTCCACAGAGCAATGGTTTGTCGGAAGAAGCTGCTCAAGTGGAACTTACTTCTCACCAATGGAATACTGGTTCACTACAATGTGTGTAGCATGGCGGGTCCTAGCTGTGAAGGTCAGAACTGGTGGAAATAAGGAATGTAGTTCGTCTGAGAACTTTCCATGGAAGTAGTGATAGAGCAGTGAGAGGCCTGTGATATCTCCATCTGCAGCAGGACTCCCTTTTAGACCTGATCTGGCTCTTGTAAAGGTAAGGGGATAGCACAAGGAGTCAGGTACTTACTGGAGTGGTACAGGGCACTGACCATTTTTCCTGTGTCTTTAACGATGGATTATATGTATAAGATCCACTTGAGGTCTGGATTGAGTTTGAGCTCTCATAGTACATCAAAGGCCCCGAGGGAACATCCATTCATTGTGACTGGTGTTAGATCAGGGTCCCATAAGCAATGATCGAATATAACTAACTTGGTTTTCAAGGTATTGAATGTTTTTCTCCCACTGAGCTGCCAATCAACTGCCAATCTCTGATCATTCTAGATTACATCATCTGCTTTGATATTTACAAACGATTTGAAAATGTTTCTGGGCGGATCATTAATATAAAGCAGAAAGGGAGGCAAATTGTCGCCATTTTATATTTTTAATTTCGCGTATGCGCCTTGTTTGCTTTTGATTTTGTTGACTACACACTATAGTAGGGTCACCGTCTGTGAGAAAAAACTACTATGACACAATGCACTCAGCCAAACATTTGCAAACGGCATGCTGTACTGCTTGGCATTCGCACCAGAAGCTCCAATACAAACATTTCAGAGTGTTTGGGTGTCAATCTGAGAACAGCGCAGAGGATTCTGAAAGAGTTGGATGAGTTTAATGTTGATTACGAAGGTGTTTGGAGTGATCAATAATGATGGCAACGTTATACCTCCATTCATCTTTCCACAGAGCCTCAGACAAGATCCACTTGAGTTCTGTGTTGAGTTTGAGGACTGATAGTCACTCAAGGGCCCTGAGGGAACATCTATTCATTGGGACTGGTGTTAGCTCAGGGTCTAATCAGCAATGATTGAATGTAACTAGCTTCGTTTTTGAGGTATTGAATGTTTTTCTCCTAGTGATATGTTGGAGCTAGGTCAGAGGTCAGAGGAGAGATCAACTGCTAATCTCTGATCATCTCAACAAATATTTGGCTTAATCCAATCATTCCGAACAAATGTGTTTCATATTTTCAGCTAAACTTTCATTTTTCACCATAATTACATATACTGTTATTCCTATTTTATAACTGATTACCATTTTTACAGGGGATGCAGGGTGGCTTAACAAAGAAAAGACAATCGGACAACTTCATCTGAGGCAGTTTACGTTGAGCACAAAAGAGACATCACTATTTGAATCAGAAGGCTTTTTCTTTTATAATTTCAGGAAACATTTCAAACAGTGGTTTGCATTCAAAGACAAATCTTGAGGAAATAATGCCAAACGTGAAGATGACCATTTCTACTTCTCTTATTTTATTGTCTGGGTACGTTTCTCTAGAAACGACTTAGGGACATCTACAGTTTTGCATTTTTGACAGCTTATGAGAACTGATGTATTTAAATAGACAGACAGGCAGATAGATAAATAGATGGATATGAAATGACTTAGATAGATAGATAGATAGATAGATAGATAGATAGATAGATAGATAGATAGATAGATAATGAAGGAACAGATAGATAGATAATGAAGGAACAGATAGATAGATAGATAGATAGATAGATAGATAGATAGATAATGAAGGAACTGATAGATAGATAGATAGATAGATAGATAGATAGATAATGAAGGAACTGATAGATAGATAGATAGATAGATAGATAATGAAGGAACTGATAGATAGATAGATAGATAGATAGATAGATAATGAAGGAACTGATAGATAGATAGATAGATAATGAAGGAACTGATAGATAGATAGATAGATAGATAGATAATGAAGGAACTGATAGATAGATAGATAGATAGATAATGAAGGAACTGATAGATAGATAGATAGATAGATAGATAATGAAGGAACTGATAGATAGATAGATAGATAGATAGATAGATAATGAAGGAACTGATAGATAGATAAATAGATAATGAAGGAACTGATAGATAGATAATGAAGGAACTGATAGATAGATAGATAGATAATGAAGGAACTGATAGATAGATAGATAGATAATGAAGTGATAGATAGATAGATAGATAGATAATGAAGTAACTGATAGATAGATAGATGGCTATGAACTGACTGTGATAGAATGAAGTTGATCAATGTCAATAGACAAAAAAATATAAAAAATCTACTTAATTGCTATCCAAAATCAACCGATGCCAACACACAAAACAAGTAGAAGAGAAAATTAATTTGAATTAATCATCCCCATTGATTTTCATTCAAGACAGAATTGTACGCAACATAAATTATATTAAAAATAGCAAAAAAGAAGTAGTCATAAAATGAAGTTGTAAAAATTACCTGTAAGCGTTATAGACAACCCATCTATTTACATTAGAAGAAGAAGGGGCAGAATTTGCATATCTGTCATCTTTGATAAAGTTTTTGGAGTGCCTGTGAATAAGTGGTTGCATCATACTTTGTAAACGAATTATTTCATCTTGGAGACCTCTTATTTCCTCAATTCTCTGCAAAATAAACAGATTGGGATGCTTAACATGATTATAAAATGAAGATTTAATAGCAACAATCATTTGTTGTTCACTCAGAACAAATTATACTTACCAACATTATACTTACCAACATTATACTTACCAACATCCTCAGATACTTTCTTTTCAAGAAGGCATTTTTTCCACATCACAAATCTTCAATTCATTTACTCATCATTTTTTCACAGATAATATTCATATTTTTAGGGATCCAAACTCACATTAAGGATCATAGAATGTGCAAAAATAATTATTTATAATATATCTTTATGCTATATCATGTAGATTACCAAAAAATGCTTCGGATTCATGCAGCTATTTTCATCAGAGCCTAAAGCTGAAAAATGACTTCTCCAAACACGGAACTAAGATTTTGAATATATTTCATAACTTATCAATATATACTTTGCAAAGAAAAACCAGGCTTGCATGTTACGTCTTAATGCACCATAATGATAATGGATAACAATTGAATATTAAAAACACAACTAAAATGTAGTCTTGGTGGCCAACCACTTAAGGTCTTGGATCTTGAGAATGGATAAGCTAAAATTGATCAAAAACTTACAGACAACTCAAGCAAACACTATCTACAAATCTGTACTCACTTACATTGAAACAAAAATAAGTAAAAAAATTTATATATATATATACACATATATATATATATATATATATGTGTGTGTGTGTGTGTGTGTGTGAAAAATATATAAAATATATATCAAAATAATAGTGTGCAAATGATAGTCAAGATGGGAAAATAAGTAATGACAGGTTTGTTCCAAGAAGGAACTTCTTCAGACAATGGTTTTATTGATAAAGTCAATTTCTTACACCAAAGAGTAGGGGAGAAGATGAAGTGGAGAGAAATACAACAAAAATTGGTTAAGTTTTACATTAAAGCTGTCTAGCTGTTGAACCTGTCACTTTCAGGAGATAAAGGTTGTACCTTGTTTAGTCAAAATTCAGTACTTTGGTGGTGAGTGCGGAGTGACCTCTCCAGGACACAGGCCTGGGTGATCAGCTGTGGAGACCATGTGTTGCCCTGTCTACATTACCCCCACACACACATACACACACACAAACACACACCTCTCAGCTGTACCAACAAGGAATACAGGAAATTGCATTTGAGGATAGCTTGGCTGCAGGAGTTGCTTGAAAGTTGTCTGTGTTGACAGCCAACCGCCTTCACTACTCCACTCAGGGTTTTCTGTCTGGACTTACTTCCATAGCCTTTTCCATGTTTTGGATATGACCACAAGGCAGCAGAGGCTTAAAATCAGGGTTTTCCTTACCCTCAATGGACTACCTTTCTGGTCTGCTGAGCTCCATCAAACTCAAAGCAGCTGTTTACCACCTTCAGCCATTCTCCAGCTTGGTGCTGGACCTTTTTTTCTTTTTTTCTTTTTTAAGCTTATCACCCCAAGCAAGGCTGGAAGCCACTAGCACACAAGGGGTTACAGAAGGTTTGGAGGAAGAGCAGATAGGAGTGGTAAAGGAGAGGATGTGGAGAAAGATAGTGGATCGATCAAGGCAAGGGGGTTACAGAAGATTTGGAGCAAGAGCAGATAGGAATGAAAGGTGAAAGGATGTGGAGAAGGGAAGTGGATAGATCAAGGCAACTGGAGATGTCGATTGACATTACACTTAAATAGTTGGAGATTGTATTTGTCAGGGAAACAGGAATAAGGAAGGGAGTTCCACAGGCGAGATGTGCGAGACATGAAGCTATTGGAGTAGAAGAGACGTCTACATCTAACAGTTTCAACGATGAAGGGGTGGGAACGGGATGCCAGCCTCATAGGACGTTTAAATTCATGAGGCCTGGGAACCAGCGAAAGCAGCTCATCGGAGCAATTACCGTGAAAGTATTTGTAAAAAAGACAGAGCAAGGCAACGGCGTGTCTGTGAGAGAGTGACTGCAGACAAGATGACAGATCAGAGCCAATTACATTGCATATCCATCTCTGGACTTAATTGTCAGAGGGTATTCGAGACGCATGCCACAGAAACATTTTACAGTGGAATCTTGTCCCACTATCACCTTCAGCTATGACAACCTTTGGAACACATATAATCTACATATATAAATATTATGTACATTACGTGTTTTAGAAGCTCCCAAAATCTTTTATATATATATATATATATATATATATATATATATATATATATAGCGAAACAGTCTGTCTGTGGATGACAATAATATTGGCTCCTGAAAAATTAATTTCAGTTGAGCTCTGTGGGAATGAAGCGTGTGCTTGTAAACAGTGACCATTAAAGCTAATATAGCAAGACTCTTCAGCAGAATTGAGTCACTGTCAGTCACTGTGTGTTTATCTAAATCTAAAAATAAACACGCTAAAATTCACCTTCATCCCTACTGTGCGCCGACGGCTTAGTGGGAGAATTTCCGACTGACGCCAATTCAGTCGGGTTTCGATCCTAGCTAGAGGTAACCGGACGTCTTGCCACACTGATGAGCTGTGATACAGTGAAACAGTCTGTCTGTGGATGACAATAATATATATATATATATATATATATATATATATATATATATATATATATATATATATATATATATATATATACACTTCAAATGTTAGTATAGTGGAAACTTCTAATGTGTATAATAATAATGTGTGTGATATATATATATATATATATATATAAAATTGATGAATTTATCTTTAATCCAACATTTTTATTACATCAAACATTATTATAGTGAGAGAGAGAAATAGAAGCTGAAAATCTAACTGGAATCTTTAAGAATATTTATTTACAGTAACTTTACCAGTTTCACGGTTCTATGATTTTCAAAAGTTAAATTATGATGGAGAGAAGTGTGGCTATGCCATGATATATCTTGCATCTGACTGAAGTTCAAGAATTTTTTCCATTTTATGCAAAATATGTGGCTTGGATTGCCGTCTGTTTAAAATGCTTTTTGACTGGTTGATTATGATCACATGGTATGGCATAGTCATTTTTGCACCAAAAATTGATGGTCATAATATTTTGATGTCAAAAATTGTGAGTGTCAAGGTTCAGTGAGTGTAGCTAACAACAGCAAAGTGTTAAGTAGTTCAAGTGTCAGGAATTCTATTTTATTTGACCATAAAGTTCAAGTTTATTTGTGTGCATGTGTAAAAATAGTTTCAGTGTTTCCTACTATGTCTGCATATGGAGGATAACATGACAATAAGAAAAACAATAACAGTAATAATAATGATGGCAAAATAAAGAAGAATTGTACATGAATATATATGTGTGTGTGTGTGTGTGTGTGTGATGGATCAGTGAGTAGCCAGGTGCACAAGAATTTTTATTTGTCTTTATTTGTATGTGTGTAAGGATAGTGGTTTATTGCCTTAATAATATATTTATTAATGATAAAATTTTATTGAATACATACATATATATATATATATATATATATATATATATATATATATATATATATATATATATATATATATATAATATATATATATATAATATATATATATATAATATATATATATATAATATATATATATATAATATATATATATATAATATATATATATATAATATATATATATATATAATATATATATAATATATATATATATATATTATATATATATATATATATACATATATATATATTATATATATATATACATATATATATATTAGAGGTGCCATATGGGCTAACAGTTAAGAAATTTGAATTCCAACTGAGGCTGTTTAATTCACCTCATAAAAATGACTATAGAAATTTCATGAAATGAATGAATTGCATGTATTTTATTCCAGTATGGCTTGTCACTGGCACGTTGTATTTAAGATCCTATTCAGTTTTGAATGAGATTACAGTGGAAGAACCAAGTGTTCTTCTATAATTAAACATGAAAACCATTTAAAAGCCATTATTTTAAGTGGGATAATAAAAGCAACTATAGCAGAGCAAGTTTAAAAAGAAATAAGTGTATACCATTCTCTTTGGAATGATGTCAAAATAACTGACACAGAACCATTCTTTGAGAGTTCTTTTCCTCATTAGGGAGATCAAAAATATTGACCAAAGTTAAAATAGCTTAACATAACAAATATTTACAGGTAAGTATGTTTTATGATTTCTGCAAGTAAGCAGTAAAAGGTTTTTTTTTAATCAGTGGAAGAAAATTTGAGTTTCACTTTTTGAAAAATCAAGGTAACAAGATTTTGCAGGGAAAGAGTTTGCAAAATTTTAAGACTACAGACATTTTCCTCATATTAACATTTTAAAATGAATTGTTCATGAATTTTTAATAAATTCATTAATTATTGTAAATACCAATGAAGTTGTTATCTGAAAATGTTTGTAGTTTGGAAACTGGACTGAAATCCAGTTCTAAAGACTTGCATTTGTGAATCAAACCTTTGAAATACAAAACTGAATAAAGAAATGAAGATAAATAAACAGAAGACGAAGAATTGTTATAGAAAGGAAGAAAAGTAGAAAGTGATTTAGAAAATTCATTGTTTGTTTTTCACATGAAAACTGAAGGTGTTATATTCTTCTTTATTATCATAAATTGTTTCTTCTTTGCCTGAATAATTACTTTAAGTTTGCAAAATATTTTAAAAGAAGAAAAATGTTTCCGATTTATAAGTTTACTCATAATTTCATAAATAGGGACGGAATTGATGATATTCTCGGCATCTTTTTTAACTAAAGACTAAATATTTCACCAAAAACTATTTTTAGTGGAAGTTGCTGCTTTTTTTATATAAAAAAAAAACTGGCAACTTTTACACACCTATTATATTTTTTGTGCCTAATATGACTTGAATATAATACCTGGGGTTTCTGAAGCTAAAAACAGGGAATAAATTACATCCTTGGGCATAATACAACCCCGTAGTACTCCCTATGTAAATACTTTTTTAAGAAGTTGTACTATGTTATCCATTAAAATCTCAATATTGTGAATATGTAGTGAACAAAACAAGATCTAGATTTAAAATTCAACTGCTAAGCACTGACTCATTGATTTTGTTAGAAATTAAAAAAGACTCGAATTTACAAACTTTGCTTAACACACACGCAAAAGTGAATCCAAAACAAAACTCGTGAAATTTCACACCTTGATGCAAAATGTTTTTCGGTCAATAAAAAATTAAGAAAGATTTAAAAACAAAATTCAAATAATCTTTAATTCTCAGAAACAAATTTTTTTATGGACCTTTTCGCGAGCCAACACAAAGTTTGTTTGTCGTTAAATGGAAAGGCCCAAGTCATATCCAGGAATGAATTCCCAAATGACCTTTTCAAGCCCCACAAACAAAATAAAAGACGGGCAAGTTCCCCTGTCACCAGAGAGAAGAAGATGAGCGTATTAACACGTCCCTTGAACCCACTATAGATATATGTCATTAAAGTGTTTATTTTTTCATGATATTAAAGAATGAAATGAACTGGAATATTAGCCATTGCATCTTTCATCTCCTAATTTACATTTCAAAACTTATTTTCAAATTTTCTGGAATAGGTGCTTTCTTGTAACATTAACGTTATCAAAAGATTCTGAAAACATAACTTATGTATAATAAAACCGATGCTTTTTTGCATTTAATTTCTATTTGGAATTTCTTGTATTAGGTACAAGAAGATATGGTAATAGATTCAGGAAAATATTGATGCCGAAAATTTTTAATGAATTTTTGTGGTGCCTCCGACAATGTGGCAGAAGAATGAAAAATGGTTAAGATGAAAAGAAGAGAAACTTGCAGCTCATATGATACACAAGTGTTCCTAGATTTGGTGAATTCAAAAGTTGAAATCCAATAAGAAAACAAGTGAGAATATTTATTTAAATTTTTCTCTTTTTCAACTTCTTTCTACATTCTCTATTAGATGTTAAAGAATAGACATTTCTCTGACTCTGGTTTCAGTCATCTTCAGGATAACAGTGTATGACTAGCAACAAAATAAAAAATTGATAAAATTCAACAAAAGGAGAGATACAGTCAGGTAGAAAAAGAAATCCACTCAACTTCATTAGTGAATTAAAAAAGAAACAAAATAGAATATCATTAACAACTAAATATGTCCTGCGTTTAACTTTTTTTTTAAATTTTAATTTTTAATAATTAACTTTTCCAATCTTAAAAAGAAACAAATAAATATCTTTAAACTATTATTTTGTCATTATTTTATTAATAATGATTTATAATTATTTACTAGGCTTAATTTGGCCAGACTCAAAGACAGAAACGTCTGCCCAGCCTGGAATAGTTGTGGCTGATAAGATTAACTTTCAAACCATTGCTCCATGGCAACCAAATTATTTATAAACAAGAAAATTCAACATTCTGATTTTTATCCCAAACAAAATATTTTTTAACCCATTTTTATCAATGTTAAAAGCTTTTCTGATTAAACATTGAACATAAAGGCAGGTGATTTATTGCAATAGTAAATCTCTTGTCTGTATTTCCTATTTAATTTGTGAAATTAGCTGTACTAAGTCAAATAATAAAGAAGTTCATCTGTTTATTAATGAAATACTCCAGTATAAAGGGAATTATTGATTGCTAAATAAATCTGGAGTCATGGTTTCCAGTCTTTAATCAATGCAGTAATGAATCACAATGATTAGAAACATTTATTGGATTTAGATGTATTATTAGTATTATCTTCCTGTCTCTATCGAATCATAATTACTTAAAATTTCTCTTTACAAGGGAAATAACGCATTAATTCTGATCATTTTTTGTTGTAATCTTTTGTTTTCGTTTGTAAGAAAAAAAAAGAACGAGCAAGGGAATTAGTCTGAATAAAGCAATATAATTAACACAAGATATTGACTTAAAATGTTTGAAAAAAAAAAACATTAAACCAAAGGGAGATAACTTTTAAATATCTTGAGAGCCCTTTGAATAAATGATGGATTTTGTTGACTTTGAGAAGTAGACAAGGTTAAATAAAACATAAATTTAGGATTATTTGTTGACGAACAGATTTTGAACAGGGGATATTATCTTGTTTTGCAACTCTAATGTTTTGTTTTTTTGGTTTCATTTTTTGCATTTTTTTTAACATGTTAAAATTTTATAAAAATAAATATAAATTAAAACAAAAATCAAATCTAGGCACCACTTTGGTGAGGTTTGTTTTTTTCCTCTTTTTCCACAAATAGTCATAAAAGAAAAATTAAAGAAAACCTGGACATTTGTAAAGACATTTAAAGAATAAACAGGAACTAGCCAAAATGAAGATCTTCATCACAGACCTTTCTTTGTCTTATTCTCTAATATTTACAGACTTCAAAAAAAGATTTTGTATTTTTCAGTAGGTATGTATATGTATAGCTGGCCACTTGTATTCGAGAATACCCGTCTACTAAGGCGGCTAGCCAATCCCTATCGCAGATGCTTGCTCAGGCGCTTTTGTGTTTATTCAACACCCACAGAGCCCACCTGTGGTTTATACTGCAACTATGCTGAGCAGACTGTAGTTACAGTTTCTGGGAGAGAGCATGTTACCTAGCATGGGCAACAATTTGAACAAGGCAAGCATGCTCAAGCCCTCAGCCACAATGACTTGCGACTTCCTGCTAGCACAGCTATTGACGGCCACCAATGTTTCTGTCTACCCAATTTCACTCACAGGGTTTCGGTCAATTTGTGGTATGGTTCTCAGGCACTTTTCAAAGGTGCCGCATGCTGGGATTGACCCTTCCAGTCCAATAAAATCAGGAAGTCTCCGTCCTGACAAATCAATCATGATGACATTCAAATCCGGATCTCATTGTCACAATGCAAACGTTCTAACCACTCGGCCATGTTTTGAGTAAGTACAATTTCAATATCATGTTATAATCATATATTCAGTGTAACTTCTAATATATATTCAGAATAAAATAATATACATTCTTTCTGATAATTTCGCTAGTGTGCAACTTTGCTTAATACTATTGTTCCATGAATAAAAGTCACTCAAGGTAGAGGGTTATTAAAACTAATATTTTAATAATTAAAGAAATATTCCTGCAACTGAAGGTAATAAACATAAAATAAGAAAAAGACTCTTCTATAAATTTTGTAGGGATTTCTATTAAAAATATTTAAGTACTTTCTGGGAAGCATTAAAAAAAGAACTGAGAGAATACCAAACACATGAAAAAGACTTTAACTGCAGATTAATAAAAAAAAAAATGATCCATATAATTTAAAACCCTCAAAAAGATCAAAGAAAAAATTTTCATTGATGCAAAATAATCAAACACAGTCTTCATTTTGTTATATAAACTTTTAATATGGCACACACACATATATTGATATACCATATATTTCCGTGTATAAGATGACCTTTAGATGAGACAAGTTAAAAAAATATAGCAAATTTTTATGAATTTATCCTATGCCTAAGTCGACTGTATACTGATTGTATAAAGATAATGTTATTGTAAATGTTGTTACTTTCTGTATCCTTAGAAATTCAAAATAGACAAAACAATAAAACCGATTGTATATCATCTTTTTTCCTATACACATCCCCTAAAAGGGAAACAATTGTTTTGTTTACGTTTCATCACATGATCTCCTGTAAATACTGATTATTCTTCTTCTTCCTCTTCTTTTCCTACATCTAAACAGCTACAAACAGCCTGGTGTACTCATGGCCATTTACTTATACTTCATCAACAATCACAAAATACCACTGATAACAGTACAATAATAGTACATTCTACTTTGAACATTTTTTTATTTGCAATCATAACTCGATGTTTACATTTTCTTAGCTGAATTTGCATTGATACAAATTGATCTCATTGACATAGAATTATTCTTTGAATAGCCAACTAATTATGAATTTATGCCAGTAATACATAAGGCATAAATGGTTTTATTACTCTTTGTTATAACCTAGAACAGGTTACTGAATAAAATAATCAAACAAAGTTTGGTAATGAACGATAATACTTAGGACAAGAACAACACATATAAGATTCACCAGTGTCACGTAGAAGAAGTAGTCAACTGCTAGAAGTGAGTCAAGTGAATTCCCCAATGAATCTCCAACTGCAAACCAACATACAGTATTTACTACTGTATGTGAATGGGGACATACCCATTATTGTCCGTAGGTATGCTACAACACTCTTATTATCAGTTTATTTGATAATGTGAATCTTTTGTACATTATCACACTGAGGCCTGTTTTGTATTCTCTCAGTTCTTTTTTTAATGTTTCCCAGAAAGTACTTAAATATTTTTAATAGAAATCCCTACAAAATTTATAGAAGAGTCTTTTTCTTATTTTATGATTATTACACTTAGCCTAACAACAAACATCACTCAGAATTTAAGGTTTCTTTTTTAGAATTGTAGTATTTTTAATTTTTAAGGGTGATTTTGGGGATTTAATGGTCATCTCATATGTGGAAATAAACAAAATATATATATATATTTATATATATTTAAGTGATTCATCGAGTCTGAAACCTCAACAGAACGCAGAAAGCACTGGACGGCCGTTTTGTCCTATATTTGGGACTCATCAGCAGTGCGCATCCACTACCGAGAATTGAAACCCTGACAGTTAGGTTGTCAAGCAAACACCACACCAACTGCTCCAACGGGCCCCGGTGACGAAGAGGGTTTCAATTCTCGGTAGCAGATGCGCACTGCTGATGAGTCCCAAATATAGGACGAAACGGCCATCCAGTGCTTTCTGCATTCTGTTGAGGTTTCAGACTCGATGAATCACTTAAATATAATTATCAAATTCTCCTAATAATTTCATATATATATATATATATAGATATATATATATATATGCATAAATCACTAACACCTATCAAAAAGCACAAAATTACTAGAATTTAATGTATTTTAAGACAAGCAGTATTTTTTTGTCAAGAAAGTGCACAGTAGTGAACTAGAGCAACAATAGTCAACAAATTAATAACAGTTCAATTGACTTTAATGTGTCATGACCACATTGCTCATAAGGGTCAAATGGTCCAATAAATCTATTGAATTATTGCCAGGTATTATAGTGTTTGCAATCTACAATAAGCAGTTATGCAGAGTACAAATATGACATCTGGTAATAATTCAATAGACTTATCTGATCCTGATGAACATTGTGTCCATGAAACGTTGAAGTCAAGAGTTTATATGGGTGCATAGTCGTGCACACACACACACACACACACACACACACACACACAGTATGAAAAAAATTTGCACCAATGAAAAGGTCATATAAAAAATAAAAAAATAAAAGTATAAACAGTCAATACCCTTGATGAATGGATGGGGTAATTATCAGAGGGTCCATCTGTGAAACTCTGGAGTCAAGATGCTGAAGGCAACATCAATCAGCTAAGTGATAATCCTTTTACTTGTATTAATTCTATATATAAGCTACATTTCAAAAGTTTGAAGCCATTCCCAAAATTAGTATGAGATGAACTTGACATAAGAGTAAAAAAAAAATGCAAAAGAGCTCTTAGAGTCATTAAAAAAGAATGGAATCAATTATCAAACTTATACTTTGAGAAACTTTTGCAACAAAGGTTTGTGCTGTCATAATATAGGCTAAAGGGTGTTATTTTGACAAGAGCAAAATTTGATCATAAAATGCTATTTTTTTTTCTTCTCATAATAAAATTTCTTATAAAAAATCATGTCTCATTTTTTTAACCATGTATAAGAATTTTTTCTTATTTAAAGTACAAGACAACTACTTTTTGGGCCAATTTTAAAAATTTGAACTGTAGTATATATATATATATATATATATATATATATATATATATATTCAATTAATTTCTGAGGAAGGACCGAGGTGGTCTGAAATATCAAATATATAAAAACATATAAATAAATACTTTCACAAAAAAAGAAACACCCAATTTTTTTCTTTTAATTTGCAACTTTTCAGTTGTTTTATCCATATATATATATATATATATATATATATATATATATATATATATATATATATATATGTATATAATACAATCGGAATTAAGATACCATTATGTAAATGATCATTTTCACCTTGTAAAATTAAATTTACAGGATTTTTCAAACAGTCAACGGATGATAAAATTTTTTAAATAAAATAAACAGACAAGAGGGAGGAAAGAAAGGCAGAAAGAGGTAAAAGAGAAAATGAAGACTAGAAAGGAAGGGAAAGTACAAAAAAAAACTGAAATGGTGTAAGTCTTGATATGAGTGGTGGTCAAAGGGGAGAGAAAAAGAAGAAAAGGAGAGAAAGAGGTGTCCTATTTAATATACCTAGTAGACAACAGACAGTAGATGGGCCAAATGAACCTTCAGAAATGAATGAAAAAAAACAAAATATGAAAGGGAGATAATTCAGAATTAAAGAGTATTAAATTAACCAATATGTCAGAAAAGAATATTAAGGGAAACATAATAAAAGATTTATAAGGGGGGGGGGGGTAAATATCATAGGATGAATACATCCAAATTAACATATATCAAATTAAATTTATATTAATTAATACCCATCTACAAGGAAAAAATTTAAAATTGAAATATATATATATAATAAAAAAAATTAAAATTGGAAAAAATGAATGAAAGCCATCTCAAGAATAAGGGAATTAAAAGATGTCTTTAGAATCAATAGATAATACTATAAAAAATTAATAAATAATATATAAATATATTAATTAATTAAATAAATAATAGTAACAAAAATATTTTAAATAAATATAAAATATTACAAAAAAATCTTAACTGAAATTAAAATATTTAATACAAAAACAAAAATACCCCCACCCCCCTCCCAATATATAAACCCATTAAAAATTAGACCAAGACAAATATTCAAATGCTATACAGAGAGACAGACAGACAGACAAACAGATTTGGTTGTTATAAAATATATATATTCAGATGTGATCAGGAAATGTCGATTAAAATCTTTGAAAAGTTTGTCCTGGAGTTGAATTTTACATACACACACACACATACATGTATATATGTGAGAATGTGATCAAGTATGGATGAGAATTTAAGAATGATAAGATAAAGAACAAATAGGAAACATTTATCAATCTAACATGTTTCACTTTTATTGAAGCTTCATCAGAAATAAGATTTGGAGAAAAAGAAATTCTGGTATTTTTACTTTTCTGTTGTTTGATTTTCATTGGTCAGTCATGTTTCACCCTGTGACTGGAACAGTCATTTAGATTGTTCTTTGCTGTCGAACTCTCCGTCTCGGCGGGGAGGGACTCGGACGGGGCTTTGCCACAGGGCAAAGTTTCGTCCGGGGAGGTAGACAGTCCCTGAACCCATTTATACGGGTTCTAATGGACATATTTTTGGCCGAGCCTACGGGCTCGGTAAGCCCACATTAAACCGGCCTTGTGCCACATTCGACCCTTGTGGGGGGGTTGCTAAATATCCAGTCATGTTTCACATGCATTCAACTTTTTAAACCAACGTCAGTATAATTTGTAGCCTTCCGAATTCAAGAAGAGATGACACATCCATCCATAGTTTCAAAAAATTAACAAATTCTAAGCCTACCTGAAAAACTAATAAACATAATTTATACTAGACATAGACACACACTTATGAATAAACATTATCATCTGATTCCCAAATGGACAAATTAGAATTTTCATATACTTACATACATATAGCAATATTTACAGTTTTTCAGGTAGACTTGAAATTCATTAATTTCTTGAAACTTTGGATAAAAGTGTCATTTCTCCTTGAATTTGGAACACCACAAAGTATATTAATGCTGGTTTAAAAAGAGTTGAATGCACGCAAAATATGATTAACCAATCAAAATCAAACAACACAAAAGTAAAAATATACAAGAATATGTGACATCATTTGTTTACATTTGGATACGCATTGAGCAGATATGAA
Source organism: Acanthosepion esculentum (assembly GCA_964036315.1). NCBI lineage: Eukaryota > Metazoa > Mollusca > Cephalopoda > Sepiida > Sepiidae > Acanthosepion > Acanthosepion esculentum. The sequence continues at coordinate 18,621,524 of OZ038508.1, read as the reverse complement.
TGTACAAGAGAAAATCATGGAGAATTGTAGTTTAAAAACAGTAAAATCGACCTTACTAACCGAAACGCTCCTCTGTGGCTAAATTGGTAAAGCACGTCAGGCTATATGGCGGTTCTTTATAGTATACAGGTCCAATCCTGTTGGAGGATGCATATTTACTATGAAAATTTCTCGGACATTCAGGCCAGTAAATGTCGTTAATACTGTTTATTATAAACAGAGAATTTACTTAAATATTTGCATCTATAAAAAGAACGAATAAACATAAAAAATGTCTTAAAATACAAGAATGTGTTTTCTTTTTCTCCATATCACATTCTCTGATGTAACTTTAATAAAAGTGAAGCATCTTATATCAATTTTTCCTATTTGATCTTTATCTTATCATATACATATTATATACATATTATATATATATATATATATATATATATATATATATATATATATATATATAGATAGATATATAGATATATATATATCAGATAAACCAACCTAAAACAATTGATTTTCTGCTGACTTGAATTTTATCACTTGTCTCACATTCACAAATTGTATCAGCAATTACTTCCCTTTGAATTAGAGCACCAAACTGTCATGTATTATTATTCCTCCTATATGATAGTCAATGCCAGACCATCTTCTCACAGATGAAGAAGAGATTTGGTTCTACAAAAGGATGCTGAGAATGCTATGGATTGTAAGCAACAACAAAGTTTTAGGGAAAATCGCAACAAAAAGGACCCTTATACTTAACATCAGGGAACAGCAATTGAAATTTCTAGGGAACCAAATGAAAAAGGCTTTGAAAATTTGACATTCTGAGATTTGGGATTGGGAGATATAACAAAAAGACAAACTTTACTGAGAGCTAGAACTAACAGGAGGTTGTGGAGAACCATGATCGCCCACATCTTGAATGAACACAGCACACAGAAGAAGAAAAGAAAATTTCCTCCTAATTTTTTTTAAAACATTACAGAATCATTGTCCCTAACACAGCACAACATGTCTTTTTCCTAAAATATTTTGAAATCATTAAATGATTGCAAACTCTCAGCATGTTTATTGAAAATACAAAAACCATCTAAAATAAAGTTGATGTCTAATTACATTATAGAATTAGATTATAATTCCCTGTTACCAAGAAATGGTCAAAGTGTTTTTAGCAAAATTACTTCGGTATTTCTCAGTGATTGAAACACTCAATTTGGTGACCACTTTAATAATTTTAAAAAAATCTTCATATTAATTGTAGTTGAATTATAATTTTAATTTTTCCTGACAAAATATTTATTTTCTTTCTAAAAGAGGTACACAATTGAAAGAATCTTGATATTTCAAATCTAAATCAATCATCTGAGATTTTCATAAAATATGCCCAGTTATTGGCATCATGATTTATATTAGAATTGATTAACAACCTCTGCAAAAATTGCAGTTAATCTCCACCATGGAAGTTTCTTATAAAGGAACACCTTTATAATCAATCCATTCTGATTCATGTTTAATAAAAGATATCTGTCTAATAATGAAGATGCCTCATTTAGAAATATTATAATCATATGAAAAATTGAGACTATCAATTTTCAACCAGAGTAAATGATTCTGTAATTTTCTCAAATTATTATTAATAAATAAAACCGGCCTTCTCTTGTAACATTTGATCTTTATCAATTCTAAATACAGAATATGAAGAGGTTGAAAAACTACTACTCATTATCAGAGTGTTGTTTATTTCAAGACAAATAATGTAGTATTCATCATTTTCAAAGATAAAATTGCTGTGTTCATCTGAAAGTTAAAATTTTTTACTTGTGAAGTGAAAAACACTGATGATGACACTGTGCTAATATCAAAAGTACTCAAAATAAACAATATGTATCAACACAGTAATTTTCTTTCTTCCTTTAATAATGACACCAAAAAGATTGTCTGAAAATAAGTGGACAAAACTTGTCTAAATTATTCAATGAAACATGTCTCAATGAAAACATGCTGCCAAAATATACGCAATATATAGATGTGTGTGTGTGTGTGTGTGTGTGTTATACTCTGCTTCAAATTAGTTCTCTTTCTGATTCACTGTAATTGTTGACCAGATGTGAACACTAAGAAAGCAAAACCAAAAATAAAAATGTCGCCCTCTGTGCAGGGTCTCCAAGCATCACATCCAGCTAAGAAATCAAATCCCTTAAAAAAATATATATAAAATACAATATATGAATAGCTAAAGCAAAAACATGACAAAAAATAATTAGTTATGATACATCTTTCAAGAACACCGCTCACTATACTGTATACAGTTATAGCAAAGGGGAAAGCTATGAATGTCACCACCAGTGACCTCGGTCAACTGATCCAACATATGAATCATCATCAGGGCCTACCAACTCTCTCCTTCCTCCAGGTTGCTTCCCTTGCCCACAAAGAGACATTCAACTCTTATCCACTGTATTGGAAATACAAAGAATCTTAACAATTCTTGTCTTTTCTTTTTGCCTCACCAGCAGTACTTGTTGCTTCATTTGTTCTCTCATGCTACCATACACGCATTTGTAACATATGTATTTATAATTTTTACATAAAAGATTTCCTTGTGTAATTAAAAGTAATGTGCCTTCAATATGGACAAAGTACTTACCCACAAGCAAGAAAAATGTTCAATCAAGCAACAAAGTGGATCAAGGGATTTTGTTAAGAAAATTTATTCTTTTTTCTTGAAAATAAAATTGAAATCTACAAATAATAAATTCTGACAAATTGTAAATAGTTCATCCATTTGTAATTTAGCTTGCAATGAAGAATATTTTCCACTTCACTCCCAGATTTTTTACAAGTGATGATTTAAAAAATACATCACGGACAAATCTATGCATGCAGACATTATATGATTATCCCGCTTGGGTACAAAGCAAACTTCAGTCGTTAAGTAAAAAAAAATCAAAGCCAGTTGTGGATGTTTCTTTATTTCATACACTTTTATTTTTAGCAAAATTGTTGGAAAGATAAATCATTATCGTATTCCATTTTTTCTTTTTGGGATTATCATCATCCTCATTATCATTTATTTGATTTGATTTTTTCTTTATATTGTTTTGATCTGTATGCTTTCTCATCAAAATTAATTTTTTACCAGGTAAAATTTTATATGAAAAGGTTGGAGAATGACTTTTGAAAGAAAACAACAATGAGCATTATCTCCCTCCAAAATTAAGTGGTTATCAGCAAAAATTAACCTTGCATAAACAATTATTTTTTTAAGCATTACAATTATTGTCTATATGCCTTTATTTAGGTAAATAGATAGAAACAGAATAATCCCCCCCACATGCAAGGCAATAATGCCACTAAGACACAAAAAGTTTACTGGGAGTGAAATAAAATGAGAAGACTATAGGAGAAGGAATCAGAAATCCTATCCTAAACACGGAACAAGGGATATACCTTTACTCCTGTTCAAAAGACAGGGAAGAAGTGTGGACCAGATTATAGATGAACCTATCTACTCCTATTGAGTAAATAAATAAATAGTAAATAAAATTTTGGAATGTAAGAAGTATAGAATAAAATTATGGGCACATGCGTTTTAAGTGCATGTATTCAGATAGGGATAGTTAATTAAGTAACTGCTGTTCCTTAATTAATTTTAACTATATATTTAGATTTTAGGAGTATATAGGCCTGCCTGTTACCTGGTCCATACTCATCCCCCATCTGTTGAATAGGAGTAGAGATTTATCCCTTGTTTCCTGTTTAGGACGGGGTTTCTGGGTTCCTTCTTCTGAGGCCTTAAGAAGGGTGGCTCTCATGAATGTTTGGTGATATGAATGGCTGGAAGCTCAAACTCTGCATACTGAGGGTACCAAGTTGCCAGTTTTCTGGATTCTACATCCCAACTGGTAGTTAGGAGCCCAAACTCTGGGGTAGCCCTTACAGGCTGCTCTGATCAACAGTTGCATAATATCAAGGTTCTTGCAGTGCCATGTCACACATGGATAGATGTCCCTGCAAGAACTTCCAATTGACAACCCTGAGGCCGCACTATACTGCAATCCGCACCAATTTCCAGCCAGTTCATACAACCGGCAGCTTACAATTATTCTTGGCCTTTTCCACCTTTAACTTGTGATTGCCTTTGTATTTTATTTGGGTTTTTTTATGTTGGCAAAAAGATAAAATTTTTGTCAACTCTTGAATTTACCAGAAGTATCAAGAAATTCTGTTAATTTTTTATATCAGATTATTTTGTATCTTTGAAAATACATTTATGTGGAAGTACCAATGGCTAGGATAATTGAGTCTGGGAATATATATCATTGGTAATTAGTCATAGTCACAATTAATACAGTAAATAAACTTTCAATAATTTTGGTAAAATTCCAAACTGCAATTATTTATAGTTTTGATAACAATGCATTCGTATGTAAGAGTGTCCATTAATGATTTATTTGTAGACGTATCTTTTCATAGTAAGCAGTCTTATTATTTGAAATGTTCCTAGAAATATACTTGTGTTTGATATAGTGAAAGGTCATAACTTTCAATGAATGCCATTGTTTACAAGAGAAAAAGAAATATAAGTGTACTGACGTAGAGAAGTTACCATGTAGTTTCAGTTGTCAGTGAGTCTTTTGATCTCTAGCCACTTCACAGATCTCTTTAGAGCAAGAGAGGTCACTTAGTCTAGATTTATGTAGAAAGCTGGAATTTTTTGAGTTGACTGACTGTGACCTGTTGCACAGGCTCATATTTGTTTTCAGGAGATACAAATTCAAATGTTTTAAAATTTACTCAAACCAACAGTGATCGGTCAAAAATTGTCTTTATACCTCATGAAATATTTTGAATTTTATTTTTAGCAGATTACATATATATATATATATATATATATATATATATATATATATATATATATATATATATATATATATATATATATATTCTCTTTTTGAATAGATGATGTGATAACAAATGTGATGGAAATCACAAAGAAAAAGTATCTAGATGAATTTGGCTAGATTGTATGCAGAAAAAAAATTCTTTCTAAATTTATAACTCCAAGCATCTCTTCTCCATGTGCATGTGTAGTCACAACAGTGTAAACAAACCCAGTCTGATGAAGTCCTAACAGATGAAACATGTCACAAAAGCCTTTTTCAATATAGGACAGTTCAGAGGATTTGGAAAGAGTTGGATGATATATCACGTCAACAACATGGCGTTTGAAGTGATCACTAGTGATGGCAACATTAGGCCTCCATTCATCTTCCCACAGGGCCTCAGCATAATAAAATCACCATTGGCTTCAACCATGGCCTACAGACAACTTTGAAATCTCTAGTAACTCTTCTGGACGGTCTCCTTAATTAAGTTGGGGAATGCTGGCATAATCCTTGCCTTCAGTTTTGCTTTGGTGTTACAAGCACCTTTGTTGGTCTCTTGTTCAACTGCACCCCACACATAATAATCAGGGGGGGGGGTTCAGTCCAGGGAGTTAGGTGCCCAGATGTAAAGGGTGATGTAGTTGCAGAAATTGTCTGATAGCTATGACTGGGTTCTCTTGCTTGTGTGGCTTGGTGCAGAATCATATTGCTTCATTTTTAATAGTAAAAAATAAAATTCATCATATTTTTTCAAAGTTACTCATCTTCCTAAAGATGATTTCTTTGGATTATTTAAAATTTTGCAATCATTTATCTCAGAATTACTGGAACTAGGAATATTCAATTTTACATCTATGTTAGAAATGTATTTATTATTACCTGTTTTTCTTTGTATACTTATATCGCTCTGATCTGTGCAAAAGCTACCATTTTTTTATGTTTTCTAAAAATCTTATCATCAACTTACTAATCAACCATTTATATAAGAATTATTGCTTTCTTGAACAAAAATATTTTTAGTTGTTAATGTAGGCATTATTTTTTAAATACATCAGCATGATAACTTGTCAATATCAGAAACATATCTCTAAGGCTGTATGGAAGAAATAGAAATATTTTTGTTTAATCAAAATAAAAATGACTGTTTTTTTTAACCTGAGGTATACATGTGCAGTAGAAACAAAACCATGGGTGCATATGAGTGAAAAACTGGGAAGACATTTTGAGCAATTGTAAAAAAAAATGTTTTTTAGTAAACTTTTATCTTTAAGATGAACAAAAAGAAAGGGAAAAAAAAAGATTCATTTTGATTAAGCTTATAAGATTCGATACACAAGAGATAGAAAATGCTACAAAGTGCCTGAAACCACCAAAATCCAATTATGTCTAACGTTGACTGAAAAGGCGAGCTTCAACCAAACCACGGAATCGAATATGCTCATCTTGCATCATCCTCAATTGATCCAACCTCTGGAAAATAACAGAGTAAAAACAAAACAAAAACAGTCACAAGGCAAATAATTCTGTATTCTTTAAAGATGCCAACTGATGACAAGCAATGATAGACTGAGGACTTTCCAACCCACACAGTTTTCTCTTGGATCAACAAAATTTTATTTGGAACCTTAAAAATAAACTGTTAAACAAAAGCAATATTATTTTGTATTCAAGGAAAATTGATTGTTTTATGAGTATGAAATATTTTTAAATAATAATTTATATTGAATTGTTATAAAATTTCAAAAAGCCAAGTGATTCTCCAAATTTCTATCACATTTTCAAGACATGTTTAGCAATAAGATAAACTCATAAGAGATGAATTGACAAAAAAAAGGTGATCTGTGTTTTAAATATTTAATCATTTAGGGAACGAGTAAAACACAGTACAGAAATTTTATGTTAAATTAACGCCAATTAATTTGATTTAACAAGAGGTTGAATGTGCAAACTGAAAGAAAGATGTCTGTTAAAAACACTGAAAAAAATGATACTTTAGATTTAACCATGAATAGTATTTTGAAAATAAAATTCATATAACCTGTTGTAAAAATTGTATTTTTTCTTTACCTAATGTAAATATTATATGTAACCATTATCAGTGTTAATATGCTATAATAAAAGTTGATTTACTATTAACTGACAATAATCAATTTACTAAAAACTGGTAGTATTTAATAAACATGTGTATAGTTCTTAATCTTTGCAGTAAATGAAATGAAACTAAAAATGGCAAGAAGTAGTGGGGGGGGGTATAAGAAAGGTTATAAGGTACAGTAATTCTTTGTTCATATAAAGGAATAAAAACAATGTAAAAATTATTAGATACAATGTTTCATGAATCAAGATATTTATGCTCTGACTCCAAGTATTTCAGCTTAAAAACATTAATTATTTAAATGACATAAATCAAGAAACAAAATTAATTTAACTATGACATTTCTTTAAACGTAATCTAAGTAATATTCTATATGTAAATAACGTCTAAGCAAGAGAATCAAATAAGAGAAAATATAAAAAATACAACCAGACATTTAGCAAAATTCCTTCTTACCATAATGCATAGATTATTTAAAATGCAGATATATAAAACTAAAAGTGTTGCTGGTAGCATCATTAATTATAACAAAATTGAAAGATATTAATTTAATTGTTCTAAGTTGGATTAAAATTTGTGAATGAAATATGTAGCTCGAGTGCATGCAATGAATGTATGAAAATCAAGTCTTTAAATAAAGCCTCATATATTTTCAGCAAAATGTATCTTTTAAGGAACGTCTCAAAGCTGTTTGAAATTCCAATGTTTATCACTTGAAGAAGGCTGGGGCATACAGCAGCCAAAACGTCATAAATATGACAATAGAGATGAGGACAACAGTCCAAACAATGTAAATAGTGTAAATAGTTACAATGCCTCATCTCAGAAGTATAGACAGAGATTTTAACAAAATAACAATTATAAATATGAATGTCAGTCATTATTGTAAGAAGTAAGGTGGCAAAATGGAATAGTTTCATATTTATGAGGTATTGGCAGGGCGTAAAGGCCATGCTAAGGGTAGAACAAGCAGAATTATAATAAGAGATTATTAATAATGCTTCATGTTTAGTGTTTAATATGTTGCTCTAAAAGGACTGATTCCAACTTGAGTATTTTACTTTATATGGTTTTCATTTAAGTTTGTCTTGGTCCACAAGTTCTAAAAACATTGCCAAAATTTTGCTGCTTCCTCAATTACATAAAAAACATGGAATCTCAAAGTGGAACAAGATTCACTGCTGATTTTAACATTTACTGTTTTTAAAACTGGATTTTGTCTTTTAACAAAATAAAAATAAGAGACTGAATTCCAGAAATTAAATTTTATGGCTTAAAAAAAAAGAGAAGCCAAACGTCAGTCTGGAAATTTAAAAAAATAATTTGTGGATAATCTTGTGGATTATGTGGAGAATTAAGAAGTTGACCTTTTGTTTTTGCTTTAAACACATTTCAGCCAAGTCATTCTTTAGCCTTTTCTTAGGTGTATGTTGAATCCAGTGAATAGTTTGAAATAGTATTTTATTTTGTTTATTAAATCTGTTCACAGGACACCACATACACCTGAGGAAGGCTGGAGAATAAACCAGTAGAAATGTTATAGACAAAACAAACATCATTCAAGGAATATCAAGATTTCAGCTTTGTTTTTAGATTTCAATCAGAAAATTGCAGTCTTTTATTTTGGTAGGAATTATCTAGTTTATTATCCAACATTTTATTTTTGGATTTCACTTTTAATGTTCAAAAGAAATAATATAAGACTTTTAATGTTCAAAAGAAATAATATAAGACTTTTGATGTTCAAAAGAAATAATATAAGACTTTTGATGTTCAAAAGAAATAATATAAGACTTTTAATGTTCAAAAGAAGTAATATAAGACTTTTGATGTTCAAAAGAAATAATATAAGACTTTTGATGTTCAAAAGAAATAATATAAGACTTTTGATGTTCAAAAGAAATAATATAAGACTTTTAATGTTCTAAAGAAATAATATAAGACTTTTGATGTTCAAAAGAAATAATATAAGACTTTTGATGTTTATTACAAATGTGTGAGTAGTGCAACTCAAAATCAATTCTGGACTCATTTTTCTAAAGTGGACAATTTAATGAAGTAGTAAACAAAAAATATATACAAACATATCTAAAAAATAATGAATGAAAATCAGTGCAGAAAATAAAAGAGAAAATTGCAAGAAGAAAATTTGAGTAAAGAAAAATAAATTGTCTGGTAAGAAAGAAAAATCAGATTTTGAGAAATGACTCACCAATTTCTGTTCTGATTGAATCTTCATTCCAAGAACAGTCTTGACAGTTTGGATAGATTCTGCAAGACGTTTGATGCTGTTCTGACACTGAAAGAAATAAATGTCTTAATAGAATTTTCAGCACTTTCCTTGTTGTTCAATGATTTCTTTATCTTTCTTAAGATTTCTTTCTTTCATAAAACCAAACATTTAATTTGTACATGTTTAGAAGGAGTTAAATATTTTGGAAAAAACATTTTTTTTTTAATCATTTCACCCTAAGCAAGGCGATAATGCCACTAGTATGCAAGGGGTTACAGGGAGTGAAAGTGATAAAGACTGAGGGAGGATTGAGGAAAAGACAAAAGATAAATGGGATTCAAGAAGATAGAAGATGCAATTGACATTGCATTTAAATGTTTAAAGATTTTAGTTATCAGAGAAGCAAGGAAATGAAAGAGAATTCAACAGGTGTGAAGTGCGAGAAAAGAAACTGTTGGAGTAAAAGTGGCAGTTACATTGAACTAATTCAACAGTAAAAGGATAGAACCTAGTTGCCAATCAAGTAGCATGCTCTAATTTATATGGAGCACCAGGAAGAAAGCTCATCAGAGCAGTTACCATGAAAATATTTGTAGAAAAGACTGATGGAAGACACATCATCTATTTTGGTAATTCATTTCTGGTCAGTGTAACAATGTACACTGATGCTATATTAAGACAAGCTGAAAGTGGAAAAATAACCTTATCTTTAGTCTCAACTAAAATATTTCGGTCTGGGGACGAGTGTGGGCTGGGAGCTGATTTATGACTTTTTCTAATCAAGCTAGGAAGAGAAATGTGTTCAATCTCCATAAAAGAGAAACCATTTTCCCAGCCTAACCCAGTCCACCCTGATGAGCACTATAAGAAGGAGTTCCTATTCTTCACTTTACTGATTTCCAAAATCTATTAGTAGGCATCCCATCTTGCTGTTGAAGTATATGAATAGACCAGAATGATTTCTTAAAGCGTTTCTCATCAACTATGTTTTTTCAACAATGTCGACACATTGAAATCATACCACTTTTCTGCATGAAGCCACAGCAATCAACCAAGAAGCAGTATCTAAAACCTAGCCAAGTACCAGTTGATGGTACAATTATTATTATTATTATTATTCTCCTTCTCCTTCTTCTCCTCCTTCTTCTTCTTCTTCTTCTTTGCACCATGTCTCTGCAAGCAATCATGTCTGTCCACAACATCATATCCTTTGTACCTCTTAGTAATGTTTGACTTTTTGTTATCTATCCTAATCCCACTTCCACCAGCCATTTAAATAAAAGTGAGGCTATTCATTGGTTTCCTCTGTCCTGCTTACCTTCAGTATGTCTTGTGAGTGTCAAATTTTCCAAACCTGCTTTCCTTATTATGTGCCCTAGAAATTTAAACTCTCTCTTTCTGATTCTAAGATTAACTTTTTTGCTTCTATTTTTCTTAAAACTTCTTTAGATTCTCAGCATCCTTCTGAAGAAACCACATTTCTGTTGCGTCAAGTTTCTTCTCCATCTGTGAGGAGAATTTCCAGCCTTCACTGCTATATAGAAGGACTGATATTACATATAAGTTTGGTACTCTTTTCTGTGTTTCTAGGACAAGAAAAATGCAGGTTTGTTAAAGACACCGGAACAAGGAATGCAATATTTATGCTCAGAATGTTATCAGAAAGAGCAATACAAGTGCAGAAGGACGTGCACCTGTGTTTTACAGACTACACAAAGGCATTCGCCAAGGTACGCCGCAAGGATCTGCTGGAACTGCTCAGCAACCTCGATATATTTGGGAAAGATATTAGAATAATCAAGAACCTATACTCACAGCAAATGGTATTCATGCGCATTAAGAATGAGTTCAATGAATATACAAAAATAGAAAGGGGCATAAGGCAAGGATGTGTCTTCTCACCGGACTTATTCAACCTATATAGCAGGGCAATTCTGAAAGAATTGGAAATCCTACCGGAATTCATCATTGGCGGCCACAATCTTACGAACATGAGATACACAGTACTAATAGCAGACATAGAAAAGAAATTATAAAACCTCCTATAGAATGTAGCGAGGGAGAGCGAGAAGAAAGGACTAAGTATAACCTACAAGAAGACCGAATGTAAGGTCATCAGTAAAAAGGACGAGCCCGAAATGCAATTTGCAGGTCAGGGACACTAAAATCAAGCATGTGCAGAAGTTAAAATATCTGGTAATTGTTTTAACAGAGGACGGTAGGTGTGACGCTGAGATCCGAAGACAGATTGGGATGGTCAAAGAAGTATTCCAAAAGCTGGGCAGAGTACTGCGAGACAGGAAGGTTTGTTTGGTAACAAAGAAAAGAGTACTGAGCTGCTACATGACATCTGTTCTTCTATACAGCAGCAAATGTTGGACGATCTCCTCAAAGATGAAGAAGAGACTCAAGGCAACAGAGATGTGGTTCTACAGAAGGATGCTAAGGATATCATGAACCAAGCATGTGAGCAACAATGAGGTCTTGGAGAAGATGCAAACAAGGAAGAAGCTTATACTTAACATAAGGAAGAGGCAGATGAAATTTCTGGGACACGCAATGAGAAAGGAGGTCCTGGAGAATCTGATACTCACAGGTTGAATAGAGGGAAAGAGAGACAAGGGAAAGCAATGTATGATATACCTGGCAGGCTTAAGCAAGTGGATGGCAGAACATGGTCTAGGGGAGTTGGCAGAGTCATGAAACTTATTGAGAGCTACAAGGGATAGGGGGAAGTGGTGAGCTATGATTGCCTACGTCCTGAAAAGACATAGCACACAAAAAGAAAGAATTAAATTTTCCTGTTTCTTCATATTTTGCTTAGCTTTTGGAAGGCATCTTTTGTTATTCCAATGTGCCTTTCTGTTTTAGTGGTGCATTTTCTGTCATCTGTTAAAACACTTCTGAGATATTTGAATTTTCATACTTACTTGATTTTGGTATACCCAATTTTCAATTCGCTTATAGCACTGTTCCTATTACCAACAACTATACATCTTACTTTCTAACAATTGATGTTTAGTCCTTTCTTCTCACTTTCCTTTTCCTATTCATCTGGAGGAGTTTTTGTAGTTTCCTTTCAGTGTCTGCTATCAATACAGTGTCATCTGAATATCTAATGTTGTTATGATTGTGACTACCAATAATGAAACTTGGTAAAAGTTCTGAATCTGTAAGGATTGCTTCTCTGTAAAGATTGGATAAATCTGACAAGTTTCCCCTGGGTGCTAGATTTCATTAAATCTATAGTGACCATATCAATATTGTTGATGTATTCTCGATCATAAAAAGTCAACGTCAACAAACAATAAAGAAAAACTGCAGTACTTACATTTTCAATATCCTTCGTTGTGGCGTACGGTACAGGGGGAACTGGCATTCGGGGAATAGAAGAAATCTGATTTTGTAGATCATCAATATTTTCCAATCTAAATTTGTAAAAAATAAATCAATTCACCTTTAATATAATTTTCCATAATAAATATTTTTACATAAATCAGTTCATCTTTAATATAATTTTCCATAATAAATATTTTTACATAAATCAGTTCATCTTTAATATAATTTTCCATAATAAATATTTTTACATAAATCAGTTCATCTTTAATATAATTTTCCATAATAAATATTTTTACATAAATCAGTTCATCTTTAATATAATTTTCCATAATAAATATTTTTACATAAATCAGTTCATCTTTAATATAATTTTCCATAATAAATATTTTTACATAAATCAGTTCATCTTTAATATAATTTTCCATAATAAATATTTTTACATAAATCAGTTCATCTTTAATATAATTTTCCATAATAAATATTTTTACATAAATCAGTTCATCTTTAATATAATTTTCCATAATAAATATTTTTTGGTCCTCTCCTACCATTTCTACTATGACCTCTACTGTGCCCCATTCCTGAAAATTTTATGCTTTTCAAAACTTACTTTTTACTCTTTTGTGACATTCTAACAGAATCATGACTTCCATTCTCAAGTGACAAATTAAATGTCATTGTTTTTCCAAAGATAATTTTGATAAGATAAAATTCTACATGAAGAAAATTATGAAAAAAACTTCATAATATATAAATATGCATTATACATCTCTCATTCCTTCTCTCTCTCTCTTTCTCTCTCTTACACACACACACACACACACACAAACACACACACAAACAAACACACTTCTCCAACTACTACATGTCTCATGTAGAAAATACAATATTTAAAAAAGTTACTAAACCGAAAATATTTGTCTGCTATGTAGACAATATTTTTATTTTAGCAAAAAACAAACAAGAAATTGTTAATCCCAAAGCCACATAAAATATTTTGTCCTTAACTTCACATGCATGGCCTGGGTGTCTACGTCAAGGACCATCTCCCTCTGGCTAGAGAGACCTCTCTCGAATTGCCGGATCATTCCTACTTGTGTCTCCGCCTATCTCTTCTCAATGCTGTAAGCTATCTTTTCTTCCTCTACCGCTCTCCATCCTCTCAGGACTGCGGGATACTCGATGTCATTTCTGACAGCATAGATAAGGCCCTCTCTGTCCATCCATCCGCTCACATATTTGTGTTTGGTGATTTCAACGCCCATCACAACCAGTGGCTACAGAACGCTACCACTGACCTCGCTGGCGTTCATACTCTTAACTTTTCAATCTCTCAATCCCTCACCCAGATAATCGATTTCCCCACGCATTTTTCCTACAATCGTGACTGTAAGCCCTCACTCCTCGACCTGTGTTTTACCTCCATCCCTGAGTCGTGTAGTGCCACGCAGCTCTGTCCTATCGGTAACTCCGATCATGCTGTCGTGTCTGTCAGTATCTCCTTCAGCCCCACCCCCTGCAAAGAACCTCCTACCACCAGAACCACTTTCTGCTACCAACGGGCTGACTGGGACTCGTTTCGGGACTTCCTCCGCAATGTCCCCTGGGATGCTGTATTTAAGCTCCCCACTCATGAGTGTGCTTCTGAGTTCTCCTCCTGGATCAAAGCCGGTATCGAAGCTTTCATCCCCTCCGGGAAATTCAAGGTCAAACCGCGCTCCTTCTCCTGGTTCACAGCTGCTTGCTCAGCCGCCATTGCCCATAGGAACCACTTCTTCCACCGTTTTCGTAGTGACATGTCCGACTCCAACAGACGTCTATTTACCTCTGCACGCAATGAGTGTAAGCGTACCCTCGACAATGCCAAGGCACTATTTGCAGCTCGGATGAAGGAACGTATTGCATCCCACAAATTTGGCTCCAAGGACTATTGGCGCCTCTGCAAGAGCGTTCTGAATAGTAACAAACCCTCCATTCCTCCACTGTTCAATCAGTTTGAGGTCCTGACCACCTCTGCCGACAAGGCCGAATGCTTCGCTCAAAAGTTTTCTTCTAATTCTATGCTTGACTCCTCTGGGGTACCCTTGCCCGACTTCCCTCCCAGAACTGAGGCCCTACTGGACGGCTTGCACATAACCCCGTCGTCGGTACTGGGCATTATTTCTAACTTAGATCTCCACAAGGCTACCGGCGGTGACGGAATACCAGCCATTGTCCTGAAGAAATGCGCACCTGAACTGGCACCTGCCCTCTCTAAATTGTACAACCGCTGCCTCAAGGACTCCTGTTTTCCTGACTGCTGGAAGTCCTCTACCATTGTTCCTGTCTTTAAGAACTCTGGCGACCCCTCCAACCCTTCTAATTACCGTCCTATCAGTCTCCTTCCGATCTTCGGCAAAGTCTTCGAGGCCATTATCAACACCGAAGTGATTACTCGCCTGATATCCCACGATCTGCTCTCAGACAAGCAGTATAGTTTCCGCTTTGCCCGGTCTACTGCCAATGTGCTTACGGCCATCACTGAATTTGTCTACCAAGCTATCCATAGTAACGGCGAAGCCCGTGCCGTGGCCCTTGACATCTCCAAAGCATTCGATAGGGTTTGGCATGCCGGCCTCCTTCGCAAGCTCCGGGGTTATGGTATCACAGGTCGATTGTTTGACCTAATTCAATCGTTCCTATCAAACCGGGATTTGAAGGTTGTTCTCAGTGGATTCTTCTCCAACTCCTATCCCACTACCACTGGTGTTCCTCAAGGCTCCATCCTTGGCCCTACTCTGTTCCTCATATTTATAAATGACCTTCCAGACGCCATAGACTCCCAAGTCGGTATCTACGCTGACGACACTACTATTTACTCCTGCCTCAAGCACAAATCTACTGAGGCGGACAAAATTAACCTGGCAGCTCAAATTGAAAAGGACCTCCAATCGGTTGTGGACTGGGGAGAGAAATGGATGGTCAACTTTAATGCCTCTAAAACAAAACTGCTCTCCATTAACCACCACAAGGACCCATCCCTGCATCCCATCAGAATGTCTGAGGACCAACTTCTCGAGAGCTCCTCTCTGCGGCTGCTTGGTCTCACGCTGTCCGCTGATCTGAGATGGAACAAATACATCGAGTCAATTGCATCATCCACCGCAAGAAAAGTTGGTTCCCTGTGCCGAGCCAGGAAATTCTTCTCCCGGAATCGATCCTCCAAGTCTATAAGTCTACCATTCGACCTTGCATGGAGTATTGTCATTATGGTCTGGAGCCCCTGCGTGTTGCCTCAGGGTTCTTGATAAGATCCAGAGACGGATATGCAATGTGATTGGCCCTGATCTGTCATCTCATCTGCAGTCGCTCTCTCACAGACGCGATGTTGCATCGCTCTGCCTTTTCTACAAGTACTTCCACGGTAATTGCTCTGAGGAGTTGCTTTCCCTTGTCCCTAAGCCTCGTGAATTTAAGCGTCCTACGAGGCTGGCATCCCGTTCCCACCCCTTCACCGTTGAAACTGTTAGATGTAGACGTCTTTTCTACTCCAATAGCTTCATGTCTCGCACATCTCACCTATGGAACTCCCTTCCCTACTACTGTTTCCCTGACAAATACAATCTCCAACGGTTTAAGTGTAGCGTCAATCGTCATCTCCAATTGCCTTGATCTATCCACTTCCTGACATCTTTCATTCCTATCTGCTCTCGCTCTATATCTCCCGTAACCCCCCTGCCTCGATCGGCCCTCCGTCCTTCTCTTTCTCCACATCCCTTCCTTTACCACTCCTATCTGCTCTTCCTCCAACCCTTCTGTAACTCCATGCGTGATAGTGGCCACCGGCCTTGCTTGGGGTGATACGCTTAAAACAAAAAAAAAAAAAAAACTTTACCTATGAATTTACTGAAAAAGATAAACTCCCATTCTTAGACATCCTCATAGAATTCAGTAATAACAATAAATAAATACGCTTAAATTCACCTTCATCCCTACCATCCACTAACACCTAAGTGGTAGTATCCCTGACTGATGCTAATTCAGTCGGGTTTCGATCCTAGCTAGAGGCAACCGGATGTCGAGCCACACTGATGAGCTGTGATACAGCGAAACAGTCTGTCAGTAGATGACAATATATATATATATACATATATTTTGTGTTTATATATATATATATTGTGTTCTTATATATATATATATATATATATATATATATATATATATATATATATATTGTGTTCATATATATATATATATATATATATATATATATATATAGTGTTTATATATATATATATATATGAACACAATGATCAGATGAAGATTGCATTCAACACATTTCTTTAATTGTAACAGTTGTTTCAATCTGATGAATTTCCTCTTAATTTTGAAGTTTTATCTCAATATTTTAACAGCCAATCTTTTCTGCAATTCCAACCCTTCCTTCATTTGACATGACATGTGTTTCCTCTCTCCTGTTACACCGTCTTTTTTACAATAATTCAACATATGCGTCAGATATACAGAAGTTCTGTGGAAGGACAGATAGATAATGCTGGGAATACAGAGTTATCAGACTTGATAGCTATGACAGCGGAAACATGACACTTTTAAATCAAGCTCTGACATTACCAAATACAACAGATGACAATGAATGCTAGAGGTCACAATAACCAAAATATTTTAATAAAAACAACAAAGATGAGGAAATGACTAATTTTCATGATTACTGAATTTATTGTAAAAACATTTTACTTTATTGACATTTAAAAGCAACAGTTAAATTCACCCTGAAGTCATTGAAGAAAATCATTTAAAACATTTTACCTTATTTGCGCTTCTGTACTGACTCGACTTTCCACTTCAGATTTGAGAAGTTTCAACCGTTCATCAAGTGAATACAACTGGAAAAAATGAAAGATTTGTTTGAAGCAGAATTGGTAAAGTTTTCTGCAGCAAAATTTTGTCTTATTTTGTAGCCAAGGAATACAGTTTACAAAATCTCAATTTATTTCATCATAAGTATAAAAATTTAAGCAGAATTATAAAAGTGGACATTTTTAGAACAATTCATTCAAAAGACATTCATGTTGTTTAGCTTAACAAAGTTATAAGTTTAGAGAAATTTCATTCAGTGTTATTTTGCGAATGCCACTTGAATTTTATACATCATTTTTACATTTGTTTGACTCAGATTTAACCCTTTGAGCTCTGATCACTGCTTTACCAGTGGTAGAAAAAATGAGATAATGTCCAGCTACCAGTTGAACAGTGGTAAAGAAAAATGACTTAACCCTTTGAGCCCTGACCACTGCTTTACTGGTGGTAGAGAAAAATGACCTAATGCCAGGCACCAGTTGAACAGTGGTAAAGAAAAATGACTTAACCCTTTGAGCCCTGACTACCACTTTACTGGTGGTAGAGAAAAATGACCTAATGCCAGGTACTAGTTGAACAGCGGTAAAGAAAAATGACCTAATGCCAGGCACCAGTTGAACAGTGGTAAAGAAAAATGACTTAACCCTTTGAGCCCTGACTACCACTTTACTGGTGGTAGAGAAAAATGACCTAATGCCAGGCACCAGTTGAACAGTGGTAAAGAAAAATGACTTAACCCTTTGAGCCCTGACTACCACTTTACTGGTGGTAGAGAAAAATGACCTAATGCCAGGCACCAGTTGAACAGTGGTAAAGAAAAATGACTTAACCCTTTGAGCCCTGACTACCACTTTACTGGTGGTAGAGAAAAATGACCTAATGCCAGGCACCAGTTGAACAGTGGTAAAGAAAAATGACTTAACCCTTTGAGCCCTGACTACCACTTTACTGGTGGTAGAGAAAAATAACCTAATGCCAGGTACTAGTTGATAAGTGGTAAAGAAAAATGACCTAATGCCAGGAACCAGTTGAAAAGTGGTAAAGAAAAATGACTTAACCCTTTGAGCCCTGACTACCACTTTACTGGTGGTAGAGAAAAATGACCTAATGCCAGGCACCAGTTGAACAGTGGTAAAGAAAAATGACTTAACCCTTTGAGCCCTGACTACCACTTTACTGGTGGTAGAGAAAAATAACCTAATGCCAGGTACTAGTTGAACAGTGGTAAAGAAAAATGACCTAATGCCAGGCACCAGTTGAACAGTGGTAAAGAAAAATGACTTAACCCTTTGAGCCCTGACTACCACTTTACTGGTGGTAGAGAAAAATGACCTAATGCCAGGCACCAGTTGAACAGTGGTAAAGAAAAATGACTTAACCCTTTGAGCCCTGACTACCACTTTACTGGTGGTAGAGAAAAATGACCTAATGCCAGGCACCAGTTGAACAGTGGTAAAGAAAAATGACTTAACCCTTTGAGCCCTGACTACCACTTTACTGGTGGTAGAGAAAAATAACCTAATGCCAGGTACTAGTTGAACAGTGGTAAAGAAAAATGACCTAATGCCAGGCACCAGTTGAACAGTGGTAAAGAAAAATGACTTAACCCTTTGAGCCCTGACTACCACTTTACTGGTGGTAGAGAAAAATGACCTAATGCCAGGCACCAGTTGAACAGTGGTAAAGAAAAATGACTTAACCCTTTGAGCCCTGACTACCACTTTACTGGTGGTAGAGAAAAATGACCTAATGCCAGGCACCAGTTGAACAGTGGTAAAGAAAAATGACTTAACCCTTTGAGCCCTGACTACCACCTTACTGGTGGTAGAGAAAAATGACCTAATGCCAGGCACCAGTTGAACATTGGTAAAGAAAAATGACTTAACCCTTTGAGCCCTGACTACCACTTTACTGGTGGTAGAGAAAAATGACCTAATGCCAGGCACCAGTTGAACAGTGGTAAAGAAAAATGACTTAACCCTTTGAGCCCTGACTACCACTTTACTGGTGGTAGAGAAAAATAACCTAATGCCAGGTACTAGTTGAACAGTGGTAAAGAAAAATGACCTAATGCCAGGAACCAGTTGAAAAGTGGTAAAGAAAAATGACTTAACCCTTTGAGCCCTGACTACCACTTTACTGGTGGTAGAGAAAAATGACCTAATGCCAGGCACCAGTTGAACAGTGGTAAAGAAAAATGACTTAACCCTTTGAGCCCTGACTACCACTTTACTGGTGGTAGAGAAAAATGACCTAATGCCAGGCACCAGTTGAACAGTGGTAAAGAAAAATGACTTAACCCTTTGAGCCCTGACTACCACTTTACTGGTGGTAGAGAAAAATGACCTAATGCCAGGCACCAGTTGAACAGTGGTAAAGAAAAATGACTTAACCCTTTGAGCCCTGACTACCACTTTACTGGTGGTAGAGAAAAATAACCTAATGCCAGGTACTAGTTGAACAGTGGTAAAGAAAAATGACCTAATGCCAGGCACCAGTTGAACAGTGGTAAAGAAAAATGACTTAACCCTTTGAGCCCTGACTACCACTTTACTGGTGGTAGAGAAAAATGACCTAATGCCAGGCACCAGTTGAACAGTGGTAAAGAAAAATGACTTAACCCTTTGAGCCCTGACTACCACTTTACTGGTGGTAGAGAAAAATGACCTAATGCCAGGCACCAGTTGAACAGTGGTAAAGAAAAATGACTTAACCCTTTGAGCCCTGACTACCACCTTACTGGTGGTAGAGAAAAATGACCTAATGCCAGGCACCAGTTGAACATTGGTAAAGAAAAATGACTTAACCCTTTGAGCCCTGACTACCACTTTACTGGTGGTAGAGAAAAATGACCTAATGCCAGGCACCAGTTGAACAGTGGTAAAGAAAAATGACTTAACCCTTTGAGCCCTGACTACCACTTTACTGGTGGTAGAGAAAAATAACCTAATGCCAGGTACTAGTTGAACAGTGGTAAAGAAAAATGACCTAATGCCAGGAACCAGTTGAAAAGTGGTAAAGAAAAATGACTTAACCCTTTGAGCCCTGACTACCACTTTACTGGTGGTAGAGAAAAATGACCTAATGCCAGGCACCAGTTGAACAGTGGTAAAGAAAAATGACTTAACCCTTTGAGCCCTGACTACCACTTTACTGGTGGTAGAGAAAAATGACCTAATGCCAGGCACCAGTTGAACAGTGGTAAAGAAAAATGACTTAACCCTTTGAGCCCTGACTACCACTTTACTGGTGGTAGAGAAAAATGACCTAATGCCAGGCACCAGTTGAACAGTGGTAAAGAAAAATGACTTAACCCTTTGAGCCCTGACTACCACTTTACTGGTGGTAGAGAAAAATGACCTAATGCCAGGCACCAGTTGAACAGTGGTAAAGAAAAATGACTTAACCCTTTGAGCCCTGACTACCACTTTACTGGTGGTAGAGAAAAATAACCTAATGCCAGGTACTAGTTGAACAGTGGTAAAGAAAAATGACCTAATGCCAGGAACCAGTTGAAAAGTGGTAAAGAAAAATGACTTAACCCTTTGAGCCCTGACTACCACTTTACTGGTGGTAGAGAAAAATGACCTAATGCCAGGCACCAGTTGAACAGTGGTAAAGAAAAATGACTTAACCCTTTGAGCCCTGACTACCACTTTACTGGTGGTAGAGAAAAATGACCTAATGCCAGGCACCAGTTGAACAGTGGTAAAGAAAAATGACTTAACCCTTTGAGCCCTGACTACCACTTTACTGGTGGTAGAGAAAAATGACCTAATGCCAGGCACCAGTTGAACAGTGGTAAAGAAAAATGACTTAACCCTTTGAGCCCTGACTACCACTTTACTGGTGGTAGAGAAAAATAACCTAATGCCAGGTACTAGTTGAACAGTGGTAAAGAAAAATGACCTAATGCCAGGCACCAGTTGAACAGTGGTAAAGAAAAATGACTTAACCCTTTGAGCCCTGACTACCACTTTACTGGTGGTAGAGAAAAATGACCTAATGCCAGGCACCAGTTGAACAGTGGTAAAGAAAAATGACTTAACCCTTTGAGCCCTGACTACCACTTTACTGGTGGTAGAGAAAAATGACCTAATGCCAGGCACCAGTTGAACAGTGGTAAAGAAAAATGACTTAACCCTTTGAGCCCTGACTACCACCTTACTGGTGGTAGAGAAAAATGACCTAATGCCAGGCACCAGTTGAACATTGGTAAAGAAAAATGACTTAACCCTTTGAGCCCTGACTACCACTTTACTGGTGGTAGAGAAAAATGACCTAATGCCAGGCACCAGTTGAACAGTGGTAAAGAAAAATGACTTAACCCTTTGAGCCCTGACTACCACTTTACTGGTGGTAGAGAAAAATAACCTAATGCCAGGTACTAGTTGAACAGTGGTAAAGAAAAATGACCTAATGCCAGGAACCAGTTGAAAAGTGGTAAAGAAAAATGACTTAACCCTTTGAGCCCTGACTACCACTTTACTGGTGGTAGAGAAAAATGACCTAATGCCAGGCACCAGTTGAACAGTGGTAAAGAAAAATGACTTAACCCTTTGAGCCCTGACTACCACTTTACTGGTGGTAGAGAAAAATGACCTAATGCCAGGCACCAGTTGAACAGTGGTAAAGAAAAATGACTTAACCCTTTGAGCCCTGACTACCACTTTACTGGTGGTAGAGAAAAATGACCTAATGCCAGGCACCAGTTGAACAGTGGTAAAGAAAAATGACTTAACCCTTTGAACCCTAACCACTGCTCTACTGATGTAATGCCCAGCCACCAGTTGAACAGTGGTAGAGAAAAATGATATAATGCTCAGCTAAAAGTTGAACAGTGGGTAAAGACTTGTAACTATTTTTATATCTACTGTGAAACATTACATACCAGTTATTTGCGAATTTTGACTCAGGAGCTCAGGTAGAAGGTTTAAAATTGTTCAGGAATGCAGAGCTCAAAGGGTTAAAGTAAATAAATTCTGATGCAAGACAAAAATGGGTTTAAATGGGAATATATTTCAAACTGAGATTAAAATGTCTTTTGTTATATATTTCAATTTGTGGTGAGCCTATTTTTATATTCTTGCTTATTATATTTGCACTTTCTGAGAAAGGAAGCTTACAACTATATTATATTGAATCATCTGATCACTGAAGATAAGCAATCCTGAAGTTGGTTATTACACAGATGGGTGACTGTTGGCGAATGCCAGATGCTGTATACTACATAACAGGCCTAGTAAACTGGTAATGGATACAATCTTGCTAGTTATACTAACAAAAGATATATAGAGATGCTGCTGGTCTGAGAGGTTACAAGACCTACCTGGAATTGAGTAGGTGGAGTGGGAGTGACAAAAGGAAGTCAAAGTGTGTGAGTTCAACACACATTTCAATAATTAGTATATATATATATATATATATATATATATATAATCATTTATTCGAAAATTATAACATAAAAATGTTATAAAATCACTACAAAAATAGCCATTTTGTTTCAACACTTCTCGTGTCTTCTCAATTGATGTTGTTGAATGTAGAATAGAGGGTTTTAAAAGGTTCAAATCAATCAAACACCACTTGCTAGGGGAAACGCTGTTACATAAGCTGGAATGACCATTCAAAATACAAGTATATGAGAATTCAAAAAACTTGACAACGAACTTAAATTATAATGATTATTTAATGCTTTAATGGTTTAGGGTTAGACTAAAATAGAATTCATTCTAACTAATAAATATTAAAATATATACTATAAAATTAAAAATCAAAAAATACCAATTTAAAATTTTAAATTTAATCTATATGAAGTTTAAAATTATTTAAAGAAGAAACTGAGAAAAAAATACGTTTTTTTATTTATTTTGTTTTTATTGAAATTAAGTTGGAATAAACATTAAGATCTAATGCTGCTCTGAATTCCGTTACAACTTTTTGATGTCAAGTGGGCAACATAGATACATTTGAATGGAAGATATGGGTAAGGTATGGTGAAATCTTGCAAAAGACAATACACACACAATCAGATTATAATACACAAACACGCAGATGTATTTAGATATATAAACATGCAAAATTGTGATGAGACAGGAAATATATCCATGGCCCTTAAAATATATATATATATATATATATATGAATTGCATACATAGGAATTTAAAATTACCTCATTGTAATCATCATTTCACCTTACAAGTTAAAATTCCTTGTAAGGATTTTCAAACCAAAAACAAAGCAGTGTTTATCTATATATATATATATATATATATATATACTCGACTCTCCCATCAAATTCGATGTATGAGGGTCAAGCAGCTCAGTTCCTAGGAACTGACAGCCCAACACCAGCACATGAGATTTGATTATAGTGGTGAAGGTTTTGTGCAGAACCATCCACACTTTTTGAAGGGCCGAATACAGAGACTTGGTGCCCTACGTGCCACAAGGTACTCAAACGACCCTCCGCAGGTTTTGAATTCAGAGTTGTCCTTCTCCTAGACCAGTTGCCATCCAAGGCTATAGAACCCAATCCATTCTGCTATTTACCCATAGCTGTAGGGAGAAGAAGAGTATTCATACCTTTCCCAAGGGTACTGGCATGGAAAGGATATTAATGGATTTGACTGGAATTCGAACTCACCTTTCTGATTCCTCAATCCAAGCCGCTATCCATTACTCCACCATTACTCCTATATATATATATATATATATATATAACCTCTTCATTTTATATATATATATATATATATATATATATATATATATATATAAAATGAAGAGGTTATAATGGTTCCAACGAGAGAAAGGTGTGTATATTAAAAAGAAGAGAGGTACCGCAAACTTTTTTGGTTGTAATGTGGGTTTTTAAAAAAATATTATTCTTTATTTTTCATAATTTTACAACACGTGTTTCTGGTCTCACGACCGTCTTCAGGTAAAGGGTGGATATTTCCACATATTATTAAGAATAATTAATTTTTCCCTTTATGTTTTTCAATGTTAAATATTCTCGATATGAGAAAGACATTCGAATTACCAACACAAAAACAGAGAATGTCTCATATCGAGAATATTTAGCATTGAAAAACATAAAGGAAAAAATTAATTATTCTTAATAATATGTGGAAATCTCCACCCTTTACCTGAAGACGGTCGTGAGACCAGAAACACGTGTTGTAAAATTATGAAAAATAAAGAATAATATTTTTTTAAAAACCCACATTACAACCAAAAAAGTTTGCCGTACCTCTCTTCTTTTTAATATATATATATATATATATATATATATATATATATATATATATATATATATATATATATATATTAGTAATGAATATCACTGACTGAAGACGGTTTGTTCCATGTTTGAACATAATCTTCCGGTCATCAGACAGATGGCCTGAAGATTGAACTCAAGCAATGTTGTCATTGCTCAGTGTTGACCTCAATGACCATTTACATCGGATCTATCACTCGTATTTTACCCATAAATATAGCATACCTTAAAACTAGATTTTTATTATATACATATATGTGTATGTGTTTTTAGAATGTAGAACAGAATCCAGAATCAAAGTGAAGATGATGAGACATGGTGAAGTATTTTTATCAATGACACGTTTCACCAGAGAAAGTATATATTCTCTTTGGCTTCCTCAGTTTGAAAATAAAAGAAAAACAGTGTGTGGAGAAATCTCTTGGGATCTTTGATGTCAAGCGGGCAACATAGATCAAGTTAATTGCCTCAGCTTATCATCTCTTGATTTGCTTGAAGAGAGTCTGCCTCTGTGCTCGTTTGTTTTATCTATGTCTGTATTAGGGCCTATATATGGAATACTTTGAGGAAATAGCATTAGAATCTACATCACTAAATCCAAATCTATGGCTGATATATGTAGATGACACCTTCATACTCTGGCCACACCAAGAAGAGGTCCAGCTACTACTGGACTATGTGAACTCAATAAGATCATCTATACAGTTCACAATGGAGAGAGAAAACAACAAACTCACCTTCCTGGATGTACTAATATCTCAAACAGAGCATGGGTTCAGGACATCCATATACTGCAAGCCTAGATTCACTGAACAATACTTCAACTTCAACCCACCACCCATACAGTGTAAAGAAAGTGATCGTCTGCTGCTTACAACATCAAGCAAAAGTCATAAGTGGGAACCCAGAGACATATGAACAAGAAATACTCAGTATAAGTAGTACCCTACAACATAACAATTACCCCAGGTACATGGCATCAGATCCAGCAAACTGGGATAGAAGGGTACAAGAGGAAAACAACACTCAGAAAACAGCTTCAATCTATGTGAAGGGATTATTGGAGAATTTACAAAACAACAGGACAATCTTCAAAAATAGTTCAACACTTTGCAAACACCACTTCAGAGTAATATTTCCCATAGAGAACATGACTAAGGACTGTGTGTACGCCATCCCATGCAGCTGTGGTAAGAAATATAAAGGAGAGACAGGCTGCCCCATTAAGGTAAAACTGCAAGAACATCATAAAGTGGTAACACAAGGGGAAATAGACAAATCAGGCATAGCTGACCACATAGAGGGAAAAGGGAAATTACTACCCCCGTAGGATGAAGTTGAAATAATAAACAGAGAGCATCACTGGAAAATACAAAAAATTAAAGAATCAGCACATATGCTAGGCCACGAAAATCTCCTGAGGTGACCAAGCATAGAAATGAATACAATATGGGAACCATTAATAAGGAGTGCTAGAGAAAAGCAATGAATAACAATAAAAATTGCAATATAAGCTCTGGTAAAAAATGGTAGCTGTGACATTAGGTTTTTAAGTCCCAGAAATTCATACACAGATAGATGTCAAGGACACATGGCCCAGTGGATAAAGGCACTTGTTAGATCCAGTGACTAGATTACTTGTGAGTTCAATACCAGGCCACTACAGCAATGCTGAACCAAAATGTGGAGAGTTGAGTTAAAGGGAAATAACTGAGACATCTGGAAGAGGCATGACACGTGGAACTAGAACAATTTACCCCAGTGGACAAAATAAAGAGTTCAGTTTGAAATTCCAATCATATACAACGGCTAAAATGTTGTGAATATGGCAATGAAGATGAGGATAACAGTCTGAATAATGTAAATAAGATAGGGGCACTGTGATGTTTTGGGAGGTGGATGGGGTGAAGTGGTGAGCCCATGGCAATTTTCAGGTGACAGCTCCAACATACATTGAAAGCATACATGGCTCCATGGTTTAAGAAGAAGACAAACTCTTTAAGAAAGAACATGTTCTATCACATTTGGTGAAGAAAACTAATAGAGATCTGAATAAATTGGATTTCAAAGTGGTTGGCTTGTATCCTGAAGGTTTATATTTACAGATGACAATTTACCAGCAATGATAATCTGTGGAATTTGTGGTGTAGTCTGTTTCATTGGATTCAATAGAGCAGCTCTCAACACCAGTGGATGAATGATTTCTAAAATTTATTTCCGAACATGAGGCACACATTTCACATTAATATTTTCTTCATAATTTTGTTGTCATTACATTAGCTTTACAAAAGATATGATTTTCTAAGCTTTATTTACATTATTCGGACTATTGTCCTCATCTTTGTTGCCATATTTATTACAATGTTTCGGCCATTTTACGCTCCACCCTTCTTCAGATAGTTGGAATGCCGAACTGAACCCTTTATTTCACTCACTGGGGTAGACAGTTCTAGTTCCATGTGCCATGTTTAAAAAGGACACATGGCACAGTGGATAAAGGCATTAGTTAGATCCAGTGACAGGACCCAAAGAGTGTGAGTTCAATACCCAGTTATGGTTAAGTAGAGAACTTTCAGAGGGAATTAACAGGAGATAATTGACATCCATTAAACATGGCACATGGAACTAGAACAGTCTACCCCAGTGAGCGAAATGAAGGGTTCAGTTTGACATTCCAACAACCTGAAGAAGG
The DNA here is from genome assembly GCA_964036315.1 of Acanthosepion esculentum. Lineage (NCBI taxonomy): Eukaryota > Metazoa > Mollusca > Cephalopoda > Sepiida > Sepiidae > Acanthosepion > Acanthosepion esculentum. The sequence continues at coordinate 18,594,140 of OZ038508.1, read as the reverse complement.
CCGGAGCATACAACAGCCAAAACGTTGTAATAAATATGGCGACAAAGATGAGGACAATAGTCTGAATAATGTAAATAGTATACATAATACCTCATCGCAGAAATATAGACAGATATTTGTAAGCTTTGCACAATTTTTAATTATAATATTGTTTCTTGAATTCAGAGTAACATAATTCATAATGTGTAACTTGGAAAATTATAAGAGTAATATGTTGTCATCGTTATAATTTATTCATATTCTGTAAAATATTTTGCATTATTTATTTCTATGAATCCCTTTATTAGTTTTATAAAAATTAGAAAATATTTCATAAAAGATGCAATGTATATACTAATTTAAATGTCTTTTGTCTGTGTACGTACCATTGTGACAAACCTTTGACTTCAATTTTGGCATAAAGAGTCATTTGACATCACCTTGTGACAAAGGTTATGTGAAGTTGATTTTGGAGTTGACCAAAGGTCATTAAATCACTGCACACTATTTCTAATAAAACAGAGAGCGCTATTAAGTTAGTTCTGAAATACGAAAATGTTTTCTTACTTTAACAATAGTAAAGCAGAAATGGTCAACTTTGGTCATTGAGATCAGCATGGTTATTGGAGGTAGAATTAGTCTGTGACATTTATGGTCTTTATTGCAGTTAAACATTTAGACTCTTGAGTGTAAATTGTACTAACCTTGAAGTAATTATGATGATAGGTGGTGATTGGAGATTGTTGCAAGTCTATTTTGAATTGAAATAACTTTTTATAAACAAACAAAAGAAATGAAAAAGCAAAAATACTTTTCTGTTTTTTTTTTTCTAAAATTTTATACAAACCTCAAAAATGCCTTCAGACAAAAATTTTAAATCTTTGTGATTAAGCCTTATTTTTTGAACCATACATTTTTTTTATGGTTGAAAAGACAAAATTACAAGATACAATTTGATTTCAATTCTGGTGTTGGTGATGAATTATTAATATTTTTTCCTGACTAAAAATGTTTTAGATTTGTTGTGGAGGTGGAAATGGGTAACCTAAAAGACAGAGCCTTGTTGTTGAGTATGGGTAAATATTGACATATATACAAAATTAATAACTTCAATTTGTGCTGTTGCTAAGGCAACAGGAAGAGAAGAAAATGGTGAAATTAGAATTGAAATGAACATTGGTGATGGCTGTCAATGTCATCAGTGGCATTTCTCTCACAGTGTGCTAATCTGAATGGGAATTAGAAATATAATCCTTGAAAATGGCTAAATGTATAGCCGAAAGCGCTCGGATAAAAAGAACATTCAGACAGTGTTTATATAATTTATCCTCTGAAAAGAAAAACTTTATTAGATCGCACGAGAAATTATATAAAAAACTAAATAAAAGCACCTTGTCAGTCGTTTTTAATGAAATGTGCATATATATATATATATATATATATATATATATATATATATCTGTCAGTCGGCACAAAATTAAGGTTTTGGTTTTTGAGCAGAAATGGCTCTGACTGGTCATAATATATTGTTTATTTTGTTTTGTTTAAAGCAGATGTATGCGTGGCGCTGAAGTGCAGAAAATGTATTTATGCAGTCTATTTTGGGTTCTCAAGGGGTCAACATCAGATTTGTGTAGAAAATGTAAGAGGCACTGTAGTGAAAGAGAGAGTAGACGTATATTTGGCAGAATTTAAGAAGCTCGCTGTTCCGATCGCACCACTTCCTGAAGGATGGATGACATGTGCCTTCGTGTCTGGATTGCCTAGTCATGTTAAGCAGATACTCCGCACATCATCCAGAATGGAAGACATGATGCTCAATCAATTTTTGACCAGAGCCCGTGCTCTCATGATCGACGAAAAAGAGGCCACATCCCGTTGATGGCCGTGGTAGAGAAGAACAAGGGAAAGGTGCGCCCTGTATTAGATTGTAGAGAACTAAATGAGCATGCAGACACATACACGGCTCATGCTGATGTATGTGCACACAAATTGAGAGAATGGAGAAGAAAGGGGTCCAATGTCTCTGTGATTGACCTTCGAAAGACCTACTTGCAGGTACACGTGAACCGGTCACAGTGACCATTTCAGATGGTGATCCTTAATGGGAGGAGATACTGCCGGTCATCATGAAAGCCATCGTAGATGCTGTGCTATCCAAGGATGAGACAATTTGTCAAGCGGCGTCGGCTTACATTGACGACATCTACATCAACGAAACCTTAGTGCCCGCTGCACAGGTGAGAAAGCATCTTGCTGGCTTTGGGCTCGAGGGTAAGAACCCAGAATGACTGGAGGACAGTGCTCGTGTGCTCAGCTTGCAGGTCTATGGGGGGGAGCACAACGTGCTTTACTGGAAACGAGCTCCCAGACATTCCCAGACACAGGTACAATAGATTTCAAATTCAGGATACAAAACATAAAATCATTTTTATTTCAACTGTTTCACATGATAAAGGGGTTTTTTTTTGGGGGGGGGGGGTATTTTGGTTAAAATTCATAATGCAACTTGTTTTTGCAATAAAAATAACATTTTTCTATGCAGGCAATGGTCCTTTGGTGTAGTCCCACAGTTCTTTATTGACAAGCTATGATTGCACACCTGTCACATCATCAATGATAGGTGATAGCACTAAACATTAAGTGGCCATCCATATGTTGCATGTGTGCTTTGAAAACCAGTAAATTACCAGACAGAAAACCAACACATTTATCCTGTGTTACTTAAAAGGTCAATGCAAGAAAGAAACACAGGAAAAACACCAATTGCAATGTGACACAGATCAGAAAAGAAAGCAAAAAATCAAGCACTTGTATGAATTAAACTCTCTAATAAAATCTGCCATCTACAAGAAAAACTTCCTAAACTATTAGACTACAGTATGCAACCAATAAGGATGGGCTGAAGAGTTCATAGGCTGACTATGAAGGAGTGATGCTAGAGCTGTGAAACCTTGCATACATTCATTTCAACTCTTCTTATTAATAACTGCATTGTTTCTTTCCAGGTACAAGGTTGGGCTGAAAAGTTTATAAGCTGACTACGAAGGAGTGATGCTAGAGCTGTGAAACATTGCATGCATTAATTTCAACTCCATTGTTTCTTTCCAGGTACGAGGTTGAGCTGAAAAGTTTATAGGCTGACTATGAAGGAGTGATGCTAGTGCGGTGAAACATTGCATGCATTAATTTTAACTCGTCATGTTAATAACGGCATTGTCTCTTTTCAAGTAAGCTAACATCTGACTGCTCAAAGAATACTTCATAAGTAACTTGTAGCAGCTTCTCTTGAAAATGGACAAAATTTGGCATCATGGGATTACCAAATACTTAGAGAAAAAGTGTTTAGTGTCCAAGGACATTCATGTTGACATGGTTGCTACATTACAGGATGATGTTCCAGCTTTGTCAACAGTGGAAAAGTGAGCAGCTAAATTTAGGAGGGGGAAGGAGATTCCTTAAGATGACCCAAGGTCTGGACATCCTGTAACTGCCACCACTGAAGAAAACATTGATCATGTTCACTACATGGTGATGGGTGACAGTTGGGATTCACTGTATATCAAATATCCAATGCTAGTAGGAGTGTTTATCCCATGCCTTCATGGTTGGAATTTGAGTGAGTGTCTTTCTATTTTTTAAAATACTTTCATTCTATTCCCACTGTTGAATAAGGTGAGGTTGGTAATAGAAGTGATATGAATGCTCAGAATAAACGCTTCTACTAGTATTTAAAACAGCACAAAACTAAAATACAGTCAAAGCATGAAGAGACATTAACAACATTGATAAAACTAAAACCCCCACTGAAAATGGCCAAAGAATGGGCTTGAGACAAGAGACAATATGTACAAAGTTTTGCACTTCCTTCGCTCCTACCAAATAGAAAAATGTAAGAACACTGAAAAAACTAAATAAAAAATAAATTTTATACTCCCTCTGTTCCGAAATAGTTGTTCTATAGCCGGAAATCTCATGTGGAATATACTAATTCTTAGTCGAATTGTTTGCCGTTTACATTAACAGTTTAGCATTGATGTTCCTCAAGTATTTATATTAGCTTATTCAGGTAGGATAATTTGAAGTGCAAATTATATCACTTTTTCACCACATTAAAATTGTATTTTTTTTTTCAGACCACCCGCTGGCAAGAGATTATGATGGGAGAAGATAAGCCAATTGGCAGAAATGCTAAACGAAATTGCAAGAAGCACGAATTGACAAATAATTAAAGTAGTGCTGTGTTGCATGCACTGCTGGAAAAATCCACAGATCGTGTCCTGAAGCGTAGTGCAATAAAACAGGTTGCAGATGAATTAAACGTAGTTGCAGAATGTCTAGGTTTGCAAATTGAATTAGTTTGCCAGCCTCCAAATAGTCCTGATCTCAATGTGGTTGATCTGGGTTATTTTAATGCAATTCAATCAATTCAGCACCAGCAAGCCCCAAATAATGTTGACCAGCTCATTGAAGCAGTGGAAGAAAGCTTCAATAAACTTCAGAAGTCGAAGCTTAACAATTCTTTTCTAAGTTTGCAGTTAGCAATGGAACAAGTTATTTTAGTTGACAGCGATAACAACTATAAACTCCGGCACGTGTCTAAAGAGAAGCACGAAAGAGAAGGAAAACTTGAAGTATCCATTTCTATTTCTGACGAGTTGCAACAAAAACTGCTTTTGTTAAAGTAAACCTTCTCCAGTTATTTTTGTTATTAATTTAACTGTTTATGTATATCAGTTTCGATATATTTCACACTTATTTATATGACAATTCACTAATATTACTCATTTACTGTTGAGTATGGGAATAAATGATATTTTTTGTTCTTTTTCGTGTTTTTTTATCTACTGGAACAATTATTTTGGAACAACATGAAAATTTTTTTGGTACAACTATTTTGGAACAGAGGGAGTATTAATTAAATTTTCCTTGTCTGTCATATTTAATGAAAGTTGTTTAAAAGGAAGGTTGCTTCCCAAATACAGGGAGCGATGGGTAAATTGTCACCATTTCATATTTTTAATTTCACACATGTGCATTGTTTGTTTTTGATTTTGTTAATTGCACCGTATAGTTGGGTCAGTTGGGCACCATCTGTGATAAAAAGTGCACCATGACACAATTCACTCAGCCAGAAATTTGGAAATGGCATGCTGTACTGCATGGCATTGGTGCCAGAAGCTCCAATAAAAACATTTCAGAGTGTTTGGGTGTCCATCTGAGGACAGTGCAGAGGATTTGGAAAGAGTTGGATGAATTTAATTGTGATTATGAAGGTACGGCAGCTCAGAAAACTCACTCTGATTGTTCTGATAAGAAAAAAACTCCTGAATTTGTTGCTGAGGGCCTCAGAATAAACATGAAGGCCAACATCAAGTGCCTTGAAGAGGTACTGCTACTCTGGGTCAAGAGGGTGGCTACTGGAAGACCCTATGTCTGACAGCAGGACTCTGCACCATGCCACACAAGCAGGAGAACCCAATCTTGGCAGTCAGACAATTTCTGCAATCACATTACCCCTTACATTTGAACACCTAATTCTCCAGACTACAATGATCTTGATTATTATCAATTAGGGCACAGTTGAGCAAGAGACAAAACAAAACTCCTTGTATCATCAAAGATGAACTGAAGGCAAGAATTATACTAGCATTCACCAACTTAAACAAGGAGATCATCCAGAAGAGTTGCAGGAGATTCCAAAGTCATTGGGAGGCCATGGTTGAAGCCAATGGCGATTTTATTGAATAAATTTACTCTTTAGTATTTCACAATATTTTGTGTAATTTTGGTAAATATATCTGTTAAAATGAGATGTCAGTGTTATTTTCATTTATGTGTAATTTGGACAAAAATTTATCCTTTGCACCCTGTATATATATATATATATATATATATATATACTTATTAAAAATGGTGTTGGTAGGATAGTTGGCCATTACTAGAGGTTACATGCTCATAAAACACTTCTGGCGTCAAGAGTATTTATTCCTCCTTGGTGAACCCCAGGTGCTACACCTTAGGTGGCCAGTACATAAGCACATAGTGCATCTGTCTATATTTCTGAGATGAGGTATTATGTACACTATTTACATTATTTGGACTATTGTTCTCATCTTTGTCACCATTTTTATTACAATGTTTCAGCCGTTGTACACTTAAGCCTTCTTCAGGTGGTTAGAATGTCGAACTGACCCCTTTATTTTACTCACTGGGGTAGACTGTTCTAGTTCCTCATGCTATGTTTAATGGAAGTTATTTATCTCCTGTTAATTCCCCTCACCAAGTTCTCCACTGCCTTAACCAGGTATTGAACTCACACTTTTTGGGTCCTGTCACTGGATCTAACTAATGCCTTTATCCACTGTGCCATGTGTCCTTGAGGACATCTGTGTATGAATTTCTGGGTATTATAAACCTAATATCTTCAGCAATCATTTTTACCAGTACTTATATTGCAATTTTTGCTGTTATCATTTTATGCTTTTACCAGAGCTGATATTGCAAAATGGTTGCTGACAGTGGAGAACTTTAGGGGAATTAACAGGAGATAACTGACAACTGACTTCCATTAAACATGGCACGTGGACTAGAACAGTCTACCCCAGTGAGCAAAATAAAGGGGTCAGTTCGACATTCCAACCACCCAAAGAAGGCCGGCGTGTACAAAGGCTGAAACATTGTAATAAAAATGGCGACAAAGATGAGGGCAATAGTCCGAATAATGTAAATAGTGCGCATAATGCATATGCTAAACAAAATAACCAAGGGTGAGACAACTATACGGAAAGCCTGGCTGCCTGGCTGGCAAAGATGTTTATGTCCACTTTAAGTGAAAAAAACTAAAACATAAAACAACACACAACCAGAACACCAAAATTATGTTCATCAAAAACAGTGCTCCATGCCTAATAGCCGGACAAAAATATTATAATAATTAGGATCTGCCTCTATGTATGGAGTAATGTTTTTATATTTTTAAATAACCCTCCTTAGAAAATCAATTTTCTCGTTTAATATATAATTGCCCCTGCATGGGAGTTTTATGGATCTTGTAATTTTGAGCAATTAATCCCTCCTCCTCTATTGAGATTCTATGGATTCACTAAAGAAGTGTAAGACAAGGATGTGTCTTCTCACCAGACTGAATCAAACTTTACAGAGAAGCAATCCTGAGAGAATTAGAAGTTCTACCCGGTGTCATTATTAGCAGCCACGATTTTGATAACATATGCAGATGACACACTGTTGATAGCAAACACTGAAAGGAATTTCTGCAGAAGATAGTGAAGGAAAGTAAGAAGAAAGTACTAAACATCAGTTGCAGGACAAAATGGTTGCTATCAAAAGAACAACCCAACATGCGAATTACAAAATGGAGATACCAATATCAAATGGTACAACCATTTAAATATCTGGGAAATGTTTAAAAAGAGGACAGAAAATGTGGCAGAAATCCAAAGGATGCATTGGGATAGCAAAAGATTGTCTTCCAAAAGCTAAGCAAAGTATTAAGAAACAGGAAAATTTTGTTAGAAACAAAGAAAAGAGTACTGCACTGCTCTGTAATATTGGTTCTGCTATATGATAGTAAATGCTGGACAATCTCCTCACAAATGAAAAAGAGACTAGAAGCAACAGAAATCTGGTTCTCCAGAAGGATGCTGAGAATATCATGAACTAAACATGTGAGCAATAATAAAGTTTTAGAGAAAATGGAAACAAAAATGATTCTTACACTTAACATCAGAAAGTGATAGTTGAAATTTCTGGGACACATAATGAAGAAAGAGGGCTTAGAAAATTTGACACTCACAGGATATATTGAAGGTAAGAGGGAGAGAGAGAAAAGCAGTGAATAACCGAACTAATGAGCTTGTGTAAATGGTTGTCAAAACATGTATTAGAAAAGATAGTGAAAATACAAACTTTACTAAGAGCTACAAAGTACATGAAATTGTGGAGAGCCACAACTGCCCACATCTTGAAGGGACACAGGAAATAGAATTAGTGTTAAGCACTTCTTTGATGGGCAAAAATAATTTTTTCATGTTCTGGGGATGTGTTTATTTTTTGTTCTTTTTTCAATAGTGTTATTTGAAGGTGTATGACACCAGTGTTGTTCAACAGCATTGCTATAGTTGTATCTGCTGCAACAAGCATTACAAAAGTGGCAACGAGTATTCGTTGACATTGCAAAAGTGGCAACGAGTGTTCGTTGACATTACAAAAATGATGAAGTTAAAATGATGATGATGATGATGATGAAGGTGTAGAGATGATGATGAAGCAGAAGAAAATACATCATCTCAGAGTTTTAAAGAACTTATTATTTTACTTACATCATTTGGAAACTGTTCCATTCTGTTTTTGCAGTCTTTTAATTCATTGTTGATGTCTTCGTGGGCTTTATTGATGGCATCAATTTGAAGCGGAATTTCATCAGTTAATTTCTTCAAATCCTGTTAGTGGAAACAAATAATAAACTTTCTATGCATTTTTGCCAAGATTTTGTTTTCAAACAAAAAGGATGGTTTGGGGGAAATAAACAAAAGAATTTTTGTTTCTAAATAAAAAACAAAACAAAAAAAAATAAAAATTAAATGTAAAATAAATAAGTGATTCATTTCCAAAGATTGTTATAAGAAAAAATTACATTTCACAATTCTTATTATGGAATGGAAATACAACAATTTTAAAACATTAATCTTTAAAAACATTTAGAAACTTTAGTTTATTCTGGCATAAAGTCAAATGAAGGAAACTGGAGGATGGAAGATTGTGCAGCATCAATCTTCTAAGTGGACAGAGAATTGGCCTTTATTATATGATAATGAATTCAAATAAATGCAAGCATTTTCAGATTAAAAATTTATATTGAACACTTAACTTCTGTTTTCATAAATCATTTAATTTATTTAAGTGTAATTTGATAATTGAATTGGTCAATAAATAAATGAAAAATATTAAAAATGTATAAATTTCAATTTACCCTGTCAAAATTTTAATAAAAGTTAAAATATTTCCAATCCCATAATAGGAATGAATGCAAAACACTTTCCCCTCCCCAGTTTATAGGCAAAACCACACAAATGCATGCTGGGATTTTCTTCCTAGCCAATAAAATAGGCCAATTCTCAGTTTCATCTGACTCAGTCCCGGTCTGTCTTGTCTTGAAGTCAGCACACTACATTCATTAATTTGAATTAACGCTTGTGTGTGAACCCCAATTCTTAGTTTTTGAACTTTTTGCCCTATTACTGTTGCTTTGCCTTATTACTGTTAATTTGCCTTGAATATATTATTTTTTGGTCTGTTCTTTTCTTTTCTTTTTCTTGTTAATTTTGTCAATTCTGTTTGTTGGGCAGTTCTACCATTTATTTACATTTAACCCTGGACACTCACTCTATATCATCAGTGTCCGCTTATATATGTGTGTGTGTGTGTGTGTGTGTGTATTGTTAGTACCAATCCAATTGAGAATGACTGCAAAATACTTTCTCCTCCCCAATTCATAGGCAAAACCACAAATGCATGCCAATAAAATAGGCCAGTTCTCAGTTTCATCTGACTCAGTCCTGGTCTGTATTGTCTTGAAGTCAGAATGCTGCATCCATTAATCCAAACTCACTGTTAGGTGTCAATCTCAATTCTTTGTGAACTATTTGCCATATTACAATTGCTTCATCTTATTACTGTTAATTTGCTTTGCATATATTGTTTGCTTGCTTCAGATTATCATTTGACCTGTCCTGTTCTTTCTTTCTTGTTTATTACAAACTTTGTCAATTCTTTTTCTTGGTCAGCTCTGCCATTCACATTTAACCCTGGCCACTTACTTTACAATGAAAGGATATCATTTTCTGGTATTTTGAGTTTGGACATTAAATTAGTAAAGTGGAAAATACAGCATCAACTTTAGTATTTAGTATATTTAACATTATTATTTGTTTTAAAAAAAACAGAATTTCTTATTACATTATTTTCAAGTATCTTTACAGGATTTTTTTCTTCAGTTAATTGATTTTTAACAGAAAAAAACAAATAATTTTCACATAATTTTTGCTTCATGTAATTCAAATAAAATTTAATTGGAATTCATAGCAACAAAGAATATCTTTGTTAATTTTATCAAATAAAACATTCAATGATGCATCACTGATAAGTTGCATTGAAGCACAATTCTCAATATTGTCTTTTATTTCTGTCATTTTATTTCAACTGGTACATTGGCACAAACTTTAGTCTGTGAGGAAAATGTGCCAAAAATCAGGATTCTGTTATTAGTAAGATTTTCATGAAAGAAGCACATTGTCGACCAATCATAGTATAATATATTTTTCTGCTTTCTAATACAGTCAGAATATCCAAATGTATTTGATATATGGGTACATATATATAAAGGCATATAACCAGTAAGAAACCGTGTAGGTGTCTCTGTTTCATTAAACAGTGATATGTATTCACTTATATAAAGACTAACAAGATGTGATGAAATAAAAACAGAATAGTTTTTCTCTGAGGAAGTTATAAACAGTAAAACCAAACTTAATGCTTCTCTTCTATTTGTTTTTATTTCTTGTTTCGCTTTTTTTACTGGGCTTAATAGCTATTAATTTTCAATTTAACAACTTTGTCAGTAACTTTTATATTGATCGCCTTTCAGTATCTGTCTATATTTCTGAGATGAGGTATTATGTACACTATTTACATTATTCGGACTATTGTCCTCATCTTTGTCACCATATTTATTATGTTTCGGCTGTTGTATACTCTGGCCTTCTTTAGTTGGTTGGAATGTCAAACTGAACCCTTTATTTCGCTCACTGGGGAAGACTGTTCTAGTTCCACGTGCCATGTCTAATGGATGTCAGTTATCAGTTATCTTCTGTTAATTCCCCTCTCCAAATTCTCCACTGCCTTAACCAGGTTAGGAACTCACATTCTTTGGGTCCTGTCACTGGATCTAACTAACACCTTTATCCACTGTGCCATATGTCCTTGGGAACACATGGAACAGTGGATAAAGGGGGAATTAACAGGAGATAACGGATAACTGACATCCATTAGATATGGCATGTGGAACTAGAACAGTCTACTCCAGTGAGCGAAATAAAGGTTCAGTTTGACATTCCAACCACCTGAAGAAGGCTGGAGTGTACAATGGCCGAAACGTTGTGATAAATATGGCGACAAAGATGAGGACAATAGTCCAAATAATGTAAATAGTGAAGACTCAAGTCATTTATTTATTTTACTCCTTTTGTTTATTTTTTATTTTTTTATTTTCCTTTGCTTTTTCCATCAAGCTTCTTCAATATAGTGATTTTCCAAGCATAGGTGTGAAGGTTGTCTTGATGATTCGACATTCCAACCACCTGAAGAAGGCCGGAGTGTACAACGGCTGAAACATTGTAATAAATATGGCGACAAAGATGAGGACAATAGTCCGAATAACGTAAATAGTGATCTCCTTTCTATGAAATTTACATTCTTAATTAAGATTTTTAACAAAGCATTTTGAATTTGGTTTCAATTATTTGCTTTCAAAAGCAAATCAGTTCGTTATGTTCATCTGCATCAATTCCCATTTCCATTTAAGAAAGGTTAAACATAACGCGAAAGTCAAGAAAAAGCGAAAGACGATTATACATGGGATGAATAAGGAATGGAAAGGAGAGAAAGAACCTAGAGAAGATGCTGTATAGAGAAAGGTGAGAACAGAGAGAAAAGCTATATATAGAGAGAGCGGTTATAGAGAGAGAAAGAAAAGTGAGACAAAGTATCTCTAGAGCAGTGGTTCCCAAATGGTGAGGCGTACCTGATAGGTGCAGCAGAAGAGAATAGCAGGTGAGGCTGAATGATTGAAAGACAATCAAAAATTTAGAAACAGTTTCAAAATATTCATATGCCAAAAATAAATATGATTTCAAAATTTAAAATATTATTATGGATTACTCGTAATTGCACGCACGAGTCCCAGTATAAATAGTTAAAAATAATTATTGACACATTTTATCATTGTGATATTTTTGCATTATATCAAGTATTAAGAATATAGTAAGTAGGGTCTGCAAATTGGAGGAGAGAGTTATCAATGATAATGTTCTGGCTTTGAATCTGCAGTTATCTCCCTTTTGCCCTCTCACTGGACCATCTTAGCTGTAGGGCTGTATGCGTCTTTTCAGTTCTGGATTTCCAGTTCTGACAAATATCAAATACCAAAAAAGGGAAAGGCTTCTTTGTGTTGACGCGGAGATGAGAGTTAGGCTAAATATAAAGGAGATTGCTCATCAAAAACAAGTCCATAACTTTCATTACATTTGTGTACTTTAATCATATCATAAACTGTTAAATGTAGCTGTTTCTTCTACTCCAATAGCTTCATGTCTCGCACCTCTCACCTGTGGAACTCCCTCCCCTCTTCCTGTTTCCCTGATAGCTATAATCTCCAACTATTCAAATGTAATGTCAATCAACATCTCCAGATGCCCTGATCTATCTCCTATCCTTCTCTTCATCCTTTCCTCTATCACACCTATTTGCTCTCGCTCCAACTCTCTGTAACCCCTTGCGTGCTAGTGGCTTCCTGCCTAGCTTGGGGTGAAACACTTAACAAAAAAAAAAAAAGAAGTTATTTGTCTTATATATTCTATTTAACACACTATTAGTGGTTGTCTTTTTTTATTTTTAAATGTACTTTTTTAAATGTACTTTTTTAAATGTGCTTTTTTAAATGTACTTTTTATGACAGAAAATTTGGTGAGGCCTGAGCAAATTTCCATTCCAAAATTGCATCCCAGAAAAAAAAATTAGGAACCACTGCTCTAGAGAGAGGGAAGCAGCTGATTACAAAGAAAGAGTGAAAGATTATATATATATATATATATATATATATATATATATATATATATATATATATATATACAGTGCTGTTCGAAAAAAAGTGACTCACCTGATTTTTTTTTTACTAAATGTTCTCTTCTCCGATGAAACGAAAGTTGAGCTAAATTCAAAGGATAAGCGATCTAAAATCCGAAGAAGAAGCTTTGAAAGCTCTTTGAATTTAGAAGTAAGTACTGTCAAGCATCCGTTCAGTATAATGTTCTGGGGATGCTTTTCTTTTCATGGAACTGGTTTCTTAAAACCTATTGAAAAGACCATCAGGAGCGAGCAGTACAAGAGAATTTTAGAGTCTTGTCTGCTCCCTTCTGCTGAAAGGGTGCAAATTGACCCCACCAAGCTCATTTCTATGCAGGATAATGCTCCCTGTCACAAATCAAAATTAATGAAGGAATACTTTGATGAGAAGCAGGTGAGTGTTATGAGATGGCCGTCCCAATCTCCTGACTTCAACCCCATAGAAAATTTATGGAGCATTATAAAGTACAGGCTCTCGAGAAAGCAATTGAGCAACAATGAGGATTTGATTATTTATTTCATATCCGAATGGAATTCAATGCTTGCAGATGAGATTTGCCGGAACCTAATCAAGTCAATGCCCAAAAGGGTTGAAAAGGTTATTCAAAATAAAGAAGGACCCATAGATTATTAAATATTTCAAACTATATTACCTATTATAAATAAATTATACCTCTATTATTCTTTATTTAAAGCTGTTCGGTTATGTTTCTATTGATTACTAGTTGCAGGAAATAAGTGAGTCACTTTTTTTGCGCAGAGTTTTTCCCTAAATCTCATTTATATCCAAAATTATAATTATCAATAGAATACCTTAGGGTGAGTAAACTTTTTTTACTAGGTGGTCAGGAAGAGGTCTTTATATTAGTAAGATTAAAAATTAGTTTGACCCCAAAAACAATAGGCAAAAACATTTTTAAGTAAAAAAAATCAGTTGAGTCACTTGTATCGAAGATCACTGTATATATATATATATATATATATATATATATATATATATATATATATAGAGAGAGAGAGAGAGAGAGAGAGAGAGAGAGAGAGAGAGAGAACAAAAACAAACAATTTCTAGAGAAAGGGAAGCTGGAGAGAACAGTAGAGAGAGAAAGAAAGAGAGACACCCATACACAATTTTTATACATCCAGAGGCTGTTGAAAATTAAAACTGGAATTCTTACCTGTGGATTTTGTATATTTTTCATCATCTGAAGTTTAAAAAGAAGTTGGTTATTTTATTTAAAGAATAAACTTCTGAATAACAGCTATGTGTCTGCATGTATGTGTGTATGTGCATGTAGGTATCTGTGTATTTTTTGTAGGTATGTGTACGTGAGTGTTTTTTATGTTGATGTTCACCCTGTACAAGACCCAAGAGACACTTGAGTCAGATAGTCACAAAGTAAGAGGCACAATTTATGAGGATATGTGGGAATGATAACAGTTAACCCTAGAGTGTATGAGTAAGTGTGTTCAAAAATGGGGTTAATATTTGATGAGTATTATATATTAGTGTTTAGGAAGAATGGATATTAGTGTTTGCATGTGTGTATTTGCGTATGTTTATTAGTGCGTTAGTATGTGTGTTTATGTTTGTATATAAGTAAACAAATTATCATTATAGAAATTCAAAAAAATTTTCTACAAAAATTAAAGCAACAGTCTTGTTTTGTATTTTTACTTTTCTCTTCATATCCAAAATATTACTTATGAATCAAAACAATTATATGAATAATTCTGAGAGTTTGTCTTTTTTGTAAATGTTGACCCATTGATTGCTTCACTGTCCTTCCATACATATTTCTTCTTAAAACTGACATTGCACTGCATTTATACACCAGTGGGCCAAACTATCAAGCACTAACATCTTAATATAAAGGATAATTGAAAAGTAACTCCCTATTTTATGTATGATGGACTCTCCCATCTAACTATAATTTTTACAAGATGGAAGAGTCCATCATACATAAAATAGGGAGTTACTTTTCAATCACCCTGTATATTAAATACTATAGGATTTTATACATTTATCAGTCATGCAACCTTATCTCACTATTTCTTCTTCTTCGATATGCCATGTTCCTTCAGGACATGGGTGATCATGGCTCTCCACAACTTTCTTATCCTTTGTAGCTCTTATTAAGATCCTAATCCCTGTTCTGCCATCCATTTACACAAGTTCATTAGGCAGGGGTTATGCACTGTTTTCATCTGTACCTTTTCAATATATCCTGTGAATGTCAAATTCTCCAAGCCCTCTTTCCTCATTATGTGTTCTAGAAATTTTAACTGTCTCTTTCTAATTCTAAGTATAAGCAGCTTTTTTTGTTTCCATTTTCACTAAAAGTTTTTGTTACTCACATGTTAATTATTGAGGGGTCTCCCCTTTTTACACAAATGGACTCACCCAAGGTATACATATACTACTACTACTGAATACCCGAGTGAGTAACAGTACGTTGAGTCAAGTCAGACAGTCAAGTAGTAGTAGTGGAACGTTGAGTCAGTCGCTAGAATAACGTAGCGGCAAGAGTCACAGTAACTAGCACTTAGACTCAGTAAGAAGTCATACAGCGATACGTTGATACCAAAGACTGTATATATATTTTGCTACTAACCCGCATTCCTGGAACTACTAACCTGTATTACCAGTATGTATTATTACATTAATACATTTATTTCCTATATTCATTCTTGGCGTTTGTTATTATTTGATACCGGATTTCATCCCGGAATCCACAACATTAATGAATACCAAATGTTTCCTTATAAGGAAATAGCTATTATTAGCATTACCATTGACCACTTCTGTTTGCATATCTTTTACTGGCACAGATAATGAATCAATGAATTGATTAAACAGTAAGCAGTGATTAAACAACCTCAGAATATCCATTTATTTGAAAGACCATATAAAAGAGCTAATAAACATTAAAACAAGATTACACTTTTCTTAATCTTGTCTCATAAAAATAGAAAAAAAAAGGTGGGGTTTGTCTTGTGGTTAATGTAATTGTGTCTTTTACCCTGGCAAACCCCCAAAATGCAAATGCCAATTTTCAAAGTAGGCAAGTTTCCCCACATTTGAAATATGCCAGGGAATCTTCCTACTCTCATTTCAAATATTAATTTTCATGTAAACCTAACTTTGAAGGCTGGTGCAACACAGTCTTACCAATCTCATCTTGGTTCATAAACTAATCTTTGTAAACAACAACAGAAAAGACATTTCTGATACAAAACTTGTTAAGGAATTGATCCTTGTGTATATCTTTAAGCTCTAATTGCCCTGCTAAGTGCACATGATTAGGGCTGAAGTGGATTCATGTCTTTTTATGAGACATTAGCATAAAGAGAATACAAGCAATTGTTTTTGTACAGTGATCCCTCGCTAATCCGCAGTTCTACTATCGCGGATTCATGACTTCGCGGATTTTTAAAATATATATATGGAAAATATATCGTGGAGTTTCTAGAAAATTCTAGAAAAATCGGGATATATGAACACCAAAAATTTTTCATTAAAATATAAATAATAAATATTATTTCCTAGTCTAGGAACAACAAAACAAGCGTAAAATAGCAAAAAAACATATACAGGGGTATTTGAACCTGTAAGTCACATGACAAAAAAAAGAACCATTTAGAATGCGATGTGCATACAGTACCCGCATATCCTGTTGTTAAGAAAATGCAAAGCGTACCATCTCAGTGACGAAGTGCGTTGTAAGACGGGCTGTGATTGGTGCAATGGAGAGAGAAGATGAATCACAGCTTTCTATTTTGTAATCTGGTCTGTGATTGGTGGTTTGACTGATGCTCAGATCCATAGCATCTTCCCTTGTCTCTCTCTCGTGGACATTTCACTTCAAGCTTTCTTGCCGAGCAATTTACTGTACTACTTTACGCTGTGCTGTGTGTTTTTTTGTTTTTTTGTTTCTTTGTGTTGAACTTTGTGTTTTCATCCCCTGCAATGGCTCTCAAGCCTGCTGCTTCTTCCAAGGCTGGTACTGAGCCTAAACGCAAACAAAGAATGATGACGATCGCTGAGAAGATGAAACTTCTGGATATGTTGAAGGAAGGGAGAACTTTCGCTGCCGCAGCCCGCCATTTTAGCGTGAATGAATCCATCGTTTGCTACATCAAGAAGGACAAAGCTACCTTTAAAAAGACGGTTGCCATCACCTTTAATAAGTCAGTGAAGAGAGTGGTTATGGCTTGTAATAAGACTATCATCCGTATGCAAGCTGCTTTGGCCATATGGATAGCCGACTGCCGAAAAAAGAACATAGCCTTGGATACAAACATCATCCAAACAAAGTCTAGGAGCCTGTACGAGACTTTCACCGCTAAGGAACCCAAGGACGACAGTGGCGACCACGAAGAAGACGAAGACGACATAGAAGATCCGCAACCAGGGACATCCAGTGATTCACAACCTAAAAAACGTCCTTTTTCTGCTAGCAAAGGGTGGTTTGCTAAGTTTCGGAAATGCTTCGGCCTAAAAAGCATTTCCCTGCATGGCGAGGCTGCTTCTACTGACATGAGTGCTGCTGAAACATACGTGAATGAAACTTTCAAGAAGATTATCTCCAAAGGTGGATATAAGCCTGAACAAGTTTTTAAACATGGATGAAACAGGCTTGTTTTGGAAAAGAATGTCGTCTGAGAAGATGAAACTTCTGGATATGTTGAAGGAAGGGAGAACTTTCGCTGCCGCAGCCCGCCATTTTAGCGTGAATGAATCCATCGTTTGCTACATCAAGAAGGACAAAGCTACCTTTAAAAAGACGGTTGCCATCACCTTTAATAAGTCAGTGAAGAGAGTGGTTATGGCTTGTAATAAGACTATTATCCGTATGCAAGCTGCTTTGGCCATATGGATAGCCGACTGCCGAAAAAAGAACATAGCCTTGGATACAAACATCATCCAAACAAAGTCTAGGAGCCTGTACGAGACTTTCACCGCTAAGGAACCCAAGGACGACGGTGGCGACCACGAAGAAGACGAAGACGACATAGAAGATCCGCAACCAGGGACATCCAGTGATTCACAACCTAAAAAACGTCCTTTTTCTGCTAGCAAAGGGTGGTTTGCTAAGTTTCGGAAATGCTTCGGCCTAAAAAGCATTTCCCTGCATGGCGAGGCTGCTTCTACTGACATGAGTGCTGCTGAAACATACGTGAATGAAACTTTCAAGAAGATTATCTCCAAAGGTGGATATAAGCCTGAACAAGTTTTTAAACATGGATGAAACAGGCTTGTTTTGGAAAAGAATGTCGTCGCAAATATTCCTGTGCAAAGAGGAAGCAAAAGTCTCTGACTTTAAAGCATACAAGGGATCACGTGACCCTCGTGATGTGTGGCAATGCTGAGGGATTTTTGTTAAAGCCAGGACTTATTTACAAGTCTAAAAACCCAAGGGCTTTAAAAAACAAAAACAAGAATCTGCTACCCGTACATTGGATGCACAATCCAAAGGTGTGGATTATGAAGATGCTGACCTATGACTGGTTCCACCAGTGTTTTATCTCGCAAGTCAAGGTGAATCTATTAGAGAAGGGCTTGCCATTTGAAATCCTTCTCCTTATGGATAACGCTGGTGGCCACACTACTGATCTGTCGCATGAGGGCATTCAAGTTGAGTTCCTGCCACCCAACACGACGTCACTTATTCAGCCAATGAACGAGGGCGTTCAACAAGGAATGTCCTGGCGAAACTGGTTGCTTCTGTGGATGCCACCCAAGAAGACGAAGACGAAAAATTTAACTTGAAGGCATACTGGCAGCAGTGCATGATTGCTACATGCCTCCAAAATACCCAGAAGGTACTGCAAGAAATGAAGCCTACCACCATTAACGCGAGCTGGAAGAATTTGTTGCCCGAGGTTATTTGCGACAAGGGATTTACACCTGCCGAAATCCAACACTCCGCAGTACAGAAAGCTTTGCAGTTGGCTGCAATCATTGGAGGTGATGGCTTTGCAGACATGACCACAGAAGACATCGACGAGTTATTAGACTGCCACAACCCAGCCACTAACCGACGCAGACCTCAAAGACTTGACGAAGTCGGCCAGAGAAGAAGAAGAAGAAACGCAGCAAGAAACGGAAGTGTTATTGCTTAACTGTTGTCCTTGTTATTAATAGAGTACTGTAATAGGTGGGTTGTTAACAGTACAGGGAGGGTTTTAAAAGTCCAAATACATGTTAAATAAATACTGTAAATATGGTGTCCTTACCTCGCGGAAATTCAGTTATCGCGGCCGGTCTCGGAACCAATCTACCCCAATAAACAAGGGATCACTGTATTCTCTAAATGCGTTTTTTGTATTCTCTAAATGCACTTTACCAATTTTATTTTCTCTGCTAATAAATGTTATACCCACACCCACCTTACAGACTGGTATCTTCAAGTTATTATTATTATTGTTTTATTTCTGTTTATTTCTGGTGTGTACACATTTCATTCCGTGTCCTGCCCAGAGACCTAAGATCAGAAATGGCATCATGACATTTTCCACTGAGCAATTAAAAAAAAAGAAAAATGGACAACAACACACATATTTTGCATAGATAAAGCCCTTCATAAGGTGTGAGCTGTACTCATGAGAACAATTTTTTGCATTTCTTTGAGGCATGGGCTTCCAGGAATCCCTTGTATGAGTCTACTGGAATCTTTTCCAACCAATCCAAGGACTCCAACTACAACAAGGATTGTTGATGTTCTCATGTGCCACATTTTTGAGATTTTGATTTCAATGTCCTTGTATTTTGATTGCTTTTTGAAGATCTTCAAAAATATATATCAATAAGGAGGCTATTTTTTTGTTTGCAGTTTTTATTATTATTATTATTATTATTATTATTATTATCGTTTGTGTATGTTATGTTTCCTGCTTTGTACCCTGTAGAGTCTGGTCCAAACTATGGTTCTTAGATCCTATAGGAGAATTGTCATCTAACTGATTGCACTTTTCTTAGTATATGGGATGTTCCTCATAGGGTGATCTTCTGGGCAACTTTTATGTTGATGTTACCTGGGACACTGTAAAATTGTCCATTCCTTTTCTCATGAGGCCCAGAGCTCTGATTACTATTGGTTAAGTTTCACTCTTCATTCCCCACATCTTGTTAATCTCAATCTTCACATCCTTGTATTTGGACAATTTTTCAATAGTTTTCATGAAGGTGTTTCTCTCAGATGGTCCTGCTATGTCAATAAGCATACACTTCCTGAATTTCTTGTCTTTTATCATAATATCAGGACTGTTGTCTTTTATTTCCCTGTCAGTTTGAATCGGCATGTCCCATAGGACAGTTAGATCATTATTTTGTGTAACTGTGTCTGGTTGGTGCACATACCATCTCTCAGTGGTTTCGATTTTGTGCTTCTTGCATATCTTCCAGTGCACATATGTCTAGTGATGTTATGTCTGTGGGTATATTCATTTTCTTGCTAGTTCCAGACATCCTGAGATAACAGGGTCAACAGTTTCATCACATTTTCTGAGGGATCCTGCATTTCAGGTTAGTTCCATCCTTGATTATGTGACAGCGAGAGGATCTGGTTGCAAGGCTTTGGTGCTGAGCTGCAATAATTAGGCCTTCTGTTTCAGCTTTCAACCCGGTGGTCCTCAGCCACTGATGTGTTTTCTAATGGTTCACATCTGCTGATTTCGATCTTTTTAGATATTTACCATGCAACGCCTTGTCCTCCCAATTTTTTGTAATTTCATTTGGCCAAGTTGTTTTGCTTTCTGTTTTACTTGTTTGGCGTAGATGGTATTCACTTCGTTTTTTGTTGGTAGGGTTTCAGGTGCATTAAACTGTTTCTTGAAGAGTGCAGCTTCTTTGTTGATGAAGTGGATTTGGTGTTTTACTATTTCTAGGAGAGAGTCATTGGCTTTTGTGAAGTAGGCTTCCAATCCAATTGTTGTAGTTTTTAGAGTTAGTTTAAGTTAGATTAGACCTCAGCCTCCTAAAGCTCTTAGTACGTATAGCGTTTCAACATTTGATTTTGGACGGTGCATCCTCATTTAGGTAAGCATTTTTCTGGTCTTGGCGTCCAATCTTTTAATGTCATTCAACTTCCATTTAAAAATGTTGAATCTGTATGTTACTACGGATATAGCTAAGATGTTGATAGTCTTCATTTTATTGGCTCCATTAAGTTTGCTTTCTAGTATCAAACACACCTTCCTATAATATTTTTTTGGATCTTTTTCTTCATAGTTGAATGTTGCATTCCATCTCTTTCATTAATTCCTAAGTATTTGTATGCACCATCTTGGTCTAGTTCCTTAATCTTATTGTTTATATCAAGGTCTAAATCTGTAGTTTCTTGTTAGTTTACCACCTTTGAAGGTGGCTTTGGCACATTTGTCATTTCCAAACTCCATCCTAATGTCTTTGTTGAAGTTTTTGACAATGGTGAGTAGGTTTTTCTCCAGGTTGTCACCCTTGGCAAACTTAAGATCATAAGTATAGAATATGTGATTCAATTTGCCATTCATTGACTTGTATCTTATTATTATTATTCTTATTATTATTATTTTATTTCCTTTGATTTCTGGTGTGTACACATTTCATTCCGGATCCTGTCCAGAGCCTAAGCTCAGAAACAGCATCACAACATTTTCAACTGACCAATTATAATAAAAGAAAAAAAAAACACAAACATATTTTACATAGATAAAGCCCTTCGTACGGTGTGGGCTGTACTTGTGAGATCATTTTTTTGTATTTTATTCTTCTTCTTATTATTATTATTATTATCACAACATTTCAGGCAATATGTTCTTTGGTACTCCTTAAGGTGGTGTAGTGTTACTGCACAAATATTTCAGATTAATATCTTCAACTGTGTTTGTTATCACCGTGTATATTTTACTGCCTCATTAAGAAGAAAGTTTTTCACTTTTGACATTATAGAAATATACTTAGAACTCTTGTCTTATTGAATGAAACATACACACCAGAGGAAAGTCAAAGAATGCATCAACCAAAACTTGATAAAAATATGAAAAAAAACATCTTTGTTTGAATAAATCATTGAATAATGACAATACTTAATCTGAGATTTTTCGACAAAAATTGCCTGTTCTTCAAATACAAACTTAAGATGCTTCAATGATACAAAATATGTAAAAAAACGAATACAAAAAGGATTACATTATAAAGTTACATCATCATGGAAGAGTTTTATTTACCTGAGCAACTAGATCTTCAACAGAATTCTCTAGATTAGCAAGTTTTTCACTTTCGTTTCTCAACCTGGTGTCAAGATCAGCCAGTGCCCTTGTGGATGCATCATTTTGGTTTTGGACACTATCTTGCAAATCTTTCTGAATCTAAAAGAAAGAAAAATAATTAAATCAAGTGAAATTAAGCCAACATAAAGATTGTAAATTATTCAAATGTATATTGTTAGATTCAAGAAATGCAAAAAATTCTCATAATATTTACTGCTTTTATTTACATCATGGCCAATTATTATTCTTCTATCATGCCCAATTATTCTATTTCCATCATGTCCAATTATTCTTTTTCCATCATGTTGACTTATTCTTTTTTCATCATACTGAATTATTCTTTTTAAATCATGTTAAATTATTCTTTTTCCATCATGTCTAATCATTCTTTTTCCATCATGTTGAATTATTCTTTTTCCATCATGTTGAATTATTCTTTTTTCGTCATTTCCAATTATTCTTTTTCCATCATGTCTTATTATTCTTTAGTTTTGGATTTGACCATTTCTTTGCTTCTACCTCACATAGTTCTTATATAATTTTGCTTAGTCTCAAATCGATATTCTGCCATTGTGCAGTGAAAATCACTTTTTTGCTTCAGGTTTTGCCTTTGCTATTTTCCTTTGTCATTTCCTATCTGAAAATTATATGAACTGACACAGAAATAGAAATGAAATCTATTTTGCAGAGACAAAAGCGTGTAGCAATATTTTAAATGAATTTTAAATACAATATTTATAGATTTGTTTATAGATTTATTCAACAACATATGTGTCATTTTATTCCACTACCTTTGGCCATATTTGAAGAAGCTTCTTGATTTTCTCCCAATCTTGGCATCTTTCTGGGTAATGAATTAGCATAAGTAGACTTATATTTACAGACTTCCAGAGAATTCCAAAAGTCCTCACAATTATGAGAATTTTGTAGCGGTCTAAATAAGTAGTAATCCAAACATCCAAGGTCAACTGAGGCTGGAAATTGTAATAAGACATCCCAATCAAGCTTTACCAATTTGGTCCACAAAGAGACATGAGGTCTGATACTACCCTAATGGAAGACAGCATCCTTTCAATTAGCCAATTCTGGGCAATTTTCATTGATTGCTGCCATTAATCAAACCAATAAGGAACAGTACTTGTTTGAACACAATGTTTCTAATTTTGCAGAAGGAACTCATAATGCATAATTCTCTTCCAATGCCCACCAGATATGCAGCATTACCTTCTTCAGATAGAGACGCACTTTTGAAGTGGTTGACTGTGACTCATTTTGTTTTCTACAGGGCCTCTTTGCAGTTCACATTGTTGTAAACTATCTATTTTTCATCACCTGTGATCATTTTTCGTGGAGCATTTTTGCTGTATTTGAGCAGAGAGTTACAAATAGGGATGTGGTCCGTTAATTCTTTTCTGTTAAATCATGAGGCATCCAAACATTGTAGCAATTTTCAATCTATATCTCCCTGACGAACAAATTATACATCTGACAAAGGACACACATAGTGAATAAAGGAAAAGATGAGTCAGAAAAATAATTGGATTAATAAAATATAATTTAGAAAGAGCCAACCTTAAATTATGAAATATTAAATATAATTTTCCTATAGAATAAATCTGAAAACCCATTTCCAAATAAGGATTAATTAGTGTCTTCAGAAAACCAGCACATGTAATTTTGTTTTGAATTTTGAAATGAGGAATCGTCAATATACATTGATTTAATATTAGATTTATTCAAACTATTGTTCTCATTACGATTATTAGAGATGTTATAGACACAACATTTCAGTCAAGTACCTCTGATCATCTTCAGATGTTCATTATTTTGGCTGATATAAGATATCTTGTTGAAATATTGATGTAATGGAATAACCATACACCCCCATGAATGATTACACTATAAGTAGTAAGTACCTATAAAGTCAACTGTCTACAAGAGATTCAGGGAAGAGTGAGAGAGAGACAACGCAAGCACGTCCGACCTTCCAATTAGTGGCACTCACTACTAGATTGACCTGTGTGTATAACTGTATCATATTTCATATTGTACTGGTTGTGTACAATAAACCTTTCTTCTGTTATCCACCTGGTGTTAAGTATTTATTCCCTTAGCACGGAATATATAAAATATAATGTTGATTATTATTTTATTTTCATCCTTGTGATGACAGTTCTTGTTTATTCCAGCTGAACCAGAGTATATAACTTCACTACCTAATCCAGGGATTAAACTGACAACAACTTGATTATACTCACAATGCTATCATCTCAAAGGACATCATTTGGTGTTTTTAGGAGCCTTTAAATCCAATATCGGATGGTTTTGACATTTTGGCTATCATGCTGCTGGTCTGATACTTTTTGGTTTTGATTTTTGTCATGAACACACGTCAGTACAGCCACAAAAGAGGGACCAAGATCACATGTGGGCATATTTGTCAACACCAGTTACAGCTGTGTTTTACCTGTTAGCAGCAAGGCAGTTTGGCATGTCTAGATCTAGGCCTTTCTGTAACTTGTCAAGATCCAGATCTTTGTAAGATGCCTCATGCCAATAAAAGCAGGAGGAAAACCAGAAGTCGGCAGCAGTCGGCAAGACAGTGTCTTGTGAAGTTAGTCCCATGGGTATTTTTGTTCCTCAGGTTGCTGTGATTTCCAAGGCAGTGTTATTTTTGTTACCCCTAATCTCTTTCCTGACTGTCTATTACTCCAGTAGTTGCTGGGAGAGTAATCGGTTAGGTGCCCCCCCCCCCCAAGTCCCAACAGACTCATTGCTTACATTACAACACATATTTAGTGAGTGGTGAATGTCAATTTTAATTCACATTAATACACAAGTTCTTAAGATCTAAAAATCAGTAAACATTAAGATTTATAATGAAAAGTACTTCTAAATTGTATCAACAAAATGGTTCATCAACAATTTAGTTGATTTGAAAATGTGAGACGGCCTAACAGTTATCAGTCTGTTTTCACTTGAGATGATATTTAGATCTATTTATGCTTTTTCTAAAGCATGTCTCCAAGTCTTCAATGATTCAGTCTATTTTGAATGGTTTCCATTAGTCAGATACTGAAAAATTATAAAAACCTCTGCTGGCTTGAAGCAATTCGATGTCTAGCCACACTGATGAGCTGTGATACAGTGAAACAGTCTGTCTGTGGGTGACAATAATATCTGAATTAGAAAATAAAAATAAAAATGCTTTTTTTTTTACAAAAATTCATTGCTAGTAGTAAAACCTATTTTACACTTTCACAGTGTTTTGACCCCAGTTCAGTAGCTAACCACTTTCCCACAGCTGGGACTCCAACAAGTGCTACCACCCCAGGTCAGGGTGAACCTAGGAACACCTGCAACCAAGACATGGTTCCACGCTCTTCAAAACCTCCCAAACAGAGGCCCTGCTGTTGGATGTAGTTTATCATCTTACTCAGGATGTGTCAAGATCAGGGTCTTTCTAAGATGCCTCATGCCAATAAAAGCAGGGAGAAAACAGCATTCTGGAAGTTGGCAAGACACAGTGTCTTGTGAAGTCAGTTCATTAGTTTCCGTTAGTCAAATACATTTGGGTTTTTCCAGTTTTTCCAGGACTGTTTGGCATGTCTAGCTAGATACGGGCCTCTCTGAAACTGGTCAAGATGCAGGTCTTTGTAAGATGCCTCATGCCAATAAAAGTAGGTGGAAAACCAAAAAAGCAGTTGGCAAGACATGGTATCTTGTGAAGTTGGTCCCATGAACATTTTTGTTCCTCAAGTTGCTGTGGTTTCCGAGGCTGTGTTATTTTTGTTACCTCCCAACTCTTTTCCCTCTGTGCCTATTATCGTCGTAGTTACTGGGAGAGTTAGGTGTTTTCCCCAACCACAACACACTCTTGCTGTACATTGCTACAAGTTTTGAACTGAGGAATTGCCAATCACTTATTCGGTTTCATTGTACCATGACTAATTTTAAAATAACTATTTGGTGTATAATTTAAAATATGTATTTTATACTCACATTTTTTATATATTCTTCAAGTTGACCTTTCAGTTCTCCAAGATTTTGCTGAAGATGTACTGACACCAGCTGAATGTTTTCAAGAATTTCTCCAAACTTATCGACTGTGTCCTTCTCATGGTTTTTTCTAGCAAAATAGACGTAAATACTTTTTAAATTTATATCTCCTTCAAAAAATTCTATAAAAAGAAATAATTTTTGTTTCATTTTATAAAATTTTCTACATTGAAATAAATATATTGAATATATTATATATATATATATATATATATATATATATATATATATATATATATATATATATATATATTATATTTTTTATATTGAAATTTATAATGAAATATTGAAATAAAATGTTTATATTGAAATTTTATATAAATATGTTTATATTGACATTTTTATATAAAAATGTTTATACCATTCTATATGATTTTCCTGTTTAGGTTCATGTTATCATTATATCACATGGAATGTTGTTTTTTATTGTTTTGGTCATGTTCCCATTTATAGAAGAGACAAATAAGACATGAAATAAGAATGAAATTTCTTCTTAAGACAAAGGACTCTTTTTATCTGACCATGAATTATCTGAATGAATTGAAATTTAGGAATATTTTAATACTCCCTCATCTTTATTAACTGACTTCTGCTGACTTTTGGAGCTAGCTGATTAGTATCTTCCCATTCTACCAATGCAACGACAGAACCACTGAACAAAGGTGGATTAATAAGAAAATATTTTTCATCAACAAGTTCAAATCCATAATTAATTCATTGCATAAATAGATTCTACCAAATTTCCCTTACTATATATAGCCAGTTACGCCCCTTGATTTTGATTTTTTTCATTTGTTCAAAACATAAGCATCAACACATGGAGATAGAAACAGTTAAAAACTTTTTGAAAAGCTAAGCAAAACTGGTTAAAGCATAAAAAGTATAAAAAAGAAAAACAACAAATTATTTTTCTAAAAAAAACACTGAAAATCCAATTGTAAGTAACAAAGATTTAATTCTTCTCTGTAAAAATTCATATATTATAAATATATATCACTGTATTAAATATTAGGTGCCTTTTTTCCAATTCTCATTTTAGTCTATACAATAAGTTTTTGTATAGAATCTTTCTAACAATTTTTTTACATATATATATATATATATATATATATATATGTATATATATATATATATATATATATATATATATATATATATATATATATATATATATATATATATATATATATATAAATTAAAAGAAAGAACAGTAAGATATATAATCCGGTGTTCTTATTGATATTTTTTATTTTTAAAAAATAGTGCTCAATGTAAATTTACAGAGCATTAATAAAAAATAAAAATGAACACATCTTTGTCTGAATGATTAGATTTCTCTGTATCCTTGGAAACAATGAATTATGAATTTTTCTGTGCAGTTAAAAATCAGTAAATTTAAAAAATAAGTTACTCCAAAATTCGCTTGAAGATGAAATGGAACTAATGTTTTTAATTTAATTACAAAATTAAATTTGAAGTTTTTAGCTTCCATTTTTGAAACATGGTCATTACTGTGTAGTGAAAAGACCATATTTTAAATCAGTTAATTTATAATATATATATATATATATACATACACACATGAATTGGGATCAGATATAGAATGGAATCTGACAAAATGATAAGACAGGAAACGTTTATGAATTTAACATGTTTTGCCTTTATTAAAGCTTCAGCAGAGAATGAAATATGGAGGAGGAGAAAAAGAAAATTCTGCTATTTTTAATTTTTGTGTTGTTTGTTTTTCATTGATGATTATTATTATAACATCATCATAACAATTTGGGGGGTTTAAATCTCATGCATATTCACAGAATATAATGTTGAAGTGAAGATTCAACAAGACATCAAAACCAAAATTTTCAACCATAATTTTGACAACACTCCACAAGTTTTACCATATTAAAAAAGATGTTAAAAACAAAAACATTGATGACATAAAGTTCATATAATCATATATATAAAGTTCATATAAGGTTCACATAATGAAACATTGCCAATACATTTAGACAACACACTAGATATTACATTTGTTATATTGGAATAAAATAAAGATAATTCAATAATGAAGCAACACTTACCGAGAATGAATCTCAGCTGAAACAATTTTCTCTAACTGTTTCCTGTTTCCATCAAATGTATCTTCAAGAAGCTGAAGGCCTTCATTTAGCTTTTGCATCATATCTTTTGTTTTTGATCGGTCTGTCTGTAAAGTAGTTAAATTTCTTTATTTTTGTATAAAAGTAGCCATCTTTACATAAACAGAAATTATTAAAATTTTTAGATGAACAATTTGTTTATTTTGAACATAAATCAAAAATTGCAAGTTGTCTATCAAAAGTGTCAGATTTTATGTTTAAAGGTTTGTACTTATTAGCACAGACATTACAATATCAGATACCCAGACCAGCCAAGTGGTAAAGTTCTCATACACTTCCTTAGATAGAAATGAGGAACCACGCTTATCTTACTTTTTAAAATTCTACCGTTTAATTATTTTTTCTATGTTACTCATACAACTGTAACTAATTTTTGCAGTGTTTTTATTAAACATTTTATGTAACATGGAATTCTTAGGGATATGTTTACTCAACAATTCTAAGAAGATTTTACTAATTTTGGTGTTCATCTTTAAATTAAATAAGATGGGGCAAATGAAATAATGTTTCATTTCTTTTTTGGCTAGCCATTAGTGATGTTACTACTATTTTAAACACCAGCTTGGATTTACATCCTTCTTTGTACAAAGCCCTTTCACAACTTCTTCAAAAATTGTTATATTCTAGGAATTCCTAGAAAACCTACACTCGATTCATCAGAGTACATGTTTTCTTACTGTTTTGGGTGGTTGAACCTACTATTCACATTGAGCAACAGTTGTTTGTTTCTTCTTTCTGTTGTAACCTAGAAAGGGTTACTGAATGAGGAATAACCAAAACAGAGGTTGGAAATAGAATGGTAATCATTATAACATCAACAAAATACAATACTTGCCAGCAGCTTGAAGTAGGTAAACCACTGCTAGTGGTGGACTATTTAGACAGCATATTATCCCCATTACTATAGTGTCCAATGTATTTATGAGGATTGAGTCATACCCATTCGTGATCATAGGTATGGTATATAACACATAGTAAATGCATTTTCCAATGCCTTTTCAAGTAAAATCATTTTCCAATGCATTTTCATAATAAAATCACTTTCCAATGCTTTTTCAGCGTAAAATCACTTTCCATTGCATTTTCATAATAAAATCACTTTCCAATGTATTTTCATAATAAAATCACTTTCCAATGTATTTTCATAATAAAATCCCTTTCCAATGCATTTTCATAATAAAATCCCTTTCCAATGCATTTTCATAATAAAATCACTTTCCAATGCTTTTTCAGTGTAAAATCCATTTCCAATGCATTTTCATAATAAAATCACTTTCCAATGCATTTTCATAATAAAATCACTTTCCAATGCATTTTCATGATAAAATCCCTTTCCAATGCATTTTCATAATAAAATCACTTTCCAATGCTTTTTCAGTGTAAAATCCGTTTCCAATGCATTTTCATAATAAAATCACTTTCCAATGTATTTTCATAATAAAATCCCTTTCCAATGCATTTTCATATTAAAATCACATTCCAATGCATTTTCATAGTAAAATCACTTTTCAATGTATTTTCATAATAAAATCACTTTCCAATGCATTTTCATAATAAAATCACATTCCAATGCATTTTCAAGAACAATCATTTTCCAATGCATTTTCATAATAAAATCACTTTCCAATGTATTTTCATAATAAAATCACTTTCCAATGCATTTTCATAATAAAATCCCTTTCCAATGCATTTTCATAATAAAATCACTTTCCAATGCATTTTCATAATAAAATCACTTTCCAATGCATTTTCATAATAAAATCACATTCCAATGTATTTTTTCATAATAAAATCACTTTCCAATGCATTTTCATAATAAAATCCCTTTCCAATGCATTTTCATAATAAAATCACTTTCCAATGCATTTTCCAGTAAAATCATTTTCCAATGCTTTTTCATAGTAAAATCCGTTTCATATGCATTTTCATAATAAAATCACTTTCCAATGCATTTTCATAATAAAATCATTTTCCAATGCTTTTTCAGTGTAAAATCCCTTTCCAATGCATTTTCATAATAAAATCACTTTCCAATGCATTTTCATATTAAAATCACATTCCAATGCATTTTCATAGTAAAATCCGTTTCATATGCATTTTCATAATAAAATCACTTTCCAATGCATTTTCATAATAAAATCATTTTCCAATGCTTTTTCAGTGTAAAATCCCTTTCCAATGCATTTTCATAATAAAATCACTTTCCAATGTATTTTCATAATAAAATCACTTTCCAATGCATTTTCATAATAAAATCACATTCCAATGCATTTTCATAATAAAATCACTTTCCAATGCATTTTCATAATAAAATCACATTCCAATGCATTTTCATAATAAAATCACATTCCAATGCATTTTCATAATAAAATCACTTTCCAATGCATTTTCATATTAAAATCACATTCCAATGCATTTTCATAGTAAAAGCCCAGTTATAGCCCACCCTGTTTCCACTGAGTCCAAAAACACACTGCCTGTCCTAGGGATCGAACTCATAATTTTTATGTGACCGAATTTGAAACCAACACTTTAATCTACTATTTAATCCACTATTGTCTCATGATAGTAACCATAACTGTAATGAGGATGACAGTCTGCATGTAAATAATGAAAACTCCTCATCCCAGAAATTCAGTCAGAAACAGCTAAAATGACAAGTATTTTTGCATAGGTCATTTTTCAGTTAGGCCATTTACCATTTAGGTCATTTGTCATTTAGGTCATTGGGTCATTTGCCATTTAGGTCATTTGCCATTTAAGTCATTTAGGTCATTTGCCATTTAAGTCATTTGCCATTTAGGTCATTTGCAATTTAGGTCATTTGTCACTTAGGTCATTTGCCATTTAGGTCATTTAGGTCATTTGCCACTTAGGTCATTTGTCATTTAGATCATTTAGGTCATTTGCCATTTAGGTCATTTCCCCTTTAGGTCATTTGCCATTTAGGTCATTTGCCTATGTTTCTATTAATGATATTTCCATTCTTCGCATTTAGTTTGACACAATTTTTTTATATACAAGAATTCATCCAATGCAAGACTCAAGAGCCACTCAAAGTAGAGTGTTACTGAATGAGATGCATGATAGAAACGAAAGAGGAGGTGGTAGGAAGTGAATATTATGAGGATACTGAAGAAAAGATAAAAAGTTTTCCTGGATTTGATGTTCAATTAGTTAAATTAAATTTTGCCAAAATCATAATTGCTTAACCCACCAACACATCATTTTCTATTCAGATTGTTACTGACTAATTAATTAATTAAAGGAAATTTCACCAAATATTTTATATAATTTATGTTTAGTGTTTAATTTGTTATTTCTAACTGCAAGTAATTTACAAACAGTTTTTAAAAGTCTATCAAAATCTCAAAATGGCTTCACACAAACTGAGTAAATATTTGTTCCTGGGATTGGGTATTGAATAAACAGTTACCTTGATGGAATCCATTAATTTCTGCAAGTCATTGCTATATTTTTGTTTATTTGCCTGGGCACGTCGATCTGTGTCACTTTGCACTGATCGTTCAAATTCTACCCTTTGTGAATGTTCTTGTTGAATCATCTTAAGAGAGAAGAAAAAGAAAAAATGGAAAACAAATGAAGCCAATCAGAAGATCAAATATCAAAAAAGAAAAAATGACTGTAAAAATATTTTTAATCAAAAAGTTCATTCTCTTATCAGATATCTCCTTTCAAATTCTTTAAACCTCAGTCAAATTGACCTAAGGTATAGATTCATTTTAACCCTTATATGGTGGGCAACATCAACTGATATTTCATTGGCAATCAATGGATATCATTCAGTGATAATTTAAAATTTTCCTAACAAAACAGGCAGAATTGACTCCCGATTAGATTCTAAATGATAAATTAGCAACTCAAGGATTAATGAAGTTATAGCATTTGTCTATAAATAAATCTTAACAAATAAGTCAAAGACAATGCTATGTCTGCCTGTACACTTCTCAAAGACAAAAGTGGCAAAAAATAGTGATAACTTAGTGCAAAGAATTTACAATTCCATAGAGCATGGAATCTTTCAAGGAGTATCATATTGTTAAAAATATTAAATTTAGTTTTTGTAACATGAGAGAAAATAGTTTACATTCTGGCTGCAAATGAATTCAGACGTGTCTCTCATGTAAAGTATCCCAAAAAGAAAATGGCGGCTTTACAAGTCATACATTTAACAAAAATAGGTGTTGGAGCCAGATATTTTTCCACCAATGAAAATTTAACCTGTCACTCAATCTATAAAACATGCAACATAACAGTGTGAGTGTGGTAGAGAACAAGAGACATGTGTTTTTGGACTTACACTACACTGTTTTTTGAAAGAAATGAATTAGAGAATTTTATTACCAGAAAAAAGAAACTGACTACAAGCTATTTTGGCACTTAACACTCATGGACCAATTCGATTTCATACCAGAATTTGATGGTTCTTCCACTGGCCTATGCAAATTGAAAGAGCCAACAACAGTCATTCCTTTGAGGCTATCAGGGG
Source organism: Acanthosepion esculentum (assembly GCA_964036315.1). Classification (NCBI taxonomy): domain Eukaryota; kingdom Metazoa; phylum Mollusca; class Cephalopoda; order Sepiida; family Sepiidae; genus Acanthosepion; species Acanthosepion esculentum. Next base: position 18,561,260 of record OZ038508.1, on the reverse strand, counting down.
ACACCTACACTGTGTACCAGCAGCTTAAAGTGGAAGAAAAAACAACGTCACCAAGATAAAATGAGCCTGAGTATGATGGCGTGTGTAATGGTTTAGCCATGTTTGTTGCGTGTCGAAGGGCTGTTCCCCACAATTATTTATTTTTGTTTACGAAAGGTGTGGAAATCATTAGCAATGGTGAAATACAAAAAGGAAAATGGAGTTAAAAACATAACAATTGAATTTAGTAAGTATTGAAATTACATGCATGCGAACTGATAAGTGAGACTGAGTTGCGTCCCTTTGATTAGGTAGTATTTGTACCTAGACTCATAACGAAAGAGTTGATTATTAAAATGCAGTTTAGATGATTGAGTTGCATGTTTGGAATTGTGTATTGTGCAAGTTGGATAAAATATGCTAGTATCATACTTGCATGAATTGTTGTAAAGTTCTTTAACGTCTGACTGCATAAGTCAAGACGGGAGTTCTTTAAGAGTCACATTTTAGCAGAGGTGTTGAGTGACGTAGAGAAGTTAGGTTCGAGAGTCTGCGTCGAAACAGAGAGAGCAAGAATCCTCTGAGAGAATCACATGTGTTGGGTTTTTATATCATGGTTGTATCATGTGAGAGGCTCCGAATTGAGTTGGCACCTAAATTGATCTTGCGCATGGGAGCCATCTGATTGGCCGATACTGACAAATCAGCAAGATGGATTGACAGTGATTAACCAATGAATGCCTGTTGGTTATTGTAAGTATGATGTTGATAAAATGTAACAGGAAGAGTGCATTTCCTAGCCAGATTAAAAGTTGCAGGAACTAAAACTTTTAATATGTAAAAGTATAGTGTGTGCCTGTGGGCATGTGTGACAACTGTGGTTAGAAATGGACTCTGAAAATGTGTGCGGTGTGTAGCACTATGTGAGTGAATGTATGTCGATGTAATGTACGCGTGAAATGTGCTGTCATTGTAATGTACGCGTGAGTGTGAGTAGGAGATCATCATGATGTACGCATGAATTTGAGTGAGTCATGTTGAATAAAGTTGAATAGAATGCCCAAGTGTATTGAGAAGAATCGCCGAATTGTTGAAGAGATTGTTGAGAAGCTAGCTTAATTCTCTGAAGATCTGAAAAATTCTGTGAGTCGAATTTGCGCATCGATCTGTTGAACGTCATGGCGAGGTTGAAAAATAAATTTTGCTTATTAGTGATTAAGTAAATCTTTACAGCAAATTTTATGTGAAAGATGCGTTGAAAAATGTGGTTTGAAACAGTGAGTCGTTTGAAATAAATGATTCTGAGACAGTGAGTCGTCCGAGGAATGATTTCGAGACAGTGGGTCGTTCGAAAAAATGTTGTAAGGCATGGGAAGCAAGCAATGGTGTGAAAGAGTGTCCACGTGGTGTAGAATTAATTGTATGCGCGTGCTTTTTTGAGTTTCAGGATTGAACAGGATGCGATTGTAATGACCAGTTGCAAGTAGTGAGAGAATGTGGAATTTGAAATATTAGTAGTGACGAATAACGGGCATGCAAATTCTCACAGTGATGTGGCATCGAATGTTGAAACAGTGAGTCATCCAGAGAAAAGTGTACGTTCATTCCAGTAAAACTTGAGTTTGCTTCCATGTCAGAATAATGCTGTGCAGTAGAAAATACCATAGAAGGTTGTTTGAACGATTGAGGCTTGTTGTCACTTGTCACCAATATTTCGAAATAATTAATTTTCGTCACATTTAGTGGTTATGTTATTGATCTGAAAGAAAAGGGTGTACAGCGTGCGTATTAGGATATGTTGACGAAGTGAGGTCGTCTGACGGCCTGTTGAGGAACTTGCCACGTTGGCCTGACATCTGATATTTAGTCTGTGTGTACACACGTGGTGATGAATAAGAAATTTTGGTTGAGACGTCGGAATTATCAATTATGTTGAGACGTCAGGGTTGCCAGATTTTGTTTTTTTCCTGTAGGAACGTCGGAGTACCCATTTTTGCTGCTGCTGAGTTAAACATCGGGTTTAACACTTCTGTTGTTGCCGGTAGTTTGAACGTCAATGGTACCAAATATGTTGGTTTAAACCTTGTTGATTTTGATATTCATTGGTTAGAGTAGGCTTGAACGTTGTTAGTCACCAATTATGTAGCAGTCTCTCCTGAAACGATGGAGCTTTCCTATAAACAATGGGTTCACCAAATATGTAGCGGACCTTTCTTGAAACGACGGAGTCACCAAACTTGTAGTGGAATGGGCCCTGAGTATGATGGCGTGTGTAATAGTTTAGCCATGTTTTTTGCGTGTCGAAGGGCTGTTCCCCACAATTATTTATTTTTGTTTACGAAAGGTGTGGAAATCATTAGCAATGGTGAAATTCAAAAAGGAACATAGAGTTAAAAACATAACAAGTGAATTGATTAAATATTGAAATTACATGCATGCAAACTGATAAGTGAAACTGAGTTGTGTCCCTTTGATTAGGTAGTATTTGTACCTAGACTCATAATGAAAGAGTTGATTATTAAAATGCAGTTTAGAAGATTGAGTTGCATGTTTGGAATTGTGTATTGTGCAAGTTGGATAAAAGATGCTGGAATTATACTTGCATGAATTGTTGTAAAGTTCTTTAACGTCTGACTGTGTTAGTCAAGATGGGAGTTCTTTAAGAGTCACATTTTGGCAGAGGTGTTGAGTGATGTAGAGAAGTTAGGTTCAAGAGTCCGCATCGAAACAGAGAGAGCAAGAATCCTCTGAGAGAATCACACATGTTGGGTTTTTATATCATGGTTGTATCACGTGAGAGGCTCCGAATTGAGTTGGCGCCTAAATTGATCTTGCACATGGGAGCAATCTGATTGGCCGATACTGACCAATCAGCAAGCTAGATTGACGGTGATTAACCAATGAATTCCTGTTGATTATTGTACATATGATGTTGATAAAATATAACAGGATGAGTGCATTTCCTAGCTATGGGGAAACTGGTTGACATGGAAGATTCCACAAGCCCTTCATACTGACTTAGAGCAGACCTGTTTGTGGCATATCAACAGTTTATTAGGTGCTGACTACTCCTTGGCAAAATAGTTGATATCTATACCTTGCTGATTTAGAAAAACTTTTTGAGGGGGCATTAATGACCGGATGCTGAGGTGCACCTTTGTAGCAGGATTTCCAAAGGATGTCAGTCAGTTGTTGTGAGCAACATCCAGAATGAATGAACTATTGACCAATCAGCTATTGGCCTGAGCTCGAGCCAATCACAAGGAAGTGGAACCAGTGATAGCAACAGCAAGAATGAACATCAGAGCAGTATCCCAACCAGAGAAACATACACCATGATTCCTCTGTCATTGGCAGTGATGATAATTCCCATATGTTACAAATGTGATGGTCCAAAACACTTCGCAAGGAAGTGATAGAGTCAAAGTGGTGTGGGGAACATGAGTCGGGGATCACAGAGACAGCTGAGGTGTTATCGATGCAATAAGCTGGATCTGGTGGTGCGGAATTGTTTGGAAAATGGATCCAGAGACAAGGTATCATCGCCAACCTTGTCCTCTGTAAGACAGTAAACGTACCATTATCTGTGGTCTGAAAACAGGTAGACAGTGTACAGTGTTCAGCACTTGTTGACACTGGATGTTCCCAGTCAACAATTAGTGTGTATTGCTGTCAATCATGGAGGAGGCAATGCATACTTAGTGTCAATTGGTGGTGTGTCCCAAGCATGCTGTGTAGCTGGAGTGGTTACAATTCACACAGAGCAAGGTAACCATATTGAAGTCGGTGTTTTGTTCATGCAAGAAAAACTTCTTGGCTATGATCTGCTAATTGGGATCAATGCCATACAAGCATTAGGTGGCACTGTGATTACATCAGCTGGAAATGTGCAGCTTGGTAGAAAGAAAGATTTGTGTGCAGCAATCTCCATTGAAGAACCTGACTTCTGTGCTACGTTTGACCACAAAGAGAGAAAAGCCTGGACTACAAGGTGGATGTGGGCCATGAATAAAGTACTACAGCAGTTACAGGATACAATTCCAGAATATGCAGTATCTAACAAGATCAGGGCTGCATATGAAGAGGAGTTGCAAACATGGATTGCTAACAACTAGCTGATTCCATACCCCCAGACACAACTAGGACCCTCCAAGGGCCTGATCTTCCTGATGGCTGTTGCTCAGCCCAATAAAGACAACGTTTGTCCAGCCTTGGATTACCAAGAATTGAACTGCCATGTGGATGCCTTCACTGCAGACACAGACATATGCATTGCCAAATTACAGGAGTGGCACCAGCAAGGCATTACTGTGGCTTTGCTTGATCTACAGAGGGCATATCTCCAGATACAGATCCATGAGTCACTGTGGTCATTTCAAATGCTAATAATCAAAGGAAAAAGGTACTGCTTGACATGTGTAGGATTCAGTCTCAATGTGGCACCTCTCATTATGAAAGCTATTGTCAAGACTGTGTTGTCTCAAGAGGAAGTGATATAGAGAGCCACCTCATCTTATAGTGATTATATATGTGAATGAAAGCATAACATCTGTGGATGAGGTCAAGTTGACCAGTAAGGACCCCAAGCGCCTAAAAGATGGAGCTCTAGCATTGGACCTAGAAGTCTGGGAGGAGCACAACACTCTACAGTAGAAGTGATGGAATACAGTTCCAGAACTCCCTGCCATAATTATGCACTGTAACATCTTTTCCATTTATAGAAAATTTCACTGTCAAAACTGTTAAATGTAGGCATCTCTTCTACTCCAATAGCTTCATGTTTCACACTTCTCGCCTGTGGAACTCCTTCTCCTTTTCCTTTTTCCCTGATATATATCATTCCCAACTATTCAGATGTAATGTCAATCAACGTCTCCAGATGCCCTGATCTATCCCCGATCCTTCTCTTCATTCTTTCTTCTATCATTCCTATTTTCTCTCGCTCCAACTCTCTTTAACTCCTTGCATGCTAGTGGATTCTTGCCTTGCTTGGGGTGAAATTTTTAAATATATATATATATATATAATAAAACAGACCACTTTAAGGTTCCATATAATAAATTATTTCACCAACAGCCCCTTTAAAGGACAGCAGATCATCAGATTTTATTTCCAAAGGTTGAAACGAAAAATGAAAAGAAATTTACACATTTATGACGGGCAGTAATAAGTAAATTAATGAAGTGAGTGTGTGAGGGAGTGAAGGGGGTAGAGAGACATGATTGAGTTAGATGTAACATTTCTATTCTTTCAAATTTAAATTTTTATTTTTAGAGGAAATCCAGACATTGACACATTAAATCTGTTAACGGAAGTTATATATTGATATGGGAGGGGGATAGGACAAAAAGGCATAAAGAGAAAGCGAGAGAAAGAGAGAGAAAGAAGTTGTGGTAAAGTGTCATTAACTTTCTTTGGAATGGCTGCTATTTTTTGCTTTTGAGAGTTCATAAATATTATGATTTTTTATATAAGTTTGAATGTTTAAGCAGTGTAAGGAATTTAATTATATGTTAGTTAAAGTTTTTTTTAAAAACTTTATTATAAAAATTTGGGGGATTTAATATGAAATAGTCGATTAGAAAAATAGTCATAGAATTTACATTAAAACACTAAAAAAAAATTATATATATATATTTGTGTATTTAGGTAGCAAATTCTCTTTTAGGCATGTCTGATTGAATAAGTTACAGACATTATGTCTGCTAAATTTTAATAAAATCCGTTCATACTCGCGAATAACCTTCCATGTATTGATGTTAAAGGATGAGAGAAATGTGCGATAGCTGTTTTAAATTTCTTTTATTATAACATAGAGGAAAAAATTTCATAATGGATAATTTTTTCATGTTCTAATGAACCTTCGGCACATTGTCAACCGTTTTGCATTTAAAAGCATAATGAAAAAATTACAGCAATGGATAACAACACACATCTTTGTATAAATACTTATACTAATGAACAACATATAGTTTTGTACCACTTGCACCCCCGAAGATGATCTTGGAAGAAGATCGAAAGTACTTGGGAAATGAAAATAAAAAAAATTTAAACAGTTATAGCACATTTCTCTCATCAATTATTCTCAATTCATGGAAGGTTATTCGTGAGTATAAACGGACTTTATTAAAAATTAGAAGACATAATGTCTGTAATTTATTCAACCAGACATAAGTATATTTATATATATATATACATAAAAATAGAAATATGCAAACTATTGTTGCTTGTAGTAGAAATAAAATACAAAATGAATGTTGTGAATTAAAAATCATGTTGTGACTTCATTCATTTTTTCGTACTCTATCACAATAAACTATCGCACATGATATGAAACCTCTGGAAATGTGTTCAGGTCAAAGCAAAAGCCAGGATTTCAATTTCTAATTTTTAAGACAGTCAGGTTTACCACATGGGAAATCTGTGATAATCTTCTGTCTTTCATGTGACCCTGGAGCTAAATTAAACTCATTAATAACTATCTATATAAGAATCTAAAGAGCTGGTGGATCCTCATGTTCGGACACACAGAATCCAAATGCTTCCCTGTTCAAATAAAGTGAAATTTAAAAAAATGAAATACCTAGGTAAAGAAATTTCTATAAAAAAAATAAACTAAGCTTGACACAAAAGTACCTGCCAAGACATTGATCACCAATTGTGCCTTCCATAAACATTTTTTCCATTTGGACCACACTCAAACTTCTGCTCTTGTTTGTGTGAATTACTGAGTACTCTTAGATTTTTGTCTTTTAGTAGGAAATGAATGAGGAACACTAAAACTGTGCGACAATTTTTATATATTATGCTTAATAAATAAATAAAAAAGATCTGAAAATATCCAACCTTCTCAAGCTGCTGAAATTTTTCTTCAATTTCCTCTTTTATTGTGATTTCTTTATGATTCAACCTTTTACTGACATCGTCCAGGTCATCCTGCAATTGGCCTTGTAGCCTCTGCCAGGAATAATCCTTACCATGTTCTTGGTCATTTTGAAGTTGGTTAATCTGCCGTGTAGAATCATCTAGTTTTCGCATTTGCAGATTCATGCTACTTTCCATTTCACTTAATCTAAGACAAACACAAATTTAATAGAAAAAAATGTATTTATAACAAACAGTATATAAGCCGGGTGGGAGGGCGTCTTTATGTTTACATTTTGTGTCTGTATGTACATGTGTCTATCAATTTGTTTGTTTATCCAAATTGTGTGTGTGTGTGTGTGTGTGTGTGTGTGTGTGTGTGTCTGTGTGCATGTGTGTGTGCGTGCGTGCACGTGTGTCTATGTGTGTGCGTGTGTGTGCACGTGTGTGTGTGTGTGTGTGTGTGCTACGCACTTTTACTTAATTTATAACAAACAGCTCTTAAATAAAGTGCTTACGCATGTGCATTTCTTTATGTGTTTGCGTATGTTTCTTTCTGCGAGTGAGTTAAACACTCTCTTCCTTAATTTTATTCCATCTATTCAATAACTTGTGTATAACTCAGTTTTGAATAATACCCTCCTGTAGCCAATTCACCAAATTCTAGAAAAAGTATTCTCTCTATTCTCAAACTTTTTATGCTTCAAAATCTGAATAATATATAAATTGTTCAATAATTCTCATTAAAATCACTTTTTATAATTTACAGCCTCAAAATAAACTGAAATATTTTTCACAAGAAAAAATATAAATCAAACATATTACTCTGTAAATTTCACTGAATTTGCTTCTATTTCGGGATTTACTCAGAATTTTAAATTTCAGCCTTTAGGATTTTCTTCTAGAATTGAGTCTTTATAAAGTGGATCAAAGATCTAAAACTCTTTCTTACATGAAACATTTTTTTTTAAATAGTAAAAAATAAGTCCATTCTGTTCTGTACATATTTCTAGTGGCTGCCATTGTTAACCACAGTTCAACATTCATTTAAAATATTAACTTGATTTGATGAAAGAAATGCAAGGCCTGATCAAAAAGTAGCAGGACTCCTGCTATGTTAATGGAGTTAAAGGGCACAGAGTAAATCTTCTTGAACTTTGCACCCTCACAGATATGCACACTAAGTTATAACATTCTTACTCACTTTTGCTGTTTATAGCAGTGCTTGGAAGGTAAGTGTGTAAAGCATGGCCATCTCACCACATCATGGAGGTTCAATTAATGACCATAGCTTCTGCAGCAGTTTTTGACCAAGAACAACCATCCCCCAGGTCTGGCAACTACCATATTCCCCAGACCTCATCCCGTGTAACTTTTCCCTCTTCAAAAAGCAAATGCTACTTGAAAGAAACAAGATTTCAAGGTGTTGTGTTAATCCAAGAGAATGTGACAGGGCAACTGCTTGTTATCCCAAAAAAGAGTTCTAGGAATGCTTGCATCAATAGAAACAATGCAATAAAGAGTGTAGCTTCAGAAGGGAACTACTTTGAAGGAGATTAAATGCCGAATCAATGTGTGTTGTAGTTGCACCAGTTCCAATACTTTTTGATTAGACTTCATATATTCGTGCCAGAATAAAAAAGATGCTGGAAGAATAATTGGTTCTTGTATTGCACCAGAAAATACCAAACTCTTGCTGCCATGCACTATCTTTACCAAAGACAGATCAGGCCAAGAATTGTGTATTACTGCTGCCAAATCTGGGCTAGTGCTGCCCAATCCTCACTGTCCAGCTTTGAGAAAGTTCAAAAGTGCTTATGCGGCCTTGTGGGTGAGGAATTATTCTTCACCCTGCAGCCCCTATCCCCCAGACAAAACACTGCCAGCCTTTCATTACTCTATTGCTAATACTATGACAGATGTCCAGATAAATTACATTCCTTAGTTCTACCAACTCAGACCTTCACAGCTCGGACCTGTCATGCCATATTCAAGGAGAATGACATGGCAAGGAGAAATGTTTTCCCTGACAGCTACAATCTTGGTCCTTTTAAGTCCAGGGTTAACTAATATCTATCCTATTCATCCTCATAATACTTCCCTAACAATCTCACTTAGTAACCTTCTACCTTGAGTGGCCCTTAGGCCTTATATTAGGTGAACTATCAGTACACAAAAAAATAAATAAAACACTGTCAACTACTCTGTATATTTTTATACATTTATATTTAGCCTATGTGAACAATTGGGAATGTGAGGGTTACCCTGGCAAGGAGGTTCCCAACTAGTATCCAGTTGGCAGACAAAAATAAAGTGAGTTGTAACTCAATACATCTTCACAGGCAAGCCTATTCTGTGACTCCTGATTGGCTGCTGATTCTGTTGTAGATACTATGCTCAATAAATATCCATCATTATTCCATGAATCTATTCCCTCACAGGTTCGCATCCTGTTCACAGTGCCATTTAGAGTTTAGTAGTGGCAAACGATAATAATCGACTGTAATAGAAGTTGAGTCCTATTGAGCAAGTGTACAGTTTTGACAGTCAGACTCAACTTCCATTACAGTTGAGTATGTCTGTTGCTACTACCAAATTCCTCAATTGCTCAGTAAGACTCAACTTCTATTACAGTCGAGTATTATCGTTTGCCACTACCAAATTCTACACTATGCTTCAATCTTACTACTGTCAAAATTCTAATCTTTAACTTCAGTTCTAATCTAAAGCCTTATTTGATATTTATTCCTTATAATTTCAATAAGCTTATCATTGGGATCATAATTCTAAACTTCTTTATAATATTGCAGAATTTTGAATGGAAGGTTTTGTTGAGAAACAAACAATGTGAAATGCTAAATATACCTATATAGAAATAAAGTTTTTAAAACCAAATTTTATAAGTAATATTTTTTTATGGGCTGATGTTAACCTGTACATAGAAATGTTAAGAGATTCACATATGAAAAATATTCACCAACTGAAAAAAATACTTCTATTCCAACTAATATAAATAAATATTTTAATGAAAATATACAATATTATTGCCAAAATTATCCTTGTTTCTGTAAAGGACTATAACAATAAATGGTAAATGTTTTCTTCTTACTGCCAACTTCAGTTTCTCAGTTTATAGAATGTAAAGAAATTTTTCCTTAGTCAGTATTTCCATAAATGGGCTGATGTGGCAAAAAAATACAGCGCCTTGCTTACCAAATTTATTGTTCCATTGTTAAACATTATTCTAATTTTGACCAGTATTTTTTTCATTGTAATCTTAGTTGCTTTTTTTGCAGCTTTCTCAAACTATTGTTTTATCGCAGTGAGAAAACAACACCATAGATTATCAGTGTAATAAAAAGTAACTGAAATTGAAATAAAAGGAATATAGATAAAAATTTCTAATAATGATTGACAATGTTTTATTTAATAAAAACAAAATCAAAAAAGATAATATTGCAGTTCAAATATTCTCAAAAATTGGGCCTGACTTCTAAATGAAACTTATCATAGATTATTTTTAGACCAAAGATTATGGGTTGACTAATCCACAATATCAATGTATGCAGAAACATATCTGATAAATAATTTTTCTTACTTGCGATTTAAATTTTGTTCCATGGAAATCCGTTGTTGTGCTTCTTGTTCAAACTTTTGTCGCATGAACAAAAGGCTTTCTTTCAATTCACCTACTCTGAGGACAAGAAAAGGAAAAAAGAATCAAATGTGTGAAATTAAAGAAACATATGTTGTAATTTTACACAAAAAAGAAACAGTAATTTTATGTAAAGAAAAACCAAATATATTTAGTCTGAATACTGGATGTAGTAATGAATGGACGTGTTTTTTTTTTCCTTTCTTCTGGAAAGTTTAGGAAAGCTATGATCATTTTTTTTATTTCTTCTTATGTTTATTTTTTTTTATACTTTAATTCTTATATTATTATTCATTTATTATCTCCATTCTTAAAAATACATTTTTTTTTAAAATATGTATTTTTATACATATCTAATTTCATGTTAATATTACTTTGATTTCAATTCTTGGGATAGCCTTAAGAGAGATTTTAATAATTTAGTAATTCCCTGCAAAGGGTCTAGAGATTTATTTGATAACCTTCCTAGAGATGGTGTCTTGATAAAAGGGCCCAGCCTCCTGTGCTGTGAAGAGATTAATAGGAATAGAGAGGTTCACCTATCACTAGGCCAGTACACATATGTTTATTCAACAGGAGTAGAGATTTGATCCTTGTTTCCTGTTTAGGAAATGGCTTACCAGTTGTTTCTTCCATGCTCATAATGATTTAACTGTCTTAACTTAAATCAGTGGCTACAACTTTTCATTATGAGAGTACTGGGTTGGCAGTTTTCTGGTTCCTTCCGACTGGTAGTAAGGAGCCCAAACTCTTTGGTAGTGCTCACAAGGGCTGCTCTGATCAACAGTCACATAAGATAGGGGTATTTGTAGTACCATGTGACACAAGGATAGGTATCCTTGCATGCATAACTCTGAGTCCACATTGCTTTAGTCTTAGCCAACTTCTGGCCAGTTTGTATTGCCATAGACGATAGATAGTGACAATTATTTTGGCCTTTTTTTTCTTCTTAAAACAAAATCTTCTTATGACAGATACAATGAAAAGAAATATGTGTAAACCAGTTAACAAAAAAGCACCTACCCCTCCATCAAACATTCTTACTCCAATATTTGTGACAAACTCTGTAGTGTGGAATCTTTTCTCTTGAAATGTTCTCCAGACATTTTTGCAAAACTAATTTAAATTCTTCTATTATTTACCAATGAATTCTTTCTTGAAGGCTATCTTCCTCTTTTATCAAAAGAAATTCTATGCATGGCCATGGTGTTTATATTCAAGGAAATCTCCCAGTTGCAAGGGAATTGTCTCCTGAGTCCCCAAGTGATTATTTCATGTTCTTTCGACTTTTTTTATTGCAAAATTTTGTGTTTGGTGGTTTTAATGCTCATCATGTCAAGTGTCTTAATCTTTCTAATGTTACTGATGTTGTCAGCATTCAAACTTTTAATTTTTCTGTTGCTCAGTCACTGGGTCAAATAGTGAATTTCTCTACTTGTTTCCCTAATAAATCTGTTCAACATTCTTCTTTACTTGATTTGTTCCTTACCTCCTCTCCTAGCTCTTGTTGAGCATCACAACTCTGTCCTTCTGGCAGTTCAGATCATGCTGCAGTGTCTCTTGATATTTCTTTTGAGTTGTCTATTAGATTGGAACAGGCTATGCACAAGATTTCTTTCTGTTACCAGTGCACAGATTGGGATTCAATTCGTGACTTTCTTTCATACACCCCTTGGATTGATATTCTTAACCTTCCTATTGAGAATTGTGCCATAGTGGTTTATTTTTGGGTTAATGTTTACATCAAACATTTTGCACCTTCTCATAAATGCCAAGTGAAACCCCAATCTTCTCGTTGGTTTACACTGGCCTGTTCCACTGATATAGCCCACAGCAATCATTTTTTCTGGGTGTACCAGTATGATACTTCTGATTACAACAGATGCGTGTCTGTGTCTGCTTACAATAATGGCAGCTCTGTAATAGTGTGTTAAGTAAGAGTATGTCTTCTATTCTTCCACTCTTCACTATAAAACCATAAACATCATAAAACTTTCAAATTCTGAAGAAGACCAGTATGCCAAACCTTGTCAAATGCCTTCAAGATAATTAAAGCAACTGGCCAATCTTCACCATTCTCATTTGAAGCTTGATAGTCTCTTTCAGCAATAACCATTAACATATCATCGGTTGACTTTGAAAACTGAATGTCATATTGTTTGTCTAATAGACAATCCTGTGAGGTGAGATGCTTAAGCAATTCAGATTTGATTAGAACCTCTAGGAAATTGCCAAAAAAAAGGGAGAAGATTAACAGGTTGATTGTTCAAAAGATCGAGTTTGATTAAGTTCTTAGAAGCAGGAACAACAGAAGAGGATTTCAAACAGGCTGGTAAGCATGAAACTGCAAGGCATTTATTGTAGATTTTAGAGAGAACAGGTGCCAGTTGGGGATCACTTTAGGACAATTGTAGGGATACCATCAAATCTGCAGGCTTTGTGGGGATTAAGATAGCAGAAATCATGGATAGAGTTATAAGCATATCACAAAATATAGATTCAGTTCTATGTGAAAAGTTAGACAAAGATATTCCAGATGAGCCAAGTATGAGGCTGTCAACTCCACCCTGTTAAAACCTATTTGCTACAGAGACCTCACCAGCAACACCTTGCACATTGGAGCTCTGGCCCTATTCTCTATAGGGGATTCTAACAGTATGAAGAACAAGGAAGAGGGTAAAAAGTACAGATATTCCTTGTCAATGTTCTGTGCATGTGAAAGTACAAATCAGAGTAAAATAAGCAAATCATTTGATGAAAGAAAAAAATTTAACTAAAAATTTATCCTACCTGCTATCCATTTGCTCTCTGAGAATAGAAACAGACGTGTCGTTTTGATTATGAAGATTTTTTGAAAAGGAGTCTTGCTGCAAATAAACAAATCTCATTTTTAGTCATAAATAATTGTTTTTCAGTTTTCTTCGGGTTATTTATTAATGATTATTCTTTCCCTACAGATGAAGATATTGATTACAAAGAAAAATCTTATTTAAAAATCAAACATTAACTTTAATCTTCTTAATAAATCAATTTTAAACTATCCAAAGTTATCCTAAAACCTTTTTCTTAGGTTATCAATATATTAAGAAAAGGTTGTTGATTTTATTAATATTTCAATATATATATATCTGACTGATCATAAATCGATCCTTGGTCCGCACATGATTATCATGAGTGTTGCTGTCAACCCAAAACCATGTGAGTTTCAAAGTTCTCATAGCCTGAGTAAGCTCTATTTCAAATTTTAACCAATTATAATTGTCTTCCTAATGACCCAATTCCAAATGGCCTAGATCAGATTCCCATCAGTAAACAAAATTGTTCTGACCTAATTTCGCTGTTCAAATCTACTCCGATTTCAATAAAGAAAAAATATATGTGTGTGTTTCCCAAACTCTCTCTCTGTTACAAATTTCAGCATTGTTAAATCAGGGTGAGGCTAATATTCACCAAATAAGTCAACCTAACCACAAATTAATCAGTATCACTTCTATCAAACCATCAAATTCTGAATGCCTAGAGGACTGATATATATTATAAACTATTTTTCTCTTGTTGATACTGAAAATGTTTATTTACATGCAAATATATGATGTGTGTATAGAATAGAGTTTTTCAAATTTACATAATTAACATAGGTGGAGTTATTTACTTTACAAAGCAAAAACAACAAGAAGATATGCAACTACATACAACAAGGCGATGTTCATTTTCCAGACGCTTTGACATATGCATCATTTCACTAACGGCATTAGAGAATTTGGATCCTTGACTGTCAACTTTGTTGCTTAATTGACGAAGACCTCCACTCATCTCTGACAGCAAAATTTCCATTTGTTTCTTTGATTGGATCACATCCTCCAGTTGAGCCTGGAATTCATTAATTCTGTCAAAAACAAAAAGGACATTAATTACAAAGATTGTTTAAATTTTATCATTTTATTCCATTAATAGAAAGATGATATTTTTTTTCTTTTTCTCTCTGCACTTAAATAGAAAAAGCTAGAAACTTGAAGCTTATGATGACAGCTAATAATAGGATAAGCACAAGATATTTTGAAGTTTTTTTAAAACCAAAGACATTAAACATTTTTAATCTATAATGCATTCAATTAAATACATAAAAATCAACTGTCTTCTTGATTCCTCTTCTTTTATTTTTCTCATTCCTTAATAAGTTTTCTTTTTTTTATTCTTTCACATTTAGTAACCGCTTGTGTCTTAGTGGCTTTATTATCTTACTTAAGGTGAAATGATTAAAAACAAAAAGGCGATTGACAATGTGGTTTCTTGCACTATATTCTCAACATTTCTGATACCAAATTCCTTAGTCTCTTCCTCAAGAAAATGTTTCTGACAAATTTATGTTCTCATTAACAAGGTTATAAACTAGAATTGAACAGCTCGACTCCTGATGAAGATGATCCCATTGTCATGATAAAGACTTATGTAGAACTAACCACACTTTTCAAAAGAAATGAGGACAGAGAAATGATGCAGAACAAGTCTTCCACAGGTTTGAGCCTTTCTTAGGTTTTCCTTCTCCTATACTGGTTGTCAACAAAGGCTATGGAGTCCAGTCTATTCTGATATTTAACCTATATCAGGAGAAAGATGGATTCACACCTTTCCCAAGAGAACGAAACAGAATTTGTATTTGGTTTGGCAATTTCACTTCATGGATTGAAAACCATTACAGTAACTGCACATCCAAAACTGTACATTATATATATATATATGTGTGTGTGTGTGTGTGTGTGTGTGTGTGTGTGTACACGCCCCAAAAAATTAATTTTGGTCAAGCACTCTGGAGAGAAAGCTCAAATTTGTAAACAGTGACTACTACTGCTGATAAAGCTCTTCTATAAATTGAGCCATCTCTGTCACTGGCATGTTTGTTCAAAGAATAAATTTGCCTTCCTCTCTACTAGGCACTGATAGCTCAGGGGTAAAATCTCTGACTGATGCCAAATCAGTCAGGTTTCAATCCTGGCTTGACGCAATTGGATGTCTAATCACACTATTGACCTGTGATACAGCGAAACAGTCTGTCTGTGGATGACAAGATATATATATATATATATATATATATATATATATATATATTCATACATGTTTCATTAAATAATATAGATAAGTGTTGTCTATATATTTTATGTAAGTTCTTTTCATATCGTCTGATAAGCTTAATAACATTATCATTAAACAATGAAAGAAAATCACAATATTGATACATATTTTTAACCCAATCTAAGCTTTCGGCTTACATAAGCCATTATCGAAGATGACAATTACACAATATATTAAGCAATACACGAACAAGAAATTGATGATAGTCTGTTTTTGTTTACATGGATGATTTCCAAGCAACGATAAACACGCGCATATAAGATGCTGAAAGCGAAAATCGCACAACAGCTCATGACGTCACACATGACCACGAGAGAGTGAATCCGATGAGTATTGAGTATGGAAAGCCGTTGAATTCAGTGAAGTGATGTTAAAAAATAATTAAGAAGTGTTTAATTCAGTTTAATTTTTATAAAATGTTACCCTCAAAATTTCTAAAAATTAAATAAAAAACTTAACTGCATATATATATACAGGTCGATTGTTTGACCTAATACAATCATTCCTGTCAACCCGTGAATTGAAGGTCGTTCTCAACAGATTCTCCTCCAGCTCCTATCCCATGAATGCAAGTGTTCCGCAAGGCTCCATCCTACACCCTATCCTGTTCCTTATATTCATAAATGATCTTCCTGATGCCATAGATTCCCAAGTTGGCATCTACGCGGATGACACCACAATTTACTCCTGCCTCAGAAACAAATCTAGTGTCGCTGACAAAATTAACCTGGCCGTTCATCTCGAAAAGGACCTTCAATCGGTTGCGAACTGGGGCAGGAATTGGCTGGTTAACTTTAATGCCTCCAAAACAAAATCCTTCCATGCACTCCATTAGAATGTTCTCGAGAACTCCTCTCTGCGGCTGCTCGGTCTCACGCTGTCTGCTGACCTGAGATGGAACAAATACATTGAGTCAATTGCTTCATCAACCACAAGGAAAGTTGGCTCCCTGTGCCGGGCCAGGAAATTTTTCTCCCCGGAATCGATCCTCCAAATTTACAAATCAACCATCCGCCCTTGCATGAAGTATTGCTGTCATATATGGTCTGGAGCCCCTTCTGTTTGCTTTGGGGTTCTTGATAAGATCCAGAGACGGGTATGCAATGTAATTGGCCCTGATCTGGCTTCTCGTCTGCAGTTTCTCTCTCACAGATGCACCGTTGCCTCTCTCTGTCTCTTTTATAAATACTTCCATGGTAATTGCTCCAATGAGCTGCTATCGCTGGTTACCAGGCTCCATGAATTTAAGCGTCATACAAGGCTGGCATCCCATTCCCACCCTTTCACTGTTGAAACTGTTAAATGTAGACGTCTCTTCTACTCCAATAGCTTCATATCTCGGACCTCACGCCTGTGGAACCCCCTTCCCTATTCCTGTTTCCCTGACAACTATAATCTCCAGCTATTCAAATGTAACGTCAATCGACATCTCCAGTTGCACTGATCTATCCACCATCCTTCTCCACATCTTTTCTTCTAGTTTAAAAAATGTCTTTCTAGAGCCAGAAAATTCAACTACACCTAAGGATAAAGCTATTACATTTTAAACACATTTTAAAATACCTTCAACTCTGGGCATTGTATTTAACATAGGTTGTTTCTTTTGCATAAGCATCACCTCAAATATTTTGTGTCTTTCATTACAATGAGTGCTGTACGGTATTTTAGTATCATCTAAAAATATTTCTTATACTAATTGTCATATTGTGGTTTCTAATGATCTATTGATCAATGTCTACAAATTGCACTAAGTTTTGATCAGAAGTAATTTAATCTATGAAAAAGTCTGTGAGCAATGTATGAATTTAATGTCAATTTTTTTATTAGTGGTACTGGAAATGCAATCTCCTAAGTGTAAAACTTGAGGTCCCATGTTACTGGTAAGGATTAAGATAGACATTCTAAGCTTTTTTTTTAATAGACGATAAATATTAAATATTTATTAGAATCATTAAGTGATATGTGCAGCCTTGAACAGATCATGAATAAAAAACAAGACTTCCTATAAATTTAAAATGCTTCCCACTTAAAATCAATAACCCCTATTCAGAATGTTCAAGTTGTAGAAAATATTTCACCATAAACTATAAACAAACATATTTTTTTTTTTTTTTTTTTTTTTTTTTTTATAAGCGTATCACCCCAAGCAAGGCCGGTGGCCACTATCACGCATAGGGTTACAGAAGGGTTGGAGGAAGAGCAGATAGGAGTGGTAAAGGAAGGGATGTGGAGAAAGAGAAGGACGGAGGGTCGATCAAGGCAAGGGGGTTACGGAAGATATAGAGCGAGAGAAGATAGGAATGAAAGATGAAAGGAAGTGGAGAAGGGAAGTGGATAGATCAAGGCAATTGGAGATGACGATTGACGCTACACTTAAACCGTTGGAGATTGTATTTGTCAGGGAAACAGTAATAGGGAAGGGAGTTCCATAGGCGAGATGTGCGAGACATGAAGCTATTGGAGTAGAAAAGACATCTACATCTAACAGTTTCAACGGTGAAGGGGTGGGAACAGGATGCCAGCCTCGTAGGACGCTTAAATTCACGAGGCTTAGGGACAAGTGAAAGCAACTCCTCGGAGCAATTACCGTGGAAGTACTTGTAGAAAAGACAGAGCGAGGCAACGTCGCGTCTGTGAGAGAGCGACTGCAGACGAGATGACAGATCAGGGCCAATCACATTGCATATCCGTCTCTGGATCTTATCAAGAACCCTGAGGCAACACGCAGGGGCCCCAGACCATAAATGGTAGCAATACTCCATGCAAGGTCGAATGGTAGACTTATAGACTTAGAGGATCGATTCCGGGGAGAAGAATTTCCTGGCTCAGCACAGGGAACCAACTTTTCTTGCGGTGGATGATGCAATTGACTCGATGTATTTGTTCCATCTCAGATCAGCGGACAGCGTGAGACCGAGCAGCCGCAGAGAGGAGCTCTCGAGAAGTTGGTCCTCAGACATTCTGGCTTTTTTTATATCATCATCAGTATATCATTATTCAGTTAATGCATTTTGCACTGCTGTGGTCACCACTCCCCCACCATTTCACAATTCTTGTTCATGGTGACATTCAAGGTAGAATAGTTCAATGGATTGCTGGTTGCTTTTGCACTGGCAATATTAAAGTTACCCCCATCCTTCCTCTCAGAACTTAGAGAGGCAGGAACTACGAGGTAGCAGGTGGTTTGAATTCAGAGTTTTCCTTCTGCTAGACTGGTTGCCAACCAAGGCTATAGGGCTCAGTCTGTCCTGCTATTTTTATCTATAGCTATGGGGATGAGGTGGATTCATACCTTTCCAGCACATAAGTGAATGCAATGAACACAACTAGAATTCAAACTCGGCTCTCTGATTTCTCAATCCGATCATCTAACCATTACTCCACTGTGGCTTTATATGTTTTTTTTTACCGGTATTACATTTCTTGATCTACACTTTTTATCAGGGATAACTTTTTATGTTTGTGTTCATATGAAAACAGTATACATACTCGTATTTGTCTCATCTCTGACCCTAATGATAATAGATAACTGTCCCCAAAATATCCACAAATAAAGATTTGAGTACAGAAGTTTTAGAAAGGATACTGTTTTAGCATATCACATCTTTGCAACATGGGAATGGACATAATCAATGCAGAATACTAACAGCAGATGCATTCCAGGCCTGTCTTCTTACTGTCTTCAAGTGTCTGCTCATTTGTAATGGGGTTAAGTAACAGAGTCTTTGATAGCATTTCTGTTTCTCGGAAGATGCTGCAAGCCAAAGAACTTAATTAAGGATGACACGGATAGAGAGAGACGGGATAGAAATACAACAAAACAAGGCTTAAGTTCAAGGAAGACCAAGACTATCAACAGAAGCAGAAAAAGGAAGGTTTGCCTTTGATACTTGAGTTTTCCTTACCATGTAAGTTTATAACAGCCAACCAATTATAATTACTTACATTATTTACATTATTCAGACTGTTATCCTCATCTTCACTGCCATATTCACAACATTTCAGACTGGAATTTCGAACCAAACCCTTTATTTCATCCACCAGGATAGAAAAGTCACACCAGAAGCTGGCAATCATAATACCTCATCTCAGAGATATAGACAAAACCAATTATAATTCATCTCTGTTTTCCATCTGATCAACGTTGTTCCAATTTCTACATGGTCTGGAATTGATCCAGCCATTTAAAATTAATGAAAAATTACCCTACTTCAAGCAATGATACCATAGTCTACTTCAAAGTAATTCCCTTGGGACATCATAGATGTATTCCAGGTTCTTTTCCACTTTTCAAAACATTCTACAAAGTTTGGTTTTGGGATTACCATCAATTTCCTCATCATGTTCTCCTTAATCTCGCCCATGGTCTATTTCAGATGAAGTAGCAAGGAACTTAATCTGAACTGTTAGGGCCTCAATATTTTGTCAATAAACTCTATATACAAGCAAGATATTCAAAATGGCTGTAAAACTTTCCAGATAATCCAAGGAATCTCCAGTAATGTTTCATCATCACCAAGCAGACTCTGAATTATCTCCACTCATGATGAACAATCATACAATTGATGAGGCTCCTTGCCTTGAACCTCTATTGGGACTTGAGCTCACTCCAGACCTCAAGTGGCACTTGTATATACAATCATTTGCTAAAATGGTCACTTCCTTGTATCATTCCAAAAATTATCTGACATCTCTTGTCATGCTCTATTTTTTCAAGAGCCAGATCAGACCAAAAATGGAACCAGAACTGCCAAATCCTCACTTTCTAGCTTCAGCCAAATTCAAAAGTGTTTATGTAGCCCTGTGGCTGATGAATTTTTTTCCACACCTTTTCTGACCAATGAAACGTTACTAGACTCTCACTGCTCTATCACTATTTTCATGACAGATATTCAGGTGAACTATATTCCTTGCTTCCACTAGTCCAGAGTTTCACCACCATCACACGTACACTGACTTATTCCCTTTATATTCCATTGATAAGGAGGAAGTTCCACTCAGACAGATTCTTTTCCCAACAACTAAGACAATGCTTTATTGATCACTACAATCTTAACTTTCAACTGTTATCTATCCTATATATCCTCATGATATGCAACACGTGTTCCCTCTGTATATGCCTTTATTACATCCCCATTTAGTAACCCTCTACCTTGAATGGCTCTTGGGCCTTGTATTGAGTAAATAATAGTAACAAAAAAGATCTTTATTACACTGTCAATTACCAATTTCCTTTGATTATTGCCTGTATGTCTCCACCATTTTTGGATGTTCATTTTGTTAAAGTCCTTACAGAATATAAATTCTTTTCAATGGGTTTCCAGCCAAGTTTACAGCATTGGTACCAAACTTTTGCTTTTCTCACTGAATCATCCCTAAAATCTATGAATATCCAAGTTTCAAGCAAAACTTGATGTATATTTGTTGTGAATGCAACTACTGCAAAGAAACTCACTCAATAACATATTACTAGACTGACTAACCACATAGGAGAGTCTCTGCTCACACATGCACACTACACTCCCCTTTTATCAACTGACAAGTTACAAGACTGCACAATTAGTTCTCTAGATATTAAAAATGGTTGGATAATTTCCAGATAAATCTTGTATATCCCTAGAGGATTGGAGGTGTGGGGTTTGATATTGGTTACCAGCTAGGAAAACTGAAACAGTGAACTAAGTTTAAATTCCACTTGAAAATTTTTTAACTCAAATACCCTTGGCAAAAAGTCATGAATCTACTTCTCCCTGAATTCTCTCCTGTTCCTCAAGATACTTGACAAAATATTCCATGGTAGGGATGCCATGATGGTTGAAAGAGACTAGAGGAGGGCATAAGCACTCAGACAGACCCATTTCCCATAATAAACTTACACACATCAAAGTCGTTACATCCATCATCAACATTGGCTAAGTTCAATCAATTAAAGGATTAGTTGAACATTGATTACCTTGAAATACTAGAATCAATATTTCTCACCATGCTTCACTTCGTGTGTGGTATAAACCATACAAAGACAAAAGCTTCAAAATAACATCTTAGCAAACAATCCCAATTTAGACATTTCTACCAGCTTTTATAAGCAATTATTTTTTGTTTATTTTATTTTAATGATTGTTAGTTTTTAAAAATAATTAATCTTTGTTACACTTTATTGATATTAATAAATGTATGGGACACAGGCAGAGAATTTGCAAATCAAAGAACCAGTTGATTTTAGGATAAAAATCTTTCCATTTTCTCATTATAGAATGAAGTTTCTGTAGCTATGAGCATCCATACTCATAAAAGCAATAATTTTCAAATGATCACTCATGAAATGCTTAAGTAAATTATTGCTTAACCACAATGACCAAGCAAGAACTAGTATTAGGTTATACTGTTTTATTCATGATTACTGATGCAGTGTATGTGTTAACAATACTAAACTCTGTTTTCAGACATTTGAGAGTTTTGACCAATATTCCTTGATAAAAAGAAGTAGTTGATTGATTGATTCATACATTTTTTATGGCTTATCAACCCTCTACAAGTTAAGCCAGAAAACATTTTTAGATTGTAAGAATTTTTTTTGATATAATAAGGGTTTTGCAATACAAATATTACTAATTAACCTATAAATGGGGGCGGGAGAAGAGGTGGATTTGTACCTTTTCCTCGGGTGTTTTGCGAGTAAGTAAATATAACAAATCCAATAGGAACAGAAACTTGGCTCTCTGATTAACAATTCTAAGCCATTATCCATTACACCAGCCACATATTGAAGCTTACAGCATCTGGTATTCCCAAGCAGTCACCCATCTAGGTACTGATCAGGCTCAACATTGCTTAACTTTGTTGATTGTATGGGAACCGGTGTTTCAACATGATGTTGCCATCAGCCAAAGAAGTAGTTGAGATGTCCCATTCTTAATTGCTGCATGACATGCTTCCCCACTTGTTTTTCTTTTGTCCCCCCCCCTATCCCACGAGGATATCTGCCTAAAAATAAGACATTAAGAAAATGGTATTTTAAACAAATTCTTTCCTCTTTATTTTTATTTATTCTAAAAGCATCCAGTAAAAAAAACTGAATTATCATCTTTGTCGTTGCTGTTTTTATTATTCTCTGGCCTTTCCCAAGTTCAAGATCCTGGGTATGACGATAAACTACATCTGCGTCCTGGGTAAGACGATAAACTACGTCCAACAGCAAGGCCTCTGAGGAAAGAAGGCTTGGAAAATTTTGATACTCACATGACATATTGAAGGCAAGAGGGACAGAAGAGAACAGAATGTAACCTACCTAAGGAGCTTGGTAAATTGGCAGAAGAAGGAGAGCCATGATCGCCAATGTCCTGAAATTGCATAGCACATAGAAGAAGAATGGTAGTAGTAGTAGTAGTAGTAGTAGTAGTAGTAGTAGTAGTAGTAGTAGTAGTGGCTCTCCAACCAAAAAGGAATTTATAATGTGGAGAGGTCCTTGCTTTTATCACTCAGGGATTAATCATTACTACTCCCTCGAGTCTGGGTCTGATACATTAAATAAGAATAGGATAATCAGTTATATCACTGAGGACATCTTCCTGATAAGGTGTGAGGGGAGAGATATAATACAGGGGTTGGACAAAATAATTGAAACACTTGTTAAATTCAAAGAAAATTTATTTAATATGGAGTTGGTCCTCCTTTAGCCTCACATACAGCTTTAATATGTCTAGGAATGGAATCATACAGCTTCCTGACTTCATCCAGAGGCATTTTCAGCCATTCTTCTATTAACACCTGCTCTAGCTCTTTAAGACACGACGGTGGAGGATAGCGGCTCCTAACTTAACCACTCGAGCGGTATGTATTGGAGCATTATCGTCTTGGAAGATGCAGTCACCTCCAGGGAACAAAGTCTGGGCCATTGGATGAACATGATCTTCCAAAATGTTCAGGTAATCTTTGCTGTTGATTCTACCATGCAGGGCAACTATTGGACTGAGACATTTCCATGATATGGCGGGCCAAATTATCACTGATCCACCTCCATGCTTCACTGTTGGAAGAAGGCAGTCAGGGCTTTAAGCTTCTTTGGGCTGCCTCCACACATAAACTCGCCCTGAAGTTGGGAAAAGAGAAAAACTGGACTTGTTTGAGAATATGACTTGCTTCCATTGGTCTGCAGACCAGGCATTTTGATCTCTGCACTACTTCAACCACTTCTGAATGTTGTGGGTGGAGAGAAGAGGGTTTCCTTACTGCGGCTCTTCCATGATATACAGCCTCACGACAAACAGTTTTAGTAGAAACTGAACTATTCAGATGATGATTCAACTCAGCAGTCACTTTAGCTGCAGTAGTCCAATGATTTTTCGCCACATTGCGTTTCAATGCATGTTGGTCCCTGTCAGTAAGTTTGCAAGTCCAGCCTGAATTGCTATGCTTGCTAGAGGTTTTACCCTGTTTCTTGAATTGCGTCATAGTTCTTGATATGGTAGCTCTTGAAAAACCAAACAGTTTAGCAACCTTAGTGATCAAAGCTCCTGCCATGAGAGCTCCAACAATTTGCCTATTTTCGAACTCAGAGAGGTTACACATTTACCTCAAATTTTTACTAAATTCTAAAAATAAATAAGCCAAAGACAGTAAATTAGATAAATAAACATATTTACAATAGATATAACCTGCAATTACGAAGTTTTATGTAAAGTTCTTAATATAATAGGTCTTTGAAATATAGGAGTGGAATTTGCACCTGTTCCAATTATTTTGTCCAACCCCTGTGTGTTGATTGCAAGGATCAGAAGGAGTGCTGTCTTGATATTTGTCTTCTGATACATTGGTGACAATTCATAACGCCATCTAATGGCGACACATTTTCTAAGTAAAGAAAAAAGAAAAAAATCTTGCAAAATTTAAATTCTTTTTACCTTGCAATGTGCATGTCTTTGTTGCTGTACAAATCTTGATGACTACCCCGAGTCAGTTGCTCTAAGTTTTTGGTGTGGTTCTTCAAAGACGTTAGCGCCAGTTCATCTTGCTGCACTTTTTGTTCAGTCCTCTGAATACGAGAGTTCAGGTGCATCAGAGTGTCCACATTCTTGCGTATCAAAGATTCCATCTGTTGCCGAGAGAGCGTTTGGTCATGTATCATCTCTTCATTTCGGCGGACAGCTGCCTTTAGGTCACTCTGCAGCCGCACCATTTCTTCGAGCAGAGCCCGACATGACTTTTCAGAGATGTTGATCCGCATTTCCATGTTGCGTAAACGTTCATTTTGGTTGTCCATGTCTGCATTGGTTTGTTGCAATGATGTGACTGCAGGGGTTCCAACATACGGAATCAGCTGATTAGATACAGATGATAGTGATGGACCATTAATGTCTGGTAACTGGGAATATTTAGACGGAAACTGACTGGCTGGTCTGCAAAGAGAACAAAATTTACATTTATTTACAAGAATAAAATTATATTCATAACTCATAGGACTAATTGTTGTGCTATGAACCAGTCACCCTCCTTACTATCATGAATGGACTGATCCATTCATGATAAGTTGTCCTGAGTAATTGTCTAGAACGAGAAGAAGATAATACTAGTGCCTTGTCTAGCTGATTATTAAATACTAATATCATGACTGACTCTGTTGAGTTAAGTGTTGTGTCATAACATGTCATAACAGTTGGTGATAAGGATATGATACTATTTATCATAATAGTAGTAGACAAAGATTTGTTTTTTTCAACTTGTGAAATCAGTATATCAAAAGAAACAAAAAACTTACACTGGAAACAACGCAACACTAAAACATCAGAAATGTACAGTGGAAGCAAATTTTCAAGTCAAACAAGTAAAAATGGAGGATCTGAGATCAGTCATGTTAGAATTAATAAAACAGTCACAAGAAGAAGAATAACAACAACAACAGCAATAAGAATTCCTTTTGGAATCATTTTTGAGACAACTAAAACAACAGCAAAAAATACTAGAACGTTTTATGAAGAGTAATAGTAACAAAAACACGTCTCGAAGGACTCAATAGGAAATGCAATTGGCGAATTTTAATATAACCCTGATGAAGAGGTTACATTTGCAGCATACTACAGATGCTATGAAGAAATCTTTAAAAAAGACTGTATAAGCTGGTCAGATGAGAAAAAAGTGCACCTGTTATGAAGAAAGTTAGTGTCCATGGAACACAAAGAATACAAGGATTATATCCTGCCAAAAAATCAAGTGAATTGTCATTTGAAGAAACTATTATATTGTGAAGTAAAATTTTCAGTGAACAAAGTTCATTGTTCGATTCATGTTGGCAATGCTGAAATCTTGTAAAAAAAGAGTATGAAGATTATTCCACTTATGCTAGTATCGTGAACAGGGAATGTGAAAAGTTCTTCACCAAAGAGTGTGAGTTCAATACCCGGTTAAGGCAGTGGAGAACTTGGAGAGGGGAATTAACAGGAGATAACTGATAACTGACATCCATTAAACAAGGCACGTGGAACTAGAAAAGTCTACCCCAGTGAGCGAAATAAACAGTTCAGTTCGACATTCCAACCACTTGAAGAAGGCCGGAGCGTACAACGGCTGAAACGTTGTAATAAATATGGTGACAAAGATGAGGACAATAGTCTGAATAATGTAAATAGTGTACATAATACCTCGTCTCAGAAATATAGACAGATATTCAAGTTAAGCAAACTAACTAAGTGTTTGATCTTCATACAAGGGTTGACAGCAAATAGGGATGTGGAAATCCATTCCAGAATTTTAACTAATTGACCTTGCAAGCTGTCACTGAAGAGTATCAAAGAATAGTGAACTAACTTACAACATGATACTGCTAGAATTGAGGAAAGAGATGTATCTCACATACATTTGGTTTGTCCTAAAGCATATGGGAAAACAAATTCTTTAAAAAACCAAATTCATGTTACAGATGTGGTGAATTACATTTCAAAAGGAACTGTCTAAGAACAAAAAATGATTTGACTGTGGAAATGTGGAACACAAGAGTTCATATTGTAAAGTTAAAAAAAGAATAAAAAGTCAAAATTCAGGAGTACTGTAAATGTAGTGTCGACAACAGACAATGCAGACAAGGATTAAAAAAGAAAATTTATAACCATAAAAATAAATAAAAGAAATATAAAATTTCAGCTAGACACAGGGTCAGATCTGACTATTATAAACAAAGAAATGTTAGAAAGAATTGGTAAACCAATATTAACATTAGCAAAAAATTGCTTGGGTGTTACTGGGCAGAAATTTAAATTTAAAGGTGAGTTCACATCAGATGTATCGTTTTATGAGAAAATGGTGAAGGCTAAATTATTTGTGATGTAAAGAACTTATAAGTTGTTTGTAAAAAAATTGGATGCAACTGTTCAATTTATGGGATTTGCCAATAAACTATTTCTGTAATAAAGTGGATGGCTTTTCTGAAAGGTGAAAAAAATAACTGAAAAATCAATTTCCAGAAGTTTTTTCTGAAGGGTTAGGATGATGCACAAAAACTAATACCAAGTTCCGGTTAAAGTAAAATGTGGTACCAATTTTTAAACCAAAGAGGAATGTGCCTTTTTTAGCATTTTTATACAATAAACAAGGAATTAGATTACTGGGAAAATATGGGAGTGATCTCCAAAGTGGATTATAGCAATAAGGCTTCCCCGACCGTCTATGTGAAAAAGAAAAATAACAAAACCTGTGTACTTGCAAATTTCTCCTTGGAGCTGAATGATTGCCTACAAGCTTACAATTACCTCCTACCAAGCTCAAAAAAAAATTTTGCAAAGTTAAATGGTGGGTAATGCTTTTCAAAGTTTGACTTGTCAGCCACATATTTGCAAATCCAAGTTGACGAAGAATGTTCAAAACTGTTAACAATCAATGCCCACAAGAGATTATACAAGTTAAACAGATTACCTTTTGGAATTAAGGTAGCACCTGGAATTTTTCAGCAAGTAATGGACACAATGTTGAGCAATCTAAACTTAGCGATCGCCTACTTAGATGAGATTTTAACAAAAAGTGAAAATCCAGAGCAGCATATTCAGTATGTAAACGAGGTACTCAGAAAAATAAACAAATACGGATTTAAACTGAGTGATGAGAAATGCAAATTTTTCATGACAGAAATTAAATATTTGGGATAAATCATTGACAAAAACAGTAGAAAACCAGACCTACCCAGAGCAAGTACAATTAAAAATATGCCCTCTCCAATAAATGTGCCATCTTTACAAGCAGGTATCTCTAGAATAAAGTCCTTCATGCAATGCACAGTTATCTTTCCTAGCCCAATATGGACCAGGACATAGAAAGAGTGGTAAAAGTGTACAGAGGTTGTGCCAAGGCAGTAAAATCACCACTAGTTAAATTCCACCCTTGGCCAAAGACAGATGCACTATAGTCAAGATTATACATTGATTTTGCAGGATTGATAAATGGTGGCTATTACCTAATCATTGTCAACAGTTTTTCCAAATCACCAGAAATTTTAAAATTCAAGAGTCCAACTTCTACAATTAAAATATACTTCTTGCATGAATTATTTGCTAGATACAGGATAACATTATTTCAGACAATGCCATGCAATTTGCTGCTAAAGAGTTTTAAAGTTTTTGTAAAACCTTTGCGATACAACATATAACTTCTATAGGAAGTAAGTCTCAAATGGGGAGATGTTGTGGTAAGAACATATATATATATATGTTAACAGTCAACTGCTTTTGAGACTTTGTGTCTGGATTTATTTCTATAGCCTTTTCCATAATTGGATATGGTTGCAAGGCAGGAGAGCTTGAAAATCAGGCCTTTCCTTTCCTTTGATGGATTGCCTTCCCAGACTAATAAGCTCCATCTACCTGAAGCATCTGGATAGGAGGTGCCAGATATCTGCCTTCACCCTTTCTCCAGCTTGGAGGTGGACTTAGTTGTCAGAGGTTATTTGACACACATTCACTGAAAGCTGGTCCCCACTATGATCCCCAGCTTCTGAATATACATAATGTATATATATATAAACATTACATACATTACATGTTTTAGAAGCACCTCCCCTTAACTGCAAATTAACATTTTTTTTCTAAATATATATATATATATATATATATATATATATATATATATATATGTTTATATACAACATTAGATAAACATCTGCGAATCAACCAAGGCTGGCATTTCTGAACCAAGATCACCAAGCTAGCGGCAGATAATAATTTTATGGCTGTAAGTAGGAGAAGAGAGTAAGGAAATGATTCTATGTCACTTGTTGATAGGGGTGGAGGGTGTGCATATTGCTAAAGAAATATTGTTGGATACAATGCAGAATTCGGATGACAAAGAATTTGGTTAATTGGTAAGATAACAGTTTGGTCAAGCCTTCCCTTGAAGACAAGGAAAGAATTATAACTATCCTAGATGAGAAATCTGGAAAATATCAAAAACTTTTTATGACAAAGGATATTTCCAATGATGTGAAGTTGGGGCTGGCGAATTTTAATAAATGAATGCATGCTAATCATGCCACTCAGTTGAAAGACCCTGATTGGTGAACGAGAGGGAGTGGAAGAAAACAGACTATGCCCATTTATTGGTATAAGGTACAAATAGGAAGCAGTCAATGGGGCAGGCTGATGCCCTGCTACCACCACTTTCTAGAAGAGGGTTTCCCAAATTTGGACATGCAAATTGCTTCCCAGTGAGTTCTGATTGGATATTTGGAAGATCCTGGAACCCAAGATCATGTCGGACCCCATCCCAATGTTGGGCAAGGGTCCATAAAAGCGTTAGATCAGAGGGAAATTGCAGAGTAGCAGCTGAGGTAGAGACATGCTTCCATTGCACCAAGAGGAGACAATCGCTTCGCTGATCCCCATGTGACTTGCTGCCACAGAGAACTCCCGACTCATGCCTTGTTCCAGACTATTAGATAAATTGAGCAAAGTGCCCAAACGAAATTGCAAGGTAGAAGAATTGGAAGTCTCTATATAACGCTAGCGAGAGAGAGAGAGAGAGAGAGGGGTAGATGAGTGCTTTGTCAGCATTCTGTGATTTGCTGCCTGAAGAAGACTCTGAATTAAAGCTTGAAACCCTGACTCCAAACTGGAAATGAAGACCATTTTAGACTACGAGGGAATGGTCATAAGCCTACATGCTTGTAGATTCTTATACGAAAAAAATGTTCCTGTATAAACGTCCGTTATATAAACCTTGTTGACCTACACAACTTTCTTTCTGAACGACACCAATCCAACACACCCTGGCGGTGTTGCAATCCTTGCCTGCCTTGGGAGAGGCTTGGATCAAAGTGACCAACTCAAGTCATTATCAATAGAATACAATAAAAATAAATAATATACTAGCTTTTTGACAATACTAGCAACTAAACTATCAATTAATAAAAAATGAACAAGAGTAAAAAAAATCCATAACTTTAGGTAAGCAAAAACAGACATTAGATCACTCAAACAATCTTCAGATTAGATGCACAAAAACAAAAAAATACGAATACAGAAAACCTCAGTAACTGTGGAAAAAGTTGGAAGAAGTAATAATAATAATCAATATATGTATAAATAAAAATAAATTCAATAATCATAATACAGATAATAAATGAAATAAAAGAAATAACAATTGTGAATTATATTAAATAATAATATAATTTTATATTAAATAATAATATAATTTTATATTAAATAATAATATAATTTTATATTAAATGATAATATAATTTTATATTAAATGATAATATAATTTTATATTAAATAATAATATAATTTTATATTAAATAATAATATAATTTTTACGTAATATTTACAGGGTTTTTCAGTTAAAGTTAAAATCCATCGATTTTTTTGGAATTTTGAAAAAAACACATCACCTCTCCTTGATTTCTGTTTGAATTTCTAGGATGAGGAGTTATCATTATTTACATTCAGACTATTGTCCTCATCTTTGTTGTTATTATCACAATGTTTCAAGCGTTGTGCCTCCAGCCTTCCTCAGGTGTATATTGATCTGGGTAACCTACAGGGAATCCTGAACTGAACCCTTTATTTAATCTATGGGGACAGACTGTTCTTGTTCCACTGCTCATGTCTAGGGATACCATGTCTAGTTCTTCTTTCTATTCAGTACTGTTCAATTATTGATCACACATTTCCATTTTAATCCACTAGTCCATTATCCCATAGGACAATTTGCTTTAGTGAACTTAGAGTTTTAAACCTAACGTAGTTGAACACTTGCTATCATTTATATTTCTTTTTTTATTAGTAACTCCCATATTATATTTATTTCTATGCTAGTCCTGAAGAAGGCCAGAGGGCACAACGGCTGAAACATTGTGATAACAACAACAAAAATGAGGATAACAGTCCAAATATAAATAGTATAAATAATATCTCTTTGAGTTCAAAACTCTCTTTCTCTCTCTCTCTCCACACACACACACACACACGCACGCACACACACACACACACACACACACACACACACACACACACACACACACACAAAAGGGTGTGTTGAAAATTTATAACCAAGAAAATTTATAGCCAAAATAGTCTGGAGTTTTTTTTATTTGGTGAGATTTTGAGAAGTCCGTCAAATTAAGAACCTTTCAGCAACATATGTGCGTGTATGTCTGTTTGTGTGTGAGACAGCTTTTTACTGCAAATGGAAGAGTATGAAAAAAGTTTACAAGTGTGCTCACTCAGATACTGTTTTCTCTGTCCATCATCATGGCATACAAGTGATAAGACCTTTTGTCTGGATAGATGTAAAAGTGTGCAAATCATCCTGTTTCCAAGAGGATTAGTACAAAATAAACATATGAAGCCTCATTTGAACGAAATCAAGAAATTGCTTTTTGCCATACCAATAACTGTTTTGCCACCTTGCATTTGTGTATGTATACTTTGACCTTTGTCATTTAAGCAGGGGTTCCTTTCCTAATTGGAATTCTCACTGAAATAAAAGTTTTAACTTTTAAATGATTTTCTCTGCGTCATCAGTGGTTCATTTTGTTTCTTTCTTTTTTCATGTGCTTTGGGGGCTTCATTTGTTTTTTTGCCAATCAAAATTATTGAGAAATCATTATTTTTGCTTTTAATGGAGAATGAAAAACAAAGAATAACTTGATTCTATTTATTCATTTCTACATTTCATATACAAATTCCTTCTACACTTCTTACAGACACATCACGATCAAAGGCGCTAAATAGAATCCTCTAACCTAAATCTAACACACTTTTTTCCAATTATTTTCTCTGACTTTCTGGCATGAGAAGTTCTCACTATTTACACTATTTACATGCAGACTATTGTCCTCATCTTTGTTGTTGTTACCATAATGTTTCGGCCATTGTGCTCTCCAGCCTTCATCAAGTGCTTGTTGATCTGGGTAACTTTCAGAGAATTTCAAACTCCTTCTGTTTACCATGTCTAGTGATTATCTTCAGTAGGGATCACTTATTGTATGTTCCAATTCTCCTGAGTGTAAGTCTGTACAAAGTTTCAACTACCCAACCCAGGAATTGAAATCACAATTACTATGTTATCAAATCCACTATGCCATTGTCCTGTTGGACAATCCTGAGTGTAGAACTTGTAAACTTAAACCTAATCTGCCTGCTAGTGAGACTGCTGCTATTGATGATATTTGTCATACTTGACTGCTTCCTTTTCATTGCTTATTAACAACTCCCATAAACAAGAGTTTTTAAAAAAACAATCCACAAGCTATGTTTAATTTTTTATTACATTTTTATAGTTTATATATAATTAGCCGAACATCTTGAGCGAATCCTTTACCAACTGCCCAAGTTATACATGAACGGGAAACTCTAGTAAAAAATTTAACAGGCAGATATTGTTTTGATTTTAATGCACAAATATATGTATATACTGTGGAGGGTACAAAATTTTCTTAAACCTATAAAAACGGGCATTTTAAAAGTATATACAAAGACATAAAATAAAAGAGTAGAAAAGCAAGGATAAGCAAACAAATTCTTTACCATAAAATGGAGAATCAATAACCTGTTAGCATTTTTTTACTTTTTCAATCCACGACTTTAAAGCAATTTTTTCTCATCCTTGCTCTTTTTTACTTCTTTATATTTTTGTTGGGTTTCAATCCTGGCTTGAGGCAATTGGACGTCTTTTCACATTGATGAGCTGTGATACAGCGAAACAGTCGGTCTGTGGATGACACATATATACACTCCCGAAAAAAATAAAATTCTGTTAAACACTTTAGAGGGAAAAATGCAAATTTGTATACAGTGAGTGCTACTGCTGATGCAAAAGCTCTTCTATAAATTGAGCACTCTGAGTCACTGGCATGTTTATTCTAAAATAAATATGTAAAAATTCACCTTCCTCTCTCCCGGGAGCTGATAGCTCCAGGGAAAAATCTCCGACTGATGCCAAATCAGCTGGGTTTGCATCTTGTCTTGAGGCAATCAGACGTCTAGCCACACTGATGAGCTGTGATACAACAAAACAGTATCTCTGTGGATGACACATATATACTTTTAAAAAGTCTATTTTTAAAGTATATATTTATCAAATAGAGTGTTTATAATGCAAAAACGTTTAAGTGGGGGAGATATCACATGATCTAAAAGACCACATCTATGAACACAAGTGAGACTTGCATTTGGACAAAAATTCTCTCACTTGTATTAATACTGGCTATAATGTGACCCTAATTAAAAAAGAAGATAATCATTTAAGGTGAAAATACTTTGAAAAGATAATAAGATTACTAACAACTATAAACATACACCTAAGACATTACATTACCGTCCTTCTTTGAATCCATTCTTAAAGGGTATATCTATCTAATACAAAAAGTACATGTCTATATTTCTGAGATGAGGTATTATGTACAGTATTTACATTAGTCGGACTATTGTCCTCATCTTTGTCGCCATATTTGTCACAACATTTCGTAAACTTAAGGAATCAGCACATATGCTAGGCCACAAAATTCTCCTGAGTCGGCCAAGCATAGAAATAAATACAATATGGGAACCAGTAATAAGGAGTGCCAGAGAACAGCAATGATAACAACAAGTTGCAATATGAGATCTGGTAAAAACATGCAATGATAACAGCAAAATTGCAATATGAGTACTGGTAAAAAATGGTTGCTGAAAAATTAGGTTTATAATACTCAGAAATTCATACCCAGATGTCCTCAAGGACACATGGTACAGTGGATAAAGGCGTTGGTTAGATCCAGTGACAGACCCAAAGAGTGTGAGTTCAATACCCGGTTCAGGCAGTGGAGAACTTTCAGAGAGAAAACATCAAACATGGCTCGTGGAACTAGAACAGTCTACCCCAGTGATCGAAATAAAGGGTTCGGTTCGAAATTCCAACCACCTGAAGAAGGCCGGAGCGTACAACGGCCGAAACGTTGTGACAAATATGGCGACAAAGATGAGGACAATAGTCTGACTAATGTAAATACTGTACAACAAGTACATATATAAAAACATCCTCAGATTAATAGAATACCACCCCACTATGCCAACTGACCCACACAAAGGTGAAAACATTAGAACTCCCCTCCTAGACAGACACACATACACAATTACAAATACACATCACCATCTGATGCCGACTTAGAGATATAAGAATTTTTACAAACTTACACACATAAAGAATTATCAACAGTTTTAATTGATTTTCATTGATCAACAGTTGTGAAAATCAATCTAAACAAAATTGAAAATATCAACATTTTGGTTTTTATCTGTTTTTTTTTAATCTCTAGCTTTAATAAAAGTGAAACATGTTAGATTGATAAGTGCTTCATATTTGTTCTTCATCTTATCATCCTGTAGGATTGCAATCTATATTTGATATACATGTTATATATCTCCAACGAACTAAATAATATCTATGTTGGTCACACCACAAACTCGCTTTCACGACGCTTGACACTACATTTGAATGATAACTCTAACATTTTTATGCATTTAAAACAACATGACTGGCTGCATACACAATTCCGGAAAATCCTCGTCGAAAACACAACTATACTTAAACATGAAAACAATAAACAAAAACTAAAAATTCTTGAAGCTATATACATAAAACAGTTGAAACCTAACCTGAACAAAATAAACTATGAAATCTCCACAAATATCCTTAAATGCCTATAATTAGTAACAGATGCCATTGGTTCATACCAACGGCTTTCCATACTCAATACTCATCGGATTCACTCTCTCGTGGTCATGTGTGACGTCATGAGCTGTTGTGCGATTTTCGCTTTCAGCATCTTATATGCACGTGTTTATCGTTGCTTGGAAATCATCCATGGAAACAAAAACAGACTATCATCAATTTCTTGTTCGTGTATTGCTTAATATATTGTGTAATTGTCATCTTTGATAATGGCTTATGTAAGCCGAAAGCTTAGATTGGATTAAAAATATGTATCAATATTGTGATTTTCTTTCATTGTTTAATGATAATGTTATTAAGCTTATTAGACGATATGAAAAGAACTTACAAAAAATATATAGACAACACTTATCTATATTATTTAATGAAACATGTATGAATATATATATATATATATATATATATTACCAAATTGTAGTTGTTTGGGATTATTCCAAAGAGGACATTTTATCCATATGAAAGCTCAATGTATCATACAGGGAAAACTATAAGAATAATTAGGAAAAAACCTGAAAAATCCATAGTCAGTAATAAATTTATTTCGATGAATATAAGGTTATTCATCTCATCAGACCGACTACATTTTATAAAATGTTTAATATTTTTAAAAAACACTAAACTAATACAGTTTCTTTTTCCCAGGATTTCAGATAAGATATTTAGCCATTTTTAGCCATTTTGATGCCATTTGTCATAAGAATCGCTGAAAAACCCTTTGAGTATATATATATATATATATATATATATATATATATATATATATATATTAACTTTAAAAATCAGGAGATCAGTTGAATCTGCTACCTTGGTTTCAACCTTATGGTATCCTCAGGTGATTTTATCTTAACACTTTATTTTTAATAAAAAAAACTAATGGACACTATATTTTTATTTTTAATAAATAAACAAATGCACAACATTGGGTGTAATAGAAAGGGAAGAGGAGGATGTGAAGAAGAAGAAGAAGAAGAAGAAGAAGAAGAAGAAGAAGAAGAAGAAGAAGAAGAAGAAGAAGAAGAAGAAGAAGAAGAAGAAGAAGAAGAAGTAGTAGTAGTTGTAGTAGTGGAGGGAAGACAAAAGCCTTATAACAACCACAACCATATTTGCAACCTCTGGCAACAGGAAAATTTAGCAATAATGACATTTCCGGTTCAAAGAACTCTTTGAACCAGAAACTAAAGTCTTGACTCTTTGCATACATATTAAGAAATTCCCCTTAAGCACATATGATGCTCGATAAAAAAAAAATGTTCATTTCAATTAATCCCTCACCACCAATCCATTAATTATATCATTGCTTTTAACCCCTTCCTCCTTCTTCTTCTTCTTCTTTTCTAAATTTTTTTTATTATATAGGTCATGACACAAAGTTGTCTGCATATAAATCCTAGACAATTTCATTATGGACAAATACAAATGGTTACATTATTTCATAAGATGTATCTAAGTCTGGTGTTCAACTTTCATAAGAAGTAAAAGTGAAAGAGGTGGGGGAGGTAATTTAACATAATGCCTACTAGTTATATGCTCATTCTGCTTATTACATAAAATTTTGTAGTTGATAAATAAAAGGCCCCTTTAAGAAACTGGTAAATAACTTAACCATTTGAAAAAAACACATCAAAAATGCAGAACTACTTTGGCAAATTAACATGTAATCATTAAGTAAAGAGCATCCATATAAGATGTTAACAATACCAACTAATCAATGTAAGATGTTAATAATAATAACTAAACACCTGTACATCAATATAAGATGTTAATAATACTATCCAAACATCAATACAAAGCAATATTAAATGAAAATGAGTCTTACAAATAGAATAGTAAGCCATATAAAGTGCAATCTACTGATTATTACTATAAGAAAAAGTATTATCAAATTCAAAGTTTAAACATTGTAAGGCAAAAGTTAGGCTATGTCTACAATTTACAATCAATTCACTTCTTTAGTTTAATAAGGAGTTTTTATCAGAAAATCTGATAATTTCTAATTTTTCATATTAAGCATAGAAAATAGTGTTAATGTAAACATCTACATGTTCTAGCTTTTTTTTTAAATTTTCCATTTTACCTTAGGAGTTTTATTAGGTTCTTTTAAATTTCAAAAATATTTAGAAAGAGATGTACTATTTTTATTATATATATATAACATATTTATATATTATTTATATTTATTAAGTACTATTGGTGAATGATAACATATGTTGATACCACCTAGTCTTAAAAGAATTCTTCGTACTACCAATATAAAATTTTTCACCTTTATTTTTACCAGTGCTCATATTGCAATTTTTGCTGTTATCATTGCATTTTTTTTTCAATACAGTCTACCCCAGTGAGCAAAATAAAGGGTTCAGTTCGACATTCCAACCACCTGAAGATGGCCGGAGCATACAACAGCTAAAATGTTCTGATAAATATGGCAACAAAGATGAGAACAATAGTCCAAACAATGTAAATAGTGTACTTAATAACTCAGTTCAGAAATATAGACAGATTTTAAAATTTATTTAAAACTTTATTATTACATTTCTTTATAATCTTCCCAGGATTATCAGTGCAGCTATAACTTAGTTTTAGTGTGTTTCTGTTAAATATTTTACTAAGAGGGTTACTTTTAGGGAAATGTTTATCAGTTAAATGAAGGAAATTCTGGTCTAACTTAGTACTGACTAACTGGTTAAATGGAGGTGTGTACCAAATGATTTTCCTATTCCTATTCCTTTTCTTAGATCAATATTATCATATTTTCTATACTTGATTTCAGTGTACTTGTAACCACTATTTTTTAAAGTAGTATTATAAACACAGCTGTATTTATCAAACACATCTTCGTCAGATGAGTTGTTGCTAATCCTACATTCAATAGATGAGGGTATATGTTTGATTACAGATGGATAGTGGTTTGAGTGGGGTGAATATATATTAGGTTAGCATTATTTTTCAAATAAGGTTGGAATACATCATTAACAAGATCAAATGTAACATCAAGAAAATCTACTTGCTTAACATTAGTAGCTATCTTAACCATAAGATTTAAAATTTCTAATTCTCTATGAATCATTTTCCTTCATTTGCCAACCTTAATTTTAGTAAAATTTCTTACTACCATAAAACCATCATCCCTGTTAATATATATATATATATATATATATATATATATATATATATATATATATATATATATATATACACACACACACACACATATGCATATATATATACACGTATACATATATATACACACACATACATATATATATATACACACAAGTATACATATATATATATACATGCATACATATATACACATGTATACATATATATATAAACACATATACATATATGCATATATATATGTGTGTGTGTGTGTGTGTGTGTGTGTGTGTGTGTGAGTGTGTACATGTATACATATATATATTTATATATGGATGCACAAAATTTATTTACTAATGTCCCCGTACTTGAAATGACTGACATCATTATCCATGATGTATACAATCACACTTCTCTCCCACCCACCAATATGAAACCCACTATTTTAAAAAAAATTATTATTAGCATGTACCAGTCAAGTACCTTTTCATGACCCCCTAGGTAATATTTATACTCAAATAAATGGTATTGCGATGGGATCTCCTTCAGGTCCCCTTTTTTCTAATTAATATATGCTCACATTTCAAACATGAAATACTTAATGGCACTAATAAACCCCCTATATATGTAAGTTACATAGATGGCATTTTCATTTTAGCTAAAAATATTGATCAAATTACACAACTTAAAAACAAATTTGAAAGTCACTCAATCTTCAAATTCACATTAGAACTTAGTATTAATAATAAAATTCCATTCCTTGATGTATTTATTGATTCCGGCACACATAAATTTACTACTTCTCTATAAAGGAAACTCACGAGCATTAACTCATATCTTCTTAATTATAATAGTGAATGCCTTCAACAATATAAGTTAGCTGTTACAAAATTCTTAATTGAATGCACACAAATGATATCTTCTTCCAAGAACATATTCTATGAAGAATTACATGATATTAAACAAACACTTGTTAATAATGTATTTCCTAATTCTGCCATTGATCAACAAATTAAAATGTATCTTGATAAACTTAATAATACCTCTAACAAAATTGATAATAATATTGTACATCAAATTAAACATAACACTCTTAACTTATACTCTTGTAACCAAAGGCATAATAATTGATGAAACAACACTCAAAAACATAATAGGTAGAAATATTAAACCCATAAATAATAATAAACAAGTTAAGCTCATCATATATTATAAAAAAATTAAAACAATTGACCTCAGAGTCTCTAATAACCCTACATCCACACAACTAAATCCTCTACAAAAAACAATGTAGTGTATCAATTTGCATGCCTGTTTAGAGATTCTATCTCTGATACTAATAATAAACCCACCACATATATTGGTTTTGTAACGAGCATGCGCAGAAGCGACCTCGAACTGCATGTGTGCATTTTCGCTGGGCACATCTTGGAGTACCATAATGGACTCGATCAAGGACTACAAGAAGAAGACGCATGAGTCATTTGCAGTTTTGGGGGGGGGGGCGGCAAAAGTCGTTGCAGTCAGTCGTCTGTTTGTCTGCAGCAGTCGTGGGTGCCGTTTGCTTGTTCGCTGTCGTAAAGTATTCATTTGGAAGAGTCATGCGTTTGCTTCAGGTTCGCAAGAAGGCGTTCGATCGGGTGTAGAATCGCCATGTGCGACAGTTTTGTTTTGTTTTTTTCCCCTAATTCCCGTTCTTCCCACAGGTTTTACTACAACCACACTCACCCATAGACTTACCTTTCTGATCTTAGTTCTAGTAAACAACATTTCTTAGAAAAACATAGCCATGTACATAATATTAGACAGATATTAGTTGATAACACAATAATAGTCACACATACACTCAGTAAAAAGAACCTTCAGATATTGGAGGCCATCAACATTAAAACAAAGCAACCCACACTCAACAAAATTACATTTCAAACTAGTCACAACACATTACATTGCATCTAGACATATGGTTCTGTTGTTAATACTTTGGCCTCTCACATGGTATGATCTCATAGAACTGCATCTTGAACAGACGCCTGCATCTGTTATTCTGTGACCGTTATTGTCACATAGCAATCTTCTATGACAACATAACAAAATATTATATTCAATGGTGAATATCTTTGTTTCATGTCTGTATAACCACTCAGAAGATGGTTCATGTGAGCTGAAAGCTTAGATCCAGGAATAACTTAATAAAAAATATCCAAATGTTGGACAATTTTTGTCTTTATCTTCACCTGAAATTAAAGCAAACATATAAACTTTAGAAAGGTTCATGAGCAGACATAATAGATATTCACTGTCTGTTATATTTAACAATATATGTTTAAATATATATATATATATATATATAATATATATATAATATATATATATATATATATACATAAATACATATATATATATATATATACTTATACATACACATATATATACACGTATACATATATATATTTACACACGTATACACATATACATATATATATACACGTATATACATATATATATATATACACACGTGTACATACATATATATGCACACACACGTATACATACATATATATATACACATATACATACATATATATATATGTATATATATATGTATGTATATGTGTATATATATATATATGTGTATATATATATGTATGTATACGTGTGCGCACACACACACACACACACACACACACACACACACACACATATATATATATATATATATATATATATATATATATATATATATATATATATACACATATACATATATAGATATATATATATATACACACACACACAAATACACACACTTTAGTTGCTGGACATCTATGGCTTTATAGTCAATTGCCATCCTCTGTCGGTGCACTTCCAAGTGACTTCTTAGACCAGTCATTGACAAACAAACTCCACCACAATCTGTATACACCAGATCTAGCTGCCTGCAGGTGTCTTCAGGAAGTTCAACATGGACGCCTTTATGCACACACACACACACACACATATATATATATATATATATCTTTCTATATTTCTGAGATGAGGTATTGTAATTATTTACATTGTTCGGTTGTAGTACTCATCCGTATTGCCTTATTTATGATGTTTCGGCCATTTGGTGCTACAGCCTTCTTGGAATTTCGAACTGAACTTTTTATTTCATCCATCAGGATAGATTGTCCTAGTTCCACGTGCTATGCCTCAACCAGATATATCAGTTATCTCCCTTTAACTTAACTGTAATTCACAACACTTTGGGTCAAGTTGCTGAATCCAACCAACACTTTTATCCTTGAGGACATCAGTGTATGAATTTTTGGGACTTATAAACTTAATATCTCACTTTTCAATTTTTTACCAGAGCTCATATTGCAATTTTTGTTGTTATTATTGTATTTCTCTAGCACTCCATATTACTGGTTCCCATATTGTATTCATTTCTATGCTTGGCCAGCTTACAAAATTTTTGTGGCCTAACATATGTGCTGATTCCTAAAGTTTATGTATTTTCCAGTGATGTTCTCTGTATGTTATTTCAACCTCATACCACAAGGAGTGGTGAACATTTTCCCTTCATATGTGATCAGCTATGCCTGATTTTTCTTTTTCCCCTCATGTTACAGCTTTACGATGTTCTTGCAGTCTTACCTTAAGGGGGTGGCCTTTTTCTCCTTTATATTTCTTACCACAGACAGTGAGTTCAATCCTAGGTAGGACCACAAGTATCAGCATAGTTAACAGCCTCCATCAGTGGAAACAACACTGGATAAAGTGTGTGGCTTTAGAAGGTGGCTACCTCAAAGGAGATTAAATGCCGAATTGATACATAGTTTTCTTTTCATAGTACTCTTCCTGGTACTTTTTGATCAAGCATCATGTATTCTTTTCTTCCCCAGATACTATGTAACACTCATCTTTATATTTATCCTTTGTAATATAAGATGAAATTTTGTTCAAATATCTGAGATCAAGCATTGTGTATTATTATTAATTTTTAACTAGCCTCTCTTTCACCTGATTTCCATTGTTTTTATAGCAATGCTTTAATTGGCCTTTCAATGCTTCTGTGGAACAGAATAAAAAGTAAACTTCTGATTGATTCTTTATTTACAAGCACCTGATCTTTGCTCAGTTTCTGTATCGTTAACTCTGTCCTATTTTTTTATGATTGTTATCCTGCTTATTCAATATAAGGATTCATAAGATGTTTGCAAATCTTTAACGAGAATTAAAAGGATTCATTTTGATTCTCCTTAGCAAATGCTGAATCCGTGATCTTGTTTGCAATTTGATTTTGTGCTTGTGACAGATGGTGAAACCTGAGAATTTCTGATGTCCAATGAAAATCAAAGAGACTTAAATCTCCCACACTATACATGATCTCAAAATTAGCATAAGCTCGTACATATATATAAAGTATATGAAAATGGAATCACTTCAGATTTTACAACCTGAGAGTACAGATTTAATCTATCCATTTACTTAGAAGCATCTTAATTGAAGAGAGTAATGGCTACAAACATTAACGTATAAGTCAACCATTTGCCAATGCTTAGAATATTACTGCCACATATGGTCTGTTGTTCCACTGTTATTTACCTTGAGCTCCTTGATAAAATCAGAAGAATTAGCAATATTATTGGTCCTGATCTGGCAGCTCAGCTTCAGTCACTTTCGCCATGTTGTAAGGCTGCCTTTCTGTGCTTTTGCTATAAATACTTTCATGGTAATTGTTCGGACGAGTTCTTCACTATGGTGCCTAGAATTTTTTTAATTTAAGCACGGTATTGAGTGACATCGAGATCTCATCAATTTATAATTGAGCTGGCTAGATGTAACCATAAATTCTATGCTAACAGTTTCTTTTCTTGCACTTCTCGCTTGTGGAACTCCATTCTGCCTCCGCTAACTTTAATCTCCAAAAATGTAAATGCAATGTCAATCGCTATCTACTGTCCTCCTGATTACTCTTTCCTCTTCCTGCTCATTATTAATGTTTCTGTGACTAATTCTTCCACACCCAGTAACCCCTTGTGTCTTAGTGGCTTTACTGCCTTGCATGAGGTGATACTGATTTAAAAAAAAAAAAAGTAGGATGAGGTGAGGTTCCCATGAAACCAAGTTTTTTTTCTTAATGACCTTGCTTGGATTACTGATCCCTTCGACTTGGGACAACCATGAAGATGTGATGGATTTATTTGCAGGCAAAGAGTTCTCTCTTATACATGAGCAGAGTGCCAGAAACGATGATTTTCTGGACTTCTTACATCTTGATATTGCCAGGGATTTCGTTGGGGTATTTTTTCATCACTTTCATGACTAGACAAAGAACATCTATTACCAATCATTGTGGTCTTCATGTCCCACATTCTCTCTCACTTTCTATCTAAAGGTCTTTATACTTAGTAAGTTTTTGGTAGTTTCAAGGGAGCTTTTTCTTTGGAGGGAGTTCTTTTTTTCTTGTCTTACGAAAGAATTGGCCTGAATTTATTTATATATTTTAAATTGTCATATCCCAGAGAATAGTATATTCACCATTTTCTGTTACAGTTGATGGCACATGTTCATATTATTTGTCTTTGACTTTCATGTAAACGTGTTTATAGACTGCCCAGGGGAAGTATACTGTTGTTTTGCTGCACTTTTGTACATATTGTTTTGGCTAATTCTGAGCAGACAGAGAATAGACGGTTATTATTAGTATTACATTTGCATGCTCACATTAGATTTCCGGTATTTTTTTAGACTGGGTAAAAACAAATCTCCTTAATCATCCAGCACCTTCCTCAGTATCTTCACAGGCTCAGTGATGCAGTGATCTGGATATTATGAAATCTTCCTCAAATTCCTAATTCAACTATCTTGCCCCTACTGTTTTCAGCATGATTCCAAGTGCTCCAGCTATAGAGCAACAATCTTAACTTTCACATTCCACATTTTTTGTAGCTCTCAGTAGCCCAGTATTTCACTTATCTTTTAGTCTCACCCTGTGGCCCACTGATGCAACCCTATCAATAATTTGACAAGTTCTACCGTCTTTCATCATCAAGCTTGTTCTGCTCACCTTGGATAGAACGGTCAGTCTGGATCCCAAAGTATAGGGATTTACTAAGCATAGCTTAAATGTTGCACAAGGTCGAAAGTATGGACCACCTAGTGAGGATCAAACTCACTATTCAGTTTTAATTGATCTAGTGAGACAAGCTTGCTAATCATTACACCATTTCAAAGTGCCCCCGGATCTCAAAGTATATGGTGATTTTCTAAGCATAGCTTAGATGTGGCAGAAGGCCAAAAGTCTGGGGCACCCAGTGAGGATCAAACTCATTACTCAGTTGTAATGATTCTAGTGAGACAAGCTTGCTAAGCATTACACCATGTCGAAGTGTCCCCTAAATCTCAAAGTATATGATTCTACAACCCTTTTTATCTGGTTTATGCTGCTACATTTTGTTTACATGACCAAACTTAATTCATTACAATAGTTCCTAGTCTATGCCTCTTCTTAATTCATTATGTGCCTGTTTTTATTTTGCTTTTGAGCCGACTTGTGCATTAATTTATAATGTGTTCTTCTGTCTCATCTTTTTCTCTACAAAACTTTGACTATTTTGTTTGTTTTGTTTCCCTTTGATATACTGTGTTCTGATGAATTTATTCTGGTATACAACATCACAATTTGTTTGACTCAACAAATCCCTGGTTTGATGTTTACACTTGGGTCTCTTTTCTTTCTTTTCTAGGATTTGGATTATTCTACAAATAATAGTAATGGCTCTGATTACGCATATCTAAGCATGCCTATCTGGTAGGATGATTAGCTAATCCCTGTTACAAGTCCCTGCTTGGGCACATATGTTTCTTCAGCAGAGACAACCTGTGGTTTATACTGCAATTATACTGAGAAGATCTCAGTTACAGTTTATTTGAGAGAGCCAATACGCTAAAACCCTCAATCACAATGACTTGTGACTTTGCACTATCACAATTATCAATAGCTGATGAACTGTTTTTGTCTAACTAATTTCATTCACAAGGCTTGGGT
Organism: Acanthosepion esculentum; assembly: GCA_964036315.1. Lineage (NCBI taxonomy): Eukaryota > Metazoa > Mollusca > Cephalopoda > Sepiida > Sepiidae > Acanthosepion > Acanthosepion esculentum. Next base: position 18,516,306 of record OZ038508.1, on the reverse strand, counting down.
TAACCTGTAGTATGGTTTTCAAGCCCTTCCCAATGTCAACACACACTGGGATCATTTCTCCAGGCCAATACTATTGAAAAATCCCTTCCTTGAAAATGGTCAGCTTCAAACCCTGCCTTTATATTTGCGTTGCAAACACTCCAACCAACTGCCCATTTGCTCATTATTCTACAAATATGCAGAACGTAACTAAAGAACTTAACAACATGAAAGAGGCACTTGTTAATAACGGTTTTCTGAACTACCTCATAGATGACTAAATTAGACATTTTCTTTCTAAGGTAACCAATAGCAACACAGAACATACAGATAAAAACAATAACATTAACATTTTCTATAAAAATCAAATGCACAGTGACTATAAGCAAGACGAATCTTCCCTTAGAAACATTATAAAGAAATATACAATTCCAGTCAACAAAAACAAAAAAGCAAAATTATTTATCAACTATAAATTATTTAATACTGCTAACCTCATCATCATCAAGTTACATGTAAGATCTAAATTACAGAGAACCAATATTATTTATGAATTCACATGTCCCTTAAGGAATTGTGTCCTGATCAATACAAATACATAAATAATTATATTGGATATACCACTACATGCCTATCATGAAAACTCACATTACATCCCTTTGAACATAAGCTCAATTAGGTCTCATTTAAACACACATGGAGAACTACCAAACTCTATCCGCAACATACTAGTAGACAATACAAATATAATAGCTTCATCCATATGTAAAAAAAGGCTGAAAACAATGGGAGCATTATTAATAAAAAAGAAAAAGCCAACACACAATAACACAAACTATGAACACAGTCACAATATGCTGACCATGTTTGGAAAATAAAAAACATTCCTATAACTGTAGACAAATACATAAAAAAAATTCATCCATTCAGTTAAATGTAAAAATAAAATAGTCATCCTTGATAATGGCTAAAAGAATATCTGAAAGTATTCAGACATACAAAACATTTGGACAATTTGTACATATTTTATGTCTAGAAAAGAAAAAATTATAAGAACACAAGAAAAATTAAATTCAAAACTTAACCACAATATCTTGTCAGTTGTTTTTTTAACAAAACTGTTACATATATATATATATATATATATATATATATATATATATATATATATATTTTTTTTTTTTTTTTTTTTTTTTTTTAAGCGTATCACCCCAAGCAAGGCTGGAGGCCACTATCACGCATGGGGTTACAGAAGGGATGGGGGAAGAGCAGATAGGAGTGGTAAAGGAGAGGATGTGGAGAAAGAGAAAGACGGAGGGTCGATCAAGGCAAGGGGCTTACAGAAGATTTGGAGCAAGAGCAGATGGGAATGAAAGATGAAAGGATGTGGAGAAGGGAAGTGGATAGATCAAGGCAACTGGAGATGTCGATTGATGCTACACTTAAACCGTTGGAGATTGTATTTGTCAGGGAAACAGTAATAGGGAAGGGAGTTCCATAGGCGAGATGTGCGAGACATGAAGCTATTGGAGAAGAAGAGACGTCTACATCTAACAGTTTCAACGGTGTAGGGGTGGGAACGGGATGCCAGCCTCGTAGGACGTTTAAATTCACAAGGCCTAGGGACAAGCGAAAGCAACTCCTCGGAGCAATTACCGTGAAAGTACTTGTAGAAAAGGCAGAGCGATGCAACATCGCGTCTGTGAGAGAGCGACTGCAGACGAGATGACAGATCAGGGCCAATCACATTGCATATCCGTCTCTGGATCTTATATATATATATATATATATATATATATATATATATATATATATATATATATATATATATAACAATCATTGTGATATTCTAAAATCTGACAGTTTTTATTATTATTAATCAGACATCTGTATATCTACATTTGATATCTGTAGCTAGAAATGAGAGTAAGTTTCCCCAAATCCCCTCCCTCAACATTCAGGCATATAACAAGGATTTAATAGATTCCGTTAACATTTACATTTCATCTTGAGTACTTTGTGGACAATTCCAGGTACACTGTTTACTATTGGCATGACTGTGGCCTTTATTTTAGCCTAGACAATTACATTCACTTTGCACTAATGCTCTTGGGAAAGGCATGAATTCATCTCCTCTACACAGTTCTCGGCTAAATAAACTGAGCTGTTTAGCCTTGAGTGACAGTCTTAGAAAAGGGCAAGCCTTAGTTTAAAATGTTGAAGGAGGCAATGGGAAACCACTCCACTAACTTTCCCACAAAATCAAAACAATTCACAGATAATAATAAAGGAAAGGAAACCGTGGAGAGCCATGTTCACCTACATCATGAAAAGAAATGGTATTAAAAAAGAAAACTTATCATTATTATTATTGTTTGAAAGCAAAGAGAAAAGGCAGGAACTCTACACTCATAATAATGACACTGATGATCTTTTGCAACTGGTCGATTTATCAATTTACTGTAGAGGCTTCATTTCAATACCTGTCTTACGATTTGTTATGATCTATTAAGATTTATTTAGGATTTATGGTCTCAACATCAAATGTCAGCTTACAACCATGAGCCATGAAAAAAAATAGAATCAGTACAAAATAAGGTACAGTCAAGAAAACATGGATTTAAGCCTCCACAAGGTTTTGGTAATGAAACAACAAAATCTGAACAAAGATTAAATGGTTTAAAAAAAATGTTTTTCAAATGAGTTAAACTTGTTTCTTTTAAAAACAAAAAAATAATGTGTATGTGCAGGTGATGGTGTGGATGTGCAGATGGTGTTATGAATAGTGGATCAGAATGGGAAAGCAGAGATTTGAGTTTGAATTCCTCTCAAGTTGAGAACATTCACTTTTTGCAAATACTCTTAGGAAAGGTATGAAATCATATATTTTTATCCCAGTTATAGATTGAATAACCGGGAACATTGGGCCCTCTAGCTGTGGTTGTCAACCAGTCTAGGAGAAGGACAACTCTGAATTCAAATTGATAGATTTGTTTTTTATGGCTTATCATCCCTTTGTGAGCTGTTTTAAACTGAAACATATTTTGCAGTGTAATAATAATAAATCTTTTTTTTTGCAAGTGAATATTGCATTAATAATTTTATTTTGAGAATAACAATGATTTTTCCAGATAGAAGTCTTACTATTTAACCTATAGCTGGGGATAGGAGATGGATCCATACCTTCCCCAACAGTATTTGTGTGTAAGAGAATGTAACAAACTTGACTGGAATTTGAACTCAGCTCTCTAATTTCTCATTGTAAGCCACTATCCATCGATTGCAACTACCCATTTTCTGAATTCAAAACCAATAGAAATACCTTAAGCAAGATATTTATTAGCTTTGTTTTTTTTTAACCAAAGCACTTCACCAAAGACAATTCATTGAAAAAGAATTGTTGCAAGGATTCATTTAATGGATTATGTAACAAATAAAATAAAATGAATGACAAATAAAATTCTGATATTTTAGCAAAACAATATTTTTTTTTAATTTTTGAGAATTCTTTTGAATTTTTTTTTTTTAATATTTCCTTATTTGTTATTTAATTTTTTACTGTTGTGATTATCAGTTACATTTTTAATCATTTATTTCTTTTGTTTGGCTTGCTTTGGTTCATTTTACAGCATATCAAACCGAATAGGTTATTTATGCCAACAATATTTTTATTGCTGGCAATATTTTTTTATTTTCAAAAATATATTGCTGGTAATATTTTTTCCTTCAAAAATGTATTACTCATACCCACCCACCCAGGTTCATGGGGCACCTTATATACCACAACCATAACAGTGGTGTGTCTAGGTCAAGATAGCCTGACAGAGCCCATCCCTCTTCAGGCTGGCTTTGAATTTAGACTTTTCCTTCTCCTAAACTGGTTGTCACCTGAAAGTAAGAAAGCCCAGTCTGCACTACTATTTAACCCATAGCTGGCAGAGGGGATTGATGGCTACATACCTTTCCCAAGGGTATTTGTGCAAAAATGAATATAATAAACTCAGCCATAATCTTACTGATTTCTTTTCATAAACAGTTGCACGATTGACGCATTCTCTATCCAAATTAGGCAGGAAAAAAATAGGCCATCATGAAGAAAGGAAAAACTCAAGACAAACTTTATGCTGACTGGTTGTGGGGCATTATGAATAAAGATGTCAATTCTGTTACTGTTAATGATGATGATGCTAATGATGATAATTCAGACTTGATGCTGCTGCTGATGATTCCATTGCTATTAATGATGACGATGATGATGGTAATGGTGTTTGTAATATGTTGCTGCTGCTGTTAATGATGATGATGGTGGTTTTCCTGTTTGATGATAATAATTCAGTTGCTGTTGATGATGATGATGGGTGTGTTTGTGATATGCTGCTTTTGTTAATGGTGATGATGGTGTTCCTGTTTGATGGTGATGTTGATGAAAATGTTGTTAATAATATCCTGCTAATAATGCTGATAATTTTTCTACTGAGAAATAACTTTTCATCATATATTTAGGCATGCTGAATGGCTTCATTGGTTTCAATAACAAAACTACTTCAGAAATACTTTATCACAAATGTAATGTTTTCAAGGAAAAATATGACTTGATGAATATTTTAAGATTAATTATTGGACAGCAGCCAAATTGAACGGCATTAATAAATTTACTTTTGATGATTAGGTAAAATAGGTAATTTGCAAGCAGCCCTGAAGCAGTTCACAAAAACAAAGTCTGATTTTAATAATAAAGCAACAACATTATTTATGTATTATTATTACCCTTGCGTCATTCGAAGTGAATTTGATTTGGTCTATCCGCGTTTGATGAATACAAAGGCAACAGAAATATATGTCTGTACATGTGTACACACACATACATACAATCACTCACACACATGCACACTCTCACATATCTATATACCTGATAATATATATGATTATATATGATTATATAATTCTATTCCAAGGGGTACTGAAAGGTTTTTAACCTAACCAAGAAGCCTTTTCCAAAAAACTTTTGATGATTTGTCATTGGGTCAGATTTTGGGAAATGCATAAGACAGATAATCATTCAGTGCCCCCTCCTACAATGTGACCCCAAGGTAGGATGATAACTTTTAATATTCTTATTGTGTTTCAATATCAAAAGAAATATTAACATGATAGTAATAATATAATAATTTTAATATCAAATGAAATGGGCTTTGTTATTTCCTTGTTTTGTACGAATTAAAGAAGAAAACAATTTAATCAGATAAATTTTCAAATTGTTTCCCATCATGCTTCAGCCAACATTGATATATAAAGCTTCTTGTCAACACTGAATTTCCAAAAGATATCAATAAAAACTATCACAAGAGGCCAGTTACAAAAAGAAGCAGGTTTTCTCACATTAAATTATGGCCCTCCCATTGACAACAGAGAAACAAGATATTTAACCAAAATTTTGAAGGTTCTTAAAAGGATTTAAAAAAATAAGTTTTACATAAAAAATCCTTTGGTCTTTCATCTTAACAATAACACAATGATTTTGATGATAAATCTTTGTTTTTATCAAGTTTGGGGCATTTCTTAATCATGTTATACTCATTTTTTATCAAATTACATACCTATATATATATATATATATATATATAAGAAGATTTAAGATTTAAGAATATAATAGTTCAAAAGTAAAGCAGATATTTTCATATAGTGTTCAATATTAAAAATATTAAAATAATATTAATATTAAAAATAGAGTATTGATAATATGATAAAGTTACTTAACTATAGATATTAATTTTTGAAGTTGTTTTCCTGACTTTGAAGTTTCTTGGAATTGTCCATTCTTCAAACAACAGTCTCCTTGAAGAATGGACAATTCCAAGAAACTTTGGAATTGTGAAAGCAACATCAAATATTGATATTTACAGTTAAGTAACTTTAACATATTATATATGTGTGTATGTGTGTGTGTTTGTGCATGTATATAAATATATATATATATATATATATATATATATATATATATATATATATATATATATATATCAAATATGTGATGCAGTTCAATTTATATTACAATGAATCATTCATACAAAAAGTAGATTAGTAAAGTTAATGATATAAAATGGCGAAAACTCTTCACAAACAAAATTTTAAAGTTGCATTAACTTGTAGTTTTTAAAAACAAGGATCATAACATTCATCGAGAGGTTCGTAGGTTAATGCATCTTTTAAATTTGTTTGCAAAGAGTTTTTGCCATTTTATATCATTAACTTTACTAATCTACTTTTTGTATGAATGAGTCATTGTAATACATATATATATATATATATATATATATATATATATATATATATATATATGTATTACAATGAATCATTCATACAAAAAGTAAATTAGTAAAGTTAATTATATAAAATGGTGAAATCACTTTGCTAACTAAATTAATGATGCATTAACCCACTAACCACTCAAAGAATGTTATGATCCTTGTTTTTTAAAATTATAAACTGTATTAGGTCTTCCTAATATATATATATATATATATATATATATATATATATATATATATATATATATATATATATTCTTCTCAATATATATATATACTTCTCAATATATTATATATATATATTGAGAAGTGGACACTGAAGTTAACAATGCAATATCCAGGCCAAGTGTGTTCTGTGTTGGGTCGACTATTTATATATGCTTGTCAATGGAGAATTATGTGTAGCAAGGTCATGTATTTACAGTCTGTTGTATTATTCTAATGTTTATTGGGTAGGTAGCAATGGTTATATTTCAGATTATTCTAGAGGCTAATTAGTAGAAATAATTGTGGGTCAGAATGCAGTTATTCGTAGCTATTATATAGTACTGTTTGTTAATATGTAACTCATTATTTATTATTGATTACTTAGGGTATTTTGTATTTATTAATTATCCATTGTTGTTATTATTACATTTGCTTGTGTTAATGAGTGCATTTGCTTGTGTTAATGAGTGCATTTGCTTGTGTTAATGAGTGCATTTGCTTGTGTTAATGAGTGCATTTGTAGTTTGTTAATTCATTTCTTATTTACTTAATTTGTTATTTTATTTTAATTTTTTGTTCATTTGTTATTTTATTATATTTTTTGTGTGATTGGTTATCTTATTTGTTTAGTTTAAAGTATTGATGTTGTCTAAAGTATATTACATTATTTGCATTATATATACTGTACATATATTTGCCTTTTTCTTAGGGATATTTTACAAAGTATTCCTTTTTAGTTTTTGATTTTTAAATAATGTTGTAAAAATTTGTTTTTATGTCTGCATTTGAGATAAGTTCTGATCCTTTATTTAGTAATTTGTGTTGGTCTGTTGTTATTTTTCAGTCATACTTTTATATTATTTGTGTCCTGTTCTCGGTATAACTGTAGCTGATTTTTACAGTATTTCTATTGAATATCTTGTGGAGAGTGCATGATTGAGGAAGTGTTTGTGTATGTTTCTAATGAATAGTTTTCCTATGTTGGTTTTTACGTTTTTGCTATAAACCATATGATGTTTCTTTTTCTGTTTGCTTTTTTGTACTGTGTGATGTGAATGTGAGAGTTGAGGAAAAACCAGTCTCATGAGGCTTTTCATAATCTTTTTTAGATTTGTTGAAGATACAAAACAATTAAAACAATTCAAACATTTTTTGAATCAATGTCCAACCTTCTCGAAAATAAAGATCTACTCTAACTCTTTTGCCTTTTATTCTAAGATGAAACTTATCATATTTACCAGCAAAGGGAGATTATATACAGTTGACAAAACTTCCGAGTAAATGTATTAAATAACCGCTATTTATTATAGAAATAGGAGACATGGTCGAGTATAATATAGTAATAACTCTAAAAGCTTATGAAGCTTTGTTTGACTTATTCTGCTTTAATGTTGAAAACGTTTATCTTATTGTGATGGATGGTTACATGCAAGAGGGGAGACGGGAGGGCTTATTTTGTGACCATATGGAGTAATGGGTAGCAGTGCAGATTGGAGAATTGGAAAGCTGATTTCAAATTCACTTATGTGCTAAAATCCTTGACAACTGTATGAATCCATGTCTTCCCTCCATCTATGGGTAAATAAATAGCAGGACAGCTTGGGCCTTATAGCTTTGGTTGGCAACCAGTCTAGAAGGGAAGCTCTGAATTCAAACCAACCTGTAGAGGGTTGGGTTTCCTTAGGCTGTCTTGCCCATGAAACACCACTGCTGCTATGGCTGCAGTAGATGTGGTGTCCCTTAGACCCTCAGGGGTTACAGGAATTTTGATTGCAATTATAGAACCATTTACTTTTATCCTTTAAATAGATTGCTTTTAATTTTATTGCAATAATAACTGCATATTTTAAATTTTAAATGAATTTATTTGTATTCATAAATATGAAAGATTTACAAATATACTCCTGGTCAGAGACAGAGTGGAAAGCAAACATATTTAGATATTTACCCGAGAACCCTAAACTGGGTTTGCTACTTCCTAAACAATGATTGTTTCATTATTTATCTCAATGATCAGACACAAATAAAAAAAGCCAAGAAAAATAATTAAATGTTCTGATTACAGGCAATAATAAAGCTTAGCCAAGATGTCATCGTGTTAATATGATGTTCAAAAGGATAAAATGTCAGATTCTGACAAAACAGTTGACTGATGAGATTTGCCAACAGAAAGTGAGAGCATGGGTGAAAAGCAGAAAGAAAACAATTTTCATAAAGACAGACAAACGTCCTGACAATCATTTTGGCTTTACAGTTTCATTTTTAAAGCATAAAATCTCAGCCAGCAGTCAAATAATAATTTTGGCTTTACAGTTTCATTTTTAAAGCATAAAATCTCAGCCAGCAGTCAAATAATAATTTTGGCTTTACAGTTTCATTTTTAAAGCATAAAATCTCAGCCAGCAGTCAAATAATAATTTTGGCTTTACAGTTTCATTTTTAAAGCATAAAATCTCAGCCAGCAGTCAAATAATAATTTTGGCTTTACAGTTTCATTTTTAAAGCATAAAATCTCAGCCAGCAGTCAAATAATAATTTTGGCTTTACAGTTTCATTTTTAAAGCATAAAATCTCAGCCAGCAGTCAAATAATTTTTAGTTCCTATTCAAAGGACAACTTAAAAGTTGGCTGGGATAGGTGAGCGTCCATGAGCGTAAAAAAATAGTTCTTTTGCTCTTGACTGAATTACATTTTACATTAAAGTTAATTAAAATTGTAAAATATATACTGATATTATTTAGTGGTATATCAACACCTCATGGGTCATTTAATGCTGAAATTTAATTTTCTTGGGACATTAGTAGTTTCTTTTACAAAAATGTATTGCTGGTAATATATTCTTTTTTACTATGGAAATGTATTCTTGGGAAATTTGTCCCGGCTTTTCCACATGAAAGCATTGAGGTTAAAAAATTGCGTCAAATATTGAATAAAAACAGTAAGATTAGAGCAGACAAATTCTCTCTTTTAGGCAGACAAATAAAGAAAGACTCAAAACTCCTGCTCAATGTGTAACAATAAAAGAAGAAAGTGTTTATTTACATATACAAAAAAAGGGTAAAGGGATAAAAAGACAATTAGGAGAGAAAGCAAGGGAAAAGAAAAAATCCTTTAATTTTAAAGGAAGAGAAAATATTTATAACAGAAAAAAGGCTTCTCATAATATTTCTCTGAGCGCCTAAATGTTCTTTAAGCGAGTAGAAGGTTATTATGGGTTAGAAACACTCACAGTTTTCTTCAAAGTTCTTGTAGAGTAGGAAAATGTTGGTAGATAGGAATTCTGCAGTTGAGTGAGTTCGTAGGTCAACAGCAGAAGTCTTGTAGCTGAAAGGAGGCAGCTTTCAAACTGGTTTTTGATAGTGGGCCAACGTTCATTCTTGACAGCCCCTTAGTAGGTAGTTCTTCTTTGGTTGAAACTGGTTCCGAAGATGACTGGTGATCTCTATTATCAACCTCACAGATGGTGGTTGAATTCTCACTGCCAAATACGTGAAGATTCTTCAAATTTATGGAGATTTGGGAGGCTCAGAAGAATCAGGGTCTTTTCCCTTCAAAATTGTTATACAAATTTCCTGGCCCCTTCATTAGTCAGAAAATATATTCTTATCTCTGATAAGAATCAAGACTTTGGGACCCGGTTTTGAAAGTAAAAAAAATGTTGGAGTGAGGCTTGGAAAATAGGCTAGAATGTGAACTTGTAAAATATTACATTCATGGTTCTCAAATCAAATTCCAATAGTATTGCTGGTATTTTTAGTATAAAAATGTATTTTTATACTTTCATAGCGTTTTTTTTGTTTGTGGGGGTAACTATTTGCCCATAGCTGGGACCCCAACAGGTGCTATCACCCCAGGTCAGGTTTAAACCTGGAAACAACAGAAATTAAGAGGTGGTTCCATGCTACTCAAAACCTCCCAATCAGAGACCTTGCTGCCAAATGTAGTTTACTGTGATACCCAGGACACGAAAGAGATAATGACAGATATTTTATTGTTATTTGCATGAGATTAAAGTGTAGCTTCTGTTCATTTTTTCCCAGTGAACAAGAAAAATTTATTCATTTGCATTTGTTACTTAAAACTAAAAAGTTTAATTTAATTTAATAAAAAACAACTTTTAACCCTAACGTCTAAACTACTCATCCAGTTTTTAGAAAATGTTTTAAAAAGTTTCCATATAAATTTCATGAAAAATGGCTGTTTGGTTTTTAACATTTTATACCATACACAGAAGAAATTTAAATATCTGGATAGTGTTTTAGCAGATGTGCCACTGAAATCAAAAGGCACATTGAAATAGCAAAAGATGCCTTCCAAAAGCTAAAGAAACAATTAAGAAACAGGAAAAAATTTAATTTGGAACTCAGAAAAGAGTAATAAACTGCTGTATAGTCACAATCCTCTCATATGGCAGTGAATATTGAAAAATTTCCTCACAGATGAAGAAGAGTGCTGAGGCAACAGAGATGTGGTTTTACAGAAATATGCTAAGAATACCATGGACAGAGCAGATGTGTCATGGGGAAGTTTTAAGGAAAATAGAAACGAAAAGGACACTTATAGGAATCTGAAAGTGAAAGTTAAAATTTCTGAGACACAAAATGAGGAAAGAGCACTTGGCAAATTTAACACTCATAGGATATCCCAAGAGAAACAGAAAGTAACCTACCTAACACATTTGTGTAAATGGGTAGCAGAACAAAGACTGAGAGAATGTGATAATAAAATAAGCACACATCCCATCTCCCCTCTTGCTAGTAACCATCCACTATAAACAAATAAACGTTTTCAGTGCTAAAGCTGATTTAGTCAAATAAAGTTTCATAAGCTTCGACTTAGAGTTGCTGCTATATTACAGGAGGACTAGTAAATAGTCAAACATTGTTAAGAGCTACAAAAAATAAAAAGTTGTAGAGAATGAACCCAGCATGGCACAGATAAGTTAATAAATGGGAAAAAGAAGATGGCTTACATTTTTAGAATCTGGAAAATGCTGGATAAGCAAAATTCATTTATCATAAGCATGATTTTAAAATAAGGACAAGTGGACATCTTGAACTTGAGATAAAAACAAGAATTTTTGACAATAAACAGTGACAATCTACTTTGCCCAACAATGATCAATTGACAGAAGGGAGACGAATCCCTTAAGATTGGCTGCAAATAACACAAAATGATTCAAGAAATAATGTAGCCTCCAATACATTAAATCCATCACAATAAACTATTGCAACAAATTATGCAACACTTATTTCTATTACTCTGTTACTTAGAGCGATTATTTCACTACTTATACAAATGTAAAAACATCTTAGTTGGCAATTATATAAGTGACAAATGGCTATAAAAAAGCACTGTTGATTATTTATGGCTAATTTGTTTAAATAATGCACTGACTATTGTTAGTGTCCAGTGGCAATAATTTTAAGTAAAATGATGCACTAAAATAAGTAACCAAGTAATCATTTTACATTTTCTGTGTATCAGTGCCATAAACTATTTAGTAAAAAAATTTTGCTTGCTTTTGTTAAATAATTGATACAGGAATTTCATCAATAAATTTATAAAAATGTTTTCTGTGACAAATTTAAGAAAAAAAAAGACTCATAGACAACTACAATAATTTACCTGTAACAAAATATTCTTACTCCAAAAAAAATAATAAAAAACAACACTCCAAAGATGAAAAATGTAGTGTTTGGTAACTGGGCATTTAAAATTTTGGATAAATAAACATGGTATCAAATATACAAAACTGTTGACAAAAAAAGATAGATAGATAGATAGATAGATAGATAGATAGATAGATAGATAGAAAGGCAGTCACATGTAAAAATTAATTTTTGAAAAATGAAGAAATAAGTGAAATTAAGAATGAGAATTAAATGAAAATTAAAATTCAAATATTTTTTTTAATAAATTAAAAAAAGAATCTACATCACAAATAAAACAAAAAGTAAGTTAAATAACTTTACTTGATAGAGATTCACAGTCTACTTATTTATACTAAAAGCATTTTTTTTCATATTGTCTTTTTGAGAAAAGATTTCTGTCTGATGGGCCCCCTACCCAAGGGATTCTGTTCACCTTCTCTACCCCATACTTACATAGTGGCTAGCTCCTGCAAAATGTGCAAGTCTCCATCAGGTTCCTTGCGCCATAAATATCCAGGTAACATGTTGCTTTAGTCTTTGTGGAGAAGACATGGAGATGTTGTAGGCAGGCCGCTAAATAAAGCAAGTCAAGTAGAAGATAAAGATGAAGTTCAAGAGAGGGAGGGAGGGAGGGAGGGAGAGAGGGAGGGAGGGAGGGAGAGAGGGAGGAGCTTTAAAGTTGATATGAGAGGGTGGATCAATAAAAAGAGACAAGTGAAAGAGAAATAGAGAAAAATTTGTATGAAAGGATAAGTAATATGAGAAAAAGGGAAAATGTTGAAGGAAATTGAAAGTTGAAGAAGAAAATGAATGAAAGAAAGAATTTAGAAGAAATGAGGAAAATATGGAAAGAAAAAAAAAAAAACAGAGACTGATAGAAAAATGAAAAGAAATGAAAAAGAACAGAAAAAAAGGAAGGGGAAGATTTCAAAAGAAACGGAACAAAATGAAAGAATTTAAAAAATAACAAAGAAAAGAAACCATTACAAAATGGTAAGAAGAAATAAGAAAAAAAAGAAGTAATTTTATTATCAATCTATTTACATAGAATTTAAATGCAAGTAGATAAATAACTATGAACACACTGATAGATAGATAGATAGATAGATAGATAGATAGATAGATAGATAGATATGAGCAGAATAAGAGAGATAGATATGAATATACTAATAGATAGATATAAACAGAATGAGATAGATATGAACACACAAATAGATAGATAGATAGATAGATAGATAGATAGATAGATAAATATGAACACTCTAATAGAATGATAGAATGATAGATAGACAGATAGATAGACAGACAGACAGACAGACAGACAAAAAAGGTTGGAATGTAAATGCCAAGAAAAAAAACTGCTAATGATTTTTAAAAAGAAAGAAAAAAAAACTACATCTTTGCTTATTATAAATTATATTTTCTTGAGAAGGTAAGAATTTCTTTGCACTTATTATTAATCAAAAATAATTGTTATTTAATGTCAAGTTTTTCCAAAATGTTGGGGTTTCCATGAAAAATGTTTTGACAAGAGGCAACTGTGTCTTAAAATCAAAAGTGGACTAAAATTGCCTATTTAGTTATTGTTTCATTTTTTATTTCATTGATTAGAAGGAAGGGATATAATTTTCAAAAATAAAAATAAGTCAAGGTGGTAGGAATAAAATTTGAACAAGAGCAGGGAAAGAAGAAGAAGGTAGGAAGAATGAAGCCAATATATTTATTCTGTTCAAAATAGTGGTAACAGGAAATTAATGCTTCCAAATGATCATCCTCCACCCAACCCTGCATGAATTCTGTAAATATTAGAATTAAACAATCCCCCAGGCAATAAAGATAAAAATATCTCCCCCCTTTTTTGTTATTTTTTTTCTTTTTGTTTTGCTTCTCTGATTGTGATAACTTTTTGTCACCAACCACCAATCATAGCAAATGAGAAGAACCTTTCAGATTTCAGTCCTATGCTTTAACCACTGAGCTATAGCCACTTGTACAAACCAAGTGGGAGTATTCATGATAAGAACAGGGGGAGAGAAGATTTTTCCAGCAAGCGGAAATGAAGAAATAGTAGGAAGGTAAAATTATGCTATTGCAGTCTTGTCGATTAGCTAAAATAACGCAGGTGCACACACATACCCTTAATGATCTGGTGAAAGAAAGCTAACTATAACATATATGATGTATACTTACACAACCGACCTTCCCCGGCTCCCCCACAACCAACAAGCTCATTGGTTGCTAAGGACTCTGTTATATGTTTGTCATTATTACTTGTTCTTTTCAGAAAATGAAAACACTAGTGTAGCTACTAAAGCCAGTAGATGAAGTTAAGAAGGTGGGTAAGGATCGACGTAAAGTCATGATTAACAGAGAGAAAGATAATTTAATGGTCTTACTAGTACAGAATTAGTTAAATATCTCCCCAGCTGTTACACACTCTCTTTCTTGTTCTTTAGTCTTGTGAAAAGATTTAACAAAGCTAAGAGTTAAAACCTCTAAAGAAATTTATCACGCCAGTCAATGATTATTGTCACTCTTGTGTGTTTTCATGCCTAACAGTGTAATTTTTTTTTTTTTTTTTTTTTAAGCGTATCACCCCAAGTAAGGCTGGAGGCCACTATCACGAAAGGGGTTATAGAAGGGTTGGAGGAAGAGCAGATAGGAGTGGTAAAGGAGAGGATGAGGAGAAAGAGAAAGACAGTGGGTCGATCAAGGCAAGGGGGTTACAGAAGATTTGGAGCGAGAGCAGATAGGAATGAAAGGTGAAAGGATGTGGAGAAGGGAAGTGGATAGATCAAGGCAACTGGAGATGTCGATTGATGCTACACTTAAACCGTTGGAGATTGTATTTGTCAGGGAAAGGGGTTATAGAAGGGTTGGAGGAAGAGCAGATAGGAGTGGTAAAGGAGAGGATGTGGAGAAAGAGAAAGACAGTGGGTCGATCAAGGCAAGGGGGTTACAGAAGATTTGGAGCGAGAGCAGATAGGAATGAAAGGTGAAAGGATGTGGAGAAGGGAAGTGGATAGATCAAGGCAACTGGAGATGTCGATTGACGCTACACTTAAACCGTTGGAGATTGTATTTGTCAGGGAAACAGTAATAGGGAAGGGAGTTCCATAGGCGAGATGTGCGAGACATGAAGCTATTGGAGTAGAAAAGACGTCTACATCTAACAGTTTCAACGGTGTAGGGGTGGGAATGGGATGCCAGCCTCGTAGGATGTTTAAATTCACGAGGCCTAGGGACAAGCGAAGGCAGCTCCTCGGAGCAATTACTGTGAAAGTATTTGTAAAAAAGACAGAGCGAGGCAACATCGCGTCTGTGAGAGAGCGACTGCAGACGAGATGACAGATCAGGGCCAATCACATTGCATATCCGTCTCTAGATCTTATCAAGAACCCTGAGGCAAACAGCAGGGTCTCCAGACCATATATGGCAGCAATACTCCATGCAAGGGCGAATGGTCGATTTATAGACTTGGAGAATCGATTCTGGGGAGAAAAATTTCCTGGCTCGGCACAGGGAATCAACTTTCCTTGCGGTGGATGATGCAACTGAGAGACAGCCTTGTCCTACCTACCGTGACAGTTGGAAAATTTATCTATCAATTTTTTTGCTAGTTAAGAACAAAGTTGGACTACACTATTTACATTATTTGGACTATTGTCCTCATCTTTGTCGCCATATTTATTACAACATTTCGGCCATTGTACGCTCCGGCCTTCTTCAGGTGGTTGAAATATCGAACTGAACCCTTTATTTTGCTCACTGGGGTAGACTGTTCTAGATCCACGTGCCATGTTTAATGGATGTCAGTTATCAGTTACCTCCTGTTAATTCCCCTCTCCAAGTTCTCCACTGCCTTAACCGGGTATTGAACTTACACTCTTTGGGTCCTGTCACTGGATCTAACCAATGCCTTTATCCACTGTGCCATGTGTCCTCAAGGACAGGATAACTAACATCCATTAAACATGGCATGTGGAACTAGAACAGTCTACCCCAGTGGGCGAAATAAAGGGTTCAGTTCGACATTCCAACCACCTGAAGAAGGCCGGAGTGTACAATGACCAAAATGTTGTGATAAATATGGTGACAAAGATGAGGACAATAGTCCAAATAATGTAAAAAGCGTACAAAATACCTCATCTTAGAAATATAGACAGATAATAAAGGGTTCAGTTCGACATTCCAACCACCTGAAGAAGGCCTGAGTGTACAATAACCGAAATGTCATAATAAATATGGTGACAAAGATGAGCACAATAGTCCGAATAATGTAAATAGTGTACATAATACCTCATCTGAGAAATATTGACAGATACTGAAGAAGGCCGGAACGTACAACGGCCGAAACTTTGTGATAAATATGGCAACAAAGATGAGGACAATAGTCTGAATAATGTAAATAGTGTACATAATACCTCATCTCAGAAATATAGACAGATACTGAAAGTTGGACTATAATTATTATTCAGTTGATATTTAAAGGGCCATAACCAAAAGAATGATTTGTCTCTTTTTTTCTCTTTTTCTATTTATTGCAAAAGACTGGCGCTTTTGAAAAGTATAAGAGAAATAAAATATTCAATACGAAACTTACATTATTATGCATCAATTAACATTCTATTGAATAACCAGGAAAAAAAAAAAAATATTCATTCATTATAACAGAAAAGTCACTGAATGAAGTTGCTTTCGTATGTCACCAATAACAAGAACAGATGTTCATAGAAATAAAGCTGATGCAAAATACATTAATTTGCTGGAAATATGATTTCCAAGTGTTCGAGTTGGAAGTTTTAATAATATTAAATAAATTTATCAATATGTATAGAAAATTGATTAAACTTTAAACGAAAAAAAAATATATCTCTAACCCTTGAAAATCATGTACAAACCAACGAATATCAACTTTTATTAATAACACCTATGTAATCAACATCTTGCAGTCAGATCTTTTAATAAATATTTAATTTTCTTTTTTAAATATACACAAACAGTTCCTCAAAATAACACCAAAATCCAAAGTCACATTGGAATAGCAAAAGATGCCTTCCAAAAGATAAACAAAGCATTAAGAAACAGGAAAATTTCATTAGATAATAATTTAATGAAGAGATAAAGATTTCATTAGATAGTAATGAAATGCTTTGTAATATCAGTCCTCCTATATGGCAGTGAATGATGGACAAGCCACTCACAGATGAAGAAGAAACTTGAAGCTACAAGGACATGGTTCTTTCAAAAATGTACAGAATACCATAGATGGAAAATGAAAGTTTTAAGGAAAATGGAATCAAAAAGTAAAATCAAATCAGAAAGATAGAGAAATAAGATCTGACTGGGACAGTTTCAGATTTTACATTGCTGAATCTCCCTCTTCTTGAAAAACAGAGCTTCCAGAACAGTCTCCCTCATTTCTGAATTCTGTAACCCTCTATCTTGAGCGGTTCTTGAGATTTGTACTAGATGAACGTTAAAAAAAAAAAAAAAAAAAAGAAGCAATTTTTAGAAGTATGGGGAAAAAAATTAAAATAATAATCATTGTTGTACCAATTTTTCCTTTTTTTAAGCAAATCACCCCAAGCAAGGCGGGAGTGCCACCAGCACACAAGGGGTTACAGAGAGTGAGAGCAAGAGTAAAGAGGAGTGTTTGGGAAGAGGATAAAGAGAAGAACAGGGATCAAGGTCAAGGCATCAGAAGATGTTGACTGACATTACATTTGAAGATTATAGCCATCAGGGAAGCAAGTAAGAGGATGGGAGTTCCACTAACAGGAGGTGTGAGATAAGAAGCTGTTCGTGTAGAAGAGACAGCTACATTTAATCATTTCAACAGTGAAAGGGTGGGACCAAGATGCCAACCTAGTAGTGCGCTTAAATTCATGCAGTTTGGGAACTAATGAAAGTAGCTCGTCAGAGCAGTTGCCATGAAAATACTTGTAGAAAAGACAGAGGGAAGCCACAGCACGTCTGTGAGAAAGTGACTGTAGATGGGATGCCAGATCAGGACCAATCACATTGCATATCCGTCTCTGGATTTTATCGAGGACCTCAAGATGAACAGTAGGAGCACCAGACCATATATGGCAGCAGTATTCCATGTGAGAACGAATACTTGATTTGTATATTTGAAGAATGTCCTCAGGTGAGAAAAACCTTCTGGTGCAACACAGAGAATCAACTTTCCTTGCGATAGATGAAGCTATAGATTCAATGTAGTTGTTCAACTTCAGGTCAGTGGACAGCATGAGACCAAACAGGTGCAGAGAGGCACTCTCTTTGAGTTGGGCATCAGCCATCCTGATGGGACGCATTTGACCCAGTCAAAATAAACAAAATGAAGAAGCAGTTTTATATCTGAAATTTGTTTTATCAAGTTTTTCACTCCATACATCCATTAGATCGGTCAGGTTCATGCAGCCATTGTGAACTCCCCATTAATTCATTAGCTGTATAGTATGTGCTTTGACAAGGCTTCATGTGGTTTTAATTCTGAGTTTCCTTTCTCTTAGATGAGTTACTAACCAATGCTGAAAAGCCAAGTCTACCTTACTATTTAACCCATAGCTAGGGGAAGAAATGGATTCATATCTTTCCCAAGAGTATTTGTGTACAAGTGAAAGTAATGAAACTTGATTGTAATTTGAACTTGACTTGCTGATTTCTCATTCCAAGTTGTCCTCACATTACACTACCTCCCCACTTATCAGCGTAGAAAGAAACCATTTTTTTAAATAAATACTGGAAACTTTTCTGCACATATAATGTAAATGCATGATTTCACTGGATATGTGAGAAATGTAACAGATATTGGCTCGGAAAGTGGAATTGGGGAACAAAGATCAAATTCTGTTGAGTTCACATTCCTATAACTGGTCTCAGGAAAGAAATAAATCCACCTCTTCTCCTCCCAGCTATGTGTTAAATAGTAGAGTAAACTGAAATTTCTAGCTTTGGGTAACAACCAGTAAGAGAGAACTCTAACTTCAAAACCATTCAGAAGGCAATAGCAAACCATTCCACTGTCTTTCCCAAGAATGCATAGCAATTCACAGATAATTAAGAAAAAAAAGCTGTGGAGAGCCATGACTGTCTATATCTTGATAAGATATGGTAAAGAAAAAGAATGATTTTACTATAAAAATGAGTTAAAAATCAAGAAAACTTGGATTTACAACCAAATCCTCAACATTAAGCGATATTGAATCTGATCAATATGAATGTAGGGATAAAGATGG
The DNA here is from genome assembly GCA_964036315.1 of Acanthosepion esculentum. NCBI lineage: Eukaryota > Metazoa > Mollusca > Cephalopoda > Sepiida > Sepiidae > Acanthosepion > Acanthosepion esculentum. Next base: position 18,496,914 of record OZ038508.1, on the reverse strand, counting down.
TGGAAATAAGTCACGTGGGTCACATGACAGGTATCTAGTGATGTCACTCCATACAGTGACAATAGCAGCAGTCAATTTCAGTTTGTTTTCAGTAGCCAAACCAAAAGGTTACTTTCTTCAGTCTCCCCCACACACACACGCACACCATGGTCCTGGCAGAGGCTAAATCTCCCTCTCCAACAGCTTACAAGTCCATGGTGCTGTTTTCCTTTGGGAATATATCTTTCACAGATATAGAATGAAACTCCAGCTCACAGTCCTCAATTTGGGAAAACCCAAGACTTGCTGTCTCCCATTCATGGAATATGTCCTTACCTGGGACATAGATGAATCTAGCCCATTTAAATTTAAAAAATGACTTCTCCAGACACAGGAGTATCTCTATGTTAGATATAAGAATCTTCCTTTTTGTTTCGCCTTACACTCTGCTTTGCTGTGTAGATATATGTGATATACTATTCTCTGTGTGGGACACTTGAATATATGTATATATAGTTTTGTGTATGCCTTAGTAATATAATTTTCTCTCTGAGAACAAAGCATGTTTACCATTCCTTTTTTTCTTTTAGCCATTCCATTCCATCTGTGAAGAACAGTACTATTATATCATGGATATAATAATGCCCATAACAAGGGAAATGTAAATGGGAGAATAAATCTTTCTTCCCAGGCTTTCTTCCATTACATGGAGATGGGTGACTCCATTTCAAAATATCCATGTTGATAATATTTTAATAAAAGATATTCGATAAAGAAAATCAAACCATTTGAAAGATCTTAATTTCTTTCTGACATGAACTGGTTTTCAAAGCTGCTTGGCAAAATTGGATCCATTGATTCTTTTTTGCACTGTCCTCATGGACAAAAACCTCTGATTAATTAATGAAGTTTCACTATTGACCACTCTCTATTTATTACTGAGCCAAGTAGATTACTTCTATCTATCTTGGCTTCTAAATCCTGAACTTGGTATTAACTGATCAATAGGTAGCAAACTCTTTATAGATTTACTGCTAGCAACTCATTGGAGGCTGATGGTAATTGCTGCTTAAAGAGAGGCTGAGAGTTTTTAAAAATTAGAAAAAAAGCATGAAGGATAAACATACATGGATTTTAGTCATTGATTCAGGTTTCATTTAACATTCAATCGAACATAATTTTGGTTATAAGGCAATATCTCAAGTCAGTGAAAGCAATTATATCGTGAAGATCCAAGTGTCAAATGTATTTATTATTTAAGTAAGTTCTTCCTTCTCTTCACTTCTATTCTTTTCTTTATAAATGTTTGCTCTCCTCAGAATTTGGGGTGACTCTCACTAATGTCAGCATTATTTCTTTCTTAAAAATTAATGCATTTGTTCCACTTTTTAAACTTTGTTACCTTTATGGTTAAATTGATGGAAAACCAAACAATTCTGTTTTTTTTTTTCTCATCTATAGATTATTTTTGTGACCTGGATACAATGCTTGAAGCTCCTGTGCAGAGAGTGACTTTTTTTTACTTTCACTTTTTCTTATGTAGCATTCGCATCCAGCCAACAGATTTTGATGTGGAGTGAATCCAAAAGATAGACATCTAATTTGAAGCAGAATAGAACACAAAGAACCATGGACATACAGCATAATGACCAATGTCGCATAAGATATTGTGACAACATCACACATTCCTTTGTTCAGAAATGTAAACTTTTGTATTCAGACTCTGTTGTTAATGCAAGATGTACCTTACCTACAGTCACACTTTTATTATTTTCATTTCAAACCTATTTATTTTCGGTCCATATCCTTTTATTGAAAACATTTTGGATGAAATAGCGACCACCTATACATCATACCACTCAATTTTATAGGGAATGAAAAATGGAAGTAAGCAGAATCCTCAACCTCAAAGAATGCATTGACTAAAAAATAACTAGTAGACTACACACAGAAGAATAAAGTGAGACTAATTACAAAACAAAACAAATAAAAGGACTCACTCAGTTAAGTGCCATATGTGATACGCGTTTGGGTGATAATGTCTCTTTGGATTCATAACTGACTAGGCAGAAGATTTTCCCACAGTAGGTTGCCATTTCTTTCTGCATTAAACTGGTTGCCAGCCAACGATTTGTGCATAAGTGACTGTATTGAACCCAATTAGAATTCAAACTTAGCTTTCTAAGAATTTCTCATGCCATTACACCACCAATGCACATCAATGATTAATTACAAAGATTAATAGTAGTGGGGCACCCAGTGAAGATCAAACTCACTACATCAGCAAACTATTTATGTTATTTACACTCAGACTATTGTCCCCATCTTTGTTGTTATTATCACAATGTTTCAGCTGTTATGTCCTCTGACATGGTACTTGTCAATTCATGTAACTTTTAGGAAACTTCAAACTGAACTCTTTATTTAATCTAAAGTGAACTGTTCTCGCTCTGCTGACCATGTCTAATGATATCTTGTTCTTATTTAGTACTGTTCAGATATTGCTCACCCCATTTTCACTTACTCCAAACATCCACTGCCCAGCCCAGGGATTGACTTAAATTTACTATGTCACTAAATTCATGAACCAACACTTTAATCCATTTATCTAATGGAAACTGGCCAAACAATACTAAATAAGAACTAGGCAAAATGGAAGAGAACAACCTACCCTCATAGATTAAATAAAGTGTTCAGTTTGAAATTTCTTGAAGGTTACAGGGATTGATAAGCACCTGATGAAGGCCAAGATGAGGCAATGGTCAAAATGTTGTGATAATAACAAGGACAATAGCCCAAGTGTAAATAATATAAATAATTCAGACAGAAATTACCTGGAAGACAATATTGCTAGCTGCTATGATGAGTTTTTTACAAAGTGTTTTACTAAACTTAGCATAGTCTGGCATAAGGCTTGAATAGTAGAGCCCCCAGTAACAAATTGCTAATGATCTGTGAAATGAGATTGTTCAATATAGTGCCACAAAGAAGTTTCAGTTTGAGATACCAAATTTTCTATCTTGACTTTAATGGTCAACTCAGACTTAGGCCTGCTACTGATAAAATGTAACCCTGCACAATTTGCTTGATAGATGGGTGGTTGGTGTCTAAACCAGCTCTCCCATTAACTTTTCTGATGATGAGGAGGGTAGTATGTCATCCCAGAGAATAAAAAATATGACCTGTCAAAGGAGAGATGAGCTTCTTATAGGAGCCAATGGCCAACATGCTATTCTTTAAGCCATTATAAAGGATGATTTTTATTTTTGGCTGAATGTATGGATTTTGTATGTAAGTGTTTGAACTTATAGGAATGTTTTATTTTCCAAACACAGTCAGCATATTCTGGACATGTTCATGGTTAATGTTAGTGTTGGCTTTTTATTTTTTATTATTAGTGCTTCCATTATTTTTAGTCTTTTATACATGTGGGTGTGGCTATTATACTTGTATTTTCTACTAGTATGTTGCGGATGGAATTTGATAGGTTTCTCTGTGTGTTTAAATGAGTCTTAATTGATTTATGGTTGGGTGGGTGTAACGTGGGACATCTTTTAGACAGTTTCTACACACTTTTGTCCAGAAAAGAAAATACTTGTATAAACACAAGAAAAATTAAATTAAAAAGTTTGATTACAGTACCTTGTCAGTCATCTTTAACAAAACTTGTATATATATTTTTTTCTACACACGTGTGAAAGCACATATAATACACTGTCCTCATCATCCACCAACAAGAGGAGGTAACACAGTTTCAGTGGCTAATGTGGTACTTCACCCCTGGTGCCACCAGCAGCTTTTGCCACCATACAGGGTATTGTCTTTTGTGTATCATGTTAGTCTCTTGCGATTTTTTTTACAACTGCAAGTCCGATTTTCAACGTTATGTTAAAAGCATTTGCTTTTGTCATTAACCAATACACAATACTCCTCATAGTGATATATATATATATATATATATATATATATATATATATATATATATATATATATGTATATATATATATATATGTATATGAGGCTAAGATGATGTCTCAATCCTTGAGTGACAATCTTCCTAGAGATGTTATCTTAATATATTCGGTGTACTTGGACTACTATGAGCGTCTGAGTTAGGCATCAAGAAAAGCATCTGTCTTTGTAAAATCTTGACTCAAATTATTATGACAAGTCTCAATAAGTTGAAAGGCATATATGGAGAAGTAAACTGGAATCCTGTCAGACAGCCTAAAATTGTTAGGAACAAAATCTTGAATTCATTCTTTTCGCTTACATGTATGATGAAATGTCCTCAACATATAAAATTACACATACATAAATTTCAGTCAAAATATCATGAAGGAATGGTTTGGGTTTTTGATTTGATGGAAATTTAATGTAATATTGGATATCTTCAACTTTTTGGAACAAATAATCTAAGAAAAAGTGTTGCATAGAAAACAAGTGACAGTCGAAAGATGGGAGGTCAGAAGAAGATGCTGTATATAAAAGAATTTCCTATTTACTTTTTCCCTCTAATCATTTCACTCCGAGCAAAGTGACAATGCCACTAAAACCACAGGTGATTACAGAGAATGAAAGTCAAAGAGAAGATTGAAAAATGGGAAGGATTGAGGAAAGGACAAAAATGAAAAGGGTTCAAGAAGACAGAGGATGATGATTGACATTGCATCTAAATTTTTGAAGATTGCAGTTATCAGGGAAGCAAAAAATCAGAACTGATTTTGACAGGCAGGAAGTGCAAGAAAAAAACTGTTAGAGTAAAAAATGACAGTTACATCTAGCTAGTCTGACTGAAAACTGTGAGACCTAGTTGCCAATCTAGTAGCACACTTAAATTCATGTATTTGGGGCACGAAGGAAAAAAGCTCATCTGAGCAGTTGCCATGAAAATATTTGTAGAACAGACAGAGGGTGATAAAGTGACTAGAGACAAGATGCCTGGTCAGGACAGAATGTATTACAGATATTTCTCTGAATTTTGTCAAGAATCTCCAGATGAACAGCAAAAGCACCAAACCAAATATAGGTAACAGTATTTAGTACATGGACGAATAGTAGATTTATATATGTGCAAGATGGATTCTGACGAGAAAAATTGTTCATGCTTATTTGTTGCCCCATATTTGTAATGTAAAAGCAAATATTGTCTTGCAGCAAAATCACCAATTGTCTTTCTTGCTTAAAACAAGATTCTTTTAGCTTCCAATGTATCATTTAAACAAGCTAATTGCTCACTGTTGTTTTGTGCAGTAACACTTTCTTCAATTTTTTATAATTTGTTATGCGAAAAGATTCTCATAGCTTAACATATGTGTGTCGATTCTTTCAGACACCTGATGCTGCAGTGCTCTTTTCTATCTAGTATTTTTACTTCATTCCACAGGGGTTGGTTATAAAGAAATGAAAACAGACAAAAAAGAAATTGATGAGTTTCCTAATGATGAATACACGGATACTGCTTATCCTAGGATATGGAACGTATAAGTGATGATACTGCTATGACCTGCTCCTAGTAGTTATATTATGTCTTGCTTAGGCTGCTCGCCAAGACAGCACTAAATTTTCCTCAACTGATTCCAAGAGACATCACTTGACTTGAGTTCTTTAAGGCATCTTGCCTAGTTCATTTGTGTTACAGAGGGTGTCTTATTTACTCTATAACATCCCCTCTTTTGAGATTTTTTTTTTTTTCACTGGTAATTATTTTATTTCTTATTATTCACTTCCTCTGTCTGGAGAATTCGCCACATACTGAACTTTGTATTTCTTTCATTTTGGGTCAGCTTCTCATCTTTCTGTACATTTCCCTTTTCTGGTAATCATACTTATACATTCAATGAATTCTTGGGGTGTTGGTACATCAAAAATGTCATACAGCACTTACATAGGTTCTTCCTTTCTTGCGGGCCTTTCTTCAGTAAACTTTCTCTTTAACCGATTCCAATGTCTTTTGTGTTTTCATTGTTTTCCTTTTACTATAGATATCATTTTATCTATGTGTGACCTTATTACACCAACTTCCCACATTTCTTTTCCATTTTTATACACTCTGAGAAACACTTTTTCACCAATTTTGCAAAGTTTTGTGTCCTCTTTGGTATCTGTTCTTATACTTTTTTGTCCTGGTAACAACTTGTCGAACACTGATTTAATTTTTCTTACGAATATCAATTTTGATTGTGATATGCCTGCCAGTGTATTGGGATTTGGCATTATCCAGTATACCCTCAAGAATTTTTGTGGTACTTCTTCACTCATTTTTTTCATTACTTGCTTTTTTCAAAGCTCTCTTAAAAGTGCCCACAAATCTTTCTGCTTGTCTGTTTGAACTTGGGTGATATGGCAGGTTGGTAATATGTTCAATCAAGAATATTTTACAACATTCTTTAAATTCTGTCTATATTTCTGAGGTGAGATATTGTAATTATTTACACTATATTGTTTGGAGTGTTATCCTCATCTTTGTTGCCATATTCTTTAAATTCGTAAGCAGTGAATTGTGTACCATTGTCCAAGACTATGGAATCTGGAATGCCATATCTTGCAAACAGTTTGTAAAAAATTCACTGAAACCATGGAAGTTTTTTTTTTGTACTTACAAATTTCTGGCCACTTAGTAAAGCTATCCACTACCAAAAGATAGTGTGATCCATTTATTGGACCTGCGAAATCTATATGCAGTCTTGACCACAGAGTATCTGTCTTTGGCCAAGATTGTAATTTCAGGGTAGGTGATTTTGCTGCCAGAGCACAACTTCTGCAAGCTTTTACTAATTTTTCATTGTCTTGATCCATTTTGATCCACTATACATAGCTTCTCATAAGAGATTTTTTCCTTGAAATTCCAGGATGTCCACCATGAAATTCATTTAATATCCGCTTTTGTAATATGACAGTTATTATTACTTTTTGTGCAAACATCAGTACTTTGTCACATAGCAAGTAAACATTCAAGTCTGGATTGCATTCTAAAAATCTTCTTGCTTTCTTTTAGTTGATTTTTATTTTTGAAATAAACATGTCTTGTTCTGCTTTTACTTTTCTTTCTTCCAGGTTAGCTGGTAGTTTGCGTACTAAATTGCATAATATATTTTTAATTTCTATTTTACTTTTTAATGTTGCAATAACAGTGTCCTCAAACAGTTCAGTATTTTTGGTATTAATATTCATAAACCATTTCCATCTTGAAATTGTAATTTAATGAGATGGTACCCCAGCATTGTAATCTATTTGCTGTGTGCATAGGAATTCCTTTTTTTGAACCATAAATTGATAATATAGGTCTGTGGTCCGTCTGTTAATGAAAACTCCTTCCATGTATAAATTTGTGAAATTTCCCACTGCAAATATTATTGCTAACACCTCTTTTTCAATCTGGCTGAATTTTTCCTGCCAGTAGAAGCAAACACAAAGCATTTGCGATGGCTTTCATGCTACTGTCATCATATTTATGTAGAATTACTACTCCTATACTATAGTCAGTAACACCTGAAGCTAATACAATTTCTGCTTTTGGATCATATTGTTCTAATGATAAGTCTGATGCTAGTATTTTCTTGATTTCTTCAAACGCCTTCTGATACTTATCAGTCCAGTTCCACTTTATGCCTTTTTTAAGCAAATTGTTCAATGGAGCTCTCAAATACTGCATGTTAGGTATATAGATTTGATAATAGTTTGCTAATCCTAGAAATGCTTGTAACCTAGTAATGTTTGTTGGAAGAGGCATATTCCTAATTACACTTGCCCTCGATGGATCTGGTTGTTGACCATTTTCATCAATGAATTGTCCTAGGTACTTGATTTTAGGCAAAAACAATTTGCACTTTTCTTCACTTTTTTGAACATGTACTTTCATATTTTTTCAAAAACTCTTTTCACATGCCTGATATGTTGTTCCTTAGATACAATTTTAATTCATATATCATCCAGATAAGCAACTGTGAAATCAAAATCTGCAAGCATAGTATCCATAGCTTGTCGAAATATACCTGGAGGCATTTTCATCCCAAAAGGAAGTCTGTTGAACTTTTTTCAAGTCTGTCTAATTCTTTGTTGATTTGATCCAATGCTGCAAACAGTGCACTACATTTCAGTTTCAACAGAACATCTGAAAAACATTTTTTCAATTCTTCCTTTAAATTTTTGCACTATTTTTTTAAACTGATAGCTTGTCCACTTCCATTTTTGCAATAAATATTTATAGGTAAATCCCACAACTCAAATAATTCCATCCAGTGAGTTCTGAATGTGTGCCAAAGCAAAAAGTACTTTTTTCTACTCTGTATAAATTTTGATTCTTTGTCACCACTGTTATAACTTATTCCTAGCAGTTATAATATTATGTCTTGCTTAGACTACTCACTGTGACATCACTAGAAATTCTCCTTGACTGACTCCAATGGATTTCACTTGACTTACTTTGAGTTCTTTATTTAAGGCATCTTGCCTAGTTCATTTGTGTTACCAGGAGTGTCTTTACTCCACAACAGGTGCATATGATGAAGTTGAGGAAATCAATTTTGAAGAATGCACTAATGATGTACAAAAGTTGTGTGGTGAAGAGGATGATCAAAGATCTGTTGTCTGTGAAGATAGTAATAATAGGTATATTATTTACTTTATAGCTGTTGCAGTATATCTCTGTGATGAGACTGCCAAGATAAATGGCTTCATCCACTGCATCTTGCTGGAAACATTGTGTTTAATCTTGTTTGATGCCCAAAATAGCAATCAACACTTTTGTCATTGACCAGTAACAAATATCATGTGACCTTGTGCACTTGAAACCCCCTATCTAGCAGATTACCCTCATGATGCATCGCAGAAGATATTAGTGCAGTGGAAGTGTACTGGGCCCAAAACTATGCTCTGCTACCAGTAGAAGGTTAGTAGTAGACCTCCATCAGTCAATGTCAATTATGGATGATGCATTCTGGTGTTGTGTCAATGCTCTGAAACAGCATCAACTGTGGCTGATCATAGGATTGTCTACACAGGGGTGCAATTTCCGTTTTGTTTTCTTTTTCTGTGGATCTTTTTTGGTTAGTATAGCTGGATTTAAATCATAACAATAATAACACCAAAAAATAACATATTCCAATTCTTCTTTCATTGCCATTGTGTGAATAATAATATCTGCAAATTAATGCATATCTGTTTTGATATCGATGAATTTATATAAAGTCTTCTTTTCATGTAGTGAAACTGGTCTTGGCATTGGCACACCTTGGAAAAGGCCATAACTTGTTAGTACAATGGACATCTGCCAACCATTCATTTGAGAAACCATTTGCATAGATCCAACAGAACTATTAGTTCTTTGGTGGGGATGAGGGGCTGGCAGAGGCAACACTGGGTTTGGCATTTGCATAACTGGTAACATTGTTCTCATGGTGACAATTCATTGATGTACAACTGCACTCAGCATGATTCTTAATTTCTAATTTCTTGAACTGAGATGGATGAAATCTTTTCAAGATTTCCTTAGCTTTTTTGTAACTTTTTGTAAATTTTCTATAACACTAGTGACTACCCTTTCTGCTCCATACATGATCAGCCATGACTGATTTCATTACCTCACTTGTAATTATGTCTCTTCAGTGTTTCTCTAGTCTTACTTTTATGTTTCATGCCGATCATCTCCTGTTGGTATCTTTTGGGGTTGCTACTTATGACTTTTGCATGATTGTTTTCTTCTTCCATTGTGAATTGAAGTGAAGGTCTTACTGAGTTCACAATGTTCAGCAATACAGCTTCCTGGTGAGGTCAGAGTATGAAAATGTCATCTACAAGTCTCAACCATACTGTTGACTTTATGGTGTTGTTCCTAAAGTCTGATTCCAATTGGTTACAAGCCATTGATAGAGTCTCATCTGTAGGAACCCTGATATGCTCACCACATCAAAGCTTACCATCTTATGGATGGATTGATTCCACCAAATGTTCTGAGTCCTTGACATATGACAAGGACTTCACTGTTAGTGGGTTCACTGTATCCAACAGTCTGCTAAAATAAAGGGTTCAGTTCAAAATTCCTTGAAGGTTACACAGATTCAAAATCACCAGAGGACATAATAACCAGATCATTGTGATAATAAATATAAAAGTCCAAGTGTAAATAATGATGACTCCTCATGTGAGAAATAATTTATAAACCACATTTAACTATTCTATAAATTGATTATTTTTTTTAATATCACCCAAGCAAGGTAGTAAAGTCACTAAGACACAAGGGGTTACTGAGTGTGAAAGAAAAAGAAAAAAGAGAAACATTATTAAGGATCGAGAACAATAGAAGAGTAATCAAGAAGACAGTAGATAACGATTGAATTTTAAATTTTTGAAGATCAAAGTTAACTGCAAGGCATGGAGCTGAAAGAGAGTTCCACAAGCAAGAAGTATGAGAAAAGAAACATAGATATTACAGTTACATTTAGTCAATTCAAATGTGAATTAATGAAACCTTGCTGCCAATCTAGTACTGCACTTAAATTCATAAAGTCAAGGTACTATAGGATCCAGATCCTATATTGTTCTCAAAACTTCAAAAATTAAACAAAATATAGGCCCCAAATTAAATTACACAACTAACGTAATTTGATTAGTTCAAAAATATCACCTAGCATGCCGTCGACTACGTTTACACATCTGACCTTAATTTGACCTAATTGATCAAAGGTACAGTTGTGCCAAAATTTTAAAACATTTCCTAGAGCCTATCACGTGACTTATATTGTTTACATAAACAACAAACAATTAAGAAACAGAGAATTGGGAAAGATCAGCTGAAAAAGTTACATGCTACGTGACAACACTCATAAAATAACTTTCAAGTGAAGTCCAGACTATAAGTTAAAAACCCTTTTTAACATAACCACAGTCTATTTCCTTCATTAAATGCAAACTAAACTCACATCTCCAAACAACGAAGCAACAGACACTCAAATGTCTATAACAATGTAACAATGTAAGTCACACCCACAAACACACATTTTCCACAAACTTTGAACTATTTATTTTGAATACAAACAATATTACATTGAACTGAATTTTTCCAAATTCAAATAAATTACCCTACAACTTGCAGTCTATCAAACTGGAACATTACCTCACACAAAAATCTAAAAAGACAAGTTCATTTCACCATTTTAAACTTCGTCCTGGGTATGACGTTAAACTGCATCCAACAGCAAGGCCTCTGATCAGGAGGTTTTGAGGAAGCGTGGAACCACCTCTTAATTGCTGGTGTTTCCAGATCCACCCTGACCCGGGGTGGTAGCACCTGTTGGGGTCCCAGCTATGGGAAAATAGTGAACTTCCAGGTCTTTTCCAGCACATTGAAACAATGATGTTGCCAACTACACTTTTTTGAAACAATGATGTTGCCAGCTATACGTTTTTGAAACAATGATGTTGCCAGCTATACGTTTTTGATATATCTAGTAAATACTGGATCTAGCATTAAATAACCCATAGTGGTTGATATGCCATAAAACCCCAAACAAACAAACAAACCATTTAAAACAACATGTATAACTACTGTTTTGTACATTTGTTATATAAAAATCCATTTATTTGTACAATTTCTCTTGTCTGAATTTTCTTGTTTCTTCTTATTCTTATTATTTTGTTGCATGGTGGGCAATTGACACCCACAGTACTATAGTGAAGAATTTATCTAAACAGTTACCATGAATGTATTTATAGAAAAGGCACAGGAAAGCTATGTTATGGCAGTGGGAAAATAACTGTAGCTGAGATGCCAGGTCAGGATCATTAGCATTGCAGATTCTTCTTTTGATTTTATAAAGAATCTCTAAATATACAGTAGAAGAACCAGACCATGTGTGTCAGCAATATTCTAAGCATGGAGGAATGGCAGACTTTTAAATTTGAAGGTCGAGAACACTAGAATCATGCATATGCAGACGTTAAAATATTTGGAAGAAGACGGTAAGTGCGACACTGAGATTCATAGACATATTGGGATGGCTAAGGACACATTCCAAAAGCTGGGCAGAGTACTGCGAGACATGGGATTTTCTTTGGTAACAAAGAAAAAAATACTGAGCTGTTATGTGACATCTGTTCTTCTTTACGGCAGTGAATGTTGGACGATTTCCTCAAAGATGAAGAAGAGACTCGAGGCAACAGAGATGTGGTTCTACAGAAGGATGCTAAAGATATCATGGACCAAGCGTGTGAGCAAAGATGAGATCTTAGGGAGGTTGCAAACAAGGAGGAGGCTTATACTTAATATCAGTAAGAGGCAGCTGAAGTTTCTGGGACATAATGAGGAAGAAGGGCCTGGAGAATCTGATACTCACGGGTCGAAGAGAGGAAAAGAGAGACAAGGGAAAACAATGCGTGACATACCTGGTGGACTTAATCAAGTGGATGATAGAACACGGTCTGGGGGAGGAAGCAGAGGGAAGGAACTTTTTGGGAGCTGCAAGGGATAGAGAGAGGTGGAGAGCCATGATTGCCTACATCCTGAAAGGACATAGCACATAAAAAGAAAAGAAGATAAATTCAGAGGAGTAAAACTGTCTAGCACAACACAATGAACCAACTTTCTTAAGGGCAGACCTAGCAATTGTTTCAATATAATCTTTCCATTTCATGTCAGCCATGAATGTCATCCCAATAGGGTGCAATGAATCACTCTCATGGACGTTAGTATCAATTATGCTGATAGGGGAGGTAGGAAGGGATCTTTCAGGTGATTAACGGAGAGAAGTTTCCTCTTGGAGTTGTCATTACTTGCCCAAGTTAACAACAGACTGTAGGTCATTTTTGAGATCAGCTGCCAGTTTGACCTTATCGAACTGATCAGACTTGCTATCAAGATAAGATTAAATGGTTATTTCCTCAGTATAGATTTCAAATTGAGCACTGATGTGTCATCAGGAAGGTCATTGATGAAAATTAAGAACAAAGTAGGTCCAGGGATAGAGCCCTGGGAGATACCAACAAAAAGCTCAACTTTTACTTTGCAATTTGATAAGACTGAATCAGTTAAAAAAATTGTCCAAAAATACTATAACCTTTCAACTTATGAAGAAGACTGGTATGCCAAACCTTGTCAAATGCTTTTGAGATGTGTCCAAAGCAATAGCCAGACATTCACCAGCTTTATCTAAAACTTGATAGACTTTTTCAACAATAATCATTAGTACATTAGCAGTTAGAAAAGTGAAAGCTATATTGGTTACCTGAAAGAAGACCCTGTGATGTGAGATGCTTAGCCAATTCATTGTTGTTTGGGGTAGAGTGGTAGGTTCTCCTTGTTCTAAAATGTCAAATTACAAGTTCTTCTGTGACAGTAAATTTCAAGTTTCCATTTTTGTTTCAAAATCATTAAACAGGTGAAAAACGGAGATATGTGTATAAACAGTAAAATATGCAAGTATATATCCTACTTATACTTATTTATTTTTTTGTGCTTCAGTGATTTCTGATGATCCACAAGCGTGTCCCTCCAAGTCCAATCTACAGTGTTGACAAAAGCTGAAAAATGATTTATCGCCATCATGATAAAAATCATCATGGAAAGCTAGCTCTTCAGCTCTGTATTCTGTTGAAAGTTTGCACCCACCAAGTTTGCTAGCTTTTCATTTACTCACCATGAAAGATAATCAAACCAGCATTTACAAATCTAATTTAATCACTAAACAAATAACTTTTATTTTTACTACTCTTGCCAGCACGTGCCATGCTATTCATATGCTAATATCACATGTGGGTATTTGCCCTGCAGCAACCAGCAGTGACCAGTTTGGCCAGGTTAATATCATAAATTAGGTTATGGCACTTGCACAGTACTGGGATCATTAGTAGAAAATACTGCATGTTATTTATAAAATGACATGTTGCAGCAATATAGGTTATAGTGCTTGTGCATAAGTAACTGACTTCATTGTATATTGTAAATTTATGCAAAATAATGATTCTGTCAAGCTCCAGCTCAGGAATTTTAGTTTTACCATTGGAATATTTTATTTTTTAGTTGCTAAAATCCTATTTTCCATGATTTTCTGTGTTTTCCATTTTCTACTTTATTTCTGTTTTTTTTTCTTTCTGTTTTCCATATAATGGAGAACTTGCCACTAGATTAGGGCTTCTAGCAGTTTGCCAAAAAGTGGTGTAAAAATGTTGTTATCATAGTATGCATAATTAAAAATATGTGAATCTGTTTTCAAACAAAACCACCAGCATTCACCAATAGAGTCGGCTATTACAAATTCTTCTGTGAGAGGCACCAAAATATACCCTTTTTACTTTCTATGAAGATCTTACAATTTGAATTTGGATAAGTTTGTTAAATGAATATAAATACTATTAACAGTTCATATAATTTTTGCCATGTCACTTTACAAAAGTATTATGGGAATTTTTATATCAGTTTGCTTTCTAGAAAGGCATTTTATTTTTTGGTACTTCACTCAAAATGTCATCATGACAATGAATGGACTCTTTAATGCATTTGTTTAATAATTTCTCCCAATGGCATTAAAATCTTTCAAAATGATCCATTATATGAATAATATTTCAAATACTTTTTATTATAGAAAGAGACAGGAAAACTGTTTCAAAATCACAAGCTTGCATTTATAATCAATATTTATCATCTTGCCTAAACTTGTTTCTTTCCTGATCACTTTTATATAAATTTGTTCATTGTCCGCAACAATAGTTTTTTTCACTGCAAACCCCTTTGTCAGTGACTTTAAAATCTCATATTATTAATATAGTTATCAAGTGAAAGAGTATCATGCCAATAAACTGATGCTGAGATGTCAAAATACAAAGCACAATATACCCATTATGACACCCAATCTTATAAGGGTAGACCCGGTACATGTGCATCACAGCAATACATGGTATCATGTCTGACATGGCATCAGGGCAATTATTATTATTATTATTATGTGCAACACCAAAATAATAATAATATATTATTTTGGTGTTGCACATTGACATAATCAATAGAAATTCTGTTCTTGAGGTACGGTGATTTTCTAAGCATAGCTTAGATGTGGCACAAGGCCGAAAGTGTGGAGCACCCAGTGAAGCTCAAACTCACTACTCAATTGCAATTGTTCTAGCTACGTAAGTTTGCTAACAATTACACCCACATTGAGGTGCCCCTGTTCTTGAGGCATGGTGTCAACAAGACTTCTCAAAACTGAGAGAATCCTTGCAGAGTAAATGATGGCAGTTTTCTGGAGCTCAACAATCTTGGCCTCAATTCCAATTTTCCCTTTCAGTTATTTTGGTGATGTTCCAAGTGCACCCATTACTACATGAATTACTTCAACAGGCATGTTTTATTTTTTTTTTGTTTTTTTTTAAGTGTTTCACCCCAAGCAAGGCGGGAAGCCACTAGCACACAAGGGTTTACAGAGAGTTGGAGCTAGAGCAAATAGGAGTGATAGAAGAAAGGATGAAGAGAAGGATAGGTGATAGATCAAGGCATCTAGAGACGTTGATTGACATTACATTTGAATAGTTGGAAATTATAGCTATCAGGGAAATAGGAAGAGGGTAGGGAGTTCCACAGTCGAAAAGTGCGAGACATGAAGCTATTGGAGTAGAAGAGACGGCTACATTTAACAGTTTCAACAGTGAAAGGGTGTGAGCGAGATGCCAGCTTAGTAGAACGCTTAAATTCATGAAGTTTGGGAACCAGCGAAAGCAGCTCCTCAGAGAAGTTACCATGAAAGTATTTGTAAAAAAGACAACTCACTAACCAGATCCTGGCATTTTTCAATTCTTAATTTCTTTGGAGTACACTCTTGGATCATAGAGAACAGCAATGTCAATAATTTGACTCTATTTTCCTTATCTATCACAATATGGTTGGGTCTTTGTCCTTCAATGACATAAGCCGATAAGTAACACTTTCTTAATGTCTAGACAAATGTTTCTCAACCTTTTTAAGCAACAGCACACCTAAGACCAAATGAAAATATCACGGCACACTTAGCAAAATTTTTAAAGGATATACATTTAAATGTTATGAAATAAACCATAGATTTAAAAAAATACACACACAAATATGAACTTACTTCATTTCAATGTTTCTATTCAACTATTTAGTAAAATACTAATGCTGTACTATTACTACTTACACACACATATATGTATGCTTTGACAATATTGCCCGACACACTAGTATGCCGTGGCACAGCAATTGAAAATCACTGGTTTAGACTGAAGTCATCAAACAAATTAGTTTTCACCACTGATTTTTGAAAAGTGTAAAGGTTGTTCCTTCTATTCTTCAAAATAGTCTGCAAAGTCATTCTTTAGAGAGCATCATATGCTGCTTCACTGCTTTCTTGATAATTTCTTCCAAATCCTTTTAATGGCAATTTTAACTTTGAAAAAAGCCCCAGAAATCACAAGGAGCTAATTCTGGACTGTAATAGCAGTGAGGGGCCAAAACACCTTGCATAAAACATGAACAATCTATTTGCTCAGCCAAAATGGTCACTGTGAGGGTCACACAGTACACAAACGCACCCAATGGTTGGAGAGGGTATGTTACTGCATGCAAAGAAACATACCCTCTGAATGGCTGCCAAATCACGTCAAGGATGAACAACAGATTCTCAATATATTCAAAACACCTGGTTACTTTCCAGACAGACCATATATTCTGTATATATAAGTATATAGGCATTTTTCTTTATTCATCAGCATGAATTCATTTAAGCACATTTGACTAAATTCAATTCACCAAGCCTGTCTGTTTAATTTTTATTGTATTTTTTCAGTTTTAGAATAAAGTTGTTGCACATCAAGATTAGATAAACTGTCAAAGGGTCTGTGTGTTTTTGTTGTTTTTTGAGTACTCGAACTTTTTGCAAGACACTGACACGTTGAAATCCCAACAGTATTTAGTATTGTTGAAGGTATCGGTAATATTTTTTGTCAAGATTTACAAACTCTATGTTTCATTCAATTTCACAAACCAATCGATGAAATTTCAATAAGCTGATTTGTTTGGAAAAATATTTTGACAGAAACCATACTTCACAGTTTAATAATTTTTTTTTAATTTAACTTAATTTTATAGGACTTCATGATAAACTATATTCTATAAGAAAATTTATTTTTTTATTTTTTTCCATTTTAACAGCGAAGAATAAATTCTTAGGATTTTTTACTCTTGAGCATGCAACATACAACTGGTCATGCATAAATATTTATTTCTGGAACCAAATTTCAACTTTTTGAAGCATTTGGTCTTGCAATTTGTTTATAGATCTCACAAACACAGGGGGAACAGGAAACTGGATTCTTGTATATATAAAAACTTAAAGAAAAGATATGAAAATAAACAATATTGCATTTTTATTAAATAAGTGTTTGTTATTTTAGTCATTGTTTTTAAAATAGTGGGAGTATTTTGTATGTTAAATAATACAACTTTTAATTTTTTTTAAATTAATGAAAATTTATTGTACTAAGCTACACACCCTAGTAAAACCAACTATCTTTTGTACTCTCTTACGTTTCGGCACTTCTTCCCAAAATTTGGTTTCCATCAGTTTTGTATGGTTATTTTAAAGGGTGTGACAGACGGACAGACTAACAGAAATCACAGGATTTTATATAAGATTTCCAACCATCACAGTCATTATCAACAACTAAATGTTACCAGTATCATAGACAAAAGTTTTGTTAGCTACATCTTGGCATTTTATAAGGATAGAGATATTTACTGAGTTTTCTTTTTCTCTCTCTCTTTCTCTCGCTACCTCCCCCCTCTCTCTCTCTTTATGAATAATATGTAAGAAAAAAGTTTATGTTGCGCTAACCTTCCAAGTGCAGACAATGGGTTAACACAAAAATGTCTGCATTTAAATTACTGACTTTTAGCCGAACACTGGCACAAATGGAAAATATGCAACTACTTCAGCCACCAAGCAATGACCAGATGTATGTTACTATTTTGTTTGATCAAAAATGTTGTTTTGCATTTATCATGGAATGGCATTAGGAGCATTTAGTTTTAACTAAGTTTATTCAAAAACGATCACTTTTCATCATTCTGTGACAGCTGTCATATCAGCATATATTTATTGCTTTTCTTCAATTTTTAAAGCAACTCACCCCAAGCAAGGCAGGAGTGCCACTAGTATGTAAGGGGCTACAGAGAGTGAATCTAAGGGAAAAGACTGGGTATAGTGGGAGGGTTGAGAAAAGGATAAAAAGAAAAACAGGGATCAAGACAACAGAAGATGTCGATTGATATTACATCTAAATTTTTCAAGATTATAGCTATCAGGGAAGCAAATAAGAGGAAGGGAGTTCCACTGTTGGGAAGTGTGAGACAAAAAGCTGTTGAAGTAGAAGAGACGGTTACATTTAACTGTTTTGGCAATAAAAAGGTGGGACCGAGATGTCAACCTAGTACCACACTTAAATTTATGCAGTTTGGGAACCAGTGAAAATAGCTCGTCAGAGCAGATGCCATGAAAATATTTATAGAAAAGACAGAGGGAAGCCACACTACGTCAGTGAGAAAGTGACTAGAGTTGAGACAGATTGTTACAGGGTAACCAAAAAAGTTCTGTCCGTTTTTTGATTAGTCATTGAATGAAGTTGAAATATATACGAAATGAATGTAGCAATTGTTTTCAAATTCGGACAGCCGGAAGTAGGAACATCAGACATTATAAAAAACACACGCACTGTGCCCGGCCATCAGTTATAAGCCGGACAGCTGTGAGAAGGATGGAAGTGTCTACAGATCTCGTTCGGGGCTGTTTGCTTTACGACTTCAAAGTGGGCTTATCAGCAGCTGCATCAAGTCGCCGCATATGTCAAGCATTTGGGGATAGTGCTGTGGATGAACGTACTGCAAGGCGTTGGTTTCGAAAATTCAAGTCGGGAGATTTGTTTCTCCATGATGAGCCTCACAGTGGACAACCACAGGTATTGAATGACGGAGTCCTGAAGGCGGTCATTGAAGAGGACAATAGTCTGTATGAAACTCCCAAGCATTCCAGACATTGGTTGTCTCCTCAAGATGCTGTCCCTCACACCGCAAGACTGCCTATGCACCCACGCAAGATTATGCTTTGTGTCTGGTGGACAGGTCGTCAAGTGGTTCATTATGAACTGCTACCAACGGGCCAAACGATCACTGGAGACCTATACTTGCAGCAATTGAAACGTGTGCAACAGGCATTGCGCCAGCACTGGTGAATCGCAAAGGTGTGCTTTTCCTCCATGACAATGCCAGGCTGCATGTCGCTCGAGTGGTCAGGGATACCATACAGCAACTTGGGTGGGAGACTTTGTGCCATCCACCTTATTCACCTGACCTTGCGCCATCCGATTACCACCTCTTCCCCTCTCTGGATAATCATCTTCATGGGAAATCCTTCACCAATAAAGCAGACTTGCACAAAGCCCTCACGGACTTCTTTGCGTCAAAACCCCCCAAGTTCTACCGCAGGGGCATTGAACAGCTGGAGACACGTTGGCAGAAGATGCTGGATGCCGATGACGATTACTTCAAATACTAAATATAAGTTACACATACTGTGAAGCATTTTCTTTTTTTCCTTTAAAAACAGACAGAACTTTTTTGGTTACCTTGTATAATTGGTGTATTTTGTTTTTTGGTTTGAACATTGAAGGAAAAAGGCAAATTTTTTATCATTTTTGTCTGAATTTCTGTGATGAGGAGTTGTCATTATTTATAAATATTTGGACTATTTTCCTTGTCTTCCTTGTCATTTTTTAGCATTATTGAGCATTTCTCGCTTAAGAAAGATAAAAATAGAGCTCAAATGCAAAAAGGATTTCTGCAATTTATAGGGAAGCAACTTTGAATGATCAATTATGTCAAAAGTAGTTTGCAATGTTTCCTGTTGGAAATTTCTCTTTGATCAATTCTCCAATGTCTGATAAATCAAATAAGGTTGATAACACTCAAGACAAGACATTCAGTCAGTTATGTGCCATACATGATACCCGCTTAGGTGATCACGTATCTTTCGATACATGACTGACCAGGCAGATTTTTTCCCACAGCAGGTTGCCATTTCTTTCTGCGGTAGACCAGTTACTACCCAAGGCTATAGGACCTAGTCTGTCCTGCTATTACCCCATAGCTGGGGAAAGAAGAAGAGGATTCATACCTTTCCCAAGGGTATTAGCACATAAGTGAATGTAATGGATCTGACTGGAATTCGAACTCAGCTCTCCGATTCCTCAATCCGAGCCATTATCCACTACTCCACCATGCCTCCCCTAAACAAGACAAGACATTACTTGAGAATAATCAACACCATACAACAGATGGACAATAGTAGAAAATATCCAAATCACATAATGAAAATCATTTGCAGCAACTTGGTTATGATAGTCACTTTGATATGTGTCTGCCACATAACGAAAATTCAACTTTATAATATTTTTGTACATAATTCAGTACTGTGATATCCTGTGGCCTTTCTAAGTGTCAATCGTCAGTGCTGCCTTGTTCTAATTCCACTGCCCTCCATTTATTCTTGTATGCCTCATCTCAGAAATACCTGAAACATCATTACTATAACAACTGATAGAGTGACACTAGTTCAAATAGTAATTAGCATATGATAATTACAATTAGTTAATTCAGAAAATGCCAGAGAAGAAAATGTTTGAAACATAGTGACTATGGCAACCAAGATGAGAACGATATTTTAAATAGATCAATGTAAATAATAACTATAATTATTCATCTCGGAAATTACCATAAAATGTTGAAGAATTTGTCCAATTATGCTTTACACGTCACTTTGTAATTTGTGTAAATTTTTTTGCCGTTTAATTATGGAGAAAATGTAATGTGTTCAAACTTGTTTGCTGACACACTTTTGGATGTCCTTGGCATTTTGCCACAGACTGGAGTCCATATCGTGATTCGATTACAGGAATTTGTTTTCTTTTCTAATTGTTCAGATATTTTATGCTTACAAATGATTCACTAAACAATATTTGTCTGGGCAAAAAGATATTTTTTCTTTCTTATTTAAGATGAAAGTGAAAGAAACTACAATTTACTGTTCCACTGATATTTTAAACTCATATCATTTTTTTTATCAGAAAATGTTTGATTGATATGTTGTTGAGTTTTCAAAATAAATTATAAGAAATTAAAACCAAATTATAGTCTTCAAACAGGGTTCAAAATGTTATCCTATACAATGGAAGCTTGCTATGTCAGATAGATACTGATGTCACATACCTATACTATATTGGTTATTAAAGCTGATGAAACCCTTCATTAATATTTCTTTTTTAATTTTGATACTTCTAATTTTTTTTAAATTCCGGGCCATTTGAACAATGGCCAGGATTTTTTTTATTTTTATTTCATCTCCTTCACAAATTGAACAATTCACAGATTCACACATCGAAGATTTGTAGTTTTTTTATATTTTTAAGTTCAGTACCAATATTTCTTTGACTGTGACACTATAGATGAGGCACCCACGTAGAAAAGGAGGTGTGATCTTATCTTGAACTCAATTATTTCTATTTTATGGCCAGCAGATGGGATTTTTGAATTAACCCCCACTTGACTGAAGAGGAAGAGGAGAATTAGTAGGTAAAGGAAAGCAAGTGAGGACAAGTAACAACAAACCAAACATTGATTATTTCTGTTTGCTGGTCTATATTAACAGTCATGCTTGGGATCAGCAAAACAAGTTATGGTTCATCCTTGGCTTTCAGACTTGTCCATCTCACATGGAGGTCCCAATGCCACCTGTTTGTATTACTAAGCCCATACTGTAAATTTTCAGTGGATGGTAGGAGGTAAAAGCTGAGCTGTTAGAGCAACGTAGCAGAAGTTATCCCAAGTGTCACCTACCTACTCACCTGGACGAACACGTGAAACCCTGAATAAAAATACTTATCTTATAATATGGGAGGTAGAGTTTGCATTCTCATTTCTCAATGTCGCATTTGTTTTTCATCTTGTTACCTCATGAACATGCAGTGGACTCTTTCTCAGCTTTTGGTGAACATGAACATGAAGTAGAATCAAGAGACGACATGTAGTAATCATTGCCCAGTCAGTAGAAAGCTTGCATGATGCTTGGATTGCATGTTTCCATGACAAAAAAAAAAGTTATGAACAAGATGTAAGGATTACTAGATGCAGTATAAAAAGCTGGACAAAAGCTGGAGAATACATCAGTCAAAACATGGTGATCAAAACAATAAAGATGAGGATATTCATCCAAATAAGTCATTAAATAAGGACAATTCTTGATTTCAGAAACATTTGAATCTGACCAATTCATTTTTTTTTTATCATTTCATTATCAAGCAAAGAAATAAAGCTACTATGACACAAGAGGTGAAAGAATAGATGAAAAACATTAAGAAGAGAGAACAATAAAAGAGCAGAAAATAAGAAGACAAAAGATAACGATTGACATTACATTCAAATTCTCGGAGATCAAAACTGACTGCTAAACAAGAAGCTGGAAGAGAGGCCCACAAGTGAGTGGTGCAAGAGAAGAAACTGTTAGCATAAAACTTATAGTTACAT
This sequence comes from Acanthosepion esculentum, assembly GCA_964036315.1. Classification (NCBI taxonomy): domain Eukaryota; kingdom Metazoa; phylum Mollusca; class Cephalopoda; order Sepiida; family Sepiidae; genus Acanthosepion; species Acanthosepion esculentum. Next base: position 18,474,362 of record OZ038508.1, on the reverse strand, counting down.
CTAGGAATTTGAACTGTAGAATGATGAAACCTAACTGCCAATCTAGTACTGTGCTTAAATTCATAAAGTCTCAGTACCAAAGAGGAAAGCTCATCAGAACAATAACTGTGAAAATATTTATAGAAAAATGCATAGGGAAACTACATTACAATGGTGGAAAACTGAATGACATCAAGATGCCATATCAGGACCAATAATAGTCATACAAATATATCCCATGAATCCTATCTTCGAATGGCAAGACATTCTTTTTATGTATGAAAACATTCCTTGATTTGAAGGCTAATTTTATATTTTGATTCAACCTCAGGGATCAGATGCAAGTTGTGGCTAAAAAGCAGAAAGACAAGTAGGAAATAAGAAGGTAGAAACTTGCATCACCAATGTTCTCATTTTGCAGGGTGTCTACTGTTTTAAATATATTTGAGAATGCTAAAGAAGGTGAAAGGTTAGAGTTTAGGACAAGGGGTCAGTAGTTCAAGCAACAACACAACAAAGCAAGAACTAAGACGATTGTACAAACTGTTTGTGACCTGCTCTTTGTAGACGATTGCGAACTTGTAGCCCACACCCTTGAGGATATACAATGGAGTGTTAACAAATTCTCCCATGCATCTAAAGCTTTTGGTCTGAGCATCGTCATGAAATAAAACAAAGTTGTCCATCAGCCCCTCTGTAGCCATCCTCCAGCTGTTGATCCCACTGTTTATGTTGAGAGAAAATTCTTGAAAACCGTTTCCCCTATCTTGGCTCCATTGTATTTAGCAATGCTAAAATGGACAAAGAAATTGAGTGCAGGATTGGAAAGGCTAGTTTTGCTTTCGGTAATCTTTTTGACAGGCTTTGGAATTCTCATGATGTTTCATGAAAGGTGAAAATTGATGAGTAGAAGTCAGTAGTACTAATATCTCTACTCTATAATGCAGAATCTTAGACTCTGTACCGACAACACATCAATCAACTTCATGCCTTCCACACGTGTTGCCTATGTACCATCAGCAGTAGAAAACAGATTGATCACATTAGAAACAGTGAAGTTCTGACTAAATGCAACGAGTATTGAAGCCATCCTAATGAAATTCCGACACAAGTAGGCAGGAAATCTTTCTCGTATGAGCGATAGCAGACTTCCAAAACAATTTCACTTTGGCAAACTTTTAACAAGCAGGTCAGTTGGAAGGCCCACTCTTGCATTACAAAGACAAAATCAAAGGCAATTTGAAGCAATCGAGCATACTCTTTACCTCTTGGGAAAACAAAGTGCCAAATCGAAGGAGTTGGCACCTGTCCTACTTCTCATCTATACAAAGGCTTGAGCGAGGCTGACTTGAACATCAGGACCGATTGTGTGCTTGGTTTAGGGGTGTTCATGAATATTCATCAGGTTAGTGGAAAAGTCAAGCAAGTTCATGGACATGAGGTGATCCAATTCAATACCTAAGAAACAAAAGTGAGTAAGAAGTATTTTTATATATATATATATATATATATATATATATATATATAAATTAGTATTTAGATTATATTGGATTGTGATTGATTTATATGTTATATGTTTTGAATAAGATGAGGTTATGGATTTAACTGTTTTCTTTTAATACTTTTGTATTTTGTCATCACATATCTTGGCATGGGATTGTAGTTATTCTTTCAGGAAAGGAGATATTCGGAAGAATATAGGGTGCAGATTTATATTTTGATAAGATTTGACAGCAGTACTTTTGGGAATTTTCTTTCTAAGTTACTTTCTTTTTTAATAAGTGTGGCATTCACTAGGTCAAAGTTGTGGTCAAATTTATTTCTATGTTTTTGATAAATTGTTATGTATAAGATCTCTTTTATACTCATAGATACTTTTTTAAAATTTCTGCAAGTTTCCCCAATGTATTGTGAGGAACAGTTCTGGCAATTTATTTGTATATAACTGCTTTAGAAATAATTATTGTTGAGGGTTATTTGGTTCTGATCATAGCCATGATAGTTTTGGATGTGGTTGTAATTATTTTCATGTTGTTAAGATTGTTTTGAATAGTGTATGTTATAGAATTTGTATCTAGTATTATGTATCTGTTTTTATCTAGTTTATTGTTGTTATCTATTTTGCAGTCGTATATTTTGTGTGCCTTTCTTTTGGCATTGTGGATGAGATGATAAGGATATTGGAGATTTTTTTAAATGTTTTCTATGTATTTTTCTTCTTTGGGTATTGGGGGCTGCAGATACTTGTCACTCTTAAATAGAAGCCAATAATTATTCCAGATTTGATTTTATTACAGTGGTGGGAGTAAAAATTGAGCAAGTCATTCTTGTTAGTACTTTTCCTGTAAACCAATAACTGAAGTTCACTGTTGTTTCTGTGTAACATGATATCTTGGAAGGGTCACAAAATAAAATCCTTACATTTGCCTTAAAGTGAGCTAAGTTTTCATTTTGTCTTTTTTCATATATATATATATATATATATATATATATATACATAGCGTGAATTTGTAAGCAATGACTACTACTGCTAATACTGCAAAGCTCTTCCATGAATTGAGCCCTCTTGGTCATTGGCGTGTTTATTCGAAGAATAGGTATGTAAAAATTCACCTTCCTCTCTACCGTCAAGGCGTATGCGGCGAGCTTGGGAAGTTTGAAATAAGTGCACAGCAACCATGTTTGTAGCAGCCCTTGAAAGTCTGTTTGCTCTTGTCTGTGGGCCTTCAGAGTATCGTATCTGGCAGCAGAAGTCACTGCAGCGTTGCAGGCATTGAGGGTTGCCCGCTGCAGCTCTGTCTCGGACTCCCTCGACCTAGCTGTTGCAGAAGCAACCCTAGGATTGACAGATGCACCTGCGGTCAAATGTTTCAGCTGCCCTCGACCTGGCAGTGGTGGCAGCATTCCTAGCATTTCATGCAGATCTACGGAGCAGTGTCTCAGCAGCCCTAGAGCTCGCTGCTGCAGCAGCATCCCTGGATTGACGGGCGCACCTGCGGTCAAATGTCTCAGCTGCCCTCGACCTGGCAGTGGTGGCAGCATTCCTGGCATTTCAAACAGACCTATGGAGCAGTGTCTCAGCAGCCCTAGCAGTCACTGTTGCAGCAGCGTCCTGGGATTGATGGTCACACCTGTGGTCAAATGTTTCAGCTGCCCTCAACCTGGCAGTGGTGGCAGCATTCATAGCATTTCACACAGACCCACTGAGCGGTGTCTCAGCAGTCCTAGCGCTCGCTGTTGCAGCAGCATCCCTGGATTGACGGGCGCATCTGCTGTCAAGTGTCTCTATTGCCCTTGATTTCACAGTGGCAGGAGCGTTTCTTATGTTACAAAGAAGCCTTTGATGATGAATCTCGGAAGCCCGAGATGCAGAGGCAGTTGCTGCAGCCTGTGCATTCATTCTCGACTGTTGTGCATTCTTGAGCCTTGATTGCAACAAAGCTCTGTAGGCAGCTTTCCCAGCCAAACAGGTGGCATGCTCCTCTTGTGACTGTGAGGCCTGCTGAGGGCGCTGCGTTGAGCAACCTGTGATAGTCGCATTGTAGTCTGCTCCTGGGACTCACGGGCCCTTCTTGCCCTCATAGCAGACGCTCTTGCAGACCAAAAGCTAAGACATGCCCTCCTTTTTGGCGACATGGGGAAAAGTGATGCTAGTAGTGGTTGATTAAGGTTGCTCAATTGCAGTTGTACAAAGTGTAACTTAGTATCGCAAAGCATGAGCCAGAATCGGGAAGGCAAGTATTTAAGTAAAACAGCTGAATAAATTGTTTATGGTAGTTGAAAAAATGTAATTAAACAGACAAATGGAAAACAAAAACATAAGAAACAACTTGCGGTAGGAGAAATGATCAGTTAAAGGAGCCTATCGTATCAAGTGGATGGCGGTGTAACAGGAGCAGAGGTGAGACATTCGTCCCACAGCTGAACACAGCAGGTTCAAATGCAATGTATTACTGGCCAATTGGTTGTACCAATCAGTGAGCGTCCTAGGGTCTCGAACACCAATCAGCGACTGCGTACTGCACTCAGCCAATGAGATACCGCTATGTGAAACATGGTCACGCATATGTAAATAAGAATCAGCTGTAGTGTCTGTAGTGTAGACGTCTCAGTTGAACATACGTTTGATTGGTGTATTCGCAAATTCCTATGAAGACATGATTGTATCGACTTCACTCAGGTATTAGGTGGTCACAAAGGAGTTCACAGGGCAAAAGTTTTTAACTGTGACGACTAAAGCCGATAAAGTTAATCAAAATCCCAAGCAATGTGCGAAAACATCGCCAAATTCAGGTAAACTCAATTTGAATGAGAAGTCAAAAGGGGGATGATTTCATCAATTTTTATCCAATAATTGAAACCGATATTGAAAATGAAAGTCAGCACCTCAATACTGTCGGTAAATACTTTGCTCAATGGGAATTTTGCTGAAAATTCTTCGCCATTTGTGAAAAATATAGCCAAAAATCAGCTAGACTGGACTTGAATCGGATGTCCCAAAGTGATAGATTGTATCAATTTTTTCCAGTAATTGATATTGATATTGAAAATGAATGTCAGCACCTCATAACTGTTGATAAAAACAATGTTCAATGTAATTTTGGTGGAAATTCTTCACCATTTGCAAAAAATGTAGCCAAAATACAGCTTGACTGGATTTGAATTGGAAGTCAAAAGTGACATTATGTTATCAATTTTTCCCGATAATTGATACCGATATTGAAGAAAAAGGTCAGCAACTAATAACTGTTTGTAAAACTAATGATCAACCTGATTTTTGTGAAAATTCCTTGCAGTTTGCGAAAAACAGAGCTAAAAATCAGCGACATTAGATTTGAATCGGATGTCCCAAAGTGATCGATTTTATCGATTTTTTCAGATAACTGATATCAAAGAACTCCACTTCAAAACTATAAGCAAGGACATTGCTCAACATGAGTTTGGTGGATATCACTTGTAATTTGTGAAAACTATCACTGAAAAACTGATTAATTTTTTTCGAATCAATCCCCTATCGGTTTTATCGATTTTTCCCAAAATCGGAGGAACAATCGAAAAATCCAAAGATGTCAAGTACGAATGCCATAAATTTACGATCTGTGTGTGAATTATCATGCCAATCAGATGAACAGTTTGCTCAGGGTGAGGTAACAAGGTGACAAACACACAGACACAGTAACAAAATGCCATTTATATATATATATATATATATATATATATATACATATATAAACCGATATATATATATATATATATATATATATATATATATATATATATATATATATATAAACCGATATATAAACCGATATATATATATATATAAACCAATAACAAAATGCCATTTATATATATATATATATATATATATATATATATATATATATATATATAAAGAAATATAGTTTCAAGGTATGCTATATTTATGGGATAAAGTATTATTATTATTATTATTATTATTATTACAAATATTAGTACCATATAAACATGAAAACATGATATTAGTACCATATAAACAGTAAAAGTGAACGAGAAACTTATAGATTAGCACTTCTGCTAATGATTAGAGTTGACTTTCTGTATACTCAGCTTCAGATCCAAATGTTTTTCACTGGACCCTTGCCAGAGATCAGTGTAATATCTGTGCATTCTGCCCAACTCAGTCTTTGGGAATTAATTTTACCATCCTGTTTAAGCAGCAGAACACCAGCATGGTGGATATGTCACTTGCTTCCATGCGTCCTCCAGGTCAGATACGCAAATCAGATCTGGGTTTACTTGTTAATTGTATGCCTTTTTGATTTCATATCACAGAGGCTATGAACAGAGAAAGAAAGAAACATCCAGAAAAGTCCTGCTATTCATTATGATAGATGATGATTAAATGCAAATTATGCATATTGTCTATTTCAAAAATTCTCTACAAAATATAAAATCTATCATCTCTTTTTTCACGACAATATGAAAAATACATTTTGCCATAAACCGGATAAAAATTAAAAAATTTTTATTTATTATCATTTCTTTTGAGACTAAATCTTAAATATAACACATTATAATTTTAAAACCACTGATTGTACTTTAAAACAAATGTTACTACAGCAAAAGTTAGTTCTGCTTTCTAACAAAATCATATGTACATACAGGTAATATGAAAAGAATATGTACGAACATGTAATATTAAAAGAACCTGTTCCTACAAGTTTAAGAATGTATATTGTAAGATAGAACAACTTTATCAAGCTAATCAACAGACCAGCATTAATGATCTGACGGACCTGATATCTTTTAATAGATGTAGAAAATTAAACTCTTGATACTTTATAGAAAAAAATAAATTTTACTAACTGACAAAATCATTCAGTATGCTAACAGTTTCTTTTCTCAAAACTTCTCACTTGTGGAACTCCCTTCCGCCTTATTGCTTTCCAGTTAAGTTTGATCTTCAGAAATGTCAATGCAATGTGAATTGTTATCTTCTAAAACATTAGTGGATATTATTTTTAATACAATATATTTTTATTATTTCAAACATTATTCTTAATGGATATCCATATTTGAGTAGACATCCCATCTTCTGTTTTCTTAAATTATATTCTTTTATTGTTCTCACTCCTAAATAATGTTTTCCTTATATTACTTCACACTCAGTAACACTTTGCGTGTTAGTGGCTCTGTTGCTTTGCTTGGGGTGAGATGATAAAAAAAAAACAAGTAGAAAATGAAAAGAAAAAAGTTTTATTATTTTCCTGCATAGGTCATGAGATTTTCTGGATGTGCTGCATAAATAGTGTTGTTGCTAGTCAATACGCAACTCAATTCAACTGAAATAGCCCTGAAGGTCTCTAAAGTAATTGAAACTATTAAACTTTTCACAAGACATTTTCTAATTTATATTACAATATAATTAAGTTTTTAGTGTGATGTAGTACATGCCTTGCTCGAGATCATGTTAGAATAGACAGAAAACCAGGTGCAGGGTTAACCTGGGATGACTTCTTAGCTGCCAAATGCAGACTCACCTGATCAATCAAACTGCATCTGATTGATTGATTTGTTTAATGGCATATCAACACCTTATGGGTCATTTAATGCTGAAATTTAATTTTCTTGGGAGCATTGAAGTAATAAAAATATATTATTCTGCTTTTACAGTTGAATACATGGTAAATGACACACAGCTTTTGTTCATAGACATGTTTGTGTGGACATAATTACTAGAGGGAGTGATGTGTCTGTGATTTATGTTGTAGTTTTGTTATTCTGCTTTCACAATTGAATACATGGTAGATGATACTCAGCTTTTGTGCATATACATCTTTGTGTGGACATAATTAGTAGAGGGAGTGATGTGTCTGTGATTTATGTTGTAGTTTTGTTATTCTGCTTTCACAATTGAATACATGGTAGATGATACTCAGCTTTTGTGCATATACATATTTGTGTGGACATAATTACTAGAGGGAGTGATGTGTCTGTGATTTATGTTGTAGTTTTGTTATTCTGCTTTCACAATTGAATACATGGTAGATGATACTCAGCTTTTGTGCATATACATATTTGTGTGGACATAATTACTAGAGGCAGTGATGTGTCTGTGTTTTATGTTGTAGTTTTGTTATTCTGCTTTCACAATTGAATACATGGTAGATGATACTCAGCTTTTGTGCATATACATCTTTGTGTGGACATAATTAGTAGAGGGAGTGATGTGTCTGTGATTTATGTTGTAGTTTTGTTATTCTGCTTTCACAATTGAATACATGGTAGATGATACTCAGCTTTTGTGCATATACATATTTGTGTGGACATAATTACTAGAGGGAGTGATGTGTCTGTGATTTATGTTGTAGTTTTGTTATTCTGCTTTCACAATTGAATACATGGTAGATGATACTCAGCTTTTGTGCATATACATATTTGTGTGGACATAATTACTAGAGGCAGTGATGTGTCTGTGTTTTATGTTGTAGTTTTGTTATTCTGCTTTCACAATTGAATACATGGTAGATGATACTCAGCTTTTGTGCATATACATCTTTGTGTGGACATAATTACTAGAGGGAGTGATGTGTCTGTGTTTTATGTTGTAGTTTTGTTATTCTGCTTTCACAATTGAATACATGGTAGATGGTACTCAGCTTTTGTGTATATACATGCTCGTGTGGACATAATTACTAGAGGCAGTGATGTGTCTGTGTTTTATGGTGTAGTTTTGTTATTCTGCTTTCACAATTGAATACATGGTAGATGATACTCAGCTTTTGTGCATATACATATTTGTGTGGACATAATTACTAGAGGCAGTGATGTGTCTGTGTTTTATGTTGTAGTTTTGTTATTCTGCTTTCACAATTGAATACATGGTAGATGATACTCAGCTTTTGTGCATATACATATTTGTGTGGACATAATTACTAGAGGCAGTGATGTGTCTGTGTTTTATGTTGTAGTTTTGTTATTCTGCTTTCACAATTGAATACATGGTAGATGATACTCAGCTTTTGTGCATATACATCTTTGTGTGGACATAATTACTAGAGGGAGTGATGTGTCTGTGTTTTATGTTGTAGTTTTGTTATTCTGCTTTCACAATTGAATACATGGTAGATGGTACTCAGCTTTTGTGTATATACATGCTCGTGTGGACATAATTACTAGAGGCAGTGATGTGTCTGTGTTTTATGTTGTAGTTTTGTTATTCTGCTTTCACAATTGAATACATGGTAGATGATACTCAGCTTTTGTGCATATACATCTTTGTGTGGACATAATTACTAGAGGGAGTGATGTGTCTGTGTTTTATGTTGTAGTTTTGTTATTCTGCTTTCACAATTGAATACATGGTAGATGATACTCAGCTTTTGTGCATATACATCTTTGTGTGGACATAATTACTAGAGGAAGTGATGTGTCTGTGTTTTATGTTGTAGTTTTGTTATTCTGCTTTCACAATTGAATACATGGTAGATGATACTCAGCTTTTGTGCATATACATGTTTGTATAGACATAATTACTAGAGGGATTGATGTGTCTGTGTTTTATGGTGTAGTTTTGTTATTCTGCTTTCACAATTGAATACATGGTAGATGATACTCTGCTTTTGTGCATATACATGTTTATGTGGACATAATTACTAGAGGGAGTGATGTGTCTGTGTTTTATGTTGTAGTTTTGTTATTCTGCTTTCACAATTGAATACATGGTAGATGATACTCAGCTTTTGTGCATATACATATTTGTGTGGACATAATTACTAGAGGCAGTGATGTGTCTGTGTTTTATGTTGTAGTTTTGTTATTCTGCTTTCACAATTGAATACATGGTAGATGATACTCAGCTTTTGTGCATATACATGTTTGTGTAGACATAATTACTAGAGGGATTGATGTGTCTGTGTTTTATGGTGTAGTTTTGTTATTCTGCTTTCACAATTGAATACATGGTAGATGATACTCTGCTTTTGTGCATATACATGTTTATGTGGACATAATTACTAGAGGGAGTGATGTGTCTGTGTTTTATGTTGTAGTTTTGTTATTCTGCTTTCACAATTGAATACATGGTAGATGATACTCAGCTTTTGTGCATATACATCTTTGTGTAGACATAATTACTAGAGGGAGTGATGTGTCTGTGTTTAATGTTGTAGTTTTGTTATTCTGCTTTCACAATTGAATACATGGTAGACGATACTCACCTTTTGTGTATATACATGTTTGTGTAGACATAATTACTAGAGGGAGTGATGTGTCTGTGTTTAATGTTGTAGTTTTGTTATTCTGCTTTCACAATTGAATACATGGTAGATGATACTCAGCTTTTGTGTATATACATGCTCGTGTGGACATAATTACTAGAGGCGATGATATGTGTGTTTTATGTTGTAGTTTTGTTGAAGTTATATTTTGGAATACCATTTGATTTCTTTAAGAAATTCTTGTATATTATATGGACTAATGTCCTGAAAGAGTTCTTTTATGTTGGTGGTTTGATTTTGTTTAGCAGCATATCAACACCTCTATGGGTTATTTAATGCCAAAATCTAAATATTTTGAACATAGTTGTATGGCTTCAATTACAGATAAAATATATTGTTGGTCATTTTGCTATAAAATTTGTTGTTGGTAATTCTGCTTAAAAAATGTATTGTTGCTAATTCTATAAATATGTATCATTGGTAATTTTTTTATATTTATAATAAATATCTAATATTGCTGGTATTTTATATAATAAATATCTAATATTGCTGGTATTTTATATAATAAATATCTAATATTGCTGGTATTTTTTACTATAAAAATGTATTTTTATACTTTCATAATGTTTGGGGGTTCACTATTTTCCCATAGCTGGGACCCTAACAGGTGCTGCCACCCCGGGTCAGAGTGGATCTGGGAACAACAGCAATTAAGAGATGGTTCCACGCTCCTCAAAACCTCTAATCTCCTGATCAGAGGCCTTGCTGCCGGATGTAATTTATCGTCATACTCAGGACTACAAACTGCATCTGGGAGGGACATGTAAGAAAGAGCCACACAACAGAGAGAGATTTCCTCGAGGACACATGGCACTGTGAATAAAGGCATTGGTTAGATCCTGTGCCATGTGTTTAATGGATGTCAGCTATCAGTTATCTCCTGTTAATTTCTCTCTGAAAGTTCTCCACTGCCATAACCAGGTATTGAACTCACACTCTTTGGGTCCTGTCACTGTGCCATGTGTCCTTGAGATAAAGGCGTTGGTTAGATCCAGTGACAGGACCCAAAGAGTGTGAGTTCAATACCCGGTTAAGGCAGTGGAGAACTTTCAGAGGGAATTTAACAGAAGATACCTGATAACTGACATCCATTAAATATGGCACGTGGAACTAGAACAGTCTACCCCAGTGAACGAAATAAAGGGTTCAGTTCGACATTCCAATCACCTGGAGAAGGCTGGAGTGTACAACGGCCGAAACGTTGTAATAAATATGGTGACAAAGATGAGGACAATAATCCGAATAATGTAAATAATGTAGGTACAGATAGTTTAAAATTTGCTTTATTTATAGAGGAAGACTTCTCCATATTGGAGATCGAGTGCCTATAGACAGTGTGGACATAGGCATCAACACTGCATGTCAATTTCATGCTTTAATGTGATCTTCAAAGTGCTACTACTCCTTTGACCGGCTATATATATATATATATATATATATATATATATATATATATATATATATATATATATATATGGGTTACTGGGGGATTAAATGAAGCAGGAAAAGAGGAAACCATCCTTTCCTACTTTCTTTTGTTTAAAACTGAAGATTATTTATAGTCATGGCTTCTAGATTGCTTATTTATGCTGATTGGGTAGTTGGAGATTAATAAAGTTTATTAGATTTAGGTTGTAGGATTTTGGGCCATAGTATAATTGTAGGTCAGTTAAACAAATTTGTTTTCCTGTCTTCATTTGGAAAGAAGTTCTCATCTTTTGTTTACAAGTTTATCTTGTTCTGGGAAGATAATTATTGTTATTTTTTTTATTTTAAGCAAAAGTTACTTCCTTTACTTACTCAGTTTTTGGTTCATTGAAAATTTTTCATTTAATGAGTTGTTCACACACACACACACACACACACACACACACACACACACACACACACACACACACACACACATATGCATCAACAACTGGCTTGATGATTGCATTTAGCATGAAACAGTCTGTCGCCTCTGAGTGTTGACTTCAATGACACTTTTATATTTACATATGCTCTATCTCTGATATTGAGCACTTTATCCCATAAATATAGCATACCTTAAAACTATATTTTATCAAATATATGAACATTTTCTTATTAAAATTCATCAAACCAAATAAGTTTTTTCAGGGTATAAAAATAGATAAAGAGTAAAACGTTTTCAAGTATGACAACCCCGCACTGTCCACAAAAAAATTTAAAATTTTATCAAAACCCTGACTGTAATTAATCATTTGAGATATTATTTTTTCTTCGTTGATAATTCAAAAAAGTTTTCTTCCTTTTAGCTTTTTACTTTTTTATATTGACAGACATATCTAATTTATTTTTTTCTTTATTAATCATCATCAACTCCTTTTCCATTCGTCTCTCTTGTACAATCATATTTTGATAAAGGATTCTCCATAAATGTTTAATTCAAATTCTTTTTTATCTAACTTTATTTCAAGTCTCATTTTTTTCAGGGTATAAAAATAGATAAAGAGAAAAACGTTTTCAAGTATGACAACCCCGCACTGTCCACAAAAAAATCTAAAATTTTATCAAAACCCTGACTGTAATTAATCATTTGAGATATTATTTTTTCTTCGTTGATAATTCAAAAAAGTTTTCTTCCTTTTAGCTTTTTACTTTTTTATATTGACAGACATATCTAATTTATTTTTTTCTTTATTAATCATCAACTCCTTTTCCATTCGTCTCTCTTGTACAATCATATTTTGATAAAGGATTCTCCATAAATGTTTAATTCAAATTCTTTTTTATCTAACTTTATTTCAAGTCTCATTTTTTGTATTTCTTTCAGTTATTACAATTTCCTTATCTGCAAGTAAAATAATGCTTTGACAACAACACAATAAAGCACAAATATTAACTAAAGAACAAAATATTATTTTATCTTTGCATCAAAGAGACACAGTACAAAGTACAAAGAAGCAATAGCTACTTCTATTGATGGATGGAACCACAAGAAACATTTTCTTCCATATAATGACTATTTCAAAACAACACACCCTGATGAAGTTTAAAAAAGGACATTGCAAGTCTTTGATGTTCAAAAAAAGAATCTGTCATCTTGCATGAATTCCATGATTGGCAAGTTCAATAAAAACAGAAAAGTTTTGATAATATTTACAAATTTCAGAACAGACTTACGTCAAGTCATTAAAACTAATTAATTTTTTTTTAAATTTTTTTTTTAAGCTTTCACCCCAAGCAAGCCTGGAAACCACTAGCACGCAAGGGGTTACAGAAGGTTTGGAGGAAGAGCAGATAGGAGTGGTAAAGGAGAGGATGTCAAGAAAGCTAGTGGCTCGATCAAGGCAAGGGGGTTACAGAAGATTTGGAGTGAGAGCAGATAGGAATGAAAGGGGAAAGGATGTGAAGAAGGGAAGTGAATAGATCAAGGCAACTGGAGATGTTGATTGACGTTACACTTAAATAGTTGGAGATTATATTTGTCAGGGAAACAGGAATAAGGAAGGGAGTTCCACAGGCGAGAGGTGCGAGACATGAAGCTATTGGAGTAGAAGAGACGTCTACATCTAACAGTTTCAACAGTGAAGGGGTGGGAACGGGATGCCAGCCTCGTAGGACGCTTAAATTCATGAGGCCTGGGAACCAGCGAAAGCAGCTCATCGGAGCAATTACCGTGAAAGTATTTGTAAGAAAGACAGAGCGAGGATGGCATAAAATAAAGAATGAATGAAAAATTATGGCGAAAGAAAATGAAGAATATTCAACTGCAAATGCTTCTGTGACAACAGGTGAAAATGCAAGGAAGATGAAAACAAATTGAAAAGAATTAAAATCAGTCATGGAAAAATTCCCAAAATCAGTTTTGTAAAACCTGCATTGAAAGGAAATGTTGAGAAAAAAAGGCATTTTGCCTTGGGTGATAAAACCAGAAATTGAGACACAATAAATGATTAATGGTGGTGGTGGTGGTGGTGGTGGTATGAAATCAACGGTTTAATTGGTTTAAAAATATAATGTCATATGAATATAATATCTAATCTGTTATAAAAAAAAAAAAATGAATTACTGTAACTTCGCCTCAACTAGAAAAAAGTATATTGAAGATTTTATTAAAGTTCAAAAATTAAATATTTGTTGCAATTTGAAATTTTCTTTCTCTCTTGTAAAAATATTTATGCAGCCAAATAAAATCCATATGGATATTTTAAATACCAACATCAAATCTAAAAATTAAAACACAGATTACCCAGACTGTATAACAAAAATTGATTGTTTTTTCACATGCTGATTACATGAGTTCCCTGAAAAATCATCAAATTTTATCTTCTTTAACTAAAATATAAATAATTGTCAACTTTTAACCATAAAAATGTTAAAACTGATATACATACTGTCTTTCTTTTTGAGAAGATTATTGCGTGCTGACATGAAAAGTTGAAATTCTTCTTGCGTTGTTCTTATTTATATTTGATTTTTGCTATTATTACTGACCTTACAGTGGCAGTCATACCTGAATTGAATCAATTGTATTTTTGTAGGTCTTCACAATAAGAACATGTGACTACTAAAGACAATCCTTTTTTTTTTCCCCCAACCCAGGCACTTAAATCAAACACTGGGCTCAACTTGACTCCGTAGATTAATTAATATTTAGCAATAACAATAACATCAAGGGAAGCCACCAAACGGCTGTCAATTCCACCTGATATATTATTTTACACCTGATTAGGAGAATGGAGTTGATCTCATGAGAGTTGATCATTGCAATCACACATAGCAGAAGATTAACGCAAAAACACAAATTCATTAAACAACATTCGCATAGAAAATGGCTTACAAATTTGGTAACAGTCAAGAAGATATTATTCTATGCTTGTCCATTCAGAATTAAAATAGCAATAAGGATAATTCTTATAATAATTAACTGATCATTTATGCTGTATGAGGCCTATTCTGAATCTTTGTTCATTTTAACCAGTCTAATAACTGAGCCTCATCAGAACTCATCTTAATCATATTAGTTTAAAATCTAGATATGTTAAACTTACTGAGTGATAGGAACATGGTGAGGAAATTGAAACAAAGATCAAAGAACGAAAAAGAAATTAAAAAAATACTTGGAAGATAAGTATTAAAAACTGCTTTAAGAACCTCAAAAAAAAAGATTTGAGAAAAATTCAAAATTTAATAATCTAGAAGAGTGGATTGACCAGCAAGAAAATATTTGTAGTTGCAAATGTAAACAGAGAGAAAAGATGTAGAATATGTTGAACATTGGCTGAAAAACAAGAAAGTAGTCAACCTACAACGATTAAGTAAACATTACAAATAGAAACTTGTAAGTGTGGTGAAGAAGTATATAAAAATTGATAACTCAATATTCATCTTTCCAATGAATGTAGAGCAACCTTATAGGGACCTAATTGTTGAGTTCTTCATGAAAATAGTCATCTCACTTGACTTAGAAGGCAATAAGAAACAGTGGAGTAACAGTTTGGTGAGTATTGTAGGCAGTACAATTATAGGTACCTACAAATTTGAGGTTGGTATCAAGATAAAGGCTGAGAATTACTGTAAGTTCTTGGACAAGACATTTTTTGAGTGGTACAGGTCAAGAAATTATTAAGCTGAAAAGTATATTCATGCAATCTGGCAAGAACATTATTGCCCACCTTGCCAAAATTCCCATAGAAAACTTGTAGTTTAACATTAAGAGATAGAAAAAATATTTAAGCAAATATTTCTGGGGAGCAATTGAAAGAGAAGAACATTTAACGAAATGAAGAACTGATGAAAAGTTATAGAATATCAAGAAGCCTATAATAATATTTAATAATTTATCCAGGCAGATGGAATAGTGTGTTCATCAAATATGTTTGTATAGTCAATATCTTTTTAGGTTTATGCATAAATGAAAATTTACATTGAACTTTGCATGATAAAATGCATTAACATTCAAAACAGAAACATGTTAGTCGGGTGAAGAAGTACATGAAAACTGATTTCTCAACATTTATTTTGTTAACACTCAAAATAGGTTATTAACAATATTTTCTAATAACAAAAGGTATTTATAAACTGAAACTAACATGATATATTGCTGATATAAATATATCCTGAAAGTTGACATCAGAGTCGATGATACCAAAATCAATTAATATAAAATTTTTGCACAGTGTTTTAGCTGTGCACATCGTTGTATTCATTGATACTACAGTGTAACCCGGATATAAGAGACCCTGATATAAGAGAAACCCGGATATAAGAGACTTATTCTCCGGTCCCGACAACTCTCTTATATCCAGGTTACACTGTATACAGCTATAGATATATATGTATACAGCTATAGATATATATGTATACAGCTATAGATATAGTGTAACCCTGATATAAGAGAAACCCGGATATAAGAGAGATTTTCTCTGGTCCCAAATTAAAGCCTGTGTTAATGTATATATACTAGACCAAACCCGGATATAATAGACTTCTTCTCCGGTCCCGGCAACTCTCTTATATCCGGGTTACACTGTAGTTTGTTTTGTGCATTGTCTTTTTTATAGTCGCTCATTTTGTCTAATTTTCTGCTATTTTAATAAATATCTGTACAAAAGTGGATTCAATGAACAGTGTTCACATTCTACACTAGCCTGTTGCATTCAATTTCACACAGATATCCTTAGGAAAGGCAGGAATCTGTCTCTTCTGCCCCTCAGCTATGGGTTAAATAACACGGTTGGCAAACAATCTAAGAGAAAGAAAACTCTTTAAATTCCAAACCATTTTAGAAGACAATGGGAAATCTCTCCGCTATTTTTATCAAGGATGCATAGCATTTGATGAAGAAAAGGAAACTATGGAGAGTCATGTACATTCAGATGCCATAACAAAAATAATTGTCACAATTTTTGGAAACCTATATCAACTCTTTTGACAATGAAATCAGAAATTTTAAAAAAACATCAAAAGTGGCTTCTGCTCAGTTGTAATTCAACAGTGAAAGATTTTGTGTCTTCCTTTCTGAAGAAGGCCGGAGTGTACAACAGCTGAAACATCATGAATATGACAACAAAGATAAGGACAACAGTCCAAACAATGTAAATAGTGTAAATATATATATATATATATATATATATATATATATGTTTGTTTTTTCCTTTCACCTGGTTTTCTTTAAATTATTTCTCTTGCTTTCTGACTCAAAACCTTTACACTCACCTTTCTGCCCCCTCCCCCTCTTGCTTTCTTAGTTTATATCTCAAAACCTTTACACTCACCCTTCTCCCCTACCCCCTCTTGCTTTCTTAGTTTATATCTCAAAACCTTTACACTCACCTTTCTCCCTCTCCCCCTCTTGCTTTCTTAGTTTATATCTCAAAACCTTTACACTCACCTTTCTCCCCCTCCCCCTCTTGCTTTCTTAGTTTATATCTCAAAACCTTTACACTCACCTTTCTCCCTCTCCCCCTCTCGCTTTCTTAGTTTATATCTCAAAACCTTTACACTCACCTTTCTTCCCCTCCCCCTCTCGCTTTCTTAGTTTATATCTCAAAACCTTTACACTCACCTTTCTCCCTCTCCCCCTCTCGCTTTCTTAGTTTATATCTCAAAACCTTTACACTCACCTTTCTCCCTCTCCCCCTCTTGCTTTCTTAGTTTATATCTCAAAACCTTTACACTCACCTTTCTCCCCCTCCCCCTCTTGCTTTCTTAGTTTATATCTCAAAACCTTTACACTCACCTTTCTCCCTCTCCCCCTCTTGCTTTCTTAGTTTATATCTCAAAACCTTTACACTCACCTTTCTCCCCCTCCCCCTCTTGCTTTCTTAGTTTATATCTCAAAACCTTTACACTCACCTTTCTCCCCCTCCCCCTCTTGCTTTCTTAGTTTATATCTCAAAACCTTTACACTCACCTTTCTCCCTCTCCCCCTCTCGCTTTCTTAGTTTATATCTCAAAACCTTTACACTCACCTTTCTTCCCCTCCCCCTCTTGCTTTCTTAGTTTATATCTCAAAACCTTTACACTCACCTTTCTCCCCCTCCCCTCTTGCTTTCTTAGTTTATATCTCAAAACCTTTACACTCACCTTTCTCCCCTTCTCCCCCTCTTGCTTTCTTAGTTTATATCTCAAAACCTTTACACTCACCTTTCTCCCCCTCCCCCTCTTGCTTTCTTAGTTTATATCTCAAAACCTTTACACTCACCTTTCTCCCTCTCCCCCTCTCGCTTTCTTAGTTTATATCTCAAAACCTTTACACTCACCTTTCTCCCTCTCCCCCTCTCGCTTTCTTAGTTTATATCTCAAAACCTTTACACTCACCTTTCTGCCCCCTCCCCCTCTTGCTTTCTTAGTTTATATCTCAAAACCTTTACACTCACCCTTCTCCCCTACCCCCTCTTGCTTTCTTAGTTTATATCTCAAAACCTTTACACTCACCTTTCTCCCTCTCCCCCTCTTGCTTTCTTAGTTTATATCTCAAAACCTTTACACTCACCTTTCTCCCCCTCCCCCTCTTGCTTTCTTAGTTTATATCTCAAAACCTTTACACTCACCTTTCTCCCCCTCCCCCTCTTGCTTTCTTAGTTTATATCTCAAAACCTTTACACTCACCTTTCTCCCCCTCCCCCTCTTGCTTTCTTAGTTTATATCTCAAAACCTTTACACTCACCTTTCTCCCTCTCCCCCTCTCGCTTTCTTAGTTTATATCTCAAAACCTTTACACTCACCTTTCTTCCCCTCCCCCTCTTGCTTTCTTAGTTTATATCTCAAAACCTTTACACTCACCTTTCTCCCCCTCCCCTCTTGCTTTCTTAGTTTATATCTCAAAACCTTTACACTCACCTTTCTCCCCTCCTCCCCCTCTTGCTTTCTTAGTTTATATCTCAAAACCTTTACACTCACCTTTCTCCCCCTCCCCCTCTTGCTTTCTTAGTTTATATCTCAAAACCTTTACACTCACCTTTCTCCCGCTCCCCCTCTCGCTTTCTTAGTTTATATCTCAAAACCTTTACACTCACCTTTCTCCCCTCCTCCCCCTCTTGCTTTCTTAGTTTATATCTCAAAACCTTTACACTCACCTTTCTCCCCCTCCCCCTCTTGCTTTCTTAGTTTATATCTCAAAACCTTTACACTCACCTTTCTCCCCTCCTCCCCCTCTTGCTTTCTTAGTTTATATCTCAAAACCTTTACTCACCTTTCTCCCCTCCTCCCCCTCTTGCTTTCTTAGTTTATATCTCAAAACCTTTACACTCACCTTTCTCCCCCTCCCCCTCTTGCTTTCTTAGTTTATATCTCAAAACCTTTACACTCACCTTTCTCCCCTACTCCTCCTCTTGCTTTCTTAGCTTATATCTCAAAACCTTTACACTCACCTTTCTCCCCTCCTCCTCCTCTTGCTTTCTTAGCTTATATCTCAAAACCTTTACACTCACCTTTCTCCCCTCCTCCTCCTCCTCTTGCTTTCTTAGCTTATATCTCAAAACCTTTACACTCACCTTTCTCCCCTCCTCCTCCTCTTGCTTTCTTAGCTTATATCTCAAAACCTTTACACTCACCTTTCTCCCCCTCCCCCTCTTGCTTTCTTAGTTTATATCTCAAAACCTTTACACTCACCTTTCTCCCCTACTCCTCCTCTTGCTTTCTTAGCTTATATCTCAAAACCTTTACACTCACCTTTCTCCCCTCCTCCTCCTCTTGCTTTCTTAGCTTATATCTCAAAACCTTTACACTCACCTTTCTCCCCTCCTCCTCCTCCTCTTGCTTTCTTAGCTTATATCTCAAAACCTTTACACTCACCTTTCTCCCCTCCTCCTCCTCTTGCTTTCTTAGCTTATATCTCAAAACCTTTACACTCACCTTTCTCCCCCTCCCCCTCTTGCTTTCTTAGTTTATATCTCAAAACCTTTACACTCACCTTTCTCCCCTACTCCTCCTCTTGCTTTCTTAGCTTATATCTCAAAACCTTTACACTCACCTTTCTCCCCTCCTCCTCCTCTTGCTTTCTTAGCTTATATCTCAAAACCTTTACACTCACCTTTCTCCCCTCCTCCTCCTCCTCTTGCTTTCTTAGCTTATATCTCAAAACCTTTACACTCACCTTTCTCCCCTCCTCCTCCTCCTCTTGCTTTCTTAGCTTATATCTCAAAACCTTTACACTCACCTTTCTCCCCCTCCCCCTCTTGCTTTCTTAGTTTATATCTCAAAACCTTTACACTCACCTTTCTCCCCCTCCCCCTCTTGCTTTCTTAGTTTATATCTCAAAACCTTTACACTCACCTTTCTCCCCTACTCCTCCTCTTGCTTTCTTAGCTTATATCTCAAAACCTTTACACTCACCTTTCTCCCCTCCTCCTCCTCTTGCTTTCTTAGCTTATATCTCAAAACCTTTACACTCACCTTTCTCCCCTCCTCCTCCTCCTCTTGCTTTCTTAGCTTATATCTCAAAACCTTTACACTCACCTTTCTCCCCTCCTCCTCCTCTTGCTTTCTTAGCTTATATCTCAAAACCTTTACACTCACCTTTCTCCCCTCCTCCTCCTCCTCTTGCTTTCTTAGCTTATATCTCAAAACCTTTACACTCACCTTTCTCCCCTCCTCCTCCTCTTGCTTTCTTAGCTTATATCTCAAAACCTTTACACTCACCTTTCTCCCCTCCTCCTCCTCCTCTTGCTTTCTTAGCTTATATCTCAAAACCTTTACACTCACCTTTCTCCCCTCCTCCTCCTCTTGCTTTCTTAGCTTATATCTCAAAACCTTTACACTCACCTTTCTCCCCTCCTCCTCCTCTTGCTTTCTTAGCTTATATCTCAAAACCTTTACACCCACCTCTCTACTCTAATCCTAGACAGAAATACATAATGGTTGGACATACAGGCAAGCAGAGAAATAGATCCAAATCTAAAATAATGCTCTGAATATCTCAGATTTCCTATAATAACAATTATTTTTGTTATGGCATGTCTCTTCTGGTTGTATATAATCATCACTCGCCACAGATTCCTGAATGACAACACCATAAATTATTGTTATGTGCAACTTGACATTACGATTATCTGTTGATTATCACAGGGGGTCAAGTGACAGCAAGGCTTCTCGATAATCTCCTTTGGATACTCAGTGACCTCAGTACTGATATAGTTTGTCATGTCTGAACTTTTCCTTAAATCTCCAGCTCATCCCATCTCTGTGCAAAGGTCATTATGACCATTCCATGTGTTCCTTTGATTATTGATACTACTTTCACTCTCATGACTCACAGCTTTTACACTCCTTATGTTTTTCTAGCTTCTTATTATCTGTCAGTTTTATCCTGTAACTGATAATTTCTTTTGCTTATTTGTGTTTTTTTTTTGCATTATTGTTCACCCAAGAGCCACTCAAGGTAGAAGGTTACTGAACGGGGTTGGTTTATAAAAATAAGAACTATAGATTATGGGGATATATAGGATAGTTAATAGTTACCTCTGGACTTGAAGTGGTTAAGATTGTAGTGATTGGGAAAGTATCCTCTCAGGAGTTGGTTCCAAAAAGCATCAACTCTTGTGAACAGTCATATTTGGTCTTTGGTATAATTTCATTTCTTTCTTCTCATCAATTCAGGTATTCTAGTTTGGATTAGGTGATAAGTCTAAATGTTAAAATCCTTAACAATATTGCTTTTCTTATACACCAAAACAGTTTCTGGTTTGTGTTGATATCATTTGTTTAGAGAGGGAGGGGGCTAAGTTGGTTGCATATTTCCAAGTGAATAACTGTACCCACCAACTCATGTCTATTTCTGTATTGCTCCATTTGCCCTTTTCTCTTCATCATTAATTATTCAGTCAACACAGTAGGTTCAATGAATTTTTAATATTGTTTCTGGCCGTCCAGTTGCCAATGGAGAAATTGTTAGTTCCAGTCCTTATAAGGAATGACTACAAAACACATCCCCCTCCCCAATTTATAGGCAGAAACACACAAATGCATGCTGCGATTTCTTCCTAGCCAATAAAACAGGCCAGTTCTCAGTTTCATCTGACTCAGTCCCGATCTGCCTTGGCTTGAAGTCAGAATGCTACATTCACATATCTACATATCGGAATTTGCTCTTATATGTAAGCCCCAATTCTTAGTTTGTGAACTTCTTGCCAAATTAATGTTGCTTTGCCTTATGACTGCTAATTTGCTTTGTATCTATTGTTTGCTTTCCTTATATTATTTCTTGCCCTGTTCTTTCCTTTTCTTCTTCTTGTTATGGCTAACTTTGTCAGTTCTGTTTGTTAGACAGTTATGTTACATTTAACAATGGCCACTCATTCTACAAAATAATACTCAAGTTATGGGAATTCCTTTTTACTTAAATGTTTTTTTTAGCTTTCATTTAATGTCAAGTCACTTAATATTTATAGAATTCAGATTTATAATTTTTGCAAATGCAAATTATCACTCTGCATAATTACTGTTAATAATACAAATCTGTAATTAGATACCTCCATTGAATGTTTCTTTTTTTTTTCCACTTTAACTTGGTAAAAAATTACTGGGAAACCACTAGCCTAACTCAACTAGAAACTGCTTTATTCTCTAAGAACATTTTAACAATATTTCTCTAACAAAAACTCTGTTATTATGCGCTATTTTTGCTATGTTGTAGCAACACTCAAGCAAACAGAAATCAAATCATAATCTAGACAACTGATATAGATAATGTTTACACCAAATGAAAAAAAAATAGATACAATGTTTTGCTGTGAATTCACAGAATTATATTTTCTAAATCCCAAAAAAAAATGTCTATCTGGTGTCCCCTCAAAGAAAACTTCCAACATATACAGACAGCACTATATATATATATATATATATATATATATATATATATATATAAAAGGTTTGTGGCCACCCTCTGGATTTAATAATTAGTAAGTTTCTTATCTTTTTCAGTGGAATTAACTACTACTACTAAGCTAGTATACTGAAACTATTTAACCCATTAGTGCATGCCATTGAATTTTTAAGAAAGAGCTTGATTTTAATCATTTCACCCCAAGCAAGGCAATAAATCCCCTAAGAAGCAAGGGGTTAATAACAGAAAATAAAAGAGACTGAGAAAAAAATATTAAGTAGAGAGGACAATAGAAGAATAAGAATCACAAAGACACGAGATAACGATTGATATTGCATTAAAATTTTTGAAGACCAAAGTTGACTGGGAGATAAGAAGCCAGAAGAGAAATTCCACAAGCAAGAAGTGTGTGAGAGGAAACTGTTAGTATAGAGCTTATGGTTACAAGTAGCAATTTCAACTGTAAAATGATGAGACCTATCTGCTAATCTAGCACTGCATTTAAATTCATAAAGTTGAAGCACCAAAGAGGAAAGCTCATCAGAACAATTACCATGAAATTATTTATAGAAAAGGTACAGGGAAGCTAGATTACAGTAGTGATAAAATGGCTGAAGCCTAGATAACAGGTCAAGACCAATAATATTGCACATTCTTCTTTGAATTTCTAAATACATGGCAGAAGCACCAGACCAGATGTGGCAGCAATATTCATTGTGCAGACTTATGAATGTGTAAGATAGATTCTGTCAAGAAAAATGATCTAGAACACAGTGAACCAACTTTCCTAGCAGCAGACCTAGAAATTAATTCAATATAATCTTTCCACTTCATGTCAGTGGAAAATGTTAACCCAAGAAGATGCAATAGAGGTTAACATCAGCTATGCTGATAGAAGGCTAAAAGGTTTTCTAAGACGATTAAAAGGGAGCTGTTTTGTTTTGGGGTGTTAAAATTAACAAGCCATTTCTTACCCCAGTTAACAGCAGTTTGTAAGTCATTTTTTAGATCAGCTGCTACTTTGACCTTATTGAACATATCAGACTTGCTTTTAAGACAGAAGTAATGTTATGGTGAAAACATTACTTCTGTCTTAAATTTGGCCTTTACTTCATCTCTATATACCCTAGGATGATTGCAGGGGTACCACTGAATGCACATGCTTTGTGGGGATCAAGTTTAGAGATGGTAGCAGAAACCATTGACATAGTTGTAGTATCTAACAGCTTCTGGCAGACAGGTAAAGAATGTCACACGAAGACAAGTATATTGATGCTCCTAGATACGAACCTGGCATTTATCTCTCTCTCTCTCTCTCCCCATTTCATATCTCCAGCATATGCGGTATTCTTATATCCGTTACCAGGGATGACGATGATATCACAGGTTATATGCATATCACACAGAAGAGAGTCAGTTCTAAATGTAAACTCAGGCAAAGATACTCTAGATGAGTCAAGTGTAGAATTGGATTTGGTTTGGTTTGTTTTGTTTTATGGCATATCAACACCTCAATGGGTTATTTAATGCCGACAAAATTTTTATTGCTGGTAATATGTTTTTCTTCAAAAATCTATTTCTGGGAATATTTTTCCTTGAAGAAATCTATAGCTGGTCATATTTTTTCCAAAGAATGTATAGCTGTTTGTATTGCTGGTATTTTTTTTTTTAAGTATTGCTGATAACAATTTTTCCTTCAAAAATTATTGCTGGTAATAATTTTTTTTTATTACAAAGTATTTCTGGTATCAAAACCTATTTTTACACAAGTTTGTGTGTTAACTATTTCCCCATAGCTGGGACCCTAACAGGTGCTACCACCCCGGGTCAGGATGGACCTGGGAACACCAGCAATTAAGAGGTGGTTCCACGTTCCTCAAAACATCCTGATCAGGGCCTTGCTGTCGGACAGAGTTTATCGTCTTACCCAGGACGCAGATGTAGTTTATCGTCACACCCAGGACGATGTAGAATTGGAAGAGAATTTACAAAGAAAATATTATAAGAAGATGTAATGAAGTGAGACAAAAGCGGCGGCCATGGTCACCATTTGTAATTCCATCATAGTGCATGTGTTGGTGGTTTTGTATGCACAAGAGTGCAGCTGATATAATAGCGCGTCCTTTTTTTCAGGACGCAGTTTTTTTAATCAAACGGTTTTGAACAGGCAGTGGATTGACAGCGAAAAAGACGTGTGCTGGGATTTCTTAATATTTGAGTACGATTTTAGATTGCAACATTTCCTTCTGCACCCGCCACCCTTGGATTTTACAGTGTTTTCAATTATCAAACAGCTTTGTCTTGATTTGATCTTGGATTTCACAGTGTTTTAATCATCAAACAATTTGCCTTTTCTAATTTAAAATACTACTTTACATTAAGTACAAAAGATAATAACCCACTCAAATTTCGTGAAAAGAAGAGGGATTGAGGATTTATCCTTATTTCACACACTATTATAGAGCCACCAGTAGTCACAAAAACCCAATATGTCAGAGAGGATATATAATGATTCATTCTGTCAGCAAACAAAAGTTCAGCCTCTTTGAGAAAATGTCCACAATTATTATGAATGGACACAAAGAGGTGTTTGTTGTGATCAGAACTATCATGTTGGTACAGCCAGAAAAGTCATTCCTGTCGGCTACAACAGATGGACAGGCAGGTGTTAATCAAGGAGAAAATTAGTAGCTGCCTAAAATTTAATATCTGCCAGTCTTAAGATTATCATAAACCAACAAAGTAGAGATTAAGCAAAAAGAGATAAAAATTCTCAGGAAACTTTATGCAGTAATGGATTAATTTCGTTATTATTATAATTATTATTATTGAAAATATGATTTAAAATTCCTTCAGGAAGAAAAAATCCTTCAGGTCCTAAGTGAGGTAGTAAAATAAGTTTTCAAAAAAATGGCACACAACCATCAAATTTTAGGTGATTCTTCGAAAAAAAAAAAATGGGTGATCCCAAACTTTTGGCCTAGTGTGTTCAGGAGATACTGAAAAGATTGTTTTCGTACTCAGTTTGTCAATAACTGAAGAAGGCCGAATGGTACAACAATCTAAATGTTGCTAACTAACGTTTCCTTAAAACCACAACCAAGATGAATGTAATTAAATAAAAATGGAAAGGCATAATAATTATGATTCAAGTTTTAAAACAAAAATGTTGACAGAAAACGATTTTTGTAACTTTGTTAAAAAAAAAAAATAAATACTGTTCTTGTGGGAAATATAATTTTGTGTTTTTTCTTTATCTATGACGTTTTTTTGCTGAAGTTGAAAGAAAGATTTTCCAAACATTCATTCATCCGTATATATCCGCGCATGCGCGTGCATGGACATGACCCCCCACACACACTACACACACTCACTCACACACACACACTCACTCACACACACACTTTTTTTTTACTCTCTCTCTCTCTCCATCCCTCCCTCCATCTTCATCTCTCCTTCTTTTTCGTTTTCTTTCTTTTTTTCTCGATAAAAAATAAAAATCCTCGTTGAGGTTTACTTGCACATCACAAATATAGACAAATTTAAATTTAAAATAATACTGAATTAATGTTTCACTTTTCAGGAACCCTTAACAGTAACACACAGTAACACTTTGTTGGTGTTATAAATTAATGCTAATTATAAACAGAAATATTTATTTACCTAAAAACCACAAAAAAATAAATTCTTACACCCCTTTCTTTTTTTAACCCTCTTTAAATGTCCATTGTAAAAATTGCGGTTTAAAAATTATAGAACTAAAAAAAACTAAAAGAAATCACAAGCCTTTTTTTCAGGTCATTAAAATGGGATATTTTTCCTTCTAATTATACAATAATAAATAAATAAATAGATTTTTTTAAGTCGAAATAGTTTCTAATAAAGAAGGTTAATATTTTTTTGTAAAATTCAATTTCTTTATTATTTAAAAATTGTATAGGCACAAGTCGACGTGAAGAGAAAACTGTTTAGTGTTAGTTATGTTTTCATTTTTATTTTTTAGAGTAGTTTTTAAACATTAAATTAATTCTAATTTCTTTCCTCTTTCTTTTTTATACTGAGGAGAGAAAATCTGTTTCTGAAAGGAAAAACCAGCTGACATTTAAAAAGTTAAAGAAACACACAGTGAGAACAAACCTCAATTTAAAATTAAAAAATGAATCAGTCCATGAAACATTTTTTTTAAATCCCAGTCGCCCAACCAAAACAAAATGAAAATCACATCTACCTGTTGTAATGGGATTGTTGTGACTGTGTATTGTCAGCCATACCGTTGTTGTTGTTGTTGCAATGTTCATAATAATAATAATATTAATAATAATAATAAGCAGAATAACAGCAATGAAATGAATTACTAATAATATTGATGAATAAAAGTAGCATTTGCAGAGAAGCGTCCAGGTAGCAACGGACGCCTCCCACTTTCCGTTTTGTGGTCAACCGAAGCTAAAAAGCAAAACAACACAGGTAGAGAGAGACTTTTAAAAAAAGAGAGACAGGAAGGGAGGAACGTTATTTATTTATTTATTCATATTAACTCACCAGGTTATATCGGTCTAGGCCGGCACCAAGAATATAACATACTTACATACTACTATGTATTTTACGCATGTTATTGTTATGTGCATGCAAAACTTGATTTTATATTTATTGCATATGCATACTATTAGTTAGTATGCATATACAGTGTAACCCGGATATAAGAGACCCTGATATAAGAGAAACCCGGATATAAGAGCGATTTTCTCTGGTCCCAAATTAGAGCCTAATGTATATATAATAGACCAAACCCGGATATAAGATAAACCCGGATTTAAGAGACTTCTTCTCCGGTCCCGACAACTCTCTTATATCCGGGTTACACTGTATAGTATGCAACATACATATATACTATGTATTTTACGCATGTATGTGTATGCAAAACTTGATATATATATATATATATATATATATATATATATATACAGTGTAACCCGGATATAAGAGAAACTCGGATATAAGAGATATTTTATCTGGTCCCAAATTAGAGCCTGTGTTAATAAAATAAAATAGACCAAACCCGGATATAAGAGAAACCAGGATATAAGAGATTTCTTCTTATATCCGGGTTACACTGTATAGTAAAATCAAGTTTTGCATACACGTACATACATACATAACAATAAATGTTATGTATGCATGTATGTGTATGCAAAACTTGATTCTAGTAAAATCAAGTTTTGCATACACGTACATACATAAAAATACATAATAATAGTATGTTATGTGTATATATATATATGTCTGTACATATATATATATATATATATATATATATATATATATATATATATATATATATAATGCAAAACTTGATTTGAATATGAATGGCAGAGAAATCATTGAACCGAAAATTCGTTTCTGGTTTTTCTCTCTACATAACCCTAACAGTTAGGGTTATGTATCTATTTTTTGCGTGTTGAAGTTAGGGCCTAACTTCAACACGCAAAAAATAGATCCCAGAACTTTGAAGAAAGTAACATTGAAATCATGTGTACGCTTAAGGGATATTTTTTAATTATAGGTGGATTCTATAAGTACATACATAAATCGATGTTATAACTACCTGCTACAAGCTACATGAAGGAATTCATGGCATATTTTTTCAGATGGTATAATGTTGGTATTGAGTCCGTGAATAACACACACGATCGTGTGTAACTGAACTATTGTATCTTATTTTTTTTAAAGAAACATGTTTCATTTTTTTTAAATCATTGTTTATTTAATAATTATTATTATTTATTTAATTTCACACTTAATTTTATTATTTCATTAGTTTATTCTCCAAATGTTCTATTCCCTGATTGGGAGCATTCTTCTTCCATAAATTTTAAACTGAAAAAATAACTACCAAGTTCAAATTCGAAATCCAGAATTAAAAAAAAAAAACAAAATGAAAAAAAATATTAATTAACAAATCCAACAATAAGTAGAAATAATATTTCTCTCCAGATGATTGTAAATTTCTATTGATTGTCGAATTTGCCATCTTTCATGAAAACTTCAGATAAACTTTTTAACACTTATTTCAGATATTCAAATGTTAATGTGAGTGGGGAAGTGTAAAATTTAATTTGCTACAATACATTTATGGGGAAGGATATTCAGTACAATACAGGAACAAAGTTAGTTGCAGATATAAACCGTTTGGACATAAAAATCCACACTGTTATTAATATTAAATGTGTGGTTTCACCCTTTAAAGTTGTAGCGGGCCCCTAAACGATAAGGTTTCCAAATATGTTGTGGACGTGCATGTTGCGGGTCCCGCCACAATTATTTTATTTTGTCTAGTTGTGGAAAGGATCATGCCATTATGCTGGAGGTCGCTATCCAATGTGGTGGTCACAATGCAATTTATATTTGACGTAAAATGGCACATGGTATAAAAAAAAATACAAGACGGAACGTAATGATTCAAAAGTAACATAACAATTGAATTTATTAGTGTTTGATGTACACGCAATTAAGCTGAAAGGTTTGACAGAGTTATGTCTCTTAGATTTGGAAATAATTGTACTGGAGCTCATAAAGGTTAGATTAACTATTAAACTGCAGTTTATAAGAATGAGTATGTTGCATGTTAGAGATTGTCTATTGGACAAATTGATAAGAGTTCAGAATTGTACTTGAGTGATTGTTGTAAAGTTCTTTTACGTCTGACTGCATTAGTCAAGACGGGAGTTCTTTAAGGGTCACATTTTGGCAGCAGAGAAGAAACGCACGAGTGAGTAAAGAGAGCGAGAATTACTCGTTTTTGGTTTTTAGAGTATGTTGTATCACGTGACAGGATCAACTTTAGAAGCCGCGAAAGCAGACTTGTCACGTGCAGGCGATTTCATTGGTCGGAACTGACCAATCAGCGAGCTAGATTGGAGGAGATTAACCAATGAATGCTCGTTGTATAATTTACATGTATGATGGTGGTGGTGATACCACAAAGTAATAATCAGACAATGCGGTGTCAATGTTTTGACATGATTGTTTAAGTAAGATGTAAAACTACCAGTCATCATGCAGTGTTGATTTCTCTATCCATGATTGATATATATATATATATATATATATATATATATATATATATATATACACACACACACACGCAAACACACACGCAAACAAACATATATATATATATATATATATATATATATATATATATACAAGTTTAGGATTGGTATATACGGAGTGAGATCCAATAACCAACAATTAATATTCTTTAAAGAGTGCTCAATACAGAGTAGAGCAGATATAATTATTTATTTGAATATTACAACATAAATATGTTATAAAATCACGACAAAAGTAGCCATTTTGTTTCAACACTTCTAGTGTCTTATCAAGTGACGATGTAGAATATAGAATAAATGGTTTTAAAAGTTTCAAATTAATCAACGATCCTTAGCCAGGAGTAAACGCTGTTACATAAGCTAGAGTGACCAATCAAAATACAAGTATAGGATGATTCGAAAAATTTGACAACTAAGCAAGGTTATCATATATTAAAAGATTTATAAAATTTGAAATTAAAATTAAAAGTAAAAAATTAAAATTACCTATTTAGAAATCTAAATCAAATCTCTATTAAGTTTTAAATTGTAGAATTACCAAGGAGAAAAAATGTAAAAATATAAAAATAAAAATAAAAGATATATATGCTATTTAATTTGTATTTTCATTGAAATTATGTTGAAAGGGATGTTCAGAATCCC
This sequence comes from Acanthosepion esculentum, assembly GCA_964036315.1. Classification (NCBI taxonomy): domain Eukaryota; kingdom Metazoa; phylum Mollusca; class Cephalopoda; order Sepiida; family Sepiidae; genus Acanthosepion; species Acanthosepion esculentum. Next base: position 18,444,078 of record OZ038508.1, on the reverse strand, counting down.
AGACATAAATGTATACATTTTAGTTTCATTTCAACATGTTAGTCGCCTCTCACGCGAAATCATTCGAACGCACGCATGTTAAGCGCTCAGACGTATTTAGATATATACACACACATATAAAAAATCAAACCACACATAGGCAAATGCACTTGACTTACATATACACATCAATACACACAGGCACATACATCTACATATATATATATATATATATATATATATATTTTTGTGTATTTAGGCAGCAATCCTTCTTTCATGCACATTTCATTAAAAACGACTGACAAGGTGCTTTTATTTATTTTTTTATACAACTTCTCATGCGATCTAATAATGTTTTTCTTTTCGGATGATAAATTATATAAAAACTGTCCGAATGTTCTTTTTATCCGAGCGCTTTCGGCTATACATTTAGCCATTTTCAAGGATTATATTTTAACTGTTAGAGTTAGAAATAGTTTGTTATATGTATGTTTTATAAAATGTTTCATTTTTTGGGGTTTCAAAACACGGTCAAGATATTATGTCTATGTTCAAAGTCTTTGTTTAACCCTAGATTATATGTGTCTAATTTTAAAATCCAGTATTTCTCTTTCTTTCTTCGTGTGTATGTTGAGCTAAAACCCGAGTCTATCAATAAACATTTACAGTTGTCTAATGAGTGTCCTGATTGATTAAAGTGTTCAGCTATGGGAGAATAAGGATTGTTCTGACGTATGGTTAGTTTGTGGTTGTTGAAACGAAATCTAAAACTCGTTCCAGATTCTCCAATATATCCACTATTAGGACATATTGTGCAGAATAGGTAGTAAATTATATTATGGCTATCACAGTTGAGGCGAGGTGGATGTATTTTGATTTTGGAATTGGGTACAGAAAATACACTATCGGTTATTAGGTGTTTGCAAACTAGACAACGAGTTTTATTACATTTATAATTTCCTGTTTGGTTTGTATTATTTAGATATTTGGTAGAGGTGAGAATAGCTGATAAGTTAGGTGTTTTTTTTTTCTTGCGTTGATGGGTGGTTTAGCGAAAATGTCTTTGATTTTTTATTTGATTGGAGGTTCTTGTAATCATTTTTTAAATTGTGAATAAGTGTGTGGGAATATTGATTGTGGTTAAAGACCATGGGAATCCGATTGTTGTTTTTACTTTTCTTGTATGTGAGAAGGGTGTTACGATTTATATGGATAGTTTTATTTAGTGCTTCTTTTATTATATTTATTGGGTATTTACATTTTAGGAATTGTTTTGTTAAGTTATTAATGTTGTGTAAAAAATTTAGATGGTCTGAGCATATGCGTTTGATTCTTAGAAATACGATAGATTTTTTTAATTTAAGAGGATGACAGCTTTTGAAGTGTAGGAATTTATGCTGGTTTGTGGGTTTGTTGTATAGACTGGTAGAAAGTGTATGTTTGTTTAATTTTATCATAACGTCTAAAGGGACGGATGTGTATGAATAATCCATGGTAAATTTAATTGTATCGTGGAAGTTGTTGCAGAAAGTAAAAAAAAATTTTAATTTTTCTGATCCATGAGTCCATAATAAGAAAATGTCATCAATATATCTAAAATAATGTAATGGTTTAAATTCTGAATTGTCTAGTATTTTCCTTTCTAGAATGTGCATAAAGATATTTGCATAGCTAGGTGCCATTTTCGTGCCCATTGCTGTGCCACTAATCTGTAATTGATAATATTAGTGGTCAATACACACACACACACACACACACACACACACACATATACACACACACACACACACACACATATATATATATATATATATATATATATATATATATATATATATATATATATATATATATATATATATATATATATAAATTTCCAAGAGGGTAGAATCCAGGTAGAACTCAATATATTAAAAAATATCCGTAATACCTTACATTGATTTCACAACTCGGAGAAACTAGAAATTTCATTAAACCGATTTTAACCCAAAATAAAATCTACCAGCGCTTGAGAATTGTTTCGGCATGGAATTTAGAGTAGTGTCGTCAGTGTAAGGTATTATGTATGTTTTTATTTAATATATTGTGGAATCGTCCACAACAACCAACTCTACCCTTTTAGGAAATGCATCCTTCCTACTTGAGGTAAATAACATCATAATTAAATACAAAAATATTAACAAGCATTCATTGGTTAATCACCTTCAATCTAGCTTTCTGATTGGTCAGTTTCGACCAATCAAATCAACCCCACGCGCAGAATTCATTTAGGCGCCAATTCAGTTTGATCCAGTCACGTGAGACAACATTCTATAAACCCAAACACGAGTGATTCTCGCTCTCTTTCAGGTTCCTGCTTTTCTCGACTTAACTTCTCTACGTCACTCGTACATCTCAACACGCCGCTAAAATATGACCCTAAAGGAACTCTCGTCTCGACTGATCCAGTCAGACGTTAAAAGAACTGTACATAACTCATGCAAGTATTATCTCTGAACTCGATCTAACCTGTTCAACACAGTCCAAAAATGCTACACTATTCTTATACGTTCTAATAGTCGACTTATTCAATATGAGCTCAGATACAATTTTTCCAAGTCAAAGAGACGTAACTCCGTCTAACCTTTCAGTTCAAATACATGTATATTGGAAAAACGCCATGAAACAGGCATACACGTACGTGCGAACATTCACCAAAATACAAACTCTTTACGTTCACACACAAATGTTAATGTCTTTGTCACTTGTAAATTTGTTGTTTAATACATATATTTGTTGACATATTTCGGTCTTGTTTGTTTTCTTTACATCTTCATTTGGACTCAATTTGAGTCCGCCATTTTCTTGTAGTTGGACCTTCTTCTAGCAGAACGTGTTCCTAATTCAACAACACGTAAACCCACACGGTCCTCTATAAGTCTTGTTCACAAAATCGCAATAGTCAGCACTGTTCAGGTTAATTTCTTCTTTGAATGGTCCAATAATGGTTTGGTCAACAATTCCAGCCCATATCATAACACAACCACTTCCTTGTTGCCTTATTTTAGCCACAGGCACATCTGAATTGGATAAAATTCATCCTTTTGCCCATCCATCAGGTCTATCACATGTCACTCAAGATTTGTCTGTGAAAATTACTTTAGAAAAGTCAATTTTCATATATTTCTTGGCCCAATAGTGAGAGGAGGTTGCATAGGCGATTTATTTTTACATATGCCAATTCACAAAGTATTCTAAACCTTTTGTCCTTCTTGACTCCCAGCCTTGTCAAAGATCTGAGTGCTGGTCAAAAGTGGTTGTTTTGCTATAATTCGCTTTAGTTTACGTTCATCTCAAGAAATCAAGTTCTTAAAGCCTTTTCCTTTGCTTCGAGTTCTCAACTTACTTATATTTTCAACAGCTTACTTTATTGTTTGACGATCTCTGCAAAGCTCCTTTGATATCTCCAATGTGAACATTCCCTCCTCACTCAGTAACTTGGTTATTTTCTGTTTTTCACCAGTTTTTAGATCCTTCTCTTTAACCCTGTTTCAACATATATTATGGACAAAAAATAGTTTTTATTAGATTTCAGAAGTCTTAAGCTAATATTCGTTTAATCTGCATACTAACTTCAGACAGTCTATTTTCGTAAATTCCAAATATCTCAAAAGCTAGCCATTAAAAATGGCAGAAAATTTATTTAAATATTCAATTAAAATGGAAATTGACGAGTTTAAATTTGATTTGCAGATAGGCTGTAGTTTTGAAATTTAAAAAAATATATTTTTCATACGTCATACCCTGTCCATCGTAGTCTCACTGCTTCTGCACTTGTCATGTTTGCTCTGGCAAGGATTTCGGTGTTAGGGACATTGTCTTTCTGCAAGATATGTATCATGTAGCGCAGGTGGCGGTACTGCAAACTTGTTAAGCACTGTGGTATAGTGGTACAGATTCTAGGGCATACATCATGGCTGAGATGCAAACTGCTCAATAGACATTGCACTTGGTGACTTGACGTTATAAGCATCTCTTGGCATGGTGCTTTTCATTATTTCTCTAGTTTTGCTCAATGAATTCAGCCCTATTGTTATACATCGTTTTATTTCGTTTCTGCCGCCATTTTGTTTAATGCTCTCCCCTGATGTTCTGGACGTAATTATAATTGGACTCATTCCAGTTCTAATCTATGTTTCTTTTCAGAATGTTACAATTGGACTAGACTTATGTTTTATTTCTATTCATTCTAAAAATCTATATTGAGACTTTCTCGTGTATGTTTCTGGGATGAGGTGTTCTAAATATTTACATTGCTCGGGTTACTGTCCTTATATTTAGTCCCACATTTACGACGTTTTGGCCGTTGTACACTCTGGCCTTCTTCAGGTGATATTGGTTGAAATTTCAAACAGAATCATTTATTTAATCCACAGGGGTAGAGTGTTCTAATTCCACGTGTCATGCCTTTGAATAGCTCAGTTTTTCGTTAATTTCTCTTGATAACTCGCCTTGCCAGACTTTTTATTTTTGTTCTCTCCACTGTAACTCATAACTCTTTGGGTCAAGTCAACTTTGGATCATTCAACCAATGCTTTTATCCACTGGGCCATTCAAAGAAAATTAACTAAAAACTGAGATATCCAAAAAGACATGGCACCTGGAATTAGAACAATCTACCCCAAGAGACTAAATAAATGGATCAGTTTTGTCTTTTCTCTCAGTTTCCCACTGACATCATTTTTAGCTTCATACTATCTTTGATATTATATATATATATATATATATATATATATATATATATATATATATATATATAAGTAATAAATCCGTTGGTATATAATCCAAGTGGATCCTAATAATATCAAATATTAAAACTGTTCCACAAAAAGAGCTCGATGTATTTATTATAACAGAGCATATAAATTATGCAACAAAATCCAAAATTACCTCATATGGTGGGTATAGATCTTTTTCAACCAATGAGAAATACGTTATTCTTATTCAACCCCAGTGTATATACAGCAAGGTTGAATAAGTCTAATGTACCTCTTGTTGCTTTAAATAGATACATCCCACCATATGAGGTAATTTTGGATTTTGTTGTGTAATATATATATATATATATATATATATATATATATATATATATATATATATAAGCAAATATGTGGATGTAGATCCGACGGTATGATGAAAATGTGGAAAAGACAAAGCAAAATCCGAATATGTGAGTTTACTGTTTTTTTTTTATTTTTTTTTTCTGTCAACGTCAGACGTTTCGGTCTAATAGACCATCTTCAGGACATGGTTAATGGAGACATATTTATATTAAATTTCAGTTAAATGAAGAGACGATATATACAGGACTAGACAGAAACAGAATTTAGAATTTCAGTTTTTCTGTTTCTGACTAGTCCTGTATATATCGTCTCTTCATTTAACTTAAATTTAATATAAATGTGTCTCCATTAACCATGTCCTGAAGATGGTCTATTAGACCGAAACGTCTGACGTTGACAGAAAAAACAAAAAACAAAATAAAAAAAACAGTAAACTCACATATTCGGATTTTGCTTTGTCTTTTCCACATTTTCATCATATATATATATATATATATATATATATATATATATATATATATATATATATATATATAGAAATAAGCAGGTCTTAAAAAGAGTCTACGGTGAATGCACACCAGAAAGAAAAAGTATTCTACACCATATAAAATGGCAGAGCTTTTCTAAATTAAAAATCCCTTTTCAGGTATACAGAATCTGACCACTACTATAAGTTTCATGTTTTTATGCAATCATCAGGCATTCAGCAGCTGTTATTCCTCCAAGCAAGACTAAGATGGTAAAAATATGGACAGTGCATGCACACCATGCATACACCAACAAATCTCACCTGGGGGGGTGAAAAGTACCCATCCAGCCAAGATCAAATAAAGTCGTAAATACACAAGTATACCCCTCTCCTCACAAAAACAGAAATATCTTGCCAATGTGACAAAAAAAAATCTCAATGGCATAGAGACACCCGTGGCAGAGCTTTCTAATATTAACAGAAATAAGCGGCTCTTCAAAAGAGTCTACTGTGAATGCACACCTGAAAGAAAAAGTATTCAACACCATATAAAATTTCAGGTCTTTAGTCTTCTCCTGGGGAATAAAGGTTTGCATTTTCACATTACAGCTGTCAACTGCATAAAAGCATGAAACTTATAGTAGTGGTCGGACTCTGTACACCTGAAAGGTGATTCTTAATATTTATTTATATATATATATATATATATATATATATATATATATATATATATATATATATTCATCACAATTTGTCCTACGCAGAGAAATTGAAAACACTTATGACAAACAATATTTATTTAAAGGAGCGACTAAAAAGAATGTCATACTTGTAATATCTCTAAAATTAAAGTGACAAAAAGTATTTTTACAACAATAAATTGTGCAAAAATATAAAATGTATTTTTGCACAAAATGTCCTTTGTGCTTCTCAAATGATCCAGGTAAATTAACAGTTCTTGCAATTACAAATTTCAGTTTTCTTATAGAAAACAAGCAGTCTGTGAAAATCAATATTTTTCTTTTCTTAATAACAAAAAATAAATTTTACTTACTTTGCAATTTGAAAATTTAAAGTGTGAGAAGTTTGAAAGGGGTGAAGGAGAGACTTATTTCAGGTAATACTGGTTTTCTGGCCCCTTTAGACAAGATATTCTGACTATAGAAATAGACAGTCACAAATATGAGTTAATATCTCATATTTTTACAGAAGACATTCAAATATATGAGATAAAATTTCACAGGTTTAGAAAAGACATTTCAACATATGTGATAAAATCTCACAGGTTTAGAAAAAACATTCAAATATATGATATATATATATATATATATATATATATATATATATATATAGAGAGAGAGAGAGAGAGAGAGAGAGAGAGAGAGAGAGAGAGAGAGAGATTTGAGATAGAGATTCATAATCATCAGATAATTCTTGTAGTATTTCAGGATTCTTCTTTTTCTTTCTTCTATTTCAATAGTAGAATTAGTAACAGCAGTAGTCTTCCTTATCCTAGATAGCAGTTCCTTTCTCATTTCACCTTTTACAGCAAATAAGTAGCTCCAACTGGATCAAAATCAACTCATTAGTGGATGTATATTTTTTGCCCCCCATTTTGGTTAAAAGCTGGAAATTAACGATCCAATTACACCATGCCTGTTTGCAACTCAAACTTGACTGAGCCTCTTTTTTGCAATATTTTTTGCTAATAGATTTTTATTCGTGTTTTTTCACAAGCCAGCCACCTTCATTTTGGCAAGGTTTTTTTAACATCAAATCAGACACACATTTTTGCAAATTTTTAAACCCCTCCTTCTTTATAGTTGGCAGGCATCCTGATTAGCTCCTTGGTACATAGAGTGGAATGAAGCAGCTGTCTCGTTTCTGGCAAAAGGGTAGAGAATGACACCAAGGGCCTGGGTTTATATTGAGGTTAGTAATATTTATATAAAGAACAACATGTCTCAGGGGAGAGAATTATATTTACATGTATACAGATAATTGCAAAAATGTAAGAAAAACATTTATGGGATTAGTGTGTGTGTGTGTGTGTGTGTGTGTGTGTGTGTGTGTGTGTGTGTGTGTGTGTGTGTGTGTTGCACGCAACATGGTTTGGTGAAATCAAGCAGTCAGAGAAAGTTTTCATTTCCAACGAAGGTTTTCCTTGTTATTGCTACTACACTACATTCTACTACTGGAGCAAGAGAGAGGGAGAAAGAGAGAGCATCTTTCATTGCTTCACACACACACACACAAAAAAACTGACCACTACTCAATTCAGCAAACCAGCAGATAATCTAATCACTTTGTTAAATAAAAATTTCACTGCTGTCACCCTACTAAAAAAAGAAGTAAAATACACGTTATCCATTGTTATATAAAGACATTGAGTTGTGCCCCTTGTTTTTTTTGTTGTTGTTGGTTTCCTTTTTAGAGACTTCATAAAAATAATAAAATAGTTTAAAAGAAACACACATGTTGTTGTCAGTGTCATTATTACTAAAACTGTTATGAACGTGTGGGGGACTTTGCCACATTAATTTAACTTTGATAAGAAAACAGGACTCACATAAGAAGAATAACCACAAGACATTGTTGCACATAAAGTATATGTATATCAACAAGATGTACAATATCAAACAACGATAGGAAAGAAAACCTGCATTTGTAAGAAAGGTTGAATTAATCAACAGTTGTCTCCCTTTCTCTGCAATTTGAGAGATAAGAGAAAGATAATTATTTGGTTTAAAGTTCACTGGATAAATGTTCATGAGTGTTTCATGATATGATTGTTCTTGTGATATTACTGTTGAAAAGTATTGTTATGTCGAAAAATTTTTTTAGTGAAGGTGTACAAATTATCATCAGTATGTGGGTGTGCGTGGGAGTGAGAAGGTTGGCGCGTGGTTAGAACTGGAGTTCCAACTGTCGTAGATTCATTTACCAATTGAGGTTTCACTAATTGAGATGAGAAAAATCATGGCTTAAATAAGCGACTATAGGCTCCAGTTCGTTGCGTGGGGAAAATTATTCTTCACGTGCAAACGATCTGATTGGTTGGCATCAATCAATCAGCGAGCGAGCTTTGGGGAGACTTAAGGAAGCTTCTGTGAGCCACTTCGCCCAAAAGTGCACAAATTTAACTACTAAAAAAATAAAGCGATTCCAAAATTGTCACATTACTGCGATTTGTAAATTGCCTGTAGAAAATGTATTAGTGATTTATTAGCCAATGATCGTTTGGCATTGTACATGTGATTTTGTGTTTGCATGTATATTGTATATGTTTGTGCGTAAGTAGGTTCGTAACAAACCCACCAAACTTATTAAAAAAATTCAACACAGAAAGAATGCAGACTGTAATGTAAAGAATAAGAAACAAAAAAATATACTCAGTTCAAATTCTATATGCTGATAAAATAATATGTAAGCCTTGGTGTAAATAATTCCATAAACAAAGCAACCTTCAGATGGTAACCGATTCCTAAATATCAACACCCTTTTCTAGTGACACGGAAAATTAATTGGGTGGAGTGCATTAACAGACCCGCCACATCTGGAAGTCATTGCATGACTACATAATATTAAAATAATATTTGTTGACACTGGAGTTAGTATTTATTTGTATATTACCAATTTCTCTAGTGGATAGAATTGTTTTCAGACCTGAATCCTATGTCAAACTCACCCACCAGTTAAAATTAATTTAAATAATGTAATTTATTATCAAGCCGTTTAATTTGTGAGTGAGGTAATAATACTCAAATGTTACTTCATCTTACAGAAATGCAACCAGAAAATACTGCAAATTTTGTACAGGAAAGATGCAGGAAATTATACTCAATCATTTTTTTGTCAAAACCAGAAAAATTTCTGGAAAAAAAGACAAAATTCAGAATTAAAAAAAGAAATCTTCAATAATCGAGAAGGATATTTCTTTCTAAAAATAAATGGACAAACCTCTTTTATCTTATTTCGAAATCAAACTTTCACTTATTATGCTAAGAATAATATTGCATGAAGTGATCGATATCCTATACGAAATATCAATTCATTTACCTCTAAACTTGCAAACAAAGTCTGTTTTTCAAAAATAGACTTCACTTCAGATTATCATGCCGTCCAGATAATGTGACATAAACACCAGTAACTACATCTTTTGAAATGTTCAACTATAATTAAGTTCATTTGAATAAAAAAAATGTGGTAACATCATTTCAATACGACAAACAAAATGTTTACTGATGGGGACAACATATTTTTGCATATTTTGTGAAGAATTGGCACATAAAATGATTTAGATAAAATGTTTAAAATTTACATGAAAACCATTTAAATTTTTTCTTTGTCAAATATAACTTTCATGTTTCTAATTTAGAATTTACTCTCTGATAAAAAAAAGGTAATAAATTGCACTCTTTTCCATTTTCAAAAGATCCTAAGAATTTACATAGATTTTTAAATATGATTGTTTTTTACTGAAAACATTATACTAAAATTATCCAACTTTTGTCTGAATGAATGAAATTCTTTCCCATATGTTCTTTAGAATTATCCAATATCAAAAAATTAATAATGTTACTCCAAATCATTATGTAACTCACTCACCCACCATTTGAAGTCTTTGGCTATCAACCGGTTACAGATAGTTGTCCGTATGCTGTTGGTGCTACATGGAATAGCTATTCATTTTGTTTTCTTTTGACACAAGCTCAGATAATTCTCTATTTTTGACATAGAGTAGCTAGAACTCTATTTAGCAGTGATTTAGCTTTGTGTTGAGTCTTGACTCAGGTGTTGAATCTCGCCTATTGCATGGAATAATAATGCAACACAAAATGTACTTAGAACAAGAATGTATTATAACAAGAAAGTGTACACAATAAGTACATATAGTATTTCTGTATATTTCTGGGAAGACGTTCCTGGAGAATGTGTTGACTAGTCGCAGTCGATCAGAGTCTCTAGTTGGATCTCGTCTTCCGGTACCAACCATTATTTATATAGTTGGTAGTCACCTATGCAGATTAGGTGGATCCTACCACAACACCCCCCTCCCAAGCCTTGGAATCCTTTTGGATTTCAAACTGGCTTCTATATGGGATGATGATTATGGTTATTTCTTTGTAGATGCCCTTTGCATAGTTCATATGTATATCTGTTTTGTTTTTTTTTCAATATCTTTTTCGTTTTGGATTCACGTCCAATGGGTCCGTGAACTTTCGTTTCCTACCGGATCTTCTCGGTTCAGGAGCACTCTGCGGAGGTTCTACTTGAAAAGTATCATACATTACATCAATGGGATCTTCCTCCTCATCCGGTATACTCTCTTCATGCTCTAGCACGTAGCATTTTTTGAGTTGGTTCTGGTGCCTTTTATGAGTATTCTTCGGCCCTTTTATTATGTAAATCAGGTCACCGATTCTCTTGTCCACTATGCCTCGCTCCCAGAACTCAATGTTGTTTCTATCGCACTTGAAAAACACCTTCTCTCCGGGGGTGTATCTTTTTCTAGCTGTATACATAGTGTTCTTTATTCTATTTCTTCCTGGCAAAAGCTTGTCAAACACTGACTTAACTTTCCTAGCGAACATTAGTTCAGCTGGTGCCATGTTTGATGGTGTTCTGTGGTTAGGCGTGATTCTGTATACTTGTAGGAATTGCTGAAGCGCCTTTTCCGTTGGAACTCCTGAGGCTTTCTTCAGAGCGCGCTTTAACGTATCTACAAATCTTTCTGCGAGTCCATTGGATCTCGGATGATACGGCGGCGTCGTTATGTGGTTAATTTGATATAATTCACAAAATTCCTTAAAATCGTCAGAAGTGAATTGTGTACCATTGTCACTCACAATACACTCTGGCACACCGAACCGTGCAAATAGTTCATGCAAAAAAGTTGTTGTGGTATTGGACGTAGGCTTTTTGCAGCGTAGTACTTCCGGCCATTTTGTAAAGCTATCTACCACTATTAAGTAGTAATAATCTTCTACTGGACCAGCGAAATCAATGTGTAATCTTTCCCACGGATGATCCGTCTTTGGCCATGGTTTGTGTACTATAGGTGGTGCCTTAGCTGCTAACGCACACCCTTTACATCGATGAACCATGTTTTCGATATCCACATCCATTCCTTTCCAATATACAAAGCTTCGCATTAAGCTTTTTGTTCTATTAATCCCCGGGTGACCCATATGAAAGTCCCGTAGGATTCTTTTCTGCAACTTTTTTGGTACTACTACTCTCTCACCATATAGTAAAATTCCGTCACAAATTGAATAGATCTCCTGAACTTTTTGGTCATTTGCTACCATTTTACTTTTTCTTCCTAAAATGAAATCATCGCTTTCAGATTCTTTTTTTGATTTCCTTTGATGTAACCGGTAGCTCTCTTACAATGTTGTTTACCATGCTTTTCACCTCATAATCTGCTCTGATATTTGCAATAATTGTTTCTTCGAATCCTTCATCTTTATTCGGTACGAGTCTTGATAAGGTATCCGCATGAATTATATTTTTGGATGATAGGTGCTTTATGTGGAAATCATAATTGAGAAGAATGGTTCCCCATCTTAACAGTCGATTTGCCGTGTAAACGGGTAACCCTTTCTTTGACCCAAAAATAGTGATCAGAGGTTTATGGTCCGTTTCTAACCTGAAATGTCTGCCGTAGATGTACCTATGAAATTTTGTTATGGCAAAAATGATACTCAGCGCCTCCTTTTCTATCTGTGAATAACTTCGCTCTCCTGGGAGTAATGCCCTCGAAGCATGCGCAATCGGTTTTCTAGAACCATCTGGCATTATGTGTTGAATACATGCTCCTATCCCGTATGAACTAGCATCACTTGCCACTACAATATCCAGTTTAGGATTGTAATGGGTTAAAAAGAGGTCGGACGTAAGCATTTTCTTAATTTCATCAAAGGCTTTTTGACATTCTACCGTCCATTCCCATGCCTTGTCTTTTTTCAGTAGTTCATTCAACGGAGCTCTTAGATTATACATTCCTTTAATGAATGCTTGATAATAGTTCGCGAGCCCCAGAAAACTCTGTAGTGTCGCTACGTTAGTGGGCGTCGGCATGTTTCTAATCGCAATGGACCTTTCCGGATCTGGAAATCTGCCATTTTTGTTGATTATGTGACCTAAATATTTAATTTCCTCCAAACCAAATTCACACTTTGATTCTTTGACTTTAAATCCAAAGTCCTGAATCTTTTTAAATACTTGATTGAGGTGCTCTCAATGTTCGTCGACGTTTGCACTCCTTACTATAATATCATCTAAGTAGGCACACGCAAAGTCTAAGTCATTCAACATGACGTCCATTGCTTGTTGAAAAATGGCTGGTGCCACTTTAATACCAAAAGGAAGCCTGTTGTACTTGAATAAACCCCTATGCGTGTTTATCCCTAGTAACTTCGAACATTCTTCTTCGACGGGAATTTGGAGATAGGCATCTGATAAGTCGATTTTTGAAAAAATCATTCCGCCATTTAGCTTGTTAAAAATCTCCTCAGGACTCGGTAACGGGTAATGGTAGTCCTTCATTACAGAGTTCAACCCTGTCGAAAAATCAACGCAGACTCTGATTTGGTTTGATTTCTTTTTTATGCACACAATCGGCGCAGCCCATGAATTAGATTCTACTTTTGAAATAATTCCCATTTTTTCCAACCTATCAAGTTCTTCGTTAACTTTCTCTACACTTGCGAAAGGCACGTTACGTTTCTTTTTAAATATAGGCATAGTATTTTCTTTTAATTCAAATTTAGCTTCAAACTTGTTACATCTTCCAAGACCAGGTGTAAAGGTTTCCGGAAACTTTTTCTTTAATTCATCTTTAATGTCCTGTCTTGTTTGCGTATTACTTTCTACTTTTCTGCAGAATGAGTTTAACGGTTTATCCCACAATTCGAATGTTTCAATAAAATCTGTACCCAACAAGTTTTCTCCATTTCTCAGAATGAAAACTTTTATTTTTTTAACGATCCCATTCAATTTCATTGGAAGTACAACCTCGCCTTCGAAGTTAATTTGCTTTCCAGTTACCGTTCGAGCGAGTTTCGTTGACTTCATTATTGTAGGCCTTTTTAAAATTTTCCATGTTTTATCGTTCATTATTGTTAAATCTGACCCCGAATCGAGTTGAAATTTGATATTCTTTTTGAATATTTCAGTCGTCACATATTTCCTCAAATCTCTATCTGATTTGATATTCGAATTTGTTTGTCTAATTCGGCTCTTGAATTTTTTCGTTTTACAACACGATCCTTTGTGACCATTCTTTTGGCACACGAAACATTTCTTATTTCTATATGGGCAATTTATCTCCCAATGTCTTTCGTTACAACATCTGCAATTATATGGTGGGACCTTTTTATTTTCGTTCTTTTTATTTTCTTGTCTATTATTAAAATACGCTGAATTTTTTCTCCAATTTTTCTCTGATGGGTAATGTGACTGCTTTTTTATTTTTTTAATATAAGCACTGCCAGCTTCTTCGATTTTTTGCGACTCTTTCTTTAAACTTACGGCCCGTTGACACTCCTGTGCTAACTTTTGCAGGGTAAGGCCTTGTTCAGATTCGAGTTTAGAAAAAACTCTACGTCTTATTTCGGCACTCTTACTGGATACCAGTCCTTGAGCAAAAATTAAGCACTTGAATTCTTCAACCGTAATCTCTGCCAAACTGAAATTGTCACAATGTCTATTCACTATAGATGCATATGTTAAGTAATCCTGATCGTCGGATTTAGAGACATTCATGCATAACCATCGCTTATGCCAAAGCGACATATTTGCTCCAAACAGCTCTTTTAGCAATTTCACTGTTTCCGAGAATTCCAATTCAGTTGTTTTTCTCGGTAGAATAAAATCTACAAATTTGCTATGTTCTGCTGTACCTAGCTTTCTTAGTAATAGACTGACTTTTCTTGAATTCGACCAGTTTTCACAGTCTGTGTAGAAAATATCTTCATATCGTTTAAAGTACGCTTCAAACGTTTTTTCTTCGTCTGGCACATAGTTGAAAGTTTCCAGCGAATTAAATATGGTGTTATTAGAATATGAAGAATTTGCCTGATAGTTGTTTAATTTCTCCAGTGTTAACTTTTGAATTTCCAAAAGTCTTTCCTCTTGACGTTCTTGATATTTTTGCATCGCTATCAGTTGTTCTTGCTGTGCTATCTGTTGTTCTTGCTGACGTTGTTGACTCAACTGCTGGGATTTTAATAATTCAGATATGACTTTGGATAGTTCCTTACAACAAGGAATATACTTTTAATTTGTGTATCCACGAATATCATATAAGCTGACCAAAAAAAATCGAAACAACGTACGACTTTTCTATTTTATGTCTTGCTTTTACATTCACGCCCGTGCTAATCAACTTTGGTATTTTTTTTTTTTCGTGAACAGAGAGCGTCGGACTTTTTTTTTCGTTTTCGACTTCTGTTCGCGTATTTCAATGACAACGTCTGATTTTCTTATCAGAGGTAATTCGTCACTATATTGTTGAACAAATAATTTTAAAAAAATAATTTTTTAAAGTTTGTTACCTTTCAAAGTCGACACGGTGTATTTGTGCTCCTTTTAATCCATGCATGTTTTTGTAGTCGGCCAATTTTTCTTTTTAGCGGGTGTCTCGGTGGAGATAATTTTTTACTTTAAAATTACCGTTATTCGTTTACGACACCTTTCAATTTTTCTGAGTGAACGTTCCTTTATGCTTAGTCATCTTTTAACGAGTTTTACATATCCAGAAGTTCAGAATCCTTCGTCGTTATGTTAACGTTGGACTTTGAATTAATAGTTTGTTTTTTTTTCAGCCTGGGTTCTTCAATGACTTGTCCCAATTGTTGAAAACTCTCACTATTAATTCTTTCTTCTTTCCGTATGGTTCGTTCTACTTCTTTGCCATTGTTGAAACTTGGCGTATGGTTCGTTCTACTTCGTGGCCATTGTTGAAACTTGGCGTATGGTTCGTTCTACTTCGTCGCCATTGTTGAGTCTTGACTCAGGTGTTGAATCTCGCCTATTGCATGGAATAATAATGCAACACAAAATGTACTTAGAACAAGAATGTATTATAACAAGAAAGTGTACACAATAAGTACATATAGTATTTCTGTATATTTCTGGGAAGACGTTCCTGGAGAATGTGTTGACTAGTCGCAGTCGATCAGAGTCTCTAGTTGGATCTCGTGATTCCTCCCTCGTCTTCCGGTACCAACCATTATTTATATAGTTGGTAGTCACCTATGCAGATTAGGTGGATCCTACCACAACACTTTGTCACTCTGTTGAAGGTCACCATGGGTTTTTTAATGGCAGACCTACCTTGAGGCACTCTCCCTAGGAAAATCCATCGATCACTATGTGGCTTTAAATGCTTTCCAGCTTAGCACATATTATAGTCAAAATATAGTATCCCCTTGCATGTCATGACTGACTTTTTTATATCCATAGACAACTGCGTCTTGAAAGACATTATTGAGGCACATATGAAGAAAAATCAAAACTTTTATTAACTTTAAAGTGTTTTCAATGTCCGGTAAATGTCATAGATATTGTGGATGTATTCACTTCTTATCCAAGATATTTTATATCAAAACTTTTACCGTCCTGGGTACGACGTTAAACTGCATCCAACAGCAAGGCCTCTGATCAGGAGGTTTTGAGGAAGCGTGGAACCACCTCTTAATTGCTGGTGTTCCCAGGTCCACCCTGACCCAGAGTGGTAGCACCTATTGGGGGTCCCAGCTATGGGAAAATAGTGAACTTCCAGGTCTTTTCCAGCACATTGAAACAATGATGTTGCCTACTATACTTTTTTGAAACAATGATGTTGCCAGCTATACGTTTTTGAAACAATGATGTTGCCATCTATACGTTTTTTAGACAATGATGTTGCTAGTTTTTGAAACAATGATGTTGCCAGGTTTTTGAAACAATGATGTTGCCAGTTTTTGAAACAATGATGTTGCTAGTTTTTTGAAACAATGATGTTGCCAGCTATACGTTTTTGATATATTTAGTAAATACTGGATCTGGCATTAAATAACCCATAGTGGTTGATATGCCATAAAACCCCAAACAACCAACCAACCAAAACTTTTACACAAATCTATTTTTGACAGTCTTTCTTCATTGTCTCCTCCTGGTATTGAATCATCTATAAAGTTAATTAAATCCTGATACTGTTGTCCAAGTATGAATAAATTTACAAAATAGTTTCATACAGAGTGTGTTGCTATTAACAATTAAAAAAATTGATACATACAAAATTACTCATCACAAATGTTTGTAGCGGACCGCTGGGGGGGGAGATGTGAAGAGATATCAGAAGGTTAAAATTCCCTGCTAGCCGGTCCAGCTACATAGGAATGTTGGACTACAATTAAGTCCAAAGAAGACAAAGAAAACAAACAAGACCGATATACATGGGTAAACAAATATATATTAATAACAAATATATTAATACACGAAGACATGAAAAGTTACATAGTGTTTGTATGGAGAAGTGATGTGTGTGTGTTGTGTTGAGTGTCCGTACGTACGTGTATTGGCCTTAGCGTGTTCCCAGAATATGGGAAACGCTGTATCTGTGAGATGTCACATATTGGCCTAAGTGAAAAAGAGAAAGTTTTACCTCGCCTCCGTGCGAGGTTGCGGCCTAAGGCCTGAGTCGAAAAAGAGAGGGAGAGAGAAGGGTCAGCCAATATTTATAGTCAGGGGAGAGAGACCCCTGTTGAAGGATTAAGGAACTGAGGAGGAGCTAACTCCGACAATTTGATTTATCTTCTCCATGTTTCCAAACTGTTCATATAGATATTATCGGTCCAGTTCCTTTAGTTTGTAATAACTTTGATCCATATTTAAATATCTTTTAAGATGTATACACTATTCAGTCCATTAGATTGAGGTTCAAACTTTAAATGAAATTATTGCACAATCAGTAGCTGAAGTTTTTGTAAATACATTGATTACAAGACTTGGAGTTCTTGGTGGTTTTCATAGACTGTGAATAAGTGTTTCCCACCCACAGTTTAATTGTTTAATAAAGGATGCACAAACAATAATTAAAATAGTAATTATTGGGTTCAAATACAACATTTTTCTCTTAAAAAGTATGGGGATTGAAAGAAGAACATATAAGATATGTTTTAATATTTAATTCTGAGTCTGTTATAGCAGAAGTTTGAGGCGTCGTTTATGTTTCAGATATAATAATAAAAGTCAGTAGATATGGGTTTTAAGGGATCCACACAAGAGATTTCTAATCCTGTAAACTAATTCTTCAGTTCCACTAGCTCAGACTTTTACAGCTAGGGCACACACTAAGTTATTTCCATGGAGTTGAAATATACTCATTTCCTCCATGGAATTGTGTGTTTCCTAAGCAAGCAAAAGTTGATACTCTTGAGTTTCAAATAGACAGGGTAGTTGAATTAAAAGAGGCAACTAGAATTTATTTATTTATTTTATTATTACTTTATAATTTTCAGCTTTTCACTTATTAAGGTCTGGGAAGAAATTTCCTGATTATTAAATAAAAGGGGTGATTGGAATAAGCACGTCCCAGGTCGATTTATCTTATAAATAAAAAAAATAATCGTCATGGCCCGTCTGTTTGAAACTCAAAGTCCCAAGAAACACAACACCGAAATATCCTGAGACGGCAAAAAGGGATTAAAATTAAAATTATTAATGACAAGGGAAGCAACTCAAAATAAGTTGAAAATCTGTTGAATTGTCTCCCTTGCATTACGATTTTTGCTGTTTTCTTTGAGACTATCAATCTATTTTAGGTGTTATGTAACTTAAATTAAAATGTTTAAAAAGCTGTGTGTGTGTGTGTGTGTGTGTGTGTATGCGCGTGCGTGCGTGCGTTTACTGATTTTTTTGTGCCATTTTCTTTTTATCTACATTAAACATAAACCATTTTTTTAGTTATTAATGAAAAAACTTTTTCAATGATTATTAATTCATCTTCTTATTTGTGCCATGTCCCTTTAGGACGTTGACAATTGTGATTCTCCACAATTTCCTTTCCTTTGTAGCTCTGAATAAATTTTGTCTTTTTGTTATGTCTCTTAAACCTTACACCACTATCCATTTACTCAAGCTCGCTAGTCAGGCATTGTTGACCTCTGTCCCTTTTGCCTTCAATCTGTCCTGTGAGTATCATATTTTCCAAGCCCTCTTTCTCCATTATGTGACCTAGAAATGTCAACTGTCTCTTCTTGATATAAAGTATAATAAGTTAAATAAATTGGTTTAAATAAACGCTATAATCTTTACAACCTCTTCAAGTCAAGTGTCAATCATTATCTGTCCTTCTTTTTCTCATAATCTTCACTTCCTACCACCTCTTCTCTCATTCACATCACACACCTCTACCTTGAGTGGCTCTCAAACCTTGTATTGAGGGATTTCTTCACTCTTTGGATATGGTGAACCAATTATTTTTATTTTTACTTTACCTTCAGATCTCCTATGTTCCTCAATTCTCATTTTCAGAAGTTTGCTGGTTTTTCCCTGATATTTTTTTCCACATTTGCATGAGACATTATTGAAGGAGGTTGCAAAAAGTCGTTCTATCACTGAAAACCACCCTAATGCCTACAAATCCTTTGTTCAGCCAACTAAGCTTAATGGAACTTTATAGTTGCTGTCCCTGGGATTCATTTTCCTCTTATTGGTTTGTTTAACTGCATATCAACATCAATGGGTTATTTAATGCCGACAACATTTTTAGGATAGATTTGTATGAATAGAATATGTATTCTTTGGTTTAGATTGGTTTGGTTTATTTTGTTTTACGGCATATCAACCTCAATGGGTTATTTAATGCTGACAACATTTTTAGGATAGATTCGTATGAATAGAATATGTATTCTTTGGTTTAGATTGGTTTGGTTTATTTTGTTTTATGGCATATCAACCCCAGTGGGCCAACCAATGCCGACAAAATTGTTTGTTGCTGGTAATATTTTGTTTTATCAAAAATCTGTTTCTGGTAATATCTTTCCTTCAAAGTTCCATTGCTTGTAATAATCTGTTTCAACAAAGCGTTGCTGGTAATAGTTAACTATTTGCCCATAGCTGGGACCCTAACAGGTGCTACCACCCCAAATCAGGGAAGACCTGGAAACACCAGCAATTAAGAAGTGGTTTCACGCTCCTCAAAACCTCCTGATCAGAGGCCTTGCTTCTTGGACATAGTTTATCGTCTTACCCAGGATGCAGATGTAGTTTATCGTCATACCCAAGACGATGTAGAATTGGAAGAGAATTTACAAAGAAAATATTCTAAGAAGATGTAATGAAGTGAGACGAAAGCGGCGGCCATGGTCATCATTTGTAATTCCATCATAGTGCATGTGTTGGTGGTTTTGCATGCACAAGAGTGCAGCTGATATAATAGCGCGTCCTTTTTTTCAGGACGCAGTTTTTTTAATCAAACGGTTTTGAACAGGCAGTGGATTGACAGCGAAAAAGACGTGTGCTGGGATTTCTTAATATTTGAGTACGATTTTTGATTGCAACATTTCCTTCTGCACCCGCCACCCTTGGATTTTACAGTGTTTTCAATTATCAAACAGCTTTGTCTTGATTTGATCTTGGATTTCACAGTGTTTTAATCATCAAGCAATTTGCCTTTTCTAATTTAAAATACTACTTTACATTAAGTACAAAAGATAATAACCCACTCAAATTTCGTGAAAAGAAGAGGGATTGAGGATTTATCCTTATTTCACACACTATTATAGAGCCACCAGTAGTCACAAAAACCAAATATGTCAGAGAGGATATATAATGATTCATTCTGTCAGCAAACAAAAGTTCAGCCTCTTTAAGAAAATGTCCACAATTATTATGAATGGACACAAAGAGGTGTTTATTGTGATCAGAACTATCATGTTGGTACAGCCAGAAAAGTCATTCCTGTGGGCTACAACAGATGGACAGGCAGGTGTTAATCAAGGAGAAAATTAGTAGCTGCCTAAAATTTAATATCTGCCAGTCTTAAGATTATCATAAACCAACAAAGTAGAGATTAAGCAAAAAGAGATAAAAATTCTCAAGAAACTTTATACGTCTTACCCACGACACGGATGCAGTTTAACGTCTTACCCAGGACGGCTTCCTATCATTAATTATTGTTCTATTTTATTCATATTCTATAAACCTTGTACACCTGAAGAAGGCTACTACTTTTTCCATACTAAGCAAAAAATTCCCCACCAATTTGACTGATTGGGGGGGGGGGGTCATTATTTTTTTTATTTTTCCTTTCTTTCAATATATATATATAATTTATTTTAAGCATTTCACCCCAAGCAAGGCGGGGGTGCCACTAGCACGCAAAGGGTTACAGAGAGTGGGAGCAAGATTAAAGAGGTGTGATAGAGGAAAGGGTGAAGAGAAGGACAGGGAATTAGATCAAAGCATCTGGAGATGTCAGTTGACATTGCATTTGAATAGTTGGAGATTATAGCTATCAGGGAAGCAAGTAAGAGGAAGGGAGATCCACAAACAGGAAGTGCCAGACCCGAAGCTATTGGAGTAGAAGAGACGGCTACATTTAATAGTTTCAACACTGAAAGGTTGGGACTAAGATGCTAACCTAGTATCATGCTTAAATTCATGTAGTTTGGGAACTAGCAAAAGCAGTTACTATGAAAGTATTTATAGAAAAAACAGAAGGAAGTGACGGCATGTCTGTGAGAAAGTGACTGTATTCACACATACATCTTATGAAAAATCATGTTTAAACCTTTGAATAGATATTTAGGGTGCACAAAATTTCCCTACAGTTATAGGACCAAATGCAACATTTTTTTTTTCAAAAAATACTTGAACTGATGGAAGAATATAAAAAATGTTTTTCTCTTTTTCTTTTCTTCTCTTCTTTTTTCTTTCATTGTTAATATTAAGTGAAAGAGCTTCATGCCAACAATGGGATTCTGGGCTTCCATAATACAAAGCTCAATCTACCCATCATGACACACAGTCAGATAAAGCGGTGGTGGCATCCTACAGGTTCACACCAGTTCATACCAGTTCACTTGAACCAATTCTTAAAATTAAAAAAAGCTTAGTGAACCAGTTGTTGGATTGTCCGAAAATAATCTTATATATTAATAGCCGATATATAATACCTAAAAATACAATTAATACCATCACTGTAAGTTCTGCAGAGGCTGAAAGAGGGTTTTCTGTGATAAACATAACTTATTCTGACAAAAGAAATTGTCTTGAAGATTAAAAATGTGGCAAATCTACTAGTCATAAATTTGATTGGATCTTTTGGATTGCAGGCAAACAAACAAAAATGAAGAACTGACACACTCTACATCTCTGTTAATGAGCAGGACTAGTGGTGAGGCATCATGACCTGGTGTCAAGAGGGTTGTTTTTTTAGTTTTAAGGCAGCCAAGGCAACTTGGGCACCACATTTAGAAACTTGTAAACTTCCGAGATTTGAGAACGTCTGAGCAGACTGGGTTACTGACCTGAAGGCATTTCAGACTGATCCCCACCTATAAATTTTTTATGTCAACTTGTCACCATATTATTCACATTTGGCTTTGATGCATGTACCTGATATAACTTTATCCAATAATGGCCAAATTCCAAATTTCCAGGAACCGGTTTTATAAAGATAGGCCTTCTTTAGGAACCTATTCTGCTTATATTTTTTTTTCAATCTGAGAATGGAAACAAATCACTTTACAATATCAAAAAGAATTAAACCATTTTCATAATTTAAGAGAAAACGTTTATTTATTAAGATATTTCAAGATTGAAATTCTGTTCTCATCATATTTCTGTTCAGAAGTACGATGCTTTTTGGCTCTAGTGTCATGGTTTCTTAGCCACATTCAAATTTATTATTAAAAGAAGTGTTTGATTTTGCTACAAAGAAAGAAGGGAAGTTAGAAGTGTTTATTGTCTCCTGCTAGTTCCTCATAAATAATGGACTACTCTGTTTTGAAAAACAAAAAACATATGCTACTTGGTTTCAGTGAGAAAATGAATGAAAGAAAGAAGGAAAAATATAAGTGTTTAACAGTTTTAGTGAAATGGAAAAAGTTATAAATTTCAAATCTTTTCATTTGCACCCTCTTACTTCTTTAAATACCGATCAGCATTCATATTTATGATTGTTATTGCAATATTTTGTTAAAACTGTTAAGCTCAAATATTTAACGAGGCGGTGGGAGAATTTCTACAGATATTTTATTGTTGCAGAACTCATCATGAGCTTATTCAATCATTAACGGAAGAATTAAGATTCATCAGAAATGTCAAATAGGAAGATTATGAAATTTTCACAGGTCTTTCTTATTATTATTATTGTTTTTATTTCCTTTGATATCTGGCGTGTACACATTTCTTTCTGGGTCCCAACCAGAGACCTATGATCAGAAATGGCATCATGATATTTTCCACTGTTCATTTTTTGAGGAAAAAAAACCTAAAATGACACATTTTTTACATAGATAAAGCCCTTCATTAGGTGTGGGCTGTACTTGTGAGTACAGTTTTTTGTATTTCTTTAAGGCGTTGGCTACCAGGGATTCCTTCAATCAGCCTATTGGAATCTTTTCTAATCAATCCGAGGACTCCAACTACAACTGGAATTGTTAATATCCTCATGCACCACATTATTTTATTTTTATTTATTTTTTTTTATTATTATTATTATTATTATTATTATTATCATTATTATTATCATCATCATCATCATCATCATCATCATCATTATCATTATTATTATTATTATTATTTCTTCTTTAAAAACTTTATTACCATAATGAAAATATTTTCAGGAATTTTTTATAAATAATACCAAACATTTACAATGCATCTAACATTACCAAATTAATCCAAAGCATACATCAGTTTGGTGAAATGACTTAAATTGCTCATGATTAATTATTGTTATTACAAGTTATTCACAGAATAACTCATAAAGCCTGAATTGATGCAGTCAACATTATGTGCAAATCTTAGGTCATTAAAAAATAATCTTCTAAGCAATTGGTATTTAACAGTTTTCTCATGGTCCATACAAAATCTTACCAACCAGTTTTCAAAAGCAATAAAAATTTGTGTGGTCACTTGTCAAATTCAGAAAGCTCGTACACGTTCTATCAACAACCTATTTTGATGTTCCTGAGCTGTCAAATAGGTGGTGAGCTGTGGCAATTAAGAGCATAAGAATGTTGGCAAGAAACCAAGACAGAGCAATTAGGCCACCTAACTTGCATTATGAAGAATACTGTCCGGCTATCCAAGGTAGGATCACTCTTTAGCCTATCGCTGAAACTCAACCATATCTTGGAGGTCACTAATGAAGATTCAAAGAACCAGGGAAAGAACAAAAATCAGCAAAGATAAAGGAATACCAAAAATGGTTCCAATAGTTATAAAAGTCAAAGCAGATCTTCACACATTGGATGACAAATGACAGAAATGCAAAAAGCAGGTGCACGCACGGTGACCATTTTCTTTTCGACAAAAAAGGTGGATTATAAAAGTTGCTGTCTTCAAAAGTAGGTGGCTGAATCTCTGAAATTTCATGTATGAGAAGGTGCTGAAAAGTTCTTGGCTCAACCAAAAAGTGATTTTTATAAAAACATGGAGTTGTAAATAGGCACTGTGATTAGAAATAATTATTTTACAAATATGGGCTAAAAATACTAAAAATTGTTACAACAGTAAAATTAAAAATACTAAATAAAATACTAAAAAATAAAAATACTAAGTAGAGAAATAGAAAATATAGAAAAAGTGTCATGTAGAAAACATTAAAACTAAATACAGAAAAAT